>OY728140.1:1547770245-1549020245 GCA_963277665.1 Viscum album
TGGGGTCTATTGAAGGTGGGACTCAAAGGATCATTATTTATCCTTCATTGTGAAGAAGGAAGGGCATGGTACATTGATATCCCTTCCCTTATCTTGATAAAAGTGGGTTGTGACAGAATGGTATCAGAGGTAGATGGTTGATAGATAGGATGGTGTTCAGAGTTAGGTACTTTGAGGATTTAAACGGATGGTTGGAAAATGGTATTAAGAAATCTTGGTGTGTGAAATAGGCTAGGGAAGACCAACTAGGATGTAGGGTTTTTGGTCCCCCCATGATCCAATGTAAGGACTCTATGCCTATTGAACGACCAAGTGAGACTACACTAATTTCTAGGTAGAGACCCTAGGAAAATTACAACCTTCATAATAACTTGTGTTCTTGTATGTATTTTGTGTTCTAGGAATTTAATTTAAATAATGAGTTAAAATAAATCTTAAATTCAAATTTCATACTACTCGAGCTTAGGAATTCGTTGTATACAATTTATGGTATGGAACTCAGACATCGCCCAAATGTGGTACAAGAAGTTGTGGCCCAGCTCGATAACTTGGTTGATCAATAGAGTGTCGATCGAGTAGAGGAAGATGAATTATGGAAAAGTACCTTTCATGCTTTCCATCGGCCAACCCTGGGGATGTATGAAGGCAGTTTTTCTGACATAATGATAGAGGGATGTCTTGAGGAAGTGACAATCACATTTACCTTGATTTTTTCTCTAAGGGAATTCTTGGTTTCTCTTGTACTAAGCCAAATATGAGGAGTGGAACGTTAGTGGTGGACGCTTTACCTTGGGTAGAGGAAGCAAACCAATGTCTCATGGGCTGACATTGAGAAATTATTTTGGGAAGATCTTCTTTCCTCGATGATAAAGGCTGAGAAGAGGCAAGATCTGCTCTCCCTCAAGTAAGGGATTTTTTCAGTGAGGTAACTGGGGAACATGTTCAAGGATCTCCTAATCTTTACTCTATATCTCTTTCTAAATGAGGATTTGTGGGTGAGATTCATGGAGGATGTACTTCAACCTTCTCTTTAGTATGACATCACTCTCATTACCCTAATGAAAAATATAAAAATTCGTAAGAAGGGAGAATTAGTGGAGAGGATACACTCTTAGGAAAGTTTACAATGAGAGGGGATCCAACTTTGTTCATCAAAGGGGAAGGTAGTCAGTAGCATGTCTCTAGTGTCATGCCCTTAAAGGTTTTTTCTAGTGGAAATTAGGCTTCAACAGTTCAAGTTATGATCTCTTGGTCATTTCCCATTCCCCATAGGCATAGGACTAAGGTTCTTTGTCTTCGGAGGTTGTGGAAATCTTCAAAGCCAATGCCCAGTTCGAGCTTGGTATGTTGTGGGTGGGCAGTTTTAGTGTCCACCTCATCTGCAGCTGTTGTCGGTCAGACATTTCTAGTAGAAGGAGAAGCAGGCTCCCTCTCCATAGAGGGTAGATAGTGCTAGTGGAGGCTAACCATAGGGGGCTCCTTAAGGAACTCAAGTAGGGTCTGTTTAGGGAGGCAGTCAACAATAGAGGGGTAGAAGATCTGGCTATGGGCATTTTTACGCTGATGATGAAATAGTTCAAGTGAGGCCAAAGGTTTTTTGAGGTACAATTAGTTATTTTAGTACTCTTGTGTTGGTTTTTTTGGATTCATGATCATCACATAACTTTTTTCACCCAGTTTTTTTATGAATTAGGACTAGATGTAGAGACAATATTTTTTCCCTTGATTTTGAGAATGTTAGTTGGTGGTCAGAACTGTCTGTTTAATGTTTTTTGGGGATGTAGACTGATGTTGAGTCCCATCAGTCCAGCGGGGATCTTTTTTTTCTACATATTCAACCATATGATGTAATCTTGGGTCTCGATTGGGTTTTCTCTATGAATTCAATTACTAACTTCTTCCAAAGGATAGTCATGTTTTCATATATGAATTTCCAGCGTGTAGGTTATTTTTTCCCGCACAGTGGTTAGGAGGGTAGTTGATGTGTGGAGCGTCTTCTCTCCTTGTCGGAAGAGATGTCAATGAAATCAGTAGACACATAGATGGTGGAGGATCTTGGGTTTGTCAAAGAGTTCTTATATGTCTTCCTAGAAGATTTTGTGTTTATACCCCCCTCAACATAATGTTGATTTTATAATAGACATGCATCCTAGTTCCCCTTGATTTCAATGTCTCCCAATTAGATAGTTCATTCATAGTTGCAGGAGTTATAGATCCAGGTTGACGGCATGATTATAAAGGGATTTATTCAACTTAGTATGTCATTGTGGGGTGCTTCATTATTTTTTGAAAAGAAGTCAGTTGGTGGTCTAAGGCTATGCATAGACTACTGGAGACTGAATCATGTAATGGTAAAAAATTTCTACCCCTTCTGAGCATAGACGATATTTTGGACTAGCTGAGGGGAGTAGGTTGGTTCTATAAGATCAATTTTTGGTCTTGATATCATCAATTAATGTTGGAGGATGTTGACATCCTAAAGAGTGATTTTAATTGTAGTTGTGGGAACATTGAGTTTATGTCCATGTTGTTCGGTGTCATGAAAACACCAGCTGTGTTCATGGGGCTCATGAACTATGTTTTCTTTGAATTCCTAGACCGGTTTTCCTTTATGTTCATCAATGACTACCTGATATACTCAAGGTCATGGGAGGAGCACACCAAACATGTGAGGACTTTCGTGGAGGTCCATTGATGCCACTATCTCTATGGAATGTTGTCCAAGTTCATGTTCTAAATGTGAGAGCTGCAATTCCGTGGACATGTGGTGTCTCAGGAAGGTATAATAGTGGACACATCAATGGTTTAGGTGGTTGTTTCTTGGGAAGCACCAATGAACATGGAAAATGTTTTACATATTCCTAGTTCTAGTAGGCTATTACCAATTTTTCATACCTAACTTTTCTCTAGATTCATTCCCAATTATAGATTTGACCAGAAAAGACCAGGCATTCATGTGGAGTGAATAGTGGTAGGATTCATTCAGGTAGTTAATGGGGATGTTGATCAGTTCTCTAGTTCATAGGTTTCTAGAGGACGGGGTGGCATTCGAGGTGTTCTATGATGCTTCCTATCTAGGCTTGGGATGTGTTATGATTTGGCATTAGTGGTTTCTCTATTATGAGTCTTGGAAGTTACATCCACATTAATGTAACTATGCCACCCATGACCCAGATCTTACAGCAATCATATTCATGACGAAGTTGTTGTGACTTTACCTCATTGGGAAGTGCATTGTGGTCTTCATGAATCACAAGAGGTTGAGGTATATCTTCTACCAATGATACATGAACTAGCAGTAGTGAAGGTTAAGGGAGTTTCTCCTGGACTTTGACTTTGAGATCTCTTACACCCCTGGAATGGGGAACATGGTGGTCAATTCCTTAAGTAGGGAGTCATAGAAGGAGGTATTTTGGGAATCCATAGATTCTTGGATGTCGAAGGATTAGTTGTCCACTATACACCTGGATGCTGGGATTGATAGTGGTAGATGATATCGGTTTTAGATGATAGTTTAGTATTCCTTGGTGTTGTAGGTGGATGGGTCTCAATGGGGAGGCTCACAGAGTGAAGTGATGTGTGATTGTGCTGTCCAAGGTGATTCTCCATATGGATGGTCAAAGTATAGTCAGAATCATATGTTATTCCATGGGATGTTATTTGTCCCAATGGAAATTCATGAGGTAGTTCTCTGTAAGTTCATTGTTAACCCATGGTGGTGCATGTAGGAGTTTCTATAATGTACCATGGCTTCAGGGAATAGTTTTGGTTGCTTGGGGAGATGTGGGAAGTGGGGGTTTTTTTGGAAACATGGATTGTGTGTCAGTGGGTGAAGGCTAAGAACCGTGTTCCCGGTGGTCTGTTGTAGCCCTTAGATGTTATAGAGTGGAAGTGGGATTACATCATGATGGATTTCATCATAAAATTTCCCCATACATAGGTAGGATGTGTTTATGTATGTCGAGTTTTTCTCTCCAGTTTTCAAACAATGAAGGGTGGTTTGTCCCTAAGAGGTTTCTTATAAGGTGGTTGTTCAGACACCTCTTTTTCTGAATTTGGTTTAAAATTCCCAGGGACAAAAATAGTTTTAGAGGAATCTAATATAATGACCCATATTTACCCAGGTAATTCCTTTGTAAAAATCTAGTGCATGTGGTGTTCTTGTGGGTCGCAGTGTTTTGTTTCTAGTGTTTTACAAAAATATACAGTTTCACCAAACGGTTTCACCAAAATGGTGGCACATGGTTTTGGCACTCCAAAATGGTGGCCCTGTAACAGAGTCACACCAAAATGGTGGGACACCGAAATGGTGGGACACCAAAATGGTAGCATCATAAGAGATTCACTAAAATAGTGGCTCACCCTTTTCTAAATTTCTAGTTTTCACAGTTTTTCCATGTTTTTACAGATTCTCCTCTTTTAAGTTTTATTTTATGAAAACTGAGTTTAAAGCCTAATTTAGATGTTTTTATGGCCGTTTCAATGAATATTAAATATATCAGGAATATTGTAACTCTCTAATGACATTGAGATATTTATGTAGCATTATCTTGGCTATGATCCGACTATAATGGCCTTTGGAACTGTTTCCTTCTATTGATATAGTATCTGGCTTTTTCTAAAATAGGAGGTCCTCTCATCTCTTTTATCTTGAGGCATCTAGATCCTTCTTCTCTATACAAGTCATGCACTAGTGCTAGAGCCCCTCCTAATCAGTTTTGTCATAGTTTCCATCTTCTCACACAATCCCCTATTCTTAGAGCAAACAATATCTTTGGTCACCTATTGTTTGATGTAGGGATATTTCTATCTCTCTTTATTTGTGTATCATATAGGGTTGACATAGTAATGTTATTTTGTGAAAACTGTTGAATCAAACTATTATCAAAGATTAATGTTAATGCAAACATGTTAATGGGATATGAGTGGATGGATGATGATCTCTGGTTTTACATGTCATCCTTTTTATAATGGGATCTTTTGTGTCCATATAACTTTGAAAAATCATAGTTGTTGGTGGTCTTTGTATGTGCATGGGATACACATTATAAATTTGGTTTTTTCTTTATGAATAATTTTTTTAAATGCTAATCTGACTAATCACGTATAACAGGTTAACTGAAATGGATGCCCCAGGATGAAAATCCTTATTTGATCACCCCTTATTGTCATAATGATTTTATAAAACAATTTTTACCAAATCTAAAAACATCATATTTGACAGGAATCACTATGTGTTGTGTTCCTTTTGGTTTTATGACTTTGTGTGGGTTTTGTGAAGTTTCTGTTGGTAATATTATTACGAGTACAGGGGAGGACAGAGTGAATGACCTTGGGTTTAAAGGATGAAATTTTTGTGCATATGGGCTCATGTTTAGTGGTGTTTTGCTATGGATTTTGCTTATATGGAAGTATAGGAGGCATGGCTGGGAACTTAGGTAGATAGTTTGATTAATTGTGGAATGGATTGACTTTTTTTTAGTGGGACAACTACAGGGTAGTGGTTGAGTGGTGAGGATACAGGACTGGGTTGTGTCACAACTTCATGTTTATGGGTGTTCTAGGTGTGGTGTTGTTGTGGAGTGGGACTGCCAGTTATAATTGTGTGAGGATGATTGAGAGGGATAACATTTAATAATGACAGTTGAGAGTGGTTGAATGGGTGTTTTGGAATAAGGGGGTGTGCAGTGGGACTGAAGGTTAATTATTCTTTGTTTATTATGAAGGAGTGTTAAAATGTATTTTTGTTCCTTTTTCCCTAATTATTTGTTTTCCTTGGTTGTATTTATTTTCCTTTATCTTTCAAAAAATGGTTTCAGATGTTGTTTGTGGTAGTTTTCTTGGGTAGTGATTGGATGAATAAGATTCAACCCCCAAAATAATGAATGGAAATTGGTTAAATAAAAGGGGGGTGAGGCTTGTGTTTTATTTTTGTTGTTTGTGTGGTTGTGCATATAGTGGTAGCAGTTAATGTGGTTCTATGTGTTCTTTTTGTTTGTTTGAAACTGTTGGTTTCGTAGATTGTTTACTAAAATATATGAATAAATTTTAGTTCCTTGGGATTTATATATACACCCCACCCTTGTTAAAACCATGCTCTGAATTCCCCCATTTCTTGGGGGAGGGTGTCTTCCCAACATCCTGATTAGATTATGAATAGTTGGTTATTGACTTTATTCCTTGCACCCTCTTCTGATTCTTACCGCTTGAGCATATCTGGGATGGCTATAACAGATTTAATTTTACTAGATCTTATTATCTTTCGGGTGGGTTCTGTGTCAGTGAGAGGCCTAGGTGTTTCTAGGCTATGTTTGTTTCCTCGAAGCCTTTGGGATGAGTCCTAGGTGTTTTCAGGTGAGAGGTGTGGTTTTTGTGACCCAGGTGTCTGTAGGTGGGATTTCAATGGTCTGTGACCTGGGTGTGTGGGGGAAGTTGTGGTAGTGGGACTGCATTAGGGGAAGGGTGGGAGCATCCAGATGGTATCTATTAGGAATGATTAGTTAACCAGTTGGATGGTGGTGTGGGCTACCAAAATGATGATGTTCTTGTAAAATGACTATACTTCACTTGTGTTATTTGGTGAGTGTTCCTTAGTGGGACTCACCTGGTCAGTACTCCTTGGTAGGTTCTTTGAGGTTCGACTATTCTCTCACAGGGGCATTAGTATGTTCCCTCACACATGGACAGGTGGATTTATTTTTCCTATTAGTTATACTTATATAATCACCCTATGTTTGTGGAACTATTTTCAGGTTTCCCATGTGACCATGAGGAATTTCTGGACTTTACTAGCTCGGTGTCAGGGTATTTAATGTGTTGCTACTTAGTCGCTTTCTTTTAGTACATGATTTGGTGCTTTGGTTGTAATTTTTTAGCAGTTTATGTTTAAACCATTCAAGGGTTGGATTTTGGTTTCCTTTATATAAATTTTTTGTGTTGTTGGGGATTTTTATCGTCTTATCTCTCGATCATGTTTTCATTAAATACATTAATTACTTCCATTTTGGGTGAGATTTCATACACTTAGTGCTAGTCTTCACTCTGGGGCTAATTTATGGAGGGACTCAATGGGAAAATATCTCTCCTTCATCTTGAAGAAGGAAAGGAATGACACTTTTTTATCCCTTAACTCATCTTGAAGAAGGCTGGTCATGACATATTGGAACAAATAAATCATAAATTTTGATGCCTTGGGTACATTGTGTTCTTTTATAAAGGGTTTTTAATTAGCAATGTAAATTTGGTATTATGTTTACATACTATTATTTTTGGAAGGGTTTTATTAATCACTTAATTTTTCATTCAATTTGGTAATAAATTCTATGTTATTAACCATTCAAAATGATAATATTTCTTCAAAAACATTTCCCAATGAAATATTTAATATTCATATTGTATTTCTTAAATCATGGGGATTATTGTAATTATATACCCCCACTATGAATGTCTTTTTTAAATTTTCATATTAAATGGTATTCATTATGATATTAATATATTTACAATTTTTAGGGATACTTATTTACATGTCACTATAATACATGATTATTTAAAAATAACCATTTTTATTAAAACCCAATTGATTAGTTCTCTATGTATTTTAGGGTTGTTACTATAAATTTATTTCTATTAACCTTGAATGATGTTAAATTAATTGGTGGAATTCACTGGATGATATATGTGATGGGTGGGGATCAAAATTATATAGTACCTCAATGTACTGGTCAGTCTAATGAGATAATAACGAAAATGTAATGGAATTGTCCTTACCCATAATATCTGATGTCTTCAGACAATGACTTGATGGTATCTTTATAATACCTAGTATTATATATTCAAAACATTATGTTATATTATTTTTTTTTATATTATGATGATCATTTAAAATTTTATATGGATATATTAATATTATAATTTCCTATCATATAATGTATTTTTTGGTTATATATGTCCAATTATATTTTACACCTTACTGAGCATCAACAATCAACCCTTTTATTTTTTAATTTTTTTTTAAATATTAAACATTTATATTATATATATTTATGGCATAATTATTTTTAGTTTTAGGATTCATTCATTAAGTAATGTAAGGATTATATCTATTAATAACCTCCAATGGATATGAAAATTTTAATCTTTTGTAGACTCTTATGAAATTTTATTACCATGTAATAAATAAAAACAATGCTTATGTGACCATTTTAAAGAGTTTCGCAGTCGTTTTGAAGGAGAGGTTAGTAAAACCCTCAAAAATAATATTAATAGGAATATTTAAATTATAATAAACAAGTGACGTAATATAATAAATGTTCTAGAAGGTATTTTATACATATAATGTGAAATATACATCAGTTGTTATTTTTTTAATACATTATATGAAATTCAAGTTATATGTATTAGTAGTTTATAGTATTAATAATTATTCTTTGTCATTTTCTAGATAATGTCTACATATATAATGAATGAAAACAATCTAAACAACCATGAATAATTTAGTGATTATCCAAATGTGTAATGTAATTAAATTTTATAGAGAAAAAAAGAATTATTACTATTCAATGAAATTTAACTCTTTTTATAAAAAAAATAGCATTTCCCATGGATAAAATTACATTTATCCTAAATAAGACTCTAGATATCTTGATAATTTTACAAGATAGAAACCACCCACATTTACTAGGAACATTATTCCATAGTTGTGAATAAATGGATTATGTCTTTAAAAAATATCTATGGTATTGAGATATACTGAGAAAGAAACTTTCATCAGGGTTATGAATCTTTTAATGGGATACGTGAACCCGTAGTTGTCACACATAAAAAATATTAAAAATATTTAGGAGATAAAAATCATATATTATAATTTATATAATATTTTTCAAATAAAATTATTTTGCTCATAAAAAAGTGGAGATAAAAGTTTGGTTCATTAATTTTAGTAAAAGGAAGATGTGACTATTTCTTAGTATAAATATACCTCCATAAGATTAGATACTTTTGTTATATAATACATACTTAACATAAATAAGAAATATTTATTAAATTATTAAAATAATAATTCAAATTATTTAACAAATATATTCTAAAAAAAATTAAAATTAGAGGATATAGTTATATTTATTATTAGGAATATTAAGATGTTCCAAAATCGTACATATCTAAAGGTAAATTTTACTAAAGAGTATATCATCAAACTATATAGAAGCCCCACGATAAAATAAAAACAAGTAAACTATAGAGTTCCCTATATGAAATTATTATGGGAATAAACATCAAAGAGATTACATAAAATGCATGGTTGTATGATGTAAATATAGAAAAGGGTATCCAAGATCACAAGTGAATAAGAATGATAGAAATTACTAATGTGCAACGATTTAACCAAAATATGATGGGATTTTGTTCTAATAAATACCCCCAATAATTAAAGGAAACTACCATAAAAGAGGTATATAGATCATGATCGATCATTCATATTTATAATGAAAAAATTTGGTTTCCAAAATGATGTAAAACTAAGAAATTTATCATATAATCCATTTTAGATAGTACATTACCTTATTTGGGATCTATAGAATATTTTATGGAATGGAAATGTTCAAATAATATTCAATAGATTTTAATATAAATATATAAGGTTATTGAAATTAGAAAGCATAGAAGATTTCATGTTCTAAATCAAATCATTATATCAAGGATGAATTTTGATCTATTCTTTTGGATGTATTAGATATAAAATTATAAGACATTAATTTATTACTGACAAAAAAGATTATTTTTTTATTTTGTATGCTTTTACTTATTGTTTTTTGTGAGATTATTTTATCTGAATAATGTCATGAAATGTTTGGGTCACATAGGGATGTCTCCAACCCTGAGGGGGGGTATAGCATCCCGTCTTTTTATAACATAAACTTTCATTACATTACACAAAACTGAGGATCTTTAAGGTCTAGTGTCTTGTAAACCAGGAACATAACACATGAAAACAACATAAAACATTCTTCTTAAACACTTGAAAGGCGTCTCCTTAAGTTCATTCTAGGTTCATTACTACATCTCATAAACTAGGGACATACATCAAAAGAAAGGGTGAGCAGAAGGACCAGTAAGGGAAACAAGAGGAACATTTTACATGTGAACTTGAGATACTTCAATAAGGACATGAAAAGAACTTTAAGGCATGAGAAAGAAATCATGAGGCATTTCATAATAAAAATAACATTTTCCATAACTTGAAGATGTGGCTAAATCATTTAACATAAAAAATCATGAACATATCACCAAGGTCCATCCCCAAGGTGTCATTTGAAAATTACCAAGGTTATTCACCAAGGTATCATGAAAATTGTAATCTCTAGTGGTTACATCATTACCCAATGCATTGGAGAGCTATCAGGGCGCACCCTTAAATTTGCCTTTATTATCATGTGAGCCACATATATCATCATCAAACATTTCATAAATAACCCACATAGCATAATATAAATGGGTTTCATTTCATAATCATAACGTTTTAAAAACTTCTTTAAAGACATGATCTTTACGGCACTTTAAACCCACAGAAGGGAATCGGGTCTCATGTATGTAAATCCCAGAATTTAAAATGGAACATTTTGATATATATGTGAATACCCTTGTAGAAATAAGAGCTTTGAGTATTCACTTTATAACATAAAATAATTTTGAGAAAAGAGAGAGGTATTTTGAGACGAAAATTCTGCAGCATAACGGCTATGTTACAAGGTTTTAGAAAACATTGAAAAGAGAGGGGACATGGGTCACCCACTCATAAATGATCCATAAAACAGTATGGGGACATAATATAAGGGATTTAAGAACATGTTAATGAAATTTGAAAGATATACCATATGAAATGAAAAACATGGAAGTGAGACAAAACAAGATTTCTCTTATGAAAATTCGGCAGCCTAACGGCGTCACTTAATTTCAATAAAAAAATGATTTGACAAGATCAAATAGGTTCCCTCATCATATGATCATAAGAGATCAGTATGATAGATATATAGATCATACCCCATCATAAAAAAGGGACTCGAAAGACTTTACATGAAAATCAAACTTGAAAAATGAGAAGGGTGATAGAATCCCTTAAAAATTCGGCAGCCTAACGGCGTCACTTATACATTCATAAAACGAAATGATGAGAGTAAGAGGGGATCTCTCATCATATAAACATGAAAAGGGAAGTAAGAGGAATATAAAATAACATCCTCTCACATAAGAACATGGAGCATAAAAGGAATGACATAAAAAGGATTTCATGAAAAGAAAGAGAGAGGTCGGATCCCTTACCTTAAAACGTGACTCTTGAAACTCAATGTTTTGGAACTTGAGGGCTTGGGGGCACCTTGGGAGGACTCCTTGGAAGGTAAGGAGACCCGAACTTCATTGGGGGAGAGTTGGGAGTTAAAACTAAAGGAGGAGAGGGTGGGTATTTATAGGGAAAGTGAGGGGACAAGGCAATAATGGCCAAGGGACACCTCACAAGTGCTTTTCTCAAACCCATGTGCTCTCTCATGATATTTTTCATAAAGTTAGGCCACATGGGGCCCCCAAAACAATAATTCATCACCCTTGGCAGACCAACCCTTGAAATATCTCATGACATCATCATGACGCAATTATGATGTCATTAAACATACCGAAACCCTAAAACTGTATTTTTACTATTCACTGAAAATTCAACTTTCTCAGAATAATCCCAAAATTTCACCTTAACCAAATATCGATGCTCTAAATACATTTATGAACTCCATTTTATAAAAATAATTTTCTAAATAATTTTAATTTAATTTTTAAATAAAAACACTATTCATCAAAAATTCATTTTTTTCATAAAAATCCCCAAAAATTACCATAACATAATATCGATGCTCTGAGTTCAAAAATAAAGTCATTTTTATAAAAATAATTTTCTAATTATTTTTAATTAAATTTTTAATTAAAAACACTATTCATCTGAAAAAACTAATACTTGACTAATAATTTATGAAACCATTATTTACCCATTTTATTGAATCACATTACTTAATCTAGGTGTCTGAATTATATTAAAACTTTCTTTGAGTGAAATTACTAATCCATTTGGTCACATTACTAATCCTAAGCGTAAAATCACTATTCATAATTTACTATTCATCAAAAATTAAGTTTATCTTATTAGACTCCAAATTCCTTACTGAACACTTTTGTAGAAGACCATTTTTTGAAAATCATTACACATCATTAGTTATTTAGGGTTTACATAAATATTTTAAAATATCCCTTTTTCGAAATTCATCAATAAAATACATTCTAAAATTATCTAGACATTTGAAATTTCACAACATCACTAAAGGAAGAAATCTCAATTTATTCACCCGAAAGGATTACATAAAGAAGCTAGGGTCTCGTCACATAGGCCCTTATAACACCGGCATAAGACCTAAGTGTAAGGTGTGCTATGGTGAGAGAATCTGAGGGAGGCTTAGATAACATTGCCCTAGTAGTAATCTCTACTAACTTGAACTTCTCCCGTAGGCATTTCCGTTCAAGCTTGACACGCTGGAGTTCGGCTTGGGCTTGGTCCAAAGCGAAGCCCACAGATGCTACCTCCTTCCCAAGCTCTGATAAGTGGGCTTCATAAGGGTCGAGTCTACTGGATGAAGCCATCCACTCCTCTTTATGCATTGACCATTAACATCTTAATAAATCATTAAGAGTAAGTTAATATACTACTCAAAAAGATTGGGTCGTTACATTCTTCCCCCCTTAAGAAATTTCGTCCCCGAAAATTACACTTGAGGCCTAGTCAAAAAGGTGAGGGTACTTTTGCTTCATTGTTTCCTCAGGCTCCCAAGTCACTTCTTCATATTTGTGATTCCTCCACAACACTTTCACAAGGTGGGTAGTCTTGTTTCTTAGGACCTTGTCTCTACGGTCCAAGATCTCCACTGGCTGCTCCTCATAAGAGAGGTCATGTTCCAGTTGTACCACCTCTGGGTTCAGTACATGCGAAGGGTCGGGTATGTACTTCCTCAAGAGAGATACATGGAAGACATCATGAACTTGAGCTAGGTTTGGTGGAAGTGTTAGACGATAGGCCACTGCTCCTATGCGATCAAGGATTTCATAGGGGCCAATGTACCTAGGGTTGAGCTTCCCTTTCTTCCCAAACTGCATGACTCTCTTCCATGGAGAAATTCAAAGGAAGACTTTGTCGCCAACACCAAACTCCTAGTCCCTTCGACGATTGTCAGCATAGATCTTCTACCGACTTTGAGCAGCTTTTATGTGTTGTTGGATGGCATGAACCTGTTTCGTCATCTCTTGCACGAGATCAGGCCCAAGAAGCTTCCTTTCACCAGTTTCATCCCAACAAGTAGGAGTTCTACATCGCTTTCCATACAGAGCTTCATAGGGTGCCATCTGAATACTCGAATGGTAGCTGTTGTTATAGGAGAACTCAACTAATGGGAGGTGTTGATCCCATCCACCTTCAAATTCCATTGAGCATAATCTCAGCATTTCTTCGAGTGTCTGAATAGTCCTTTCAGATTGGCCATCAGTTTGAGGATGATAGGCCGAACTAAAATTCAATTCAGTATTCAGAGCATGTTGAAGACCTCTCCAGAATTTTGATGTGAATCTTGGGTCACGATCAGATACGATGGATAGTGGTACCCCATGCAGCCTTACCACTTCCTTCACGTATATCTTGGAAAGCTGATCCAGAGAGAAATCTTCCCGAATAGAGATAAAATGGGCTGTCTTGGTGAGACGGTCCACAATAACCCATATCGCATTGTTTCCTTTGGATGTTTTTGGGAGACCAGTTACAAATTCCATAGTGATATTATCCCACTTCCACACTGGTATGGGTAGCGGTTGTAATACCCCCTTAGGAAGTTGTCGTTATGCCTTTACTTGCTGACAAACCAGGCACCTTGTAGTGTAATCAGCAATCTCCTTCTTCATGTTATCCCACCAATAATGATCACGAAGGTCTCTATACATCTTAGTGCTTCCCGGGTGTATAGAGAATGTAGAGCTATGAGCTTCATCCATCAGTTCTTTCTTTATCTCCATAATAGATGGAACACATAGTCTTGTACGAAATTTCAATACACCTTCTTGATCAACATTGAAATCAGGGAACTTACCATCTTTTACAGCCTCAAACTTCTCCTGCAGCAAAGGATCTTCTTTTTGAGCCTTCTTGATCTTCTCTAGTAATGAAGGTTGAGAAATAATTTGGGATAGGGTTGATGATGTCCCTTTCCTTATAATTCCCATGTCCAGTTTTACTAGATCTTTAATCAAGGGATCTCCTAAGATCCTCATTGTTTCCAAAACAATAGGATCTTTCCTGCTTAATGCATCTGCGACTTTGTTTGCTCTTCCAAGGTGATAATGAATTGAACAATCATAGTCTTTAATAAGCTCCAACCATCTCCTTTGTCTCATGTTCAATTCTTTCTGTGTGAAAATATACTTTAGACTTTTGTGGTCAGTGTATATATCACATTTCTCCCCATAAAGATAGTGCCTCCATATCTTTAGAGCAAAAATAACTGCCGCCAGCTCTAGATCATGCGTAGGATAATTCTGCTCATGAATCTTCAACTGTCGAGATGCATAAGCAATTACCTTGTCATTTTGCATGAGGACGCACCCAAGCCCTTTCAGAGATGCATCGCTAAAAATAACGAATCCTTCTCCGATAGAGGGTAGTGTTAACACAGGTGCAGTAACCAATCTCTTCTTCAGCTCTTGGAAACTTTCCTCGCATTCCTTTGTCCAGATGAACTTAACCCCTTTTCGAGTCAACTTGGTTAGTGGATTAGAAAGCCGTGAAAAGTTTTTCACAAACCTCCTATAATATCCCGCTAAACCAAGGAAACTACAAATCTCAGTTACTATTGTGGGTTGAGGCCACTCCTCCACAACCATTGTCTTTGCAGGGTCAACCGAGATTCCTTCATTGGTTATGATGTGCCCCAAGAAAGCCACCTGTTGTAACCAAAACTCACACTTGCTGAACTTCCCAAAGAGCCTCTCCTTCCGCAGAGTTTTCAATATAACCCTTAGATGATCTTCATGCTCCTCACGACTTTTTGAATATATCAAAATATCATCAATAAAAACTACCACAAAGTTATCAAGGTAGTCCTTAAAGACTCTATTCATCAAATCCATGAAAATAGCAGGAGCATTAGTCAAGCCGAAGGGCATAACAGTAAACTCATAATGCTCATATCTTGATCGGAAGGCAGTCTTTGGAATATCTTCCTTCTTCACCCTCAGTTGATGATAACCAGATCGAAGGTCAATCTTAGAGAAGAATTGAGCCCCACGAAGTTGGTCAAATAAATCATCAATTCTTGGAAGAGGATATCTGTTCTTCACTGTGATCTCATTCAGTTCTCTATAATCAATGCATAGCCGCATTGATCCATCCTTCTTCTTCACAAAGAGAACCGGTGCTCCCCAAGGAGACACACTCGGTCGGATAAACCCCTTCTCCAACAAGTCTTGGAGTTGTTTCTTTAACTCTTCTAGCTCCACATTTGCCATTCTATACGGAGTCTTTGATATTGGTTGGGACCCAGGTACGATTTCAATGGAGAACTCTACCTCTCTTTCTGGGGGAGGTCCAGGTAACTCCTCAGGAAATACATCCATGTACTCCTGAACAATTGGAACATCTTCAATTTGTATGCTCCCTTTCCCTTCTTCATCATCACCGATTAACTACATAAAGAAAGCTATGGGAGGTGCTTCTAGATAGGGATCAGTTCAGGATATCTCTCCTTGGAAGATAACTGTAGGTCGTTCATTCAAGACTACTGAGATTTCCTTACTTCTGCATTTGATCTTAGCATTATACTTTGAGAGCCAGTCCATCCCTAGTATAATGTCGAATTCCATCATGGGAATGACTACTAGATTTGCGATAATATTGTGCTCACTAAAGTAAACACTAGAGTCTCTAAATACTTTTGATGCAAGGATAATCCTACTTGGAGTCTTGAATGACAACTCTACCTCTAGCAGTTCGGGGATTGATTCTATATTCCTTACAAACTTGGAGGAAATAAAGGAATGCGTAGAGCCAGAATCAAATAAAGTACTTGCTAGTTTTGAGAGGACAACAAGGGTACCTGCTACCACATCGTTCGTAACTTCAACTTCAGTTGCTGTGATAGCGAAAGCACGACCTTGCTCCCTTGGCCTCTGCTGAGGTTGATGGTGATTCCCCTCCACCGCCCTCGGATTTGGACATTGATTAGAAAAGTGCCCAAGCTGTCCACACTTGAAGCATGTGACTTCGGGTAGGGCCAGAACCATCTTTCCTCTATCGTTAGTGTTGGGAAGTTGAGGCTTCACATCACTACGACAATTCCGAGAAATATGGCCTTCTTTTCCACACCTATAGCACTTACCACTTCCGATCAAGCAGTTCCCCGAATGCTTCTTCCCACATTTATTGCATGTGGCATGTTGCATATGCTTTCCACCTCTTTCCTGATCAAAACTTTTTCCCAGGATTGGTTTTATAGTTCTCTTCTTCTCATTAGATTTGTGATACCACTGTGTCTCCCCAAACTCTAGTTCAACTTTCATAGCACTTCGAACAATTTCTTCATAGCTATCATAGTCCCTGTTGGCTAGATTCTTCCGTAGATGAGGTCATAGTCCACCAAAGAATCTATCAACCTTCCCATTAGGGTCCATGATGAAGCTTGAGGTATAACGGGAAAGCCTTGTGAAGTTCATCTCGTAGGTTCCAACTGATTCATTCTCCTTCTGCTTCAGCTCGAGAAATTCTTTCTCCATTCTCATTCTCATCGAATGAGGGAAATACTTATTAAAGAATATTCCCCGGAACTCTTCCCACTCCATAGCTTCCATCTCTCCTCGTGGCTTCGTGTTTTTGATCAGTGACCACCACTGATCAGCTTCTCCCTCTAGGCGGTAAACAGCAAGGGTGACTTTTTCTTGTTCTGAACAATGAAGTACAGAAAATATCTTTTCAATGGAGCTTATCCATTGTTCCACAACCAATGGGTCAGTAGATCCACTGAATGTTGGTGGTCGTTGACGCATGAAGGACTCAACAGAGTGTTGTTCCCTTCGTGGTGAGGTCGGCCTCTCAGCTTGATTCAAGTTATTACTCATAACTTGAGTCAGTTGGTTCATCATTCGCATGAATGTTTCCATTCCGGCTTCCATCGGAGGGCCGTCAGCACATGGTGCATTGCGGTCACCATCGGCATGGTTCCTCCTATTTCCCGCCATCTTCTAAAAGAATAAAACCTTAGTAAGAAACTTATTTCATTTATGGATCTTTTAACTAAGACTTCATGCTTATACAATTACACTTTTCTATAATTCCTTCATAATGATTCATAAAAAGCTTGTGATTAACCAAACATATCCCCCGGGAGTGTCATAACCAAGAGTGCAGCAAGGCCCGTTATCGTGCACTAGTTCCCATTCGAGTATAGCTCAAAGAGGTGTTTTCAGGTTTTACCCCTATGTACATCTGTGCCAGAGCCGCCTCTACCTGCTCGTATCCAGACAGGGATGTATTTGTTTGATAGACCACTTACTCAATACTTACCAAAATACCAGGAAGTTTTCCTATATTTAAACTTTTCTATAGGGTTATTCCTAAAGTTTTTATATCCTAATTTCCACAAATAACTAAACCATCCTTTGATACCAACTATAGCATCCCAACATTTTATAACATAAACTTTCATTACATTACACAAAACTGAGGATCTTTAAGGTCTAGTGTCTTGGAAACCAGGAACATAACACATGAAAACAACATAAAACATTCTTCTTAAACACTTGAAAGGCGTCTCCTTAAGTTCATTATAGGTTCATTACTGCATCTCATAACCTGGGGACATACATCAAAAGAAAGGGTGAGCAGAAGGCCCAGTAAGGGAAATAAGATGAACATTTTACATGTGAACTTGAGATACTTCAATAAGGACATGAAAAGAACTTTAAGTCATGAGAAAGAAATCATGAGGCATTTCATAATAAAAATAACATTTTCCATAACTTGAAGATGTGGATACATTATTTAACATAGACAATCATGAACATATCACCAAGGTCCATCCCCAAGGTGTCATTTGAAAATTACCAAGGTTATTCACCAAGGTATCGTGAAAATTGTAATCTCTAGTGGTCACATCATTACCCAATGCATTGGAGCGCTATCAGGGCGCACCCTTAAATTTGCATTTATTATCATGTGAGCCACATATATCATCATCAAACATTTCATAAATAACCCACATAGCATAAAATAAATGGGTCTCATTTCATAATCATAACGTTTTAAAAACTGCTTTAAAGACATGATCTTTACGGCACTTTAAACCCACGGAAGGGAAGCGGGTCTCATGTATGTAAATCCCAGAATTTAAAATGTAACATTTTTATATATATGTGAATACCCTTGAATAAATAAGAGCTTTGAGTATTCACTTTATAACATAAAATAATTTTGAGAAAAGAGAGAGGTATTTTGAGACGAAAATTCTGCAGCATAACGGCTGTGTTACAAGGTTTTAGAAAACATTGAAAAGAGAGGGGACATGGGTCACCCACTCATAAATGATCCATAAAACAGTAGGGGGACATAATATAAGGGATTTAAGAACATGGTAATGAAATTTTAAAGATATACCATATGAAATGAAAAACAAGGAAGTGAGACAAAACAAGATTTCTCTTATGAAAATTCGGCAGCCTAACGGCGTCACTTAACTTCAATAAAAAAATGATTTGACAAGATCAAATAGGGTCCCTCATCATATGATCATAAGAGATCAGTATGATAGATATAGAGATCATACACCATCATAAAAAAGGGACTTGAAAGACTTGACATGAAAATCGAACTTGAAAAATGAGAAGGGTGAAAGAATCCCTTAAAAATTCGGCAGCCTAACGGCGTCACTTAAACATTCATAAAACGAAATTATGAGAGTAAGAGGGGATATCTCATCATATAAACATGAAAAGGGAAGTAAGAGTAATATAAAATAACATCCTCTCACATAAGAACATGGAGCATAAAAGGAATGACATAAAAAGGATTACATGAAAAGAAAGAGAGAGGTCTGATCCCTTACCTTAAAACGTGACTCTTGAAACTCAAAGTTTTGGACCTTGAGGGCTTGGGGGCACCTTGGGAGGACTCCTTGGAAGGTAAGGAGACCAGAAATTCGTTGGGGGAGAGTTGGGAGTGAAAACTAAAGGAGGAGAGGGTGGGTATTTATAGGGAAAGTGAGGGGAGAAGGCATTAATGGCCAAGGGAAACCTCACAAGTGCTTTTCTCAAACCCATGTGCTCTCTCATGATATTTTTCATAAAGTTAGCCACATGGGGCCCCAAAAACAATAATGCATCACCCTTGGCCGGCCAACCCTTGAAATATCTCATGACATCATCATGACACAGTTATGATGTCATTAAACATACCGAAACCCTAAAACTGTATTTTTACTATTCACTGAAAATTCAACTTTCTCAGAATAATCCCAAAATTTCACCTTAACCAAATATCGATGCTCTAAATACATTTATGAACTCCATTTTATAAAAATAATTTTCTAAATAATTTTAATTTAATTTTTAAATAAAAACACTATTCATCGAAAATTCATTTTTTTCAGAAAAATCCCCAAAAATTACCATAACATAATATCGATGCTCTGAGTTCAAAAATAAAGTCATTTTTATAAAAATAATTTTCTAATTATTTTTAATTAAATTTTTAATTAAAAAATACTATTCATCTGAAAAAACTAATACTTGACTAATAATTTATGAAACCGTTATTTACCCATTTTATTGAATCACATTACTTAATCTAGGTGTCTGAATTATATTAAAACTTTCTTTGAGTGAAATTACTAATCCATTTGGTCACATTACTAATCCTAAGCGTAAAATCACTATTCATGATTTACTATTCATCAAAAATTAAGTTGATTTTATTAGACTCCAAATTCCTTACTGAACACTTTTGTAGAAGACCATTTTTTGAAAATCATTACACATCATTAGTTATTTAGGGTTTACATAAATATTTTAAAATATCCCTTTTTCAAAATTCATCAATAAAATACATTCTAAAATTATCTAGACATTTGAAATTTCACAACATCACTAAAGGAAGAAATCTCAATTTATTCACCCGAAAGGATTACACAAGGAAGCTAGGGTCTCGTCACATAGCCCCTTATAACACCGGCATAAGACCTAAGTGTAAGGTGTGCTATGGTGAGAGAATCTGAGGGAGGCTCATATAACATTTCCCTAGTAGTAATCTCTACTAACTTGAACTTCTCCCGTAGGCTTTTCCGTTCAAGCTTGACACGCTGGAGTTTGGCTTGGGCTTGGTCCAAAGCGAAGCCCATAGATGCTACCTCCTTCCCAAGCTCTGATAAGTGGGATTCATAAGGGTCGAGTCTACTGGATGAATCCATCCACTCCTCTTTCTGCATTGACCATTAATGTCTTAATAAATCATTAAGAGTAAGTTAATATACTACTCAAAAAGATTGGGTCGTTACAGGGGGGGTTAAATTAGTATTTGTTAACTTTAATGTAAATTTTGTTTTATCATTTTATCACCTATTCTCTTATTTAGTGATAATTACTCTTATTATTTTTCTCTCTTTTGGACAGTATGAATATATAGTATTGTAAAACTATAAAAGAGAACACCAGGGTTATTAATGATTTTCACCTCTTTTTAAGAATTACTACAACCCTAGTACATCGTGGCTACTATCCCATGTGTACAACTTCCTTCATATTTACAAAGAAATTAAAATCAATGGTATTGACTTGAACTCATTTTCTTAGCATCAACAAGCTATAATGAAAGAATGATATTTCACTTCATCTATATCAATTGAATATATTATTTAGATTAATCTTTGTGAATAATATTATTAGTGAAAATTTAGTGACCCACCAAGATAATATAGATTCTTTTCTTCCTCACTACTGGAAATTAAAATGAGTTTCCTTGATTTTCATAGAATATGTATGTTTTAGGATGGACTTATCATCTTCTCATATTTGGTGTAGTCTAATAGAGCACAAAAAATATCACATCCCTATATCATTCTTCTTCTGCATACACAATGGTTATTTTGTGTATAGATCTAGATCACTTATTCTCCTTCAATGCATAGGAAAACTTCTCTTTATAGTTTATATGTTTCCTCTCCCTCACTTTCCTTGATACCTCATTCCTTTAACCGGTATAGTACCAGTTCACTCCAATATTACTTTATTTTTACTTATATGATATGAATTGGTACATCTAGTCAAAAATCGTAACACCATTCTCTATATTTTGTTCACATATTTATTCATTATATTTTTGGATTATTTTTTATCATAATTCTGAATCATTAAATCTCCTTAAATCTAAAAACTATAGTATTTTTATTATATAATCCTCATAAATAATCATCACTTTAAAACTCCACCATTCTAATTGTTTCCATTTCATCTCCCTGAATACTCTACATCTAATACTTCCCAAACAACTTCCATAAAATCTACATGAAATTAATCAAAATATTCATGTAGACTATATATAAAACTATCATGGTTGCAAATCCACATTTTTAGTGTGTAGTTATCATTCGACATATAGTAGTGTCAAAAGATGTATAATCCCATTTTTTTAGGTATTTTCCCCTTTACTATTTTATTATCAAAATAGATTAATAAATTTGTTATATGTTTTGAGGTCAAAAAATCATCTGTGAAGGATAAATAAAAATATTAATTGTATTATATTAATCACAGTCACTTTTAATACAAAATAATTGAATAGCTTAAAAATGGTGCATTGTATGGGAAATCTAACACCATCGATGGGTCTAGAATGGGGTGTGTACCTTAGGTGGGGTATAAGATTTATAAGTGTCATAAGTTTGGACATCTTTCTCGTGAAAATAAAAATTTTGTATTGATTTATTTTTTGTCCATATTTTTAATATTAAATAATGAATATCTCTTAAATGGTATCTTGTATGAGAAATATGATACCACCGTTTTGTCTGGAACATGGTGTTTTCCCTAGTAATTATATGACATGTGTAGGCAGTAGGTGTTTGGATGCTTTGCTCGTGAGTTGAAGTTATTCAATATTTTTAATTTATTTATTTTAGTGAAAAAAATTAATATCTGCAAATTGTTTGTCATACGAGAGATCCAACACAATTGATGGGTCCAAAATGGGGGTTTTACCCCATGTGGGGTATAATTTTTATACCCAATGGAAGAATTATTAAGGTCAAAAATAAAAATTATTTTATTAAATTAAATAAAAATTAATAAAATGAGGTTTACTGTTCATATTACTTCTCCAATGGGTTTTTGACATTTTGACCACTCAAAATTGTGGAGGATTCATTTATGGAAAATTGTCAATTAATAGAGACTTGAAATGTGTTTTAGGGGTGAATTAAACCAATCCTCCATGAAAAAAGGTTGAAATGGAAAAAAAATACAAAGGTTCATTTGGGGTTTTATATGGACATTATTTCAGTTTTGTTCTACATAAACAGACTATTTTTTATGAATCGATGTACATTAGGTAGAGTATGAATAGTTATGGTTGTCTCTTGGGTAGTCCAGGAATCCTCCTCTTCCTCCGAGAATGATGCACAAACCCTCCCTACTACGCGACCTATTGTGTTTCACAAGAAGGTTTCCATATCTTTTTTAAAATTCTCTATTAAATGTTTTATTAGCTCAATTAGATCCATTTCAATAAATATTTAAAAAAGGGGGTGGATGGGAAAAAATGAAAAAAAATGGTTTATTTTATAAATGATAATTCAACTTTTTTAATTGATTTTACCTTCATTTTAATAAAATTATCAAAGAATAATTTGATGAAATTATATTTTAATAATAATCATTTTTTAAATGTTGTGAAATAATATCAAATATAATTATAAATATATAATATGTAATTATCAAAATATAATTATTTATGATATTATTTATGATATTTATTAGTGGATAACGTGTTTTTTTATGGTGTTCGTCCGTTCTGTGCTTCCGATCGAACCAGACTGAATAATACCTCAATTTTTTATGTGTGGGGTCATATTTTAGTAAACTTTATGTGGTCTGAAATCCAATACAATACTCTCAAATTGTTTTTGTGTATGAAATTATACAAATTTCAAGGAGTATTTAATAATTGAGTTTTTTCTATAATTAATAATTAATTTGATAAATTAATTAATTTTGGGGGATTGTGAAATTGGTAATAGAACCGGTTGGCATAAATAATTAAATGATGAATTAATTAATAATATTTATGTGATGATGGATTAAGTTAATTAGTTTTGGAATTAATTAACGGTCTTAATGTGATTAATTAATTTGGTTATTTTAAATAATTAATTGGTGAATTAATTATGAAGATTTTTTTATGGTGAATTTGGTTAATTAATTTTGGGCTTAACGGAACTGTTGTTTTTATTAATGGTTGAATTAATTTATCAATATTTTGAATGGAAATTTTTATGGTAGTTTAATGTTAATTAACCATTGAATAATATGATATATATGATATATATTCTTGATTGAATATGGGTTATGGGACATGGACTAACACTCCAAATACCCAAAGGGTTCTGTACATGGTGCTCTAGAACTAATAACAAGAATGGAATTATTATTTTATGGGACATAGACTGATGATTTAAATACCCTTGGGGTTGTGAGATAGGGACTGATTCTCCAAATACTCACATGGATTCTAGACATGAAGTTTTACATTTATTTATTAATTTTCAAATATGGTTTCATTTGGATGTTTATAAATTTAAAATTGTGACATAATTATTACAAATTTAATATAGTAAATGGTTTTGATTTTGGTATGGGCCGATGCAGGTATTGTGATTTGGGTGTCCTTGATCACCTATAAGTTTAAGTTACTAAATAATTTATAATTAGATAAGTATAAACTATTTATTCTATTCCCTTATCTTATTATTTATACAAATGTATAAAAAGCTTCTTATTAGATTTTTTTAAAACATAATTGGTGGTGGCCTACTGAGTTTTAATCACACCCTACTCGGGCTTCTTGATCAATACCTGAATAAATTTCATAGATGCAAGACATGATAGGGGAAAAGGGTTGTGTTAGATGGGTATGGTAGGATGGAGCATTGTCAAGGGATCCATACATGGTTCATACCCACTTGGGATTCATTTGTGTCATTGTTTTCTGGTAAATTTTTTATTTAAACATGAAGAAAACATTATCATGTCTTGTTTTATACGTCCACCAGTTATTTTATTTACTACATTGATTGTCATGAGTTATTGAAATTCTTCTTTGTATTTGGATGCTTCTGTTATTTCATGTTTACTTCTACTGGTGTTTTACTCTAATAAATGTGGGTAGAGTCTCCCTAAGACTGAATTACGAGACCCTTATTGCTAGTTGGCATCCTCTGGCATA
Organism: Viscum album; assembly: GCA_963277665.1. Classification (NCBI taxonomy): domain Eukaryota; kingdom Viridiplantae; phylum Streptophyta; class Magnoliopsida; order Santalales; family Viscaceae; genus Viscum; species Viscum album. Next base: position 1,547,794,799 of record OY728140.1, read on the forward strand.
TAGGGTGGAACGCCTGAGGTCATGCGGTGATCCAACTCAGGGCATCATTGCAAGGCACCCAGACCAGGTTGTTACAAAGTGATATCAGAGGTCCAGTTTTCATTATTCTTATTTTTTATTACTATTTGGGGAAATGTATACATGAGACTATGAAGAGTCGTGACTTGGTAATGAGAATAATCATGGGAGTTTCGAACCCATGTATTGGGGAAGACTCAAGTACTTAGGGTGGGATTTCTATTATTTATTCTTTTCTTTATATTTAAATAGTATTTCACCTTGGTAACGCATTTTTTGTTTTAGGTTATTATTATTTATGGAATTTCTTGAGTATTGATTCGTGGCCCAGAATGGTATGAGTTTTGAGTCTTCATGCATCATTCTTGGTACTCATGATTTATATGACTTGCTTTATTTTAGGCATGCATGAGAAAATGGGTTATGGTTAAGTTGTTTAACATGAACTGTTTTCCTTTCTTATGTATCTGAAATGAATATGGTCCCTAAAATGAAATTGAAAAATATTTTTAAATGATTAAATGATGTAAATAAATTGGTGTAGAGTAATTGTGTTAACATTTTGAACTGTTCACTAAGGTGTGTGTTTGGATTTGTATAAATATTCCTTATGTGATGCTTATTTGGAGGATGACTAAGGGGTATGGCTGGGAATAGTCCTTCGGTAGTTGAACCTATGGCACCGACTGTATTGGGTGAGGATTAAAGAATGTATATTTAAAAGAACTTCACTCTATTCATGAAATTCATGGATAGAGACTGAGTTCGGGTTGTGAAAATCATGTCAGATATAATAAGGGAGTTTTAATTATAGTACCCTCTGATGTTTACTGGGGATGGTCGATGAGAGGAAGCATAGATTTGGGTTTAGTCGATCTATACTGTACATGAACACATGAAGAATCATATTGATATGAGAGTCAATATATAATATTCTATGTTGAATGGTCAAGAGAAACATTGGTGGGACATCTAGGCTCATTATAGATAACAATAATCCTTGGAGTGTAAGTACTTTCATGAAATGTTTTTTGAGAACTTTTATCAAGAGAAACTCCAGAAGGAGATAGCAGCTGATTTCATGAGGCTGAATTAGGGGAATATATTTGTGATTAACTATGCAGGATGCTTCTCAAATCAGTAGTGCTTTGCACCAGCGTAGGCAGGGGATTATCCTATTGGGAAAATAGGTTTCTAGATGGAATTAAATTGGAACTATAATTGAAAGTAATTATATTCAAGTTTAATAAGTTTAGAGAGGTGGTGAATCAAGCTCTCATATCTGAGGGGAACATGAAGTAGGCTTCCAGTGGTGTATATGTGGTTTTTACTAGATAATCATGTGATATGAATTTCAAGAGAAGGAAGTGATGTTATGAGAATTTCATCCAAGAAAGTGGGAAGTAGAGTAACTAGATAGATGGGTCTGTTACACAGGACCTGGCTTGAGTTTTTTTCCACGAGTGCGGTAGGCTCGGACACTATTGTAATCATTGTCCCAAATCCCTTATGGAATGAAGAGCATTTGGTAGGATGGGAAATCTATAGTGGTTCTATAAGAACCTGAGGTAGTCAGATAGTGATGGAGAAACTAGATAGAGTTAGACTGGGGAAAAGGGATCTTCTACACCTTATTAGTCCCATAGTTTGAGTTCTACTAGCCAAGGAGGTAGAGGTAGGTAATGTGGTGCTTCTAGGAAACATCGCCCATATCAAGTGCATTATTTGATATTGGTGCCTCTCATTCCATTATATTTGAAAAAATTGTCAATGGTTTGATCCTAATGGTGGATTTTATGTGTTAGGTTATAATGATAGATACAACATTGGTAGTACGGTCTAGAGACATCTGTGTGTCAATGGGATATTCTCTTCAGATTAGGGAGTATCATTTTCTGTGGGATGTGTATATCCTAGACATGATAGGTTTCGATCTAATTATGGGTATGGACTGGATAGTCACATAACAATATTAAATCGATTGTTACTATAAGAGGGTGATATTTACAGGTGACCATTACATTCACCATGGTGAGTGGGATATATGGGAAGGTTGAGAAGGGCCAATAACTCAGCAATTGTGACGCCTCACAGCATAGGTTTCCAGTTTTTTTGTAACATCCCAGGTAAATAAAGAATATAAAATTTTATTATTTATTATTATTTTGGAATAAAATATTAATTTTACTTTAAAGTATATTCTATGTTCAATGGTGTACCTGATATGAAACAACGGGTTTCTTTGAAATCTTATGTTGCACACAACGTTGAGTTATATTGAAAAATAATAATATAATATTATTATTTTAAATGGTAGTTAACTCCATGCCATTGTATTGGTGGGAATGAACAGAACTAGCCATATTATGATTAAAAATGTTTCTTATTTTTTTCATTTATCCAATAAAATTTAGAGTCTTAAAATGTTAATGAATCCAATTTTATGTACATATACTCTAATATTCATTAAAAGGTCAATTTTCTGCCTTTTGATGGAAAACCATTTTTAAATCTATTTTTTGTCACTTTTAGATGTTCTATTTTAAAAAATAAACTTCTTCTATAGAATCGGGACATCAATATTTTCTTTGGGAAAATTTTTGGAATTTTTCTGATAATGTTCATTTTTAATGAATAATAAGAAATACTAAATTTTTAAATAAAAATTACCTTTTAATATAATTTATATATATGGATAGATTATATTTTTAAATTATTTTAAAGTGTAATTGGATTATATTTTTACCATTTAATCCAATGTTGGTCATTTTAATTAATTTCACTTTGAAATAGGATATAAACAAATTTCAATCTTTTGATAGTTATTATTTTTAAAAACATGCTTTTTTGTTTTGAAAACAGAAATAAATTTTAAATTAATTAATGAAATTTATATGTGTCGAATTTGTTAAAATTTTGGAATATCAAATTTAGCATATGGTGAATGTTTTCTATTTTTCTAAAAACATTCAATTTTTGATGAATAGTGAAAAATACCGATTAGTAGTTAAAAACGACTTTTTAATTTAAATAAAATTTTCCCACTTATAAAAATTGAATTCAAAAAATCCGACATACATGGTTGATATAATTATGAAAAATGTGGTTCAATGAGATGAAAATAAGTTTTGGTGAATAGTAACCTTTGATTTTTATTTACCACAGTAAAAGGTAAATAGGGTAATTCAGGGTAAAAATAATATTATAATAATATAAAATTACATTAACACTTGTCCTAACCTTATTGTATGAGTCATGGATGAACATTAAAATACATGGGTGAAACTTTTGGCCTTTGAATGTAACTTAGGTAAGATAATGACATTAATAACTTTTTATTTAAAGTAAAAAAAATATCATAAACATGTAATGTTTTTTCTAAAACAATTTTAATTTGGGATTATATAATTGATATATTTTAATATAAATATTAATTAGAAATATAAAAATATTTCATACATCAGGTTATTTTATTTATAATTTTTAGACATCAGATAAATAAATTTATTTGTGACACAATGATGATATAATGATTACCTCATTAATGAATGTTTTAAATAAATGAGATTATAAATGTTAAAATAAATTTATTTTGAAAATTTTTATGCCATCCATGAATTTTAAAATATGATTATGACTTTTTATATTTTAATTAATGAATGATTATCAAATTAATCAATTTGTTTTCGATTTTTTAAAGAGTCACGATATGAATAGTATATAAATTGACATAAATGAGTTTTTAAAACAAATATTATTTTATTAAATGATATAATAATCCTAAAAACTATTATTCAGTCCAATTACATAGATAAGGTTTATAATATCATTAATTAACAACTTGTGGTTCGTTTGTCATTTTATTGTAACTATATTAACCATATAGATTGAATACACAAGAAGTCATGGTAGGAGTCAAATTAGTTAACTAAGGGTTAAAGCTAAATGATAAGGTTAAATTTGAAAGCAAAACTTCTCAAAAACCTATTGGTTGAGATTATTTAGAATAATATTCATCTTATCATCTAATTTAATAAGTCTGTGACCTTTTAAAACCAAACTTTTTTCTTATAAAAAAATATTATTTTCAAACATTCCTAAAGATCCCCTCCTCCACCTTAAAAAAAATCTATCACCTATAACCCATTACTCACACCTCTAATGCCCTTTTTCTTGTCTAGAATCTATCCAAATAAGCTTCAAACATCCCTCTCATCCACCTAGAATCCTTTCGTTAGGAATAAGGTACTTCAATAAATCCTTTTGGTTCAATCCAAAGGGAGTTACCAAATTTAAAGGTAATGTCTTCTCTTAAGTTCATTTATTTTTTTTACTTATCCAACCCCCCCCCAAAAAAAACTCTTTTTATTCTATTATTTTATAATAAAAAATATTATCCTCAATATAATAGATTTTTTTTATGATAATTATTTGAACTAAACTTACACACACCTCCATCAAATGGATACGAACATATTGATTCTGTGGACAGCGAACTACTGACTCACGAAACGATGATTGTTCAATTATCTTCTACTGCCACTCATGGTGGCCATTATGATGGTAGGGTAATTATATATGATATTTATTTTATCTCTATTATTTTTTAATTATCTATTATAACATACCTTTATGCTTTTATGTTGTATTTATACGATAATTTCATTTGAGGAAGTGCGAACTATCAGCCCCTCAAGGGGATATGACTCATTCATAACATGCATGAAACATATAAAGTATGGTGTTAATGAACATATGTAACATATATAAAATATTATATTATACTGTAATTATAATATAACTATGTATCATTTGGTTTTCATACTTTTAAAAATGAGAAAAAAATAAATGAAAGTAGCATTTATGCGTACGTATGACTTACCGTCTCCATGAATGGTGCATTTCATTTCTTATGTCCAAATTTTATGGACTATTATAAATACATATATAATGGATATATATGATTTATATTATATCTAAATCATGAATATAATTCTGGAGATAATGTACCTTTTACCACGTGGGAAATTTGTAATTATAACAGGTTCATTCTTGACTAAAGTTCCGAACATCGACAAAATGTCCGATATGAACTCAAATAATTAACAAATTGATATTACAAGGTAATAAGTGATATAAAAGGAATAATAAAATTTAAAAGGGTTCATAATGAATTAGAAATTAACTAATGTTTATTATTCCGGAAGAACACAGAACATATGAGTTAAGTCGGATACGAGGTAAGGGGTTTTCATCTCACATTTTTATTCCCATGAGATTCATGATATATTTGCCACTATTTATTATTTTACAGTGCATTTATGGCCCATGATTTTATTCTTTTTGTAATATACTTTAATTTATAGTTATTTACATCTTCATTAAATGATCCTTCCTTTATAGGGTGTATATTTTGTATGTTACCAAATCGGTAAGGGAAACTTTCACCGCACTCTTTTAGTCAAAGACTTCTTTTATGTCATGTCTTTTAATTTCCTCTCTTTATTTTGGGATATTTTATTCTATATCCTTAATCATGTAAATTTTATTTCCATGTGATGAGAGACTCTTTTCTCTTTCACTAACTCATTTCTTAATTTTAAAGCGACGTCGTTAGGCTGTCGAATTTCTGTAAGAGAACTTCTTAAACCAATTTCAATTTTATGGTTTAAACTTCTAATACTTGATTATGTTGTGATATGAAAATGTTTGAATGACCTCTGATTGTTTTACACTTAATATCCACTTATATTGGGTGTATTATTATTTTTCAAACACAATTATTTCATTGATTTGTTCTTAATCTAAGGGTATGATCTTTATAAGGGACTTCATCTCAATCACCATTCATTGAGGAATATTTGGATTCCTACACAACATTTTTTTACGGTGTATAAACCCCTTTGAATTTTCATTTCATTCAAATTGTATCTTTTCTTTACAAATAATTTTACTAAATGACCAAAATAATGTTTCTTTTTAATGTACATGGTGACAATGACCATTCCGCCACCATGAGTATTATTTGATCTTTGGCTTCCTTAATAAGTCGTAGTGTTTTTCTAAAGGAAAATAAATACCATATACCATTTTTATGTATTTTGGTAATGAAAATGGTTTTGATAATGAATTTATTATTTCAATATATTGAAATGATATATTTTGATTGCATTGTGGAAATGTTATCTTTCCTTTATGCTTGTTTTATGAGTTATGGTTCTTGGGAATTGATTACATATATGAGTGGTTCCATGATAAAACTAGGGTGGGTGAGCCGTAGAAAGCTCTCTAATGCATTGGGTATTATGATAGAGGTAAATTTTAATGTTTCTCCTAAGAGGTGTAGGTAATATACTGTGATGGGTATTTCAAATGTAATGCCCTACATATCTGTGAAATCTACAACATAATTATGTTATGGATTCCACAAGTTTCCATTAAGATTTATTTTTTCTATGTGTTATTCATAAATCTTATGATTTCATGAGGTATGTTAAAATGCTTATGTTTGTATGGACTAATGTTTAATTTTCCTTATTTTATAACCCTTAATGAGATTTTTATGCTCATCCCATGTTTTGAAATGTATTTCACAGGGTATAAGGGTAAGAGAAAAGAAGTATTCAATAATATTTATATCAAGAAAATAACTCTTGTTTTATTTAATGAGTTTTATTTTTTTGATAAAAATTTGGATAGAGTAGAAGTGTCTTTTGTAGTTTCTGAGATTCAATGTAATATTTACAGCATAATTCTATAAAACTATAAACTTGAAAAGATATTCAATGTAAATTATTCATTTAATTATAGATTATTTAATTTTTTAAGTCTAGGTACTTATAGTTTGTATCAGAGGTCGGTTTAGATAACTTTAGAGGTTAGGGTGTTATTTAAGTATAAGTGACAAAACCATAATGGTTAGCATATTGGAAAGAGTCATAGTTTTTTTAGATAAATAGAAGGTGTTTAAGATAACATGAACAAGTATGTTTTAGTGTTAACTGTCCTCATAAGATAGTATATACTGATTTTACTTATATACTCACACTGACCTTTATGGTTTTAGTCAATGGATGGATCTAGTAGGCACCAATGTAACAATGGATGTGAAGAAAACTGTGATGGTTTTCTAAATAAGAAACTAAATGAAATGGGAGCTACAATGTAAACTCTTGTGGTTATTCCCAACCAACTATCTGGAGTCATGATCGACTACTGGAACCTTGTGGATGTTTATAAAGCATCGTATATCCAAGAAAAAATTCCCTACAGAAGTTCAGGAATTAATCATAAATGTAAGTATATTTAAAACCCTATGTGTCATGGATGTGGAAATAAACACTTAAGAAAATGCTTCAAAGGGATGAGAAGATTCTAAAGATGTTGTAATGGAGTTCATAAAGAAAAAACATTCCATGGAAAAAGGAAGCATCCAGTTGACTCTAGGAAAGAAAAAGAAGTTCATTCCGAAGGATTAAATAAATGTTTTAAATATGGTCTTCATAGTCATTATACAAATAGATGTCCTAGGAGGAAGGTTCGGGAATGGGATCAACATGATCATACAAATATATTTTTAACAATTCCTAATGCCATTCCAATTATATATGAGGAAACTGACAATGACCGATGAAATGTAGGGATTATTTATTAGTTGATGTTTTGACATTAATGAATCTTAGGATATGATTCATGTTTTTGTTTGTAGGAATGATTTATTATGGAATATGTTGGAAAATAATGGATCATTGATCATGAATAATGTCAAAGGATTAAAAATTCTACATATAATGGATTCAAGAGTTATGATACATTTTAGGATGATGAAATTCTTAAAAGTATTAAGACTCTTTTGAGGATTAGATTACTTTGGAAGACTTTTTATAATATGTTTAAACTTGATGTTTGATATCTAAAAATGTTATTCAAGGAATAATTATCTTTTCTTTTGTGGATATAGTTATAAAGAACCATTTGGGTTTATATGAACCTTGAATTTGAGGTAATTATAGGTTATTACTTTATGGGATGAAAATGCAAGTTATGACATAAAATTTATGGTTAATATATGTTATAATTATTTTTAGTGGATTTATTTAATTTTTCAGAATGATATAAAATTATATAGTTTTTAAAAAAGGACAACACGCAGACCATGTGACAAACTGTCACGTCAAACAAAGCTGTGGGAATTGATCCCCAACAAAAGTGCGATTGGGACTTATCACCTACTTCTAGACTACATGAAGTCCCTGGTTAGTATGACTAATTATTATTGGTTAAATGAATTTTTTGATCAAGAATAAGTTGATTTTTGGAAGTTATGTTTTATCAAATGGATATCCTTAGTATAAGAAAGTGATTTGGCCACTAAGTAGTGATGGTTATTTTGGAAGACACTATGTTTTATTGTGGGTACATGGCTATTTGGGTTATTTTTAGAAATGATTAACCTATCATAGATAATATGAGATTAGGTTAATTACACTTCAGTATGATAATTTAAGAGTAGATGATGTTATTTGAAGATAAATGTTAAGATTTTTGTTGAAGACTGTGTGATCAAATCCTTCTGAATTTTGGGATTCAAACATAGTTTGGATTATTTGGTATAATTTTAAGGACAATAGTGTATTCAATTGTCCTTGTAGATCTTTGGCTATTTTTTTCAATTTCAAAGATTATGAGATGTATTTATTTTTTATAAATGATTATCCTTTTCGGAAATTATCTGATCGTGTACTAACCCTTTTTGGTTTTGGTTAATTTCTAAGGCCATGGGAAATATATAGTTTATCTTTTTGTATTATATGATTCTCTAGAAGATGATTTTAGCACTTTTGATGTGACCAAGTCATCTTGAATACTCATCATTTAGAGAAAAGATGAGTTTGTGGTAGAAATTTAGTAAAGGATGAAAGTCTAAATGACAAGTAAGCATGTTTCCTTATTTCTTAGTCAAGCTCATAAATAAATACCCCAAATTTATAAAAAGGAACATAAAACAAAAAAAATCCATTTACTTTTCCTACTTAGGAATCAAAAACCATTTAATGTAACATACATGACTTATTTTGAAGTTAAATTTCATTTATTTTCCTTTCATTATTTGTTTTGGATGGTTTCCAAAGGTTTTATGGAGAAATAGATGAGTTTTCATGAATTGGGCCAAACCGTGAGCCCAATTCCAGATTTAAAAATAAATTTTGTTTCCTTTATAAATTTTTCATTTTTTAATATGTTTCCCTCATTCCAATTCCTAAATGGTATCCTCTGACCTATGAACACCAAAATATAAATTTAGAGCCTTTATAAATCCATAATCATGGTGGATATGAGTTTTTATTTAAGATATTGGGCCTGCCCGAAGGCCCATTTCCTGCATTAAAAATAATTTTTAATTTTTTTATATATCCTTAACTATTTTCGTTTTTTCGGTGATTCCACCTCCCCATAGACCCTAAGAAACCCAGGAGAGCTCCCATTTCCTTCCCCCCCCCTCCTTGGAGCTCTTTGAAATCGTGAATTAGGGCTGATCTTCATAGGGTGTCTCAAATCGTCCATAATTGAAGAGGTAACTTCATCCCTTCTTAACTCTCTCAATTATTACTCTTTTCCATCTATTCCAGTTCCTAAATTACCTCCTAAATCTTGTTCAAACAATACCTGAATTTTGGTTGTTTTAAATTTCAGAAACTATTGTTTTTGGAGAGATTAATTCAGGATACTTCAAGTAGGTGAGTCTATTTCTTTCCTCTTTCAAATTGCTTAGGGTTTCTTCCCTAATTCTTGAATTATAAAAATTAAAAAAGTTAGGGTTCGTACCTAGGTTATAAATTACTGTATTTTGGGTGAAATATTAAGGTTTTAGGTTTCTTTTAATTTCCTTGAGGTGCGGCGGTCGTGCAGTTGATGTTTCGCCCCAATATTTGAGGGTTTCGACACATTCGGTAGGTGATTCCGTGGATAACCATTTAATGATGAGTTAGTTTGCTTGATTAAATAATTTTACATGTTCCTTATGTGCTGTGCATTATGAGAAAACCATTTTTGGTAGCAATAGTAAAGCATTTGTTTTTAAAGTTACATTTTTTCTTGAAGTGTGTATTTTTCAAATGAATTTCATGTGTTATCTCTTGTGGTAGTTTTGTAAAATGTGGAAGTGATTTATAGTTGTTGAAAGGGGCTACCAATTATGGTTGGGTAATGATATAGTTCCATGTGGGCCTAAAAAGGGGGTGTATTTGAATGGTTTTATTTGTATAACCTTGTTATACTCCTTGAAAGTGTTTTATGGATTTGTGTGTTCTCATTGGTACCTTTTGTGATATTATTAAAGGTGATTATATAACATTTGAAAGTGGATTATTACATGTTTATTGGGCTGCCAATTCTGTTTTTGTAGGGTCTTGGTGTGCTTTTGTCTTAAAAAGAGGTTTTTGAAATGGATTTTATGTGCAAAGTTTGGGTATACTCTTTATAATTGTTTTATGAAAGCTTTGAATGGTTTATTAGGTTGTGTAATAGGTGAAACTATATCAGCAAACTATTTTGGTAGGAGTACATTTTTAAAAGGTCTATTTCATTTGTGAAAGGGTTTTTATGTGATATGTATCATCTTGGAAATATTTTATTAAATTGTTTGAAGGAGATATTGAGGAGTGAAAGTGATGTGAAAGTGATGTGGAGTGTTTTGTGTGAGTGTGATGTGAAAAATAGAATTTTTGATTATGAAAGAAGTGTTATTTTCCATGTTTTTGGGCTGTTATATGAGTTTAAATATCTTATAATTGTTTTATAAAATTTTTTAATGGTTTTGTGGAAGTGTTGAAGAAATGTGAAATGTGTTGTGGGCTATTTTGGTGTGATTCGGATTTCAAAATCACTTTGAATGAAAAATGGATTTTTGTGACTTGTGTGGTATACATATGGGATGTTTGGTGAATTTTTGATGTGGAAATGATATTTTCATGTTCAATGTATATTTCTTGACTTGTTGAACTTGTTTGAGCACAAGGGGAAAACCTGGGTATCTAGGTGGGTGGACATGTACTAGTATGCTAGTAAATCCATGGGGTTTGGCCTCAGTTTCACTTAGCAAGATTGACGCTTACAACTCTAACTAAACTATGATGATGATGATTGGGGACCATTAGGTTATGGGTATCTTACCTACTAGTGGATCGTGCACAAGAATGGATTTTTGTGATGGTTACTCTCGCCGAGATACAAGGTACCTGGGACCCACAACTAGCTAGGGCCTAGGGGTTATTTCCTATTTCTTGTGCTCATTATTTACTTTTTACTTACCGTCGGCATACGGTATAGTTGGCTTGAAAATTAAGTAGTGTTGACATTATTTTGAAAAGTGTTTATTCTTAATGATGTCCCACTTGAAAACTGTTTTTATTCAAAGTTGCATCTTTTAGAAATTGTAACTAGCTTTTCATGTTTTTGAAAACATGCATGCTTTTCGTCTTTAAATGTTTATCACATGGAATCTCTTAGTGGTGTTATCCTAATGTGCATTGGATCACACCCTACTTACACCCTTGGGTGTAAGTAGACTTGGTTATTTTTGTTGTCGCAGGTTGGGTACAGTTTTTTGTTCCAGTGGTTCGGGTTTCTAGCAGGTCCTTAGTGGTGAAGTCTTGTGGAGGTGGCTTGAGGGCGGTGCCCCTTGCCATGAGGGTTCTTGGGATGTAATTATTTGGTTTTGTACCTTTGGTATAGACCTTTTGAGTTGTTTAAAGCTATGTAATTCAGTTCTGAGTTTTTGTAAAATATTGTTTGGTTTGAAAAATCCAAATTTGTTTCATTGGATTCTTTTGTTGTTTTATGTTTATAAACTCGGGTAAATCGTTCCCAATTTTCATTTTATGATACTCAGGCACTTGTGCCAGCCCGTGGGGATCGGGAACTCCCTTCGGGTCATGTCACGGGCTAGGTTTTGTGCCGGTTTTGGCGGTGACCAGATTCGGTTCGTGATAAAATGGTATCAGAGGAGGTTCGCTCCTTGGGTCATTTTATTTGGGGAAGAGTCAGGATATTCTGGAGTTAGGATTGTTGGGACATGGAATTCTAGTTATGGGTAGTGTTCCTGATCACCACACCTCATAATGGGATTCATGTTTCTAAGAGAATTCGGGATTTATCTAAGTCCTTCGGTTTTCTTGGTTCGATGATGATTAAGGGAAATGAAAAGAGAGTTGGGTTAATGGTCCTAGTGAGCTCGCAGGGCCTGGCAAGCCATGTGGAGACAAGGATATTTCCTAGAAAACTATTTGTGACAGTGAAGTGATTGTAATATGGCTGCCAACCATATTTCCAAGTCACCCACTAAAACTAGTTTCCTCTCGCACTGTTTTGTGCTTAGGTTTTGAAATCTTGGCACTTTGGTTTTAAGAAGTGTATATTTTTTGTGAAATGATTTTCAAATAAAGAGGGAATGGTTTGTTTTATGAAATGGTGGAACTGAATTTTCAGAATTGTTTTGAAATGTAAAATGGTGCGCTTACACCTCTTTGAAAGCAGAAACTATATTGAAGTTGGTTTTGAAAAGTGTTTCCAATAGAGTTTTCTAAACAATCAGAGTGTGTTTTAATGGGATGAGATGTTTTGAAATTGATGTGAATATCTTTAAAGTGAGTTATTTTTTAAATGGTTGTGACTTTCTGAAAATTTTTGTAAGATGTGAGTTGGGATTTTGATCTCGTGGTTAGCGGTTATGAGAAAAAAGGATGTGTTGGTTGACCGTTTTGGTTTTGAAAAGTGGAAAGAATATTTGTTTTAACCTTTGGTATTTCTATTAGAGACCACATGCATGGGGTTATATGGGATGATGGATGGTTGATGGCATGAATGGATGAGTGCCGGGACAGATATGATGAGGGTGTCTGGTGTGGCACAAAAACCTGCATGTGTGAGGTGCATGGGGTACCATTGGTGGATACGCTTACTGCTAAACCATTTGTTTTCAAAGAATTGGTTTTAATGAAAAACATGATTTCTTGATGAATAGTTTGGTATGGTTTGTATTATGGGTTTTTGAAATTGTTGATGTTGTGGGATGTTTTGAGTTAAAGAACCCCTTCTATTTGAACTATGTTTTGGGTTTTTGTTTGGTTGGTAAGCTGTGTTTTAGGGATGGTTAGTGGTCTCTTTTGAAAAAAAAATTGGGATGCCTTTACGGTGGTTCCCTTCATGTGTTTGGATCTGGTTTGTGGCATATTTTGACCAATGGACCAGCTTGGTTGGGTCCTTGGGTTCTCTCATTAGATAAGGTATTCCCCCATTAAGGGTTAATTCACAACTGAAGTGAAACCCAGATTGTTTCTCCATTGGAAAATCCTCCAGTTGATCAATATAAGGAATCTATTTCTTGAGCTTTTTAAATTGAGTATACACCCTTTCCTTTATTGTTTTTGTGTATCCTCTTGTAGTGGGATATTGATTATGGATGGTTGAAAGTGACCTTAGCCTCTTAAGTTTCCTAATTTTTCGAAGGTGGAAGTGTTCTAGGGTTATTAGCATGGATGAGTATTTGGATAGTGTCTAAGAGGAACTCTTGGTCCTTCATAGTCTCTTCGAAGAAGGAGTTCATGTTAAACTACTAGTGTGGGAAATCTGGTCATGAGAGGATATTATGGCCACTTTCTAGAATTTTGTGTTGTTTGGGGATGTTGTACAAGTTCCCTCTCTATTCATTGTTTATATTAGTCGCAATGGTCATGTTCGGTGATTCCTTGTGATGTCATGTGCTCGATTGACTGTAAAGGTGAAAGTTGGGCAATCATCTGAGAGTCTCTATTATGTTGGGAGAATGTCTCCCTTGAAAAAAAAACATAAAAAAATATTCCATTTTAGAGGAAGGTGAGTATAATTGTTCTTTACTTCTATTGTTTCTCACCCGAACAAAAAAGGTGTGATGTGTGTACATCTTCTAATCCCTTGTTTCAGTGAAATATCGATTTAGGGTAAAGTGAGTTTGGAATGTGTTATGTCTTGGAAAAACTTATCAGGGATTGCGGTGTTGTTGTTGTTTTCAACGAAAGAAGAATTCTCATTCAGGTGGTTTCCAAAGCCTAACTGCGAGGCTGAATATGCTTCAATATTTTGAGCTCCAGCCATAGGTCCCGGAAAGAATCTGGCGCGTAGTCAGGGGAAACCCCAGTGTCATTTAAACCCTTGTGCAAAGTCCTATCATCAATATGAAATATAAGAAGAGTTTAAACCTATGGTGTCATCATATTTCTTCTACTGTTCATGTTTGGTGGAAATAGGTGGAGGGCCTTGTACCCATGTCACTGCCCAATGTTATTCCCTCCCCCTTTGGTTTCCATTGAGTCTTTAGAGAAAGGTATGAAGTTTGGCTAGACAGGTTGACCACACGGTTTACACTTGGTTAGTAGTGACCATGCCCCAAAAAAAACCATGTAGATAGAAGAATCTCCACTGTTAGTTCATGGATTCCCAAACCGTGCAGACTCACCATGTGTTCGTCCCAACACTTTATATTTTGGGGTCTTTCTGTACCGGCCCATGCTGGTCGATTAAGATTGTTGGTTCTTATGGTGGGGAGCCTATTTTTTTCCCTTGTACAAATAACTTAGTCTTATCCATGATCAAGGATTTTTGGTAGGTAGTCTCATTCGGATCTATCAAGCTACCTAAATATTCATTGGTTAACCATTGAGATTGGAGAGTTCACAATGGTTTAGTTATAGCAAGGTATGTGTAACCTTGTTCGATGTTGTTGTTCATTTGAGTGAATTGCTTGAGTCTTGTTCGGATAGTGTTTGAGGAATTTTCCTTTGGGATAAAGCCTGAATGTGATTGATTGTTTCAGGAAAGTGGTGTATTATTTTTTTGTGAAGTATTCCTTCCTTAATTGATCAATGGAGGTGTTTTGGCCTTTGGGGGCGAAACCTGGAAAGGGAGTACATCTTGGTTTATCAGTTGGGTTTGGCTTTCATATCTGGCCTTTCTGTAGCTTTCTGGGGACGGAAAGTTTTCATGGTGGGGAGAATTGTCACATACATGACTTATTTTGAAGTTAAATTTCATTTATTTTCCTTTCATTCTTTGTTTTGGATGGTTTCCAAAGGTTTTATGGAGAAATAGATGAGTTTTCATGAATTGGGCCAAACTGTGAGCTCAATTCCAGATTTAAAAATAAATTTTGTTTCCTTTATAACTTTTTCATTTTTTAATATTCGTCCCTCATTCCAATTCCTAAATGGTATACTATGACCTATGAACACCAAAATATAAATTTGGAGCCTTTATAAGTCCATAATCATGGTGGATATGAGTTTTTATTTAAGATATTGGGCCTTCCCAAAGGCCCATTTCCTGCATTAAAAATAATTTTTCATTTTTTTATATCATATTCACTATTTGTGTTTTTTCGGTGATTCTACCTCCCCCTCGACCCTAATAAACCCAGGCGCGCTCCCATTGCCTTCCCCCCTTCTTGTAGCTCTTTGAAATCGCAAATTAGGGATGATCTTCATAGGGTGTCTCAAATCGGCCAGAATTGAAGAGGTAACTTCATCCCTTTTCAACACTCCCAATTCTTACTCTTTTCCCTCCATTCTAGTTCCTAAATTACCTCCTAAATCTTGTTCGAACAATACATGAATTTTGGATGTTTTCAATTTCAGAAACTATTGTTTTTGGAGTGATTAATTCAGGATACTTCAAGTAGGTGAGTCTATTTCTTTCCTCTTTCAAATTTCTTAGGGTTTCTTCCCTAATTCTTGAATTATAAAAATTACAAAAGTTAGGGTTCGTGCCTAGGTTCTAAATTACTGTATTTTGGGTGAAATATTGAGGTTTTAGGTTTCTTTTAACTTTCTTGAGGTGCAGTGGTCGTGTTGTTGATGTTTCGCCCCAATATTTGAGGGTTTCGACACATTCGGTAGGTGATTCTGTGGATAACCATTTAATGATGAGTTAGGTTGCTTGATTAAATAATTTTACATGTTCCTTATGTGCTTTGAATTATGAGAAAACCATTTTTGGTAGCAATAGTAAAGCATTTGTTTTTAAAGTTACATTTTTGCTTGATGTGTGTATTTTTCAAATGTATTTCATGTGTTATCTCTTGTGGTAGTTTTGTAAAATGTGGAAGTGATTTATTAGTTGTTGAAAGGGGCTGCCAATTATGGTTGGGTAATGATATAGTTCCATGTGGGCCTAAAAAGGGGGTGTATTTGAATGGTTTTATTTGTATAACCTTGTTATACTCCTTGAAAGTGTTTTATGGATTTGTGTGTTCTCATGGGTATCTTTTGTGATATTATTCAAGGTGATTATATTAAATTTGAAAGTGGATTATTACATGTTTATTGGGATGAAAATTATATTTTGGTAGGGTCTTGGTGTGCTTTAGGCTTAAAAAGAGGTTTTTGAAATGGATTTTATGTGCAAAGTTTGGGTATACTCTTTATAATTGTTCTATGAAAGTTTTGAATGGTTTATTGGGTTGTGTAATAGGTGAAACTATATCAGCAAAATGTTTTGGTAGGAGTATATTTTTAAAAGGTCCATTTAATTTGTGAAAAGGTTGTTATGTGATATGTATCATCTTGAAAATAATTTATTAAATTGTTTGAAGGAGATATTAAGGAGTGAAAGTGATGTGAAAGTGATGTGGAGTGTTTTGTGTGAGTGTGATGTGAAAAATTGAATTTTTGATTATGAATGAAGTGTTATTTTCTATGTGTGTGGGATGTTATATGAGTTTAAATATCTTATAATTGTTTTATAAAATTGTTTAATGGTTTTTTGGAAGTGTTGAAGAAATGTGAAATGTGTTGTCGGCTATTTTGGTGTGATTCGGATTTCAAAATCATTTTGAATGAAAAATGGATTTTTGTGACTTGTGTGGTATACATATGGGATGTTTGGTGAATTTGTGATGTGGAAATGATATTTTCATGTTCAATGTGTATTTCTTGACTTGTTGAACTTGTTTTAGCACAAGGGGAAAACCTGGGTATCTAGGTGGGTGGACGTGTACTAGTATGCTGGTGAATCCGTGGGGTTTGTCCTCAGTTTCACTTAGCAAGATTGACGCTTACAACTCTAAATAAACTATTATGATGATGATTGGGGACAACTAGGTTATGGGTATGTTCCCTACTAGTTTCTCATGCACTAGAATGGATATTTTTGATGGTTACTCTCACCGAGATACGAGGTACCTGGGACCCACAGCTAGCTAGTGCCTAGGGGTTATTTCCTATTTCTTGTGCTCATTATTTACTTTGTACTTACCGTCGGCATATGGTATAGTTGGCTGGAAAATTCACTAGTGTTGAAATTATTTTTAAAAGTGTTTATTCTTAATGATAGCCCACTTGAAAACTGTTTTTATTCAAAGTTGCATCTTTTAGAAATTGTAACTGGCTTTTCATGTTTTTGGAAACATGCATGCTTTTCGTCTTTAAATGTTTATCACATGGAATCTCTTAGTGGTGGTATCCTACTAGGAATTGGATCACACCATACTTACACCCTTAGGTGTAAGTAGACTTGGTTATTTTTTTTGTCGCAGGTTGGGTACAGGTTTTTGTTCCAGTGGTTCGGGTTTCTAGCAGGTCCTTGGTGGTGAAGTCTTGTGGAGGTGGCTTGAGGGCGGTGCCCCTTGCCATGAGGGTTCTTGGGATGTCCTTATTTGGTTTTGTACCTTTGTTATAGACCTTTTGAGTTGTTTAAATCTATGTAATTCAGTTCTTAATTTTTGTAAAAGATTGTTTGGTTTGAAAAAACCAGATTTGTTTCATTGGATTCTTTTGTTGTTTTATGTTTATAATCTCGGGTAAATCGTTCACAATTTTCATTTTATGATACCCGGGCACTTGTGCTAGCCCATGGGGATCGGGAACGCCCTTCGGTTCATGTCACGGGTTGGGTTTTGTGCTGGTTTTGGCAGTGACCAGATTTGGTTCATGACATTTAACCTATGACAAGTTTGTGATTTTTTGGTCGTTAACTTTCTCCTAATAATGTTTTCTGTCACTCTCCATCAGAACTTGATGGTTAGTTTCTCTTCCATATCCATATTTTGCTACATGGAATCCTAGAGTGGGTTATCTTGGGTGATCTTTTTAATTCTATTTCTTTCTTTTAAAGTGATAGTTTTGTTTACTCTTTTTCTGATGTGGGGCTTTCAATGAAGTTTCTAAGCCCAATTTTAAAATTGTGTAGACGCAATTCCCAAAAGGGGGGAAAGATGTAAATACCAGGTAAATACAGAATATAAAATTTTATTATTTATTAATATTTTTGAATTAAATATTAATTTTACTTTAAAATGGATGATATGTTTGATGGCATACCTGATACGCAACAATGAGTTTTTTTGAAATCTTACATTGCACACAACATTGAGTTATACTAAAAAATATTAATATAATATTATTATTTTAAATGGTAGTTAACTTTTAGCCATTGTAGTGGCAAGAATGAACAGAGCATGCCATATTATGATTAAACATGTTTCTTAAATTATTTTTACATTTATCCAATAAAAGTCAGAGGCCTAAAATACGAATGAATCCAATTTTAAGTACAAATACTCTAATATTCTTTAAAAGGTTGATTTACTACCTTCTGATGGAGAACCATTCTTAAATGTAGTTTTTGTCACTTTTATATATTCCATTAGACAAAATAAACATTCTTTTTATATGTGGGACATCAATATTTACTTTGGGTAAATTTTTTGTATTTTTCTGACAGTGTTAATTTTTTAACAAATAGTGAAAAATACTGCATTTTTAATTCAAAACTGCATTTTAATATAATTTATTTATATGGTTAAATTATATTTTTAAATGGTTTTAATGTGTAATTGGATTATATTTTTATAAATTTTTATCCAATTTTGGTCATTGGAAATAATTTCACTTAGAAATTGGATATAAAAAATATCAATTTTTTGATACTTATTATTTCTTAAAAACATTGTTTTTGGTATTGAAAATGGAAATCAATTTTAAATTAATTAATGCAATTTATATGTTTTTAATTTGGTAAAATTGACATCATTTTTTAATTTAGAATATCAAATTTATCATAGGGTGAATTTTTGGTAGTTTTCTCTAAACCTTCAATTTTGATGAATAGTGAAAATACTTCTTAGTAGTTAAAAACCAATCTTTTCTTTTAAATGAAATTTTACCTCTTTTGCGAATTTAATTATAGAAATACAACGTACATGGTTGTTATGAGTATATAAAATTTGGTTCAATTAGATGAAAATAATTTTTGGTGAATAGTAACTTTTGATTTTTATTTACCGTAGTTAAAGGTAAATAGGGTAATTCAAGGATAAAATAATATTATAATAATATAAAATTACCTTAAAAATTGTCCTAAACTTATTGAATGACTCATGGCCAACCCAAAAAATACTTGGGTGAAAATTGTTTCCTTTTAAAGTCACTTGATTAATATAATGACAATAATAACTTTTTATTCAAAGTAAAAATAAAAATATCATAAACATGTATTATTTTTTAAAAAACTATTTTAATGTGGGATTATATAATTGATATATTTGACTATAAATATTATTTATAAATCTAAAAAGATTTATATATCTTGGTATTTTATTTATAATTTTTAGACATCATATAAATAAATTTATTTATTACACAATGATGATGTAATGATTATCTGATTAATGAATGTTCTAAATAAATTTCATTATAAATGTTAAAATAAATTTAATTTGAAACTTTTTATTCCATACAAAAAATTTAAATATGCGTATGACTTGTTATATTTTAATTAATGAATTATTTTCGAAATAATCAAGTTCTTTTGTATTTTCTAAAGAGTCATGATATAAATAGTATATGAATTGACATAAATGCCTTTAAAAAATATTATTTTATTAAATGATATAATAATTCTAAAAATATAAGATTTGGAAATATTATTTAGATAAGCTTTATAATGTCATTAATGAACCAATTTTGGTTTTATTGTCATCTTATAGTAACTATATTAACCATATAGCGTGAATACACAAGATATCATGGTAAGAGTCAAATTAGTTAATTATGGGTTAAAGCTAAATGATAAGGTTAAATTTGAATCCAAAACTTATCTAAAACCTATTGGTTGAGATGATTTATAATAATAGTCATCTTATATTTTAATTTAATATGTTTGGGACCTTTTGAAACTGAAATTTAGTTTATAATAAAATAATAATTTCAAACATTCTTAAAGTGCCCCTCCTCCCCCTTATAAAAATCCATCACCTCTTACCCATTACTCACACCTCTCAAGCACATTGGATCACCCAAACTCTGCCAAAATAATCTCCCAACATCCCTATATTCCACAAAAAAATCCTTACTTTAGGAATAAGGGACTTCAATAATTCCTTTTGGTTCAAACCAAAGGGAGTTACCTGATTTAAAGGTAACATCTTCTATTAAGTTCTTTTCTTTTACTTTACTTCTCCAACCCCCTAAACTCTTTATATTTCTTTTTTTATAAAATAATCAGTATCCTAAATATACTAGGTTGTTTTTAATTGAAGGATTCTAACTACACTTACACACACCTCCATCTAATGGACATGAACATATTGTTTTTGTGGACGGTGAACTACTGCCTCATGAAATGATGATTGTTCAATTATCTCCTACCACCTCTCATGGTGGACATTATGATGGAAATATAATTATATATGATATTTACAATATTTATTTTTTCTCTATGTTTTTTAAATATCTTTTTGAACATACCTTTATGGTTTTCATGTTTTATATAAACGATTATTTCATTTGAGGAAGTGCGGACTACCTCCCCTTCAAAGTTATATAACTCATTCATACCATGCATGAAAAATATAAAGGATGGTGTTAATGAACTTATTTAACTTATAAAAAATATTATATTATATTGTAATTATAATATAATTATGTATCATTTGGTTTTCATACCATTAAAAATGAAAAAAAAGGAAATGAAGGTAGCCTTCATGCGTACGTACGGCTGACCGTCTCCATGAACGGTGCAATTCATTTCTTATGTCCAAATGTTATACACTATTATAAATACATATATACTGAAAATATATGATTTATATGATATCTAAATAATTAATATAATTCTGGATCTAATGTACTTTTTACCACATGTACAATTTGTAATTATAACAAGTTCATTTTTGACTAAAGTTCCGAACATCGACAAAATGGACAATATGAACTATAATAATTAACTAATTGTTATAACAAGGTAATAAATGATATAAAAGGAATAATAAACATTAAAAATATTTTTAAGGAATTTGAAATTATCTTAAGTTTATTATTCATGAATAACACGGAACATACGAGTCATGTTGGACACGAGGTAATGGGTTTTCATCTCTCTTTTTTTATTCCTGTGAGATTCATGCTATATTTGACACTATCTCCATTTGTGTGGTCTATGTACAGCCCATTATTTTATTCTTTGTGTAATATAATTTAATTTATCAGTATTTACATCTTCATTTTATGATCCTTCCTTCGTGGGGTGTATGTTTTGTATGTTACCAAATTGGTATGGGAACCATTCACCATACTCTTTTAGTCAAAGACTTAATTTATGTCATGTATTTTAATCTCATTTTTTATATTTGGATATGCTATTCAATATCCTTATTGCTGAAAATTTTATGTCCATGTGATGAGATAACCTTTTCTCTCTCATCAGCTAGTTTTCTGAATTTTAAAGTGACGTTGTTAGGTTGTCGAATGTCTGTAACAGAACTTGTTAACCCAATTTCAATTCTTTGGGTTAAAATTATACATCTTGATTATGTCATGCTATGAATATGTGTGAATGACCTCTGATTTTTTTACACTTAATATCCAATTATATCATGGGGTATTCTTATTTTTCACACTTAATTCTGTCATTGAATTTTTTTTAATCTATGGATATGATCTTTGTAATAGAATTCGTCTTAATCACCTTTCATTGAGGCATATATTGATTTCTAAACAACATTATATTATATAGTGTATAAACTCCATTGAATTTTCATTTCATTCAATGGGAATCTTTACACTACGAAGTATTTTATTAAACGATAAAAATAATGCTTATTTTTAACGTATGCGGTGACAACGACCTCTCCACCACCGTGAGTATTATTTGATCTTTGGATTTATTAACATTCTGTAGTGTTTTTTAAAGGAAAGTAAATACCATATACCCTTTTTATGTATTTTGGTATTGAAAATGGTTTTGAGAAAGCATTGATTATTTCAATATATTGAAATGATATATTGTTATTTCAATGTAGAAATTTTATCTTTCCTTTAAGCTTGTTTTATGTTTTAGGGTTCATGGGAATTGTTTATGTATACGGGTGGTTTCTTGATAAACCTAGGGCAGGTGAGCCTGAGACAGATCTTCAATACATTGGGTAACATTATGGAGGTAAATGTTAGTGTTTCTCTTAAGAGATTTAGGGAATATATAATTATGGGTATTTGAAATGTAACTCTATATGTAGTTGTGAAAGCTACCACGCATGTAGGTTATGGATGCCATAAGTTACCATTATGATTTATGTTTTCTATGTTTTATTCATAAATATTATGATTTCATGGGGCATCTTAAAAGGCAAATGTTTTGATGAACTAATATTTTCATTCTTTATTTTATAACCATTACTGGTATTTTTATGTTCATCCCATGTTTTGAAATGTTTTTCATAGGGTATATAGAAGGGTAAGTGAATGGAAGTATTCAAGAAGACTTATATCAAGAAATGAACTCTTGTTTTGTTTAAAGTGTTTTATTTTTGTGAATATTTTTTTTGGAAAGAGTAGAAGTGTCTACATTGTAATTTATGAGATGTAATGTAATAGTTATAGCCTAATTCTCTAAAACTATACACCTTAAAAAGATCTTCAATGTGAATTATTAATTTAATTCAAGATTATGTAATGTTTTATTTTTGGATCATTATACTTTTACTAGATGATGATGGTATTAAAAAATAACTCCTTCCGCCAGTATTAGAACTATTTCATGATGTCCTTCATGAAGACTTCTCAAGGATACCACCAGAGGGAGATGTGAAATTTACTATTGATCTCATGTTGGGGGCTAAGCAAGTATCTATTCCATTATACAGAATAACACTGATAGTGATTCAAGAATGGAAAACTCAGCTAGAGGATGTGAAGGATAAAGGATTTAACCTTCCTATTACACCACCTTATGGATTACTAGTGCTATTTTCAATGAATGAAAAAAGGGATTTTACATTAATGTGTTGATTACCATAGGTTGAATAAGAGGACTCCAATGAATAGATAACCTATTTTTTGTATTGATGATTTATTTGACTATTTTAATGGAGCTTCTGTTTTCCCAAAGATCTAATTAATGTTGGGGTATCATCATTTTAGAGTTTGGACTTATGATATAACGAGGAATGATTTCAATAGAAGGTATGGGACTTAAAAGTTTTTTATAATTCTCTTTGGGAAAAAAATACACTAGTAGTGTTTATGGCCTTGATGAATAGGTACCTTCATACGTATTTGAATAAATTTGTGGTGGTATTTTTTGATGATATTTTGGTGTACTCCAAGAATCATGATGATCATGCCCAACATCATGACATCATCCTGAGTACACTAAGAGATCATAATATATATTCCAATCCATCTAATTGTCAAATTTGGATTCACTATTTACACATCATGGGACACATCAACTCGGAGGAAGGTGTGTCAGTGGACCCAGAGAATGTGCACACAGTGGTTTCTTGGAAGTAGCACAATAATGTTTCTGATATCTGAAGAATTTTGGGATTAGATGGATATTAGTGGAGATTCATCTCAGACTTTTCCCATTTTATAGCATTACTTTCGGTTATGACCAAAAATCAAGTAATGTTTGATTGGTCAGATTCTTGTGAGAAATATTTTTACTAATTGAATAAGTGTTTGAAATTATCACTAATTTTGATCCTATCTGAGTCAGGTGAAGAGTACACAATGTGTTATGATGCTTCAGAGATAGTAATCAAAGCTATGTTGATGCATGGAGGTAAATTTATGATTTATGGGTCTCGGTTAGTGATGCCACATGAGCATAATTACCCAATTCATTACCTCGAGTTTTCAGTGGTTGTTTATACTTTGAAGTGTTGGTGACACAACCTCATGGGAGAAAAGTTTATAGTTTATATTGACCACAATATCTTGAGGTGTATCTTTTCAAATTTTTATTTGAATATTCATCAACATATATCGGTTCAGTATATGCAGTCATTTCATTTTGAGTTGGCATATACTTGAAGGAGAGGAAACAATGTGGCTGACGCTTTGAGTAGGAAAACATAGACTCATATGGTTCAAGAATCTAATACTAAGTGGAAAATGATAACCTTTCTAGCCGAGATGCATGTTGTGTTTTATGAGATACAAGATCAGATGACACACTTATCTACTATAGTGGAATCTACACTTTTTATATGTATTAAGGATAGGCAGTATGAGGACCAAGAGTGCTTGTCATTGATATAATGAATTGAAGGAGGGGAGTCACCTTGGACTGGAATATAGATGATAATGAGATCATCTATGTGATGAATCAGATTGTCATGCCTATGAGCTTGCGAGAGGAGATCATTGGGATGTTTCATTACTCAATGTGGGTGGTGATTCCAAGAGTGAAAACAATTTACCATGACCTATGATCATAGTTTTGGTGGATGGGAATCAAAAAAGAAGACTGTGGGTTTCATGACATGATACTACACGTGTCAATAGGTGAAGGCAGAGCATCAATGACCTGGAGGATAACTATAATTTTTTCTTATTCTAGAATGGAAGTTGGATGACGTGACCATGGAAATTTTCATAGGACTACAAAAGACATATTGGAAGAATAAAACTATTTGGGCCATTATGGATTGACATAAAATGGTATCATGTTTATTTCCTACAAGGGAAAACATTATAGTAAATCAGTTGGAGAGTTGTATGTATTAGAGATAGTTCATTTTCAAAAGGTGCCACAAAATATGGTTTCAGATAATTATTTTCTCTTTAATTCACACATCTATCAAGGAATGTTAAAGTGTAATGCCCCAACCCTAGTTACCCAGAGTCGGTGCATTATTACATAACATTGGAATGATCACAAAAGCTCATGTCTCGAAAGACAAAATCTTTTAGTAGCCTTGGAAATACTAGATACATTCATAAGTTTTACATTACCTTATAAAATGAAAAACTACAACAACATTGTCTCCATATTCCACACTCATATACCTTAGAATATCCCTGCAGGTCATTCATAATATACTACTTTGCATCCTGGGAAAAGTAAAATGCAGAAATGGGTGAGCTTAGATTCTCAGTAAGGATAACAATATAGCAGAAACTTTCATAAAAAACATAAACATTTAAGGCAATGTATATGACTAAAACAAAAGCCTTTTAAACAAGAACTTCATCATAATATGGAAAAGATAAAATAAAATAATTCCATTTACTTATTCACATGGATATTCTACTAGTCTAATATTAACATGAAATATTAATATCCACTTTCATTATGATGGAATGCATAATGTCATACTTTAATTTCAGTGTCAAGGCCTCATGCCAGGACCTATGGGCTAACTGTAACAGGACACCAACCCGGAGATCCTCTATAACTGGACTCTAACCCGAAGAGCCTCTATAACTGGACTCTAACCTGGAGGGTCTGTTCTAACTAGACCCCAACCTAGAGGGCTTACTTTTACCAGTCCCCAACCCAAGAAAATACTAGTATTACACGTTCATCTTAAGAAGAGGTTGAAATATAACATAAACATTCGTATTTAAAACTATCATACGGAATCTCAATACTTTAACCATAAATCATTAATGGAATAAAAATAACACATCTACAGTCAAACATATCACAAAAACTTAAATACAATATATAAGATTTGTATCATAATAAATCAACTTCAAACAAGTGTAAATTTTATCAAAGGATGTTGACGTAGATGAAATCAAAACTATTTGAGAGAAATATCTCTTTCTATTTTGAAATAATTTAAGAGTCAAATAATTATAAAGAAAAGATTTATTTTGAAAATATTCTTATAAGCTTATAAGGTAATATTTTATGATATTATAATGGAAGAAAATAGCCGCACCCGCCGTATAAGTTAAAAAAACATTCTTACCTTAATTTTGTTTAAATAGTCATAAAGTACCTTGTTTGGAAAACGACGGAAAGATTCCTTTCAAAACAAATTAGGTTAAATAAGGGTATAAATGACTTTAACCCATTGTCTAGTAAATAATAAAAAATATTTGAAATACATTTTTTAAGAATACACGGATGTGGATGATAAAGAGGTCCTAGTAGATAATTCCGTATAAACAACCTCGAATAATGAAGAGATTATATAATTAACCCTTACTTTGTAATTTTCCTTGGTCGATGGTAGGTTAACCTCCTTTATATTGTTGATATAATTGTTATTAAATTATAAAATAACCATATACATAAATATGATATCATATATGATCTTTTAATATTTCTTTGTTAATAATATTTTAGTATTATCATCATTTCGGGTGTTAACTGATTCGTTTTCCTTTATATTTTTTGATACATAAGCTCTATTTTTTATGGATAGGATGTATCTTATTCATATACAGAATGATATTAGGTATTTAAACATTATTTTTAATCATCAAATGAAAATTATTATTGAATAGTTATGATGGAGAATGAATCACATCGTGTTCGTGGAGACGGTAATCCGTACGTATGCACGAGCGATGATATCATTATATTGATGGTGAGATCGTATGTAATTGGATGGTATATCATATATACAGAATCATTAAAATTTTATATTTATTATTTACATCAATTATACGTCATTATTATACCCATCCAAATAGTGAAGTGTTGAATGACAAACTACACCACTACGTGGAGACGGTAAGCCATACATACGCACGTATGGTGACTTTATCATTCATATGATGGATATAATAATGAATATGGTTTCAAAATTTTTATAATAACATCACAGTATATTGAATATACTGGAGTTATTATTTTAAAAGGGAAACAACAAGTAAAGAGGAAGTGGAAGAAGAAAATAACCTGAAAGAGGTGCTGAAATATTTACCTCTTCTTCAGGTTCTTCCTTTTGATTTGATAAAAAGGGCTCCTTAAGTTATATTTATGACCAAAATAATGCATCTAAGATGAATTTAGGGAAGTTGGGAGTATATTTGGGTAGGTTATGGCTGATAAAAATGGCTTTGTAGGTTTGAATATGAGAGAAGTGTAAGTTCCCTTTTATAAGAGGGGTGAGGGGCACCTTAGGAAAAACATAAAACAAAATTTTATAATAAATTCATATTCGGTTTATAATGGCTCAAAAATGATTTATTTCTAGGATAAGGTGGGTATGGGTCGAAATCCTCTCAACCAATAGGTTTTAGATAGGTTTGTGTCACCATATTAACCTTATCTTTTAGATTTAACTCTTCGTTAAATAGTTTGACATTTACCATGTATCTTTGTATTTTTATATTATATGGTTAATAAACTTACTATAAACATCCAAAAGAACCCAAAGTGGTTCATTATTGATATATATAACCTTATATAATTAATTTTCCCTAACCTTAGATTTTTAGGAATATTATATAAATTAATAATATAATATTTGTTTTAAACATTCTTATGTCAATTTTGACACTAATTAGTAATTTGTTTTTGTTAAAGTCCTAAAAAAATTATTAATTATAAATAAGTTCATTTAATAAATACTAACATGTCATATTAACCTATAAAACTAGTGTAATTCATCAAAAGTCTCAAATTATATTTATTTTGATATTTATAATATCAATTATTTTAATCTTTCATTAATAAATTAATTACTACATCATTGTTGTGTCATAAATTTAATTATTCAATGTCTAAAAATTATAAATAAAATACCATTATGTAGGAAATATTTTTATATTTATAATGAGTATTTATAGTTGAATTTATCTTATGTATAACCTGTATATTAAAAATGGTTTATTTATTAGACTTTGATTTTAACTCTTTTAACTCTTCTTTAAATAAAATAATAATAAATGTCATAATCTAATCCAAGTGGACCAAATAGGTTTGTATTTTATTCCTAAGGTTGTTTTTGGTCGAATTATACTTATCCAATAGAATTAGGACATATTTTAGGGTAATTATGATATCATTTTTACCCTTAATTACCCTATTTACTTTTAATCGTGGTAAATAAAAGTAAAAATTTACTATTCACCAAAAATTATTTTCATCTTATTGAACAAAATTTTACTTACTGATAACAACCATGTCTCTAATATTTTTTAAATTCAACTCACAGAAGCGGTAAAATTAATTTTTATACAAACTTGGAAATGCTCCTAGGAGATGGGTAAAATATGGTAAAAGTTTGATAAAATTTTATATATCTAAACTTATTATAAAATGACTCCAATGAATTACATTGAAAATATATAGGTATTCTGTATATATTTGGACATAAAATAAATTTAAATAAAATAATTAAATATTTAATTAAAAAGTTGGTTTTAAACAATAACGCAGTGTTTTTCACTATTCATCAAAAATTGAAAGTATTCAGAAAAATACCAAAAATTCACCCTAAGAAAATTTTGATATTCTGAATCCAAAAATAAAGTCCATTTTGAATGATAAAATTTATAACATTTAAAAAATTGGGTATTACTATTCATAATGGCTAGTTTGATTTGTTATGGTGTGTTTGAACTCGAAGTTGCGTACAACACATGCTATTGTAATATTAAAAGGGAAGCGTACCATGGAAGATTGGGGTGTTACATTTCCCCTCTTTAAAATACTTTCATCCTAAAAATTTCTAGAATATTACTGCATAAAAACATTTGGGTGGTTCTTCATCATAAGTTCCTCGGGTTCCCATGTTGCCTCTTCCATATTATGATTTCTCCATAGAACTTTTACCAAACGATTTGTTTGGTTTCTCAACACTTATTCTTTGGTTTCAAGAATTTTGATAGGCTCTTCACAATAAGATAGATCAGGTTCCAGTTCAATTTCCCCATAGGTGAGTACATGTGTTGGGTCAGACATTTATTTTCTCAATAGTGATATGTGGAGCACATCGTTAACTTTGGAGAGACTTTTGGCATTTCCAAACGATAAGCTACAGCCCAAATTCATTCTATAATTTCGAAAGGTCCAATGTACCTCAGACTTAGTTTACCCTTCTTACCGAATCGTATAACTTCCTTCCATAGAGATACCTTCAAGAAAACATGGTCTTCTACCTGAAATTCCAAATCCTTCCTTCAATTATAGGCATATATCTTATACCTACATTGTGCTGCTTTGATGTGGGTTTGGATAACCTTCACCTTTTCCATTGTTTCCTCAACAAGTTCTGGTCCTATGAGTTTTCTTTCAGCAACAGCATCCCAGCAAGTTGGTGTGCGACATCTCTTTCCATATAATGCTTCATATGGTGTCATCTGAATACTTGAATGGAAGTTATTGTTATAGAAAAATTATACCAGAGGAAAATATTGATCCCACATACCTTGAAAGTCAAGTGATAAAGATCTAAACACGTCTTCTAAGGTTTGAATAGTCCGTTCTGATTTTCCATCAGTTTGAGGGTGGTAGGAAGTTCTCAAACAAAGTTCAGTATCCATGGCCTTCTGAAGACTTTTCCTTAATCTTGATGTAAAACAGTGATCACGATCAGAAACAATCGATAATGGTACTCCATGAAGTCTTACAATATCATTAACATATAGTCTTACTAAACGTTCAAGTGTTATATCTTCTCTTATAGCAAGAAAATGTACTGACTTGGTGAGACGATCAATAATGACCCATATTGCGTCATTATTTATAGGAGTCTTTGGTAGCCCCATGATAAATTCTATCGTAATATCATCCAATTTCCACTTAGGTATGGGAAGAGGTTGCATGACTCCTCTAGGATATTGTATTCCAGCTTTCAGTTGTTGAAAAATCATGCATCTCGACACAAAATCAGCAATCTCTCTCATCATGTTGACCCACCAAAAATGTTCTTTTAAATCTCTATACATCTTAGTGCTACCAGGGTGTATAGAGAAATTAGAGCTATGATAATTATCCAACAATTCCCTTTTCCTATTAGGTATATCAGGAACACAACGTCTCTTCCCAAATTTCAAAATCCCATATTCATATACGAAGTCAATCAATCTCCCATCATTCATAGCTTTAATTTTCTTTTGAAATTCATCATCATCAGCCTGAGAAGTTTTTATCCTTTCTAATAAAGATGGTTTGGAAACCATTTGAAAAAGTATTGATGTTTCACCTTCCATGATTATTCTCATATCCATCTTTACTAGATCCATGAAAATAGGATCTCTTTAAACTCTCATATTTTTCAAAACTCCATGATCCTTTCTGCTCAAAGCATCTGCCACCTTAGTTACCTTTCCTAGGTGGTAGTGTATAGTGAAATCATAATCTTTGAGTATTTCAATCCATTTCCTTTGCCTCATGTTGTGTTCTTTCTGTGAGAAAATATAATTCAAACTCTTGTGATTGGTATATATCTCACATTTTTCACCATAGAGATAGTGTCTCCAAATATTCAAAGCAAATATTACATCTGCTAACTCAAGATCATGAGTGGGATATTTTTGTTCATGAATTTTTAGCTATCGTGATTCATAGGCAATAACTCTATCATTCTGCATAAGGACACATCCAAGTTCTTTCTTTGAAGAATCACTATAAATAACAAACTCATCATTCCCCAATGGTAGATTCAATATAGGATCATTGACTAACCTTCTCTTCAATTCCTCAAAAACTTCTTTACACTCTTTTTTTTCAAACAAATTTAACCCCTTTACGTATGATCTTGGTTAATGGGTTAGCCAATCGGGCAAAATTCTGGACGAAACGCCGATAATAACCTTCCAAACCAACATTACTATATACCTCAGTTATACTCATCGGTGTTGTAAATTCTTGAATTTCTCTTTTCTTTTAAGGATCAATAGATATTCCATCCTTAGAGACAATATATCCAAGAAAAGAAATCTCTTGAAGCTAGAATTCACACTTGTTAAACTTCCCGTATAATTCATTTCTTCTAAAGGTTTTCAGAATGGTGATCAAGTGATTTTCATGATCTTTAAGGATTTTGGATTATGCCAGGATATCATCAATAAATACCACTACAAAGTCATCAAGATATTCCTTGAAAACTCTGTTCATTAGATCCATGAAAACAGATGGTGCATTAGTTAGCCCAAAAGGCAATACTGTAAACTTTTAATGCCCATACCTGGTTATAAATGTTGTTTTCGGAATGTCTTCCTTCTTCACACACAACTGATGATATCCATATTGAAGGTCAATCATTGAAAAATATTGAGCTCCAAGAATTTGGTCGAATAAATCATCAATGCGAGGTAGGGGATACTTGTTCTTTATTGTTATAGCATTTATTTACCTATAGTCTATGCACAACCTCATAGATCCATCTTTCTTCTTAACAAAAAGAATAGGATCTTCCCATGGATAAACACTAGGGTGAATAAATACCTTATTACTCAATTCATCGAGATGTTTCTTTAGTTCCACTAATTCCACAGTGCCCATTCTATAAGGGGTCTTAGATATGGGACATGAACTAGGAATTAAATCAATGGAAAACTCAATTTCATGTTCTGGAGGATATCTAGGTAAATATTCTGGAAACACATCAAAATATTTTTTCACAATAGGTACATCCTATATTTGAACATTCCTTTCCTCACCCAAAGATATTTCATTCTATTCCTCCCCAATAATTGAATTTAGTTGAGATACTGGGGGTGGATCTAGATAAGAATTAGGAGGTGACGTTTTTGATCTAAAGATAAGTTACTACTTATCATCATCAAGAATTGTAACCCCATTCTTCTTATAATAAATTTTTTCATCATGGTCTGAAATCCAATCCATACTAAGGATTTTATCAAATTCAATCATGGGTATGATAATGAGATTAGTGGATAAATAATATTCATGTGCCCTAATTTGAACTGATTCACAAAACTTTGTTGCAATGATAATTCCCTTAGGTGTTTTTACTGACAGCTCCCTTGTTAAGTCAAATTGAAAATATCTAATTTATTTGGAAAACTGGGAAGATAGGAAACAATGTGATGATCTAGAATCAAATAAATCATTGGTTAAACTTTAGGAAACCATTAAATTACCTATCACCACGTCTTTTGGAGCATCCATCTCAGTAGTAGTTATTGCATAAGATTGGCCTTGATCCCCTGGAATTTTCTGAGGTAAGTTTATCTGACACATAGGACATTAATTTTCATAAGGCCCCTTTTCTATATAATTTTATCATTCAACATTGACGACCTCTTTCTTCCCTTTGCAATCACGAGCTTTGTGGGCTTTTTCACCACACTTGTAACAGACTCTCATTCCCTTCAGGTAAGTAGCAGGGTGTTTCTTATCACATTTACTGCAGGATGGATATTAAACTTTTCCCTTATTCCCCTTATTTTCATTTCCAATGTGTTTAGAAGATTTCTTCTTATCTTGCTTTACTTTAAAGTCATATGACTTAGAGAATTTCTTTTCTATCTTGATAGCACATGAGACAATATCTTCGTACGATGAGAATGATTGTGAGACTAATGATCGATGGAGAAATGGTTTTATCCCATCAAAGAAACAATCAATCTTACTTCTTGGGTTACATATATAATATTCAGCATGCCTTTCTAACCTTTTAAAGTTATCCTTGTATTTTGCGGCATTTTCATTCTCCTTTTGTCTCAGACTCAAAATTTTTCTTCCCATATCCGTTCGATGGTCACGAGGAAAATATTTTTCTAATAAAATGTCTTTAAAATCTCTCCATTCCATGTTTGATACTTCATCATATTTCTTTGTGTTTTGAATCAATGACCACAATTGATCTGCATCTCCCATGAGGCGATAAACTTCCATGACAACTTTTTCCCTTTCGCTACTCCCCAAAGCATGAAATATTTTCTATATGGAACTTATCCATTTCTCAGCTACCAATGGATTTGTAATCCTATTGAATTTTTTTGGTTGTTTCCTCATGAAGCAGTCTAACATTGATCCTCATAATTGTGGATCATGGTGCTCCATATGGGTAAGGTTATTATTCATAACCTGAGTGAGTTGTCCCAGAATGGTGATAAGCTGGTCAGCACCAGTTGCATCATTAGCTCCACTATAATTATCTTGAGTAGGAGGATAATCCCTACATGGATTATGTGAATTGATATGGTTTACATTCCTTCCACTAGGATCCATTTATAAACAATTTCATACACTAAATTAGTTTATGAATCGCAATACATAATTCCAAACTTGTAAAACATTTAACATAAATTGAACAGTTTATTAATATAATCCATATTCATAAAAATGTTTTATTTAAAGAAGTATATACTCACAAACCCTTCCTAATGGTTTGTAAAGAAAATGAGAATTATCCTAAGCATATCCCTCAGGAGTGTCGTAACCAAGAGTGCAGGAAGGCATGTTGTCATGCACCAGTTCTCGTTCGAGTCTAGCTCAAAGCGGTGTTTTCATGTTTTACCCCTATGTACATTTTTTCCAGAGTTGCATCTACCTTCTCGTATCCAGACAGGGATGTATTACTTGGAAAACTCACAAAATCTCTACAATACAAAAATTATAGGAAGTTCTTCTATACTAATCCTCATAGACTATCTTAGGGTAATGTTCTCTAATAAGATTTTATCTAAATATAGTTTCCAAAGTTTGTACTAAACATACTCTGATACCAAATGTAACGCCCCGACCCTAGTTACCTAGAGTTGGTCCATTATTACATAACATTGGCATGATTACAAAAGATCAAGTCTCGAAAGATAGATTAGTTTATTAGCCTTGGAAATACTAGATACATTCATAAGTTTTACATTACATTATAAAATGAAAAACTAAAACAACATTGTCTCCATAGGACACACTCATATCCCTTAGAATATCCCTGCAGGTCATTCATAATATACTTCTTCTCATCCTGGGAAATATAAAACATATAAAGGGGTGAGATTAGATGCTCATTAATGATAACAATATAATGGAAACTTTCATAAAAAAACAAAAACATTTAAGGCAATTTATACGACAAAAACAAAATCCTTTTAAACTAGAACTTCATCATAATATGGAAAAGATAAAATAAAATAATTCCATTTACTTATTCACATGGATATTATAATAGTCTAATATTCACATGAAATATAAATAGCAACTTTCATAATGATGGAATGCATAATGTAGGACAATTATTTCTGTGGCAAGGCCTTGTGTCAGGACCTAGGGGCTAACTATAACCAGACCCCAACCCGGAGAGCCTCTATAACCGAAATCCAACCTGGAGAGCCTCTGTAACCGGACTCCAAACTGGAGGTTTTGCTGTAACTGGGCCCCAACCTAGAGGGTTTACTTTTACCAGTCCCCAACTTGGAATATACTAGTCCAACACATTCATCTTAAGAAGAGTTTGAAATATAACATAAACATTCGTATTTAAAACTAGCATACAAAATGTCAATACTTTAACAATAAACCATGAATGGTATAAAAATAACTCATCCACATTCAAACATATCACAAAACCTTAAATACAATATGGATTATTTTTATCCTAATAAATCAACTTCAAACAACTGTAAAATTTATCAAAGGATGTTGACATAGATGAAATCAAAATTATTTGAGAGAAATATCTCTTTATATTTTGAAATCATTTAAGAGTCACATAATTATAAAGAAAATATTTATTTTGAAAATATTATTATAATATTTTAAGGGAATATTTGATGATGTTAAAATGGTAGAAAATAGCCACACCCACCGTATAAGGTAAAAAAACATTCTTACCTTAAATTTGTCGAAAAGGTCATAAAGTACCTTGTTTGGAAAATGATGGAAAGATTTATTTCAAAACATATAAGGTAAAATAAGGATATAAATGACTTTAACCCATTGTCTAGTAAATAGTAAAAATGTTTTGATATGAATTTTTTAATAATACACAGATGTGGATGATAAAGAGGTCCTAGTAGATAATTGTGTATAAACAACCTCAGATAATGAAGAGATTGTAGAATTAACCCTTACCTTATACGTTTCCTTGGTTTAGGGTAGGTTAAACTCCTATATATTGGTTAAATAATTGTTATTAAAGTATAAAATAACCATATACATAAATATGATATCATCTATGATCTTTTAATATTGCTTTGTTAGTAAAATTTTAGTATTATCATCGTTTCGGGTGTTAACTGATTCGTTTTTCTTTATATGTTTTGATACATAAGCCATGTTTGTTATGGATAGGATGTATCTTATTCATATCCAGAATGATATCATGACTTTAAACATTATTTTTAATCATCAGATGAAAATTATTCTTGAATGGTTATGATTGGGAATGAATCTCATTGCGTTCATGGAGACGATAATCCGTACGTACGCACGAGCGACAATATCGTTATATTGATGGTGAGATCGTATGTAATTGGATGTTATATCACATATAAAAAATCATTAACATTTTATATTTATTATTTACATCAATTATACGTCATTATTATACCCATCCAAATAGTAAAGTGTTGAATGACAAACTACATCACGACGTGGAGATGGTAAGCCGTACGTACGCACGTATGGTGACTTTGTCATTCATATGATAGATAGAATAATGAATTTGGTTGCACAATTTTTATAATAAAATCACATTATATAGAATATACTGAAGTTATTATTTTAAAATGGAAACAACAAGTAAAGAGGAAGTGGAAGAAGAGAAGAACTTGAAAGAGGTGATGAAATATTTACCTCTTCTTCAGCTTCTTCATTTTAATTTGATCAAAAGGGATCCTTAAGTTGGTTTTTTGACCAAAGGAAGGCCTCTAGGATAAATTAAGGGAAGTAGGGAGGATATTTGGGTAGGTTTTGGCTGAGCCAAATTGATTTGGAGGTGTGAATTTGAGAGAAGTGGAAGTGCCCTTTTATAAGAGGGGTGAGGGGCACCTTGGGAAAAACTTAAAATATTATTTTATAGTAAATTCATATTCGGTTTATAATTGTTCCAAAATGATTTATTTCTAGGATAAGGTGTCAATGGTTCTAAATCATCTAAACCAATAGGTTTTATATAGGTTTTCATCCCCATATAAACATTATATTTTAGATTTAACTCTTAGTTAAATAGTTTCACATTTACCTTGTTTCTTTGTATTTTTATATTATATGGTTAATAAACTTATTGTAAACTTCCAAGAAAACCCAAAGTGGTTAATTATTGATATATATAACCTTATCTAATTCATTTCTCTGAACCATAGATTTTTAGAAATATTATATCAATTAATAATATAATATTTGTTTTAAATACTCTTTTACGTCAGTTTTGACACTATTTAGTAATTAATTTTTTTTAAAGTCCTAAAAACTTTATTAATTAGAAATAAATTCATTAAATAAATTCTAACATGTCATATTAACCTATAAAATTAGTTTAATTTTTCAAAAGTCTCGAATTATATTTATTTGGATATTTATAATATCAATTATTTTAATCTTTAATTAATAAAGCAATTACTACATCATCATTGTGTCATAAATTTAATTATTCAATGTCTAAAAATTATATATAAAATAAAATTATATAGGAAATATTTTTAGCTTTCTAATGAATATTTATAGTCGAATTTATCTTATGTATAACCCTATATTAGAAATAGTTTAATTATTAGACTTTGATTTTAACTCTTTTCACTCTTCTTTAAATAAAATAATAATAAATGTCCAAATCTAATCCAAGTGGACCAAATAGGTTCATATTTTATTTATAAGGTTGTTTTTGGTCGAATTATACTTATCCAATAGAATTAATACATGTGTTATGGTAATTATGATATCATTTTTACCCTTAATTACCTTATTTACTTTTAACAGTGGTAAATAAAAGTAAAAAGTTACTATTCACCAAAAATTATTTTCATCTTATTGAACCACATTTTACTTACTGATATTAACTATGTCTCTTAGATTTTTTAAATTCAACTCACATAAGAGGTAAAATTATGTTTTATACAGATTTGGAAATGCTCCTAGGAGGTGGGTAAAACACGGTAAAAGTTCAATAAAATTTTATATATCATAAATTATTATAAAATGACTCTAATTAATTAAATTGAACATATATAAGAATTATTTATCTATTTTTACCTAAAATAAATTTAAATAAAATAATTAAATATTTAATTAAAATGTCTGTTTTAAACAATAATGTTGTGTTTTTAACTATTCATCAAAAATTGAAAGTTTTTAGAAAAATACCAAAAGTTCACCCTAAGCTAATTTCAAAATTCTGAATCCAAAAATGAAGTCCATTTTGAATGATAAAATTTATAAAATTTCAAAAAATGGGTATTACAATTCATAACGGCTAGTTTGATTAGTTGGGTGTGTTTGAACATGAAGTTGCGTACAATACAAGCTATTGTATTATTCAAAGAGAAACGTACCATGGAAGCTTGGGGTGTTACATAAAGTCACTTCATATATTTTTTTATTGGGTACCACTTTCCACCCACATGTAGATGGATAGTTAGAGAATAAAATACAAGTGTTTGAGGATATGCTGAGAGCATGTGTTCTTGAATTTAGTGGGTCTTGGGAAAAACACTTGTCTTTAGTGGATTTTTTTTATAAAAATAGTTATCAGAAAACTTTTCTTATGTCCCCATAAGAGGATATATATATGTGGTAGGCCATAATGATCAATGCTATGTTGGATGAAAGCAGGTGATTAAGATTTGTTTGAAACAAGCCTCATACAGGAGATGAAAGGGAAGGTTTGTCTAATTCAGAAGTCTATGTCTACAGCTCAGAGTAGGTAGAAGTCTTATGCCGAAATATGGAGATGACTCCTAGAGTTTATAGAGGGTGATATTGTTTTCCTTCAGGTGTCACCTAGTATGGGTCACTTCAGGATATAGACAGAGGGCATGTTGGTGCCCAGGTTTATTAGACCTTTTTAGATTGTTGAGAAGATCAAGAGGGTCACATAACTATTGGCTAGTCCATAGAAATATAGTTCAATTTATGATGTTTTCTATGTATCACAACAATAGTAGTATCACCCCAACCCTTCTCATGTGATTGATGTGGATGATGTCAATCTTGAAATAGATGTGTCCTCTGAGGAGCATATGATACACCTATTGGATTGTATTTAGAAAAGTGTTGAGTGGTATGACTGTGTTGATAGTTCATGTATTATTGAAACTTGGACATGTGTAAGAAGATACATTGTAGGGGGAGGTATATGTGTGGGATTAGTGGCCCGATCTTTTCGTCTTGGAATCTTGGAGAGGCTTAGGAGTGTAGCTTGATGATGAGATGTAATTAGGTGGAGTGATTGTAAGATCCTGTCAATTTTGCAGGTATATTTTTTCCCTTAAATTTTTTTTCAATGAAATATCTTAATTAATACATTAAAGGTTCTTAGGTGCAGAAATATTCAGTGAAGGTTAAATAAAAATATTAATTATATTATATTATGCATGTACACTTTTAATTCCAAATAATTTAATGACTACAAAATTGTGTTTCCTATGGAAAATATGACACCACAGATGGGTCCAGAATGGGGGTTTTTCCCTAGGTGGAGTATAAGATTTGTTTGTGTTGTATGTTTGGACGTCTCACTCGAAAAAAATAAACATTTTATATTTAATTAATTTTTAATCCATTTTTTATTATTAAGTAATTAATTCTCACAAACGGTGCATTGTATTAGAAATATGAGACCACTTTTGTGTCCAAAACATGGTGTTTACATGAGGTAGAATATTACATGGGTTGGCATTGTAACACCCCAAGATTTCATAGTACGTTATTTCTTCAAAGTAATTCAATAACTTGCACTGCACGTAACACCGAGTTCTAGCGCACCATGACTTACCAAACTAGTCGTTTAAAAGAGTTTATGAATAGTATTAACTGGATTTTGAACTTTATATAATCCTTATAACTTTAGAATCAATATTATGAGTTTTTTATATATAACACAGGAACAAATTCATTTATTTCAGATAAAAGAAGTATTTTTCAAAAAATGAAATTTTACCGCCTTTTAATGGAAAACCTTTTTTAAATACAATATTTGAAACTTTTATATATTAAATTTGAAAAAATAAATTTCTTCTTTATAATCAGGACATAAGAATTTATATTCAATAAATTTTTGGTGTTTTTCTGATAACTCTCATATTTGGGTGAATAGTGAAAAATACTATATTTTAACTAAAAACAACTTTTTTAATCAAAATAATTTATAGTGATAAATTATAAATTTTAATTGTTTGGAATTATAAATATATTATATTTTTACCATTTAATCCAATTATGGTCACTGTAAGTAATTTCACTTTGAAAGTGGACATAAACAAGTGTCAATCTTTTGATAGTTATTATTTCTTAAAAACACGCTTTTTGTTTTGACAACAGGAATTAATTTTAAATTAATTTCTGCCACTTCTATGTTTTGAATTTAGAAAAATGTATTCCATTTTTGGAATCAGGATTTCTAAATTGTGTAAATTGGTAACTTTTATTTTTATACATTTGGAATAATTACTTCGATAAATATTTTATTTACCATGGTTAAAGGGTAAATCCGGTAAATAAGGGTAAACAATAATATTATAATAATATTAAATTACTCTAAAACATGTCCTAACCCTATTGGTTGATACATTTCCGACCATGGGTATCTTTGGGTCGATTTTGGGACCCCATGGAGCCACTTTTAAGTGATAATGACACTTTATATTAATTAGGTTAACGTAAATACAAAAATGATATAAGCATATATCTTTTAGAAAAACAATTTTTACATAGGGTTATATATGTTATATTTTTAACTATAAATATTCATTAGAAATATAAAACAATTTCCTACATAATTGTATTTTAATTATAATTTTTAGACATTTAATAATTAAATTTATTTATGACACAATAATGATGCAGTATTTTCCTTATTAATGAAATAATAAAATAATTGGTATTATAAATGTTAAAATAAATATAATTTGAAAGTTTTGATGACAACCACGAATTTTATTGGTTAATATGACATGTTAGGATTCCTTAAATGAATTTTTTTAGAATTAATAATGTTTTTAAGAATTTAAAAAAATCAATTATTAAATAGTTTCAAAATTGACATAAAGGAGTTTTTAAACCAAATATTATATTATAAATTGATATTATATTCATAAAAACCTAATGTTCTGACAAAAGACTTATATAATGATATTTTTATCATTAATTACAAACTTGGGGTTCTCTTTGAAGTTTATAGTAAGTTTATTAACCATATAATATAAAAATACAAAGAGACATGGTAAACGTCAAACTAATTAACTAAGAGTTAAATAAAAAAGATAAAGTTAATATAGTGATACAAACCTGTCTAAAACCTATTGGTTGAGTGGTTTTCAACCTATCCCCTCCTTAAACTTTAAATAATCCACTTTGGAGCCATTATAAACCGAATATAAATTTATTATAAAATAATATTTCTAGCTTTTCCTAAGGTTCCTCTCACCCCTCTTATAAAAGGGCACTCCTCATTCTCTCTAATTCACTCCTTCAAAGCCATTTGGCTCAGCCAAACCCTGCCAAAATATCCTCCCAACTTCCCTAAATTCAACCTAAAGGCCTTATTTTGATCATAAATCCAACATAAGGATCCCTTTTAATCAAATCAAGAGAAATAACCCAAAGAAGAGGTA
Source organism: Viscum album (assembly GCA_963277665.1). Classification (NCBI taxonomy): domain Eukaryota; kingdom Viridiplantae; phylum Streptophyta; class Magnoliopsida; order Santalales; family Viscaceae; genus Viscum; species Viscum album. Next base: position 1,547,835,775 of record OY728140.1, read on the forward strand.
ATTATTTCACCACCCTCTTTCAAGTTCCTTTCTTCTTCCACTTCTTCTTTATTTGTTATTTGCATTCTAAAATAATAATTCCATTATCTTCTATATATTGTGACATTATTATAAATATGTTACAACCATATTCATTAATCTATCCATCCTTTGAATGACATGTCACCATACGTGCGTACGTATGGCTTACCGTCTCCACGTCGTGGTGTAATTCTTATTCAATACATTATTATTTGGATGGGTATAATAATGATGTGTAATTAATGTAAATAATAAATATAACTTGATAATGGTTCTTTATATATGATATACTATCCAATTCCACACCTTTAAGGAAATGATTTTGCCGCTCGTGCGTACGAACGGATTACCGTCTCCACGATGCGATGAGATTCATTTCAACATTCAACATTCATCGATGATTATAAAAACATATATTACTAATAAGTTTTTAATATAAGAAATAATAATGATACTGGAGATATATATATTTATATATGTACTTACATATATTTTATTCACTTAGTTCCGTTCAATACGTAATGAAAATAGAAACAGCATTTATACATACATACGGACTACCGTCTCCATAAACGGTGTTTTCCATTTCATATATATGTCCATTATACATATTTATATTCTAAATATATATGATATATAAATTATGTTTTATATTCTATAAGTATTTAAATCATGATCTAAGTAATACAATCAAGAGTAACAAGTTAAAACACGTACGATAAAGAAAGCGATTATTACCTGAAATGTTAATTTAACATGGAAATTATTATTAAATGGGTAGTATAAAGTCATAAATGAATAATGTATGATTTCATAAATATTAATATAGTTCTATTATAATTTAATAACATACTACGGTCTTCGTACATGAGGTTAAACGTACCCTCGACTAAAGGAAAGTGCAAGGTAAGGGGTTTTCATCTCACTCCTTATTCCCATGAGATTTGTGCCATATTGACACTATTACCTTTTGTGTGGTGTATCAACTACCCATAATTGTATTATTTGTGTAATACACTTTAATTTATGTGTATTTACATATTCATTGTATGATAACTCTTTCATGGGGTGTATGTTTCGTAAGTTACCAAATTGGTAAGGGTTAATTTCACAATCTCTTTATTATCCGAGGTTGTTTTTACGTAAGTATCTACTGGGACATATTTATTATCCATGTCCATGTTTTATAAAAGAGTTTCAAAATGAATTATTTTTAATTTACTTTTTACTAAAACATCATTTTAAATGTTTTAAATATTTAATCTTCTAAATCGTTCTCATTAATGTCCATGTTTTCAAAATGGTTTTTAAGGATTTATTTATATGGGCATGAATTTTTTTAAAATGTTAATTCCTTTAAAAAGTTTCAAAGTGGTATGTGTAAGAACCCGGTTCTTATTTTTGAGGTACGGGCTTCTTCTTTTTCCTTTTCCTTAGGTGTTTTGAGAAAATATGGAAAATGGGGAAAAATCCTAAATTTTGGAACTACACGCCATGTACTTTTTCCACACACCGTGTACTTTTAGCCGTGTTGGGATGAGTACACGGGGCGTGTATCCATGTTGGAAACAAGGGGTGCAGGAACCAACTACACGCCATGTAGTGGTACCTTACACGCCGTGTAGTCAGTCGGCAGGCTTAAACAGTAAGGCGGTGGAGTCGCCGCCAGCTGGGCGACAGTACACGCCGTGTACTCAGGAGTACATGTCGTGTACTCAGGTCGACGGATGAACAGTGTGTCGATGCCGCCAAATGAAGAGTTAAATGAAAGAAGTACAAGTTGTGTACTCAGAAGTACACGTCGTGTACTTTTTTTCGGCTTAAAACAGGAAGTAGCCTCCTCATTTGGCAGAGGAGGCGTTTGAGCCATTTTGGAGCCAAGGAGGACGGCCGACCCTTTGAAGATTTTTCGGGTGTTCGTCTGGAATCTGATTCAGATTCAGACAATCTCGTTGGAACCGCACGGGTAAGACCTCTCCTCTCCTGGTACCGTTATTACCAATTCTTTCCCGAGGGGAAGTTATTTACGTTTGAATGGGTTTTGTTCTTCATCATATCTACTCCGTTCGTTGGTGTTTCTGGAGTCAGCGTTCAGGTATAACGTTCGTTGGTGAATAAGGTAGGTGGTTTGGAGTTTATTTTCCAACTGTCGTGCGTTTTTGTGTGTTTTCATGCCACGAACCCATGTTGGGGTGTCGTGTGGATGAGGTCGTTGCTATATTTAATGCCTAGAATTCCATGGGTGATTAAATTGTAATAATAAAATGTTGGTTGGGATCGTTGCTTGGATCTGGAACCACCCCCGGGGTGTGTTTCACTGTTTAGTCGTTTGGCCAGGATACCCGAGGGTATGCCTTTAAAGTAGTAATTGTAGAATTTCATAGAGAGGAATTTCTTGTTACTTCTTGTTTACCTATTGGGCAAGGCCCGGTTACCTGCTTAGCTTGAGGGCGTTGTTGTATTTTTCCTGAGGGCGTTGTTGTGATTAGCCTGTGGGCACTGCACTATTTAGCCCGAGGGCTGTAGTATTTCGCCTAAGGGAAACCTTTCGTGCCTGAGGGATTGAATTTTGTGCCTGAGGGTGACACATCCTATGCCTGAGGGCAATTTCTATTACGCCTGAGGGATATACCTGTGGGTTGGATTCTTCTTACCCGAGGGTAAGGTTTTTCTTGTCTGAGGACGTGGACCGATTGTTTAGAAATGTATTGTGGTGATTTCTAGTAAATAATGAATTAAATTAATAATAAAATGGAAATTTAGTTGTTAAGTTAGTTACTTGTCAGTACTGCTTACTTTATTGCATTTTACTATTTCACACTGTTGTTGAATGCTTACACGCAGTTGGGCACGGGCCTTTGGTGGGTGCCTACTGAGATATATTTCTCACACCCTGTTTGGGTCATGCTTTTCGGCCCAAACAGATTACGTTCTTTCAGGTCTAGATAGGGAAAAGAGTCCATATACAGGTACTTGACTGTTGTTGAGGAGTAGGATGGCATGGGACCGAGCCTAGGCTCGCAATGCCGCTACCAGCTGTTTTTATTTTTTTGTTGTACTCTGTATTTTTTTGTACTGTATTGATGTATAACATGTTCTGGCTATTTTCTTAGAAATTAAAACATTTAGCATCATCACTTATATATTGTTGGTTATATCCACTGCTGTAGTTATTTCAGTTGTGTATGTTTATTGCTTCCGCTGTCGTTGTATGTTTATTTTGGTATTCCACTGCACTACACTTTGACAGATGAGGGAATAGTTTCCCCACTATCAGATCTAGGCCCTCGCTGCTAGTCGGCAGCCTCTGGCATTTGGGGAAATGCGCTTGAGGTCACGTGGCGAACCAGGCTCGGGGCACCCGTTGCGTGGCAACCGGGTCTGGGATGTTACAAAGTGGTATCAAAGGGTTTCTTTTCTTTGACTTACTATTTGGAGCCGTAGTCAGGGATAAGATGGAACGGTAGTTGGTAATAAGTTGTGCACGGGTGTAGCTAACCCGTGTATAGGGAAAAGCCAGTCTACCTCGTATTTTGCATTTTTTTGATTTTTCAATTTTGCGGTTGATTTGTTTTCACCATTGGGTGACGCACTTTGAGATTGTGCTGGTTATAATTTATCTGTGGGTTCTCTTTAGTTCATACCCGATGAGATGAGGGTACGCCGTCTCATGCATCATATAGGCACATGCTAGATATCACATGCCATGCATAGTTTCCATGCCATGTAGGTGCATTAGGATTTGCATGTTGTTGTGATAGTTGTTGTGCTAGAAAAGCATGTTGTTGTGATAGTTGCTTGATAAATACATGCCTTGTGATATGGTGTTTTTGTTTGATCCTGTTTATATAATGGACGCCAAAATTTGTTTTTTGGGGAGTATGGGCCCCCATTGACCGGAATTTGGTGGATCATTGACTGGTTATTTTGTTATAACACAGATAAGATGTCAAACTTTGATTCGTGGGGAGTATGGTCCCCCATGGGTCGGAATTTGACACTTAGGTGTTGGTTTCAATAATTTCTGGGTTCCGGGGAAGTTTATGAGACATACTGTCCGGAAAACCCAGAATACACGCCATGTAGGACCTCATACACGTCGTGTGTGTTCTTCTGTTTGGGTAGAAAAATGAACTTTTTGAGTACATGCCGTGTACCCTGAGTACACACCGTGTAGTCTATTCCCATGTCACAAACCGTGTGGGCGGCGACACGGGGTAGGGAAAGGCTTGGGTAAAACATGTCGTGTACCAGATGGAAATGTTGTGTAGTGTGACCCGGAGTCTGGCCGTGTAACTAAAAACATGGGTCGGTGAACTCCTTGACAGAACACGCCGTGTCAATTATAGACACGCCATGTGGTGTGACCTGGGGACTCGACCATGTAACTAATAACATGGGCTGGGGTCACCTCTCCCTGAACACGTCGTGTACCATTGGGACACGCCGTGTAGTCTTGTCCGCGGACAGACCATGTGGTGTCAGCAGTGTGGCTGGGAAACAGGGTGGTGTACACGCCGTGTGTGGGTGTAACACGCCATGTAGTGTTAAGCCGAGTAGTCATCCGTGTCACAGACGACACAGGCAGTTGGAAAATAACACCATATACGCCGTGTAGATTATTTACACGCCGTGTAGTTTTGTTCGACAGAAGCCGTGTGTCTTAGCCGTGTAAAAGGACCCGAGCAGGGGAAGAAAAGTCAAGTACACGCCGTGTAGTCATTGTACACGCCGTGTAGTCTTGTTTTGCAAATTTTGGTTGCCCTATTCCTCTTGTTTCCTTTGTGGTTCCTTCGCTTTCAGTCTTAATAATCGTGAATCTGAGGAGTGCTTTTGACCCTGTAGTGTCATGCCACCTAGACAACTGTGAGTTGTTCTCCAGGAGAAAGATGACAATTATACTCCGGAGATGGTAGGCCATGGGCTACCAGTTGATCCTCCAGCAGATCCATATGTGGCACCAGCTGTTATACCAGACACAGGTGCGGAGGCGCAGTTCCGTGAAGGCTTTATGCGGTTCATGCAGACCTTTCAGGGAGCACCGCAGGCTGCTACATCTATGGCCGAGCTGACGCGTGTCTTTCAGCAGCAGCATCCTCCTACGTTTTCAGGGGATGTCGGACCACAGGGTGTAGATTCTTGGCTAGGATCGATGCAGACTATTTTAGAGCATCTTGAGACGCCTCCAGGGTGGAGGGTCAAGCTCGTGACATATATGCTATGTGATTCTGCCAAGAGGTGGTGGGATGTTACCACCCAGTCAGAGCATCATAGAGACATGGTGTGGGAAGATTTTCAGGTAGTCTTCTATGACTTCTTATTTCCCAAGACGCTGAGGGTAGATAAATCTCGAGAGTTCATGAATCTGCAGTAGGGTGCTATGTCGGTGATGGACTATTCTGCTTGTTTTACGGAGCTTCATCATTTTTCACCCATGCTGGTGGGTGATGAGACGTTGAGAGCCATACATTTTGAGGATGGTCTTCGGTATGACATCCGAGCACTGGTGAATGTTTTTAGGTTGCCTATTGTACATGCGATTGTGAACCAGGTGCTGATCACAGAGAGGAACCTTCGAGAATCTAGTGGTGTGGGCCAGGGTGGTTCAGCACTAGTTACTTGTACTATTTCTACCGGAAAGAGGAAGAGACAGATGGACTTCTCTCAGGGCGGCAGTACCAGCCAGGCAGCTTCTTTAGGTGGACCGGTCAAGTGCTACTAGTTTGGTGGAGAGGGGCACAAGAGGCCACAGTGTCCACGCGATCCAGTAGAGTGTCGAGCTTGTGGAAATATGGGTCATCTACAGCGCTTTTGCAGGGTGTTTCTACTAGTGGCTAGTAAGAGGGGTTCCGTGTAGACTCCGCATGCGGGAGTAGGACTAGTGGCTTCTTACCAGTCAGGTAACTGGAACACGTCAAGGTGTGCAGGCAGAGATGGTGGTCATGGTCATAGTATCCAGACACCAGGATCTCAGAGGCAGTAGGGCGGGACAGCTCAGGGTAGTCAGGCTGTGTCACAGGGCCATGGCACTGGGTAGGATTATGCAGTGCAATAGACCCAGCAGGAGCAGGATCCCAGACCTTCTACAATCAGAGGTACTGTTCTAGTAGCTTCTGTTTTATCTTCAGTACTTTTTGATATGGGTGCTACGCATAGTTTCATATCTGTACCCATTGTGAAGATCCTTGGGCTCGGTGTTTCTACTTCATCTGATATCTTGATGCTAGACACTCCGTTGGGGACTAGGACGGCTGGTGTGCATCAGTGCAAGGAGTTCCCCCTTGAGTTTGGTGGGTCTCACTTCCTTTGGGACCTCTATGTCTTAGAGATGACGAGCTATGACGTCATTCTCGGGATGGACTGGTTGGTTCCCTTTTGAGACTTTGTAGACTGCTATCATCGTAAGGTGCATTTCACCTCACCAGAGGGTGGAGAGTTTATATACAAGGGAGAATGGGATGTTCAGGCGTGTCGAGCTGGACCAGAGCATCATGGGCGAGGTGGAGTCACAGACTAGATAGTGAGATTATATATGGTTGATCAGGGGACTTGTCAAATGGATTTCCCTCTAGTTGTTGATCGTTTCAGGGATGTTTTCCCAGACGACTTTTCAGGTCTACCTCCGGTGTGTGAGGTGGATTTCTCTATCGAGCTTGTGCCAGGAGCATCACCGGTGTCCATTCCTCCTTATAGGATGGCCACGCCTGAGCTGCAGGAGCTCAAGAGGCAGTTAGAGGAGTTTCAAGTAAAGGACTTTATCTAACCCAGTACTTCTCCTTGGGGTTCTCTGTTCCTTTTTCCGGAGAAGGCGGATGGTACCCTTAGACTTTGTGTGGATTATTGGAAGCAGAACCAGTTGACGGTTAAGAACCGATATCCCTTACCGAGGATTGATGATCTGTTTGATCAGCTTCATGGAGCATGAGTGTTCTCAAAGATTGACTTGAGATCCGGATATCATCAGCTACGCGTGAGACCATCTGATATACCTCTCACGGCTTTTAGGAGTAGGTATGGTCTATATGAGTATACGGTTATGCCGTTCGGACTCACAAACACGCCAGTAGTTTTCATGGCTCTGATGAATCATGTGTTCCATCTGTATCTTAATTCTTTTGTGGTTGTATTCGTGGACGACATCTTGGTGTACTCTCACACTCGACACTACCATGCCACCCATATTTAGATCGTATTGAGTACACTGAGAGAGCATCAGTTGTATGCTAAGCTCTCAAAGTGACACTTTTGGATGGACCAGATTCACTTCTTGGGTCACATTATCTCAGAGTCAGGAGTTGCATTAGACCTAGAGAAGGTGAGAGATGTAGTTTCCTAAGAGTATCCTAAGAACATGTTTGAGATACGGAGTTTCTTAGGGCTTCCTGGTTACTACAGACACTTCATACAGGACTTCTCCCGCTTAGCAACACCGCTGACTGGACTGACTAAGAAGGGTGTGAAGTTCGTTTGGTCAGAAGCTTGCAAGGAATCTTTTCAAGACCTGAAGGGAAGGTTGAAATCAGCACCGATCCTGATACTCCCAAAGTAGGGGAAGAGCTACACAATTTACTGTGATGCATCAGGGATTGGGCTGGGAGCAGTGTTGATACAGGGTGACTGAGTTGTTGCATACGGGTCTCAGCAGTTGAGGCAACATGAGAGGAATTACCCGACGCATGATCTCGAGTTGGATGCAGTTGTGCATGTGTTGCGCTATTGGAGACATTACCTGTTGGGAGAGAATTTTGTGGTTTTTACCGACCACAAAAGCCTCAAGTATATCTTTACTTAGCATGACTTGAATCTGAGGTAAAGAAGGTGGGTTGAGTACCTACAGTCCTTCAATTTTGAGCTTGCCTATACACCTGGTAAAGGTAATGTAGTAGCTAATGCACTGAGTAGGAAGACTCAGATATAGGCAGTGTAGGAGGCCAGTGGTTAGTGGGAGCTCATGGCTTTGTTCTCTGAGATGCATCTGGAGGTGCACGATAGTCAGGGGCAGACTTATCTTACATCTTTAGCTGTGACATCTACCCTCCTGGACAGAGTGAGGATGAGACATCTATCAGATTCAGAAGGCCTAGTTCTATGGGAGTCGGTGGCAAGTGAGGACCCTCCTCCCGATTGGACGATAGGCGATGATGAGGTTTTTTGTTTCCATGGAATAGTATGGGTTCCTGGGGAGATACGTGAGGAGATGATACGGGATTTTCATGCTTCAGCTTGGACAGTTCATACCGGGGTTACCGAGATGTACCAAGACTTGAAATGTTAGTACTGGTGGCCGGGTATGAAGAGAAAAATAGCTAGTTTGGTTACGAGGTGTTCCACCTGTCAGCAGGTGAAGGCAGAGCACCAGAGACTAGCTGGGTTGTTACATCAGTTACCCATTCTATAGTGGAAATGGGATGATGTCACGATGGATTTCGTGATGGGATTGCCGAGGTCACCTCGAGGCAATGACATCGTGTGGGTTGTTGTGGATATACTCACGAAGGTAGCTCACTTCTTATCAATCAAGGAGACCTTTGGTGTTGACGAGCTCGGAATGTTGTACATCCAAGAGATCGTATGTCTTCATGGGGTCCCTCGTTCTATCATTTCTGATAGGGACGCCCACTTTACGTCTTGTTTCTGGAAGAGTTTTCAGAGGGCACTGGGTACTCAGGTGCTTCTGAGCACAGCATACCACCCTCAGACAGATGGCTAGTCGGAGCATATGATACAGGTGTTAGAGAACATGTTGCGCGCATGCGTCCTAGACATTAGGGGATCTTGGGAGAAGCATATACCCTTAGTCGAGTTTTCCTATAACAATAGTTTTCAGGTGACTATTGAGATGGAACCATACAAGGTCTTCTATTGTAGGCCATGCCAATCACCTTTGTGCTGGTTAGAGGCAGGTGAGGTAGCTTTACTAGGGCCACAGCTCGTGCAGGAGACATCTGAGCAGGTCCAGTTGATTCGGAAGCGGATGACTACCGCTCAGTCTCATCAGAAGTCTTATGCTGATCGCCGTAGATGACCTTTGGAGTTCGTGGTTGGGGATCAGGTTTTTCTACGTGTTTCACCAAGGCTGGGACACAAGCGGATCAATAGACAGGTTAAGCTTTCACCGAGTTATGTGGGTTCATTCGAGATTCTGGAGAGAGTCGGGCTGGTTGCCTATCGGTTGTAGTTACCGCAGCGGTATCGAGCCATGCACGACGTCTTCCATGTGTCTCAGTTGCGTCGCTATCATTCAGACCCGTCTCACACCTTTCAGCATGAGGAGGTTGAGCTTCATCATGATGCGTCCTTTGAGGAGCATCTGATCTGTATCGTTTATAAGAGCACGAAGGTTCTCCGAGGCCAGTCAGTTCCTCTCGTATGGGTGCTATGGAAGTATGGCCGAGTGCAGGACAAGACCTGGGAGCGGGAGGCCGACGTACGTGCTCAGTGGATAGAGCTGTTCTGAGCTTTATCTTCTACACCCTTGGAAGGGCAATTCGGGGACGAATTTCTATAAGGGGGGAATTTTGTAAGAACTCGGTTCTTATTTTTGAGGTACGGGATTCTTCTTTTTTCTTTTCCTTAAGTGTTTTGAGAAAATAAGGAAAATGGGGAAAAATCCTAAATTTTGGAACTACACGCTGTGTACTTTTGGCCGTGTTGGGATGAGTACACGGGGCGTGTGGCCATTTCGGCGATGAGGGGTGTAGGAACCGACTACACGCCATGTAGTGGTACCTTACACGACGTGTAGTCATTCGGCAGGCTTAAAAAGTAAGGCGGTGGAGTCGCCTCCAGCTGGGCGACAGTACACGCCGTGTACTCAAGAGTACATGTCATGTACTCAGGTCGACGGATGAACAGTGTGGCGGTGCTGACAAATGAACAGTTAAATGAAAGAAATACATGTCGTGTACTCAGAAGTACACGCCATGTACTTTGTTTTTTCATCTTAAAATAGGCAGTAGCCTCCTCATTTGGCAGAGGAGGCATTTGAGCCATTTTGGAGCCAAGGAGGATGTCTGACCCTTTGAAGATCCGCCGGGTGTTCTTCTGGAATCTGATTCGGCTTCGGACGATCTCGTTGGAACCGCACGGGTAAGCTCTCTCCTCTCCTGGTACCGTTGTTACCAATTCTTTCCCGAGGGGAAGTTATTTACGTTTGAATGGGTTTTGTTCTACGTCAAATCTACGCCGTTCTTGGGCATTTATGGAGTCAGCATTCTAGTATAACATTCGTTGGCGAATAAGGTAGGTGGATTGGTGTTTATTTTCCAACTTTCGTGCGTTTTTGTGCGTTTTTGTGCCACAAACCCATATTGGGGTGTCGTGTGGCTAAGGCCATTTCTATATTTAATGACTAGAATTGCATAGGTGATTATATTTTCATAATAAAATTCTGGTTGGGATTGTTGCTTGGATCCGGAACCACCCCTGGGGTGTGTTTCACTGTTTAGCCGTTTGGCCAGGATACCCAAGGGTATGCCTTTAAAGTAGTAATTGTAGAATTTCCTAGAGAGGAATTGCTTTTTACTGCTTTTTTACCTGTTGGGCATGGCCCGGTTACCTACTTAGCCTGAGGGAATTTTTGTATTTGGCCTGAGGGAATTGTTGTGATTAGCCTGTGGGTACTGCACTATTTAGCCCGAGGGCTGTAGCATTTCACCTGAGGGAAACCTTTCGTGCTTGAGGGATTGACTTCTGTGCCTGAGGGCGACACTTCCTACGCCTGAGGGAAATTTCTGTTACGCCTAAGGGCTATACCTGTGGGTTGGATTCTTCTTACACGAGGGTAAGGTTTTGCTTGTCTGAGGACATGGACCAGTTGTTTAGAAATGCACTGTGGTGATTTCTAGTATATAATAAATTAAATGAATAATAAAATTGAAATTTAGTTGTTAAGTTAGTTACTTGTCAGTACTACTTATTTTATTTCATTTTACTATTTCACACTGTTGTTGCATGCTTACACGCAGTTGGGCACGGGCCTTTGGTGGGTGCCTACATAGATATATTTCTCACACCCTGTTTGGGTCACGCTTTTCGGCCCAAACAGATTACGTTTCTACAGGTGTAGATAGGGGAAAGAGTCCCTATACAGGAAATTGACTGTTGCTGAGGAGTAGAAGGGCATGGGACCGAGCCTAGGCTTGTGATGCCGCTGCCAGCTATTTTTCTTGTTTTATTGTACTCTGTATTTTGTTGTGCTATATTGATTTATAACATGTTCTGGCTATTTTCATAGAACTTGAAACATGTAGCATCATTAATTATATATTTTTGGTTATATCCACTGTTGTAGTTGTTTCAGTTGTGTATGTTTACTGCTTCCGCTGTCGTTGTATATTTATTTTGGTATTCCGCTGCGCTACACTTTGACAAATGAGGGCATAGTTTCCCCACTATCAGACCTGGGCCCTCGCTACTAGTCGACAGCCTCTAGTGTTTGGGGAAATGCGCTTGAGGTCATGTGGTGAACTGGGCTCGGCGCACCCGTTGCGTGGCACCCGGGTCCGGGATGTTACAGTATGGGGCACTTTGATTCAAAAAAATTTCTTTAAATGTCTTCCTTTATAAATTGTGTGACTTTTAATTGTTTTCATAAAAAACCGATATTTCTCTCAAAAAGTTTTACAAATAATTTTTATCTTTTTCAATATCCTTTGATGTATTTTTAAAAAAAATAAGATGATTTATTATGATACAAATATTACATGTTTTATTGATGGTTTTTGTGATATTTTTGACTATGGATGTGTTATTTTTACACTATTCATGGTTTATGGATAAAGTGTTGAAATTTTGTATGCTAGTTTTAATACGAATGTTTATGTTATGTTTAAACCTTTTCATTTGAGGAATGCATTGGACTTAGTAAGTGATGGGTGGATCCCACTATAGCTCCTCTATGCATCGGTAGGTCTCATGAGACAAACTAGTGTCTTGGCACAAGGCCTTGAAAAAATATTATTTGTAGTCTTGGCACAAAGCCTTGAATATGTGGTTATGATAGTGTGGCATTATGCATTCCATCATTATGAAAGTGGTTATTGATATTGCATGTGATCATTCGACTAATAAAATATCCATGTGAATTAGTAAATGGAATTATTTCATATTATTTTTTTCATATTATTCTGAAGTTCAAGTCTAAAAGGATTTTGTTTTATTTATACATTACATTAAATTTTTATGCTTATTTATGAAAGTTTCTGCTATATTGTTATCCTTACTGATCATCTGAGCTCACCCCTTTCTATGTTTTATTTTTCCCAGGATGTGAAGAATTATTTTATGACTAACCTACAGGGATAGTCTGAGGGGATATGAGTGTGGACTATGGATACTATGTTGTTGTTATTTGTCAATTTATGATGTAATGTAAGACTTATGAATGTATCTAGTGATTACAAGGCTACTAAACTAATTGGTCTTTCGAGACTTGATTCCTTTTAATCATGCCAATGTTTTAAAATAATGCACCGACTTTGGGTAACAATGGTCGGGGCGTTACAGTTAGTATCAAAGGAAGTTTAGTACAAACCATGGAAGCTAGATTTAGATAAACTCTGATTAGAGCACATAGACCTATGATGGAGTTTGAGGATTACTATAGAAGAACTTCCTAGAATTTTGGTATTGTAGATATTTTGTGATTTTTCCGAGAAATACATCCTTGTCTGGATACTAGCAGGTAGAGGTGGCTCTGGAACAGATGTACCTATGGGTAGAACCCAAAAACACTGCTTTGAGCTAGACTCGAAGAGGAACTGGTGCACGACAATGGGCCTCACTGCACTATTGTTTATGACACTCCCAAGAGATATTCTTAGGATAATTCTCATTTTCTTTACAAACCATTATAAAGGGTTTATGAGTATAAACTTTCTCAATGAAAACATGTTTATTATTATGGATTATATCTATAAACTGTTCAATTTATGTTAAGTGTTTTACAAGTTTGGATTTATGTATTGTGATTCATAAACTAATCTAGTGTATTCCATTGTATATAAATGGCACCCAGTAGAAGGAATGTGAACTCCAGAAATATTTATGATCCAAAGAGTAAGAAGGATCATATCTTTCATAGTATTAAGCCAACATTTAGAAGGGAAATAGTCTTCGATGTATTCTCAACATATGAATAAATAGTATCATGTGTTAATAATATAAGTAAATAATTCTCTGAGTCCTATGGCTTTGAAGGGAAACAAGATAAGAAAAGGATGCAAGAGAGAAAGATGTATAAAGGGAAGATGGAAAAGAAGAATTTTCCTATATGTGATAACTGTGGGAAGAAACACCCTGGAACTTTCCTGAAGGGAATGGAGGTTTGTTATAAGTGTGGAGAAAAAGGACACCAAGTACGTGACTACAAGGGTAAGAAAAATGTTTCAAATGTACAATGCTTCATCTGCAAGGAGTTAGGACACTACGCAAACCAATGTCCAAATAATCAGAGTATGCCTCAAATGATGCTATTAGATAATAATAAAGTTATGATACTACCACAGATGAGGATGAATGATTAGATTTCTTAGGTTTTTATTAAAGAATTGTGTTATTTGATTTTTATATCAATGATGTACTAGTTATAATAATTATGAAGTATATCAGGATTGTACTGAAGTACTATTTTATTAAGGACTTGAGATTGTATGGAACCAAGAAAAGTGACTTAGTAGTAGGTTAAATTTTTGTAAAATATATGGTTGAGAGAAAGATAAACCATAATATAGTTTTGATACTGAGGTAGTGATTTTAGAATAATACATGTTTGATTTGGATAAATTATATTGGATATTCTTGAATACCTTGAAACTGATTAATGATTTGTATATTCTATTATTGTTGGAGTTTACAACATTTTTGGATGGAAGAAGTATATAGAGTATTATATAAGGAATAAGGGATCCTGAATGTAATCAATAAGTTTTTATGGTAATTTTGGGTGTTACCATGTTTTAAAATAATGCATGATGAAGGTGTTCACATGTTATTACATGGAAAAAAGGATCTTCATTGTGTTTAAATTCCTTATAAATTTTGGACTATGAGATTTGACAGAAGTATTTTGGATAAGTCTAGTTTGATATTATTTTTGGATTTACATAAAAAGGACAACCCGTAGGTCAGGTGGCAACTCATCGCGTCCGGCAAGGCCCCGAGACTTGAACCCGCAACCAAAGGGAGACAAGGGTGTACATCTATCACTGACCCAAGTGATGTCCTGGATTGAATAATGTAGTTTTTTTAAAAGGGTCTGGTAGATGAATTATAAATTCATTTTTTTGAAACCCTATACAAATAGGATAAATAGAATATATTTTTCTAAGTTCTATTATCTTTTAGAGTGAAATATGAATTTGTGGTAGAAATTAGTTAAAGGATGGAACTCTACTTTTCAAGTATATATATATATTTTTCTTCTCTTATTCTATGAAGAAATTAACTCTTAAACTTTAGGTAAGGGATCTTAAAACCAAAAATTTGTTATCCTAATACCTTACGTTTTGTTGAACTGATGGTATTTCAAATCATCATTGATTGATGAATTTAAGGCCCTCAATTTTGCACTTGTTTGTGATTGATGACCTCAATCACTACCTATAAATATTTACGTTTTTTCTCCAATTATATGTCTCTAATTTCCACCAATGTTCTCCTAATTGAGATCATAATTTGGTGGTGACCCTTTCATTTCCCTTTTCCTCTTATTAAGACTAAATTTTATTAACCTAATTTCTGATGTGGGTTTTCCCAAAGGCATTTTCTATTTTCAACCTTTTATTTTCGAAAAACAATTTCAAATTTTGAGGATGAAATTTATTGAAGGAGGGAAGAATGTAACACCCCAAGATTTCAAAGTAACTTATTTCTTCAAATTAATTCAATAACTTGCACTCCACGCAACACCGAGTTCTAGCGCACCCTGACTTACCAAACTAGTCATTCAAAAGCGGTTATGAATAGTATTAACTGAATTTTGAACTTTATATAATCCTAATAATTTTAGAATCAATATTATGAGTTTCTTATATATAATATAGGAACAAATTCATTTTTTCAGATAAAATAAGTATTTTTCAAAAAATACAATTTTACCACCTTTAATGGAGAACCTTTTTTAAATACAATATTTGAAACTTTTATATATTAAATTTGAAAAAATAAACTTCTTCTTTAGAATCGGGACATAAGAATTTAGGTTCAATAAATTTTCTGTGTTTTCTGATAACTTTCATATTTGGGTGAATAGTGAAAAATAATATATTTTATCTAAAAACATCTTTTTTAATCAAAATAATTTATAGTGATAAATTATAAATTTTAATGGTTTGGAAGTATAAATAGATTATATTTTTACCATTTAATCCAATTCTGTTCATTTTAAGTAATTTCACTTTGAAGTTGGACATAAAGAAGTGTCAATCTTTTTATATTTATTATTTCTTAAAAACACGCTTTTTGTTTTGACAACGGGAATTAATTTTAAATTAATTTATGCTGCTACTATGTTTTGAATTTAGAAAAATGTATTCCATATTTTGAATCAGGAGGTCGAAATTATGTAAATAGGCAACTTTTATTTTTAGACATTTTGAATAATTACTTCGGTAAATATTTTATTTATCATGGTTAAAGGGTAAATCCGGTAAATAAGGGTAAAAAATAATATTATAATAATATTAAATTACCCTAAAATGTGTTTTAACTCTATTGGTTGATACATGTCCGACCATGGTCATATTTGGGTCTATTTTGGGACCCCATGGAGCCACTTCTAAGTGATAATGACACTTTATATTAATTAAGTTAAAATAAATACAAAAATGACATAAGCATATATCTTTTAGAAAAATAGTTTTTACATAGGGTTATATATGTTATATTTTCGACTATAAATATTCATTACAAATATAAAAATATTTGCCACATAATTTTATTTTAATTTTAATTTTTAGACATTGAATAATTAAATTTATTTATGACACAATAATTATGCAGTATTTTCCTTATTAATGAAAAAATCAAATAATTGGTATTATAAATGTTAAAATAAACATAATTTGAAAGTTTTGATGACATATAAGAATTTTATTGGTTAATATGACATGTTTGAATTACTTAAATGAATTTTTTTCGAATTAATAAAGTTTTTAAGACTTTAACAAAAATAAATTATTAAATAGTGTCAAAATTGACATAAAAGAGTTTTTAAAACAAATATTATATTATAAATTGATATTCTATTCTTAAAAATCTTAGCTTCTTCCAAGATACTTATATAAGGATATTTGTATCATTAATGAACCACTTGGGGTTCACTTGGAAGTTTATAGTATGTTTATTAACCATACAATATAAAAATTCAAAGAGACATGGTAAATGTCAAACCAATTAACTAAGAGTTAAATCAAAAAGATAAAGTTAATATAGTGACCCAAACCTATCTAAAACCTATTGGTTGAGTGGTTTAGACCTATCCCCACCTTAAACTTTAAATAATATACTTTGGAGCCATTATAAACTGAATATTAATTTATTATAAAATAATTTTTCTAGCTTTTCCTAAGGTGCCCCTCACCCCTCTTATAAAAGGGAACTCCCCCTTCTCTCTAATTCACACCTTAAAATCCATTTGGCTTGGAAAATCCCTACCCAAATATCCTCTTAACTTTCCTCAATTCGACCTAGAGTCCTTAATTTGATCAGAAAGCCAACCTAAGGAGCCCTTTTGATCAAATCAAAAGGAAGAACCCTAAAAAGAGGTAATGATTTCACTACCCTCTTTCAAGTTCCTTTCTTCTTCCACTTATTATTTCTTTTTTATTTCCATTATAAAAAATAACTCAAGTATATTTTATATACTATGATGTTATTATAAATATGTTACAACTATATTCATTATTCTATCCATCCTTTGAATGACATGTCACCATACGTGTGTACGTACGGGTAACCGTCTCCACATCGTAGTGTAATTGTGATTCAATACATTATTATTTGGATGGGTATAATAATGATGTGTAATTGATGTAAATAATAAATATAACATGATAATGATTCTGTATTTATGATATACCATCCAATTCCACGCCTTTAAGGAAATGATATTGCCGCTCGTGCGTACGAACGGATTACCATCTCCACGACACGATGAGATTCATTTCCACATTCACCATTCATCGATGATTATAAAAATATATATTACTAATAAGTTTGTAATATAAGACGTAATAATGATACTAGTGATATATATATTTATATATGTACTTAAATATATTTTATTCACTTAGTTCCATTCAATACGTTATGAAAATGGAAACAGCGTTTATGCGTACGTAAGGACTACCGTCTCCATAAACGGTGTTTTCCATTTCATATATATGTCCCTTATACATATTTATATTCTAAATATATATGATATATAAATAATTTTTTATATTCTGGATGTATTTAAATCATGATCTAAGTGATACAATCAAGAGTAACAAGTTAAAACATGTACGATAAAGAAAGCGATTATTACCCAAAATGTTAATTTAACATGGAAATTATTATTAAATGGGTATTATAAAGTCATAAATGAATAATGTATCATTTCATAAATATTAATATGGTTTTGGTATAATTTAAAAACTTACTGAGGTCTTCATAAATGAGGTTAAACATACCCTTGACTAAAGAAAAATGCAAGGTAAGGGGTTTTCATCTCACTCCTTATTCCCATGAGATTCGTGCTATATTGCCACTATTACCTTTTGTGTGGTGTATGTACTGCCCATAATTGTATTCTTTGTGTAATAAACTTTAATTTATATGTATTTACATATTCATTGTATGATACCTGTTTCATGGGGTGTATGTTTCGTAAGTTACCAAATTGGTAAGGGTAAATTTTACAATCTCTTTATTATCCAAGGTTGTTTTTATGTATGTATCTACTGCGACATATTTATTATCCATGTCCATGTTTCATAAAAGAGTTTTCAAATGAATTATTTTTAAAGGAATTTTTACTAAAACATCATTTTAAACGTTTTAAATATTTATTCTTCTAAATCGTTCTCATTAATGCCCATGTTTTCAAAAAAAATTAAGGATTTATTTTTATGGAAATGAATGTTTTTAAAATGTTAATTCCTTTCAAAAGTTTCTGTCACACACGGTTTTTTTTCTGTCTTTGTATTGATCCGGCCCATTAGAAATCCCGATCCTTTTCATGGGTATTTTATGAGATGAATATTGAGTTTTTAAGTTTCATATATGTCTAACCACCATAATTTGGGAT
Source organism: Viscum album (assembly GCA_963277665.1). Lineage (NCBI taxonomy): Eukaryota > Viridiplantae > Streptophyta > Magnoliopsida > Santalales > Viscaceae > Viscum > Viscum album. The sequence goes on from OY728140.1 coordinate 1,547,854,085, forward strand.
CCCCATTGCTTGTTTAGGAGTTTTTGAAGAAAGGGTGGTTACTTCATGATTTGGGCCAACTGTGAGTCCATTCCCAGTTTTAAAAACTGAATTTGTTTCTTTTATAACTCTTTTGTTTTTCATCCTTTTTCACCCATTCAACTTACAACTTGTCTTATACTGATACATTAAAATTTATTTATCCTTTTGGACCCATTATAAATTCATAATCTGGGTGAATTTGGGTTACTTATTTAGGTATTGGGCCAGCCCATGGGCTCATTTCCAGTTTTAAAAAAAATAATTTGTTTCATTTATATCTTTTTCATTTTTTTACTATTTTTCGGTTATTCCACCTCCCCCTCGAAGCCAATAACCCTATATTAGCCCTCATAATCGATTTTACCTCTTTGGAGCTCATATGGGTCGCGTATTAGGGCGATTGTTCTCTGGTTTCCTCAAAACGTCCAGAATTGATAAGGTAAATTGTTTCACCCATAACTCATTCAATTCCTATTCTTTTGGCCACCAATTTTCTTCCCCTGGTTCGTCAAGACCTTAGTAGGCTCTCCAAAAATTTTCAATCCATTCCATTCTCTATAGGGTTGCAGATCTAATGGAAGACGAAGAGTTTTCTAGGGTGAAAGGTGAGATTCCTTCTCCTTTCTCCTTCCTCTTCCCCCTCCTTTCATTATTTCGTGGATTTATTTTATCCCCTAGTATTGATCGACCTAGGGTTTTGTTATACCATGTTTTTTGATGGGTTTTCTGTGTGTTTAGGTCTGATCTTTATAGTTTTATGATTTATAAACCTGCGGCGGGTGATTTCGGGTGTGCGTTTCAATTACGCCAAAGATTTGAGGTAGGATACCCCTTGCACATGACTTTATTATTTAAGTTTCATAATTTTATTATATTTAACACCAGATATATATGTTTATTATTGTTTTTAATCCTTTGAATAATTTTATTGGTGTTCAAAGTGGTTGTTTAATCATTGGTTTGTGAACGGTAGTGTTGTTTTGTCATGAAAGTTCTCAACAAGTGTTTGTTTAAATGTTCTGTTATCTTTTGCAAATATTTTGTGAGGTTTATAATCTATTCTATGGTATTTTTAACATTTTACAGTATCTTGAATGAAAATATGGCTTTCAATTGGTGTTTTATTCCTTTTCATGTACTTAAAATAAATTGTTTTGTTTAAAAAGTGCATGTCATGTCTTCGGTAAATTGCCCGGTTGGCTTTTATGTGTGATGTGTGATTTAAAAGTTATTAGTTTGGATTTATAAAGGAATTGGAATAATGATAAATGGTATTTTTTTGTACTTATATTGATTTCCTATTTGTATTCATTTTTACAATCAAGTGGGTTTTGATTTACAACATATTTTGGCCCGAGTTGCCCAAAAATGGACTGTTTCACATCTTTATGAAAATGGTTGTGTTTTGAATATGTAACCTGGGTATTATAATAGATTTATGAATGTGGTTTTCTGCTATAAATTGTGTTTATAAAGATCCTTAATAGAATTAAAATCCATACCTTCGTCAAAGAATAGTTTTGAGAAAATAATTAAAGGCCTGTTTGGCATTTCCTAGAAATGAAGGAGTGTTTTACTTGTATATAACAATTTGTGCAATTGGGATTGTTTTATGGTCCATTAAATGATTTTATTAAATGTTTATTTGGCTGCCAAATATGATTTGGTTTGGTTATGATGTGTGTTTATAATTTAAAGAGTGTTTTTGAAAGAGTTTTATGTGCAAAGCCTCAATACACTTCATGAAATTGTTTTACCAAAATATTTAGCGGTTTGTTGATTAGTGTAAGAAATGTGAAGAATGATTATGGGATGTTTGTGTTTTTATGGTTTTTTAATGGAATGGGGATTTGAAATGTGTATTTGATAATATGTGTAACTTGATTGAGCACTAAAGGGAATCCCGGGTATCTAGGTGGGTGGACGTGTACTAGTATGCTAGTGATTCTGTGGGGGTTGGCCCCTGTTTCACGTAGCAAGTTTGACGATGACAACACTAACTAAACTATGATGATGATGATGATTGGGGACCACTAGGTTATGGGTATGTTCCATACTAGTGGCTCGTGCGCGAGAACGGATATTTATTATGGTTACTTTCACCGAGATACGAGGTACCTGGGGCTCACAACTAACTAGTGCCTAGGGGTATTCCTGTGACTAGTGCTCATTGGCTATTTTGTACTCACCGTCGGCATACGGTGTGTTTGGTTGGTAAATTCAGTAGTATGTGTTATTTATTTGAATGCTAAAATTATTTAAATCATCCCTCTTGAAAACTATTTTCATTTTGAAGTTTCACCTCTTTGAAAAAAATTGTTACTTGCATTTTTGTTTATTAAACATGCATGTTTTTGTCTGATAATTATTATAGCATGGAACCTCATTTGAAAACCATACTTTCAAATCTTTAATTTAAAACTATAAATTGATGTTTCTTTTATTTTAAAGTAATGTGCATTGGGAATAGAATATTGGGCTAACCTACTGAGTTTTAATACTCATGCCTATAGTCTTCTTTTTTTATCCCTTGTGCAGGTTTCATCTTTAGTTCGATCACCTTGGGCGACTTTTTATCATTGTGTTGGAGAGTGACCAGAAGTTTCATATGGAGTTATTTTTTTCATCGGAATTGTTCAGTTGAGTTGTTGGTTTTGTTCTAATTTTAGTTTCTTGTACAAATAATATTTAGTTCAATTTTTATATAAATTCATTTTGGGCTGTCCGTTTATTTCCGCTGTTTGTTTGATTGTTTATATATGGGAGAAATCGTTCCCGTGTGTACTCTATTGATGCCCTTGGTGCTTTTCACCATCCCGGGAGGATCGGGAATGCCTCTCGGGACTTGTCGCGGGCTGGCCTGGGTGACCGGTTCAGGGTTGACTCGGGCTGGTTCGTGACAAAATGGTATCAGAGGAGGTTGGCTCTTAGCAGACCTTTCTTTTAGAGCGCCCTTGTTATTTTGGGGATGTCAAGGTAGATGGAGTAGTATTGTTGGGACTTTAGGGGTAAGTGCAAGAAGAGCGTCGTGAACTCTTTCTTGTTCTAATCCTCGGGTTTCCATGGGAGTCCAGTTTTATTAGTGTCCATTGTTCTAGTTGATTGTTTGGTATTGGGATATGACAAGGGGAGTCTGACCAATGGCCTTCGTAAGCTCACAAGGCCTAGAAAACCATGTGGAGCTGGGGAATGGTCCTAATAAGTCTCTCTGTTTTGGTGTTGTGTTTGGCATATGGTCGCCAACCATATGGTCAAGTCACTCACCGACACTAGTTCCCTTTTTTTGGGTCTCTTGAACCTTTCATGAATTCTGAATTTTTGTTTTTAAAATCCTTGTGTGAGAATTGTGGAAATGGGTTTTAATATAAGGATTATATTTTGAAAAGTGAAAAAATGGGGTTTTCAATAATTAAATATAAGAATGGTTTTGGAAGGTTGTGTTTTTGTGGAAAAAAAATGGAGGGAAGCAGAAATGATTTAAAGGGATTGGATTATCCATAATCTAAACTTGTGGTTTGTTGAAATAAAAAGTTTTGAAATTGTGAATCATTTTAAAGTGATTCTGGATCTTTTTTTTACATGGGGTATTTTAGGATGTTATAAAGTTTTTGAATCGGATAAATTAGTTTTGGAAATTAGTTTTGATTGGTTGGTGTTTTACTAGAAACGTTATTGGTCTCAATGGACCTCGGATTATGAAAATGTACATTGTTGATTTTTTTTTTAAAAATAATGTGAAGGGGTTGTTTGGAGTGGCTTGGTTATTTAAAAAGTTTTTAAAAATAAAAAGGGGTACGTTTTCAAGAAAATGGTTCTTAATTAATTGTGGTTTTTTTGTGAAACATGAAAATGTTTTTTTGACTTGGTGGTTGGTGTTCCTTTTGAAGGTAAATTGTTTTTTTTTTGAATTATGATGTTTAACTTTAGCCTTTGGTGTTTTCATGGGTGCTCACATGCATGGTTTTATTTATATTTGGAAGTATGGACTATATGGTATGGTGGTTGGGTGGCAGGGGTGGCATGGAAATGTGCATGTGGATGAGACTTGATGAAACACCATTGGTGAATGTGGAAACCCACCAAGTTAGTTTGTTTTTTCAAAATTGATTTGAGCTGAAAATTATGGCTTTTTTAAAAAACCAATGGTTATGTGGCTTGATTTTTCTATGTCTTGGAAGAGTTTTTTATTTGGTTATCTTCCATGTGATCTAGAATTCATACTCTTGTTCTATCTAGTGATGAGATCTTATTGGTGGCTCGGTTTTGGAGTAATTTTCATTGGGTTTCTAAAAATGCGTTTGATGTTGTGATGTGGCCATAGATAGTTCTGCGTTGGAAATATTTCCTGCTGATCAACCTAAGTATTCCTTTCAAATTTTAAATCCACCTCTTTTGATGATGCCTCAACTTGTTTGTTGGAATAGAGAGCTGTTTGGGATCTATTAAAAGTGCATCTAGGTCATGATAATTCTTTTGGACAGAGCAGTTGTGTTCAGTGATGTTGATGTGTTTCGTCGTATTCCTTGTCCATTCTACCCCTCGTTTGGAGTGAGATAGAATTTTGATATGTATCTATGATTTCCTATTTAGATGAAGGTTTTTTTTGTGATCAAGTGTGGGTTTTTTGAGTGGTGTGGTCCTTATCACCTGACTGCGGTGCAGCAAATGCTTCAAGAATCAGGGCTCCAGCCATAGGCCTCGGAGTGAAGCTTTCCACGCAGTCCGGAAATCAACAGAGGTGTGGAGTGCTAGATTATGATCCTTACTCCTCTGTTTTGGTAAGTTAGTTACTATGTCAATGTTTTGGTTCTTCATTTATATGAATTTCCCTTTGTCGCAACAAGCGTGGTGGACTTAACCCCTCACACAGTGTCTATGGTTATTCATTCATGGATGTGGGTTTTCAATCAATGTCCCTGTGTGGACTGCCTGTAAAAATCAGATGCAGTCTTGGTGTTACCTATTCGTAGGGGGAGAGTTTTGGGTAGTTTCTTTGTTTCTTTTGTTGTTTAAGTGGCCAAATTATTGGGTCCCCTTCCCTCTCATCCCCAAGTGACGGGGGTCCAGAATTGTGCTGAATGTGTCGACCAAGTTATTGTCCCCTCCATTTGGGAGTGGGTGGTTTATATGTTCATGTTGTAACTATATTAACTTGGTATATTAGTTTTTTGTAGGAGGGTTTTTTTTGGGCTTGTGTGAGTGAGTCCCAACTCTAGCTCATGTTCAATTCTTGTCTATCCATTGCTAGTTGGTTTCTAATGGTGGGGAGACCCACCATGGGTCTCCTGGATTTTCATCCTAAGAACATTTCTAGTTATAGTTGATTCTTAATGGTGGGGACTACATTCTGGAATCCTTAGGTGTTGTTTTTTTTTTCAGCCGGAAAGTGTTATGGATTTCCGGGGGCGGAAAGCTTTAATGGTGGGGAGAATTGTCACACACGGTTTATTTTCTGTCTTTGTATTGATCTAGCCCATTAGAAATCCCGATCCTTTTAATGGGTATTTTATGAGATGAATCTTGAGTTTTTAAGTTTCATATATTTCTAACCACCATAATTTGGTATCCCCATTGCTTGTTTAGGAGTTTTTGAAGAAAGGGTGGTTACTTCATGATTTGGGCCAATTGTGAGCCCATTCCCAGTTTTAAAAACTGAATTTGTTTCTTTTATAACTCTTTTGTTTTTCATCATTTTTCACCCATTCAACTTAACACTTGTCCTATACTGATACATTAAAATTTATTTATCCTTTTGGACCCATTAGAAATTCATAAGCTGGGTGAATTTGGGTTACTTATTTAGGTATTGGGACAGCCCATGGGCCCATTTCCTGTTTTGAAAAAAATAATTTGTTTCATTTATATCTTTTTCAGTTTTTACTATTTTTCGGTGATTCCACCTCCCCCTCGAATCCAATAACCCTATATTATCCCTAATAATCTATTGTACCTCTTTTGAGCTCATATGGGTCGCGTATTAGGGCGATTGTTCTCTGGTTTCCTCAAAACGTCCAGAATTGATAAGGTAAATTGTTTCACCCATAACTCATTCAATTAGTATTCTTTTGGCCACAAATTTTCTTCCCCTGGTTCTTCAAGACCTTAGGAGGATCTCCAAAAAATTTCAAGCCATTCCATTCTCTATAGGGTTGCATATCTAATGGAAGATGAAGAGTTTTCTAGGGTGAAAGGTGAGATTCCTTCTCCTTTCTCCTTCCTCTTCCCCCTCCTTTCATTATTTCGTGGATTTATTTTATCCCCTATTATTGATCGACCTAGGGTTTTGTTATACCATGTTTTTTGATGGGGTTTCTGTTTGTTTAGGTCTGATATTTATAGTTTTATGATTTATAAACCCGCGGCGGGTGATTTCGGGTGTGCGTTTCAATTACGCCAAAGATTTGAGGTAGGATACCCCTTGCACATGACTTTATTATTTAAGTTTCATCATTTTATTATATTTAACACCAGATATATATGTTTATTATTGTTTTTAATCCTTTGAATAATTTTATTGGTGTTCAAAGTGGTTTTTTAATCATTGGTTTGTGAACGGTAGTGTTGTTTTGTCATGAAAGTTCTCAACAAGTGTTTGTTTAAATGTTCCATTATCTTTTGCAAATATTTTGTGAGGTTTATAATCTGTTCTATGGTATTTTTAACATGTTACAGTATCTTGAATGAAAATATGGCTTTAAATTGGTGTTTTATTCCTTTTCATGTACTTAAAATAAATTGTTTTGTTTAAAAAGGGCATGTCATGTGTTCGGTAAATTGCCCGGTTGGCTTTTATGTGTGATGTGTGATTTAAAAGTTATTTGTTTGGATTTATAAAGTAATTGGAATAATGATAAATGGTATTTTTTTGTGCTTATATGTATTTCCTATTTGTATTCGTTTTTACAATTAAGTGGGTTTTGATTTACAACATATTTTGGCCCGAGTTGCCCAAAAATGGACTGTTTCACATCTTTATGAAAATGGTTGTGTTTTGAATATGTAACCTGAGTATTATAAGAGATTTATGAATGTGGTTTTCTGCTGTAAATTTTGTTTATACAGATCCTTAATAGAATTAAAATTCATACCTTCGTCAAAGGATAGTTTTGAGAAAATAATTAAAGGCCTATTTGGCATTTCCTAGAAATGAAGGAGTGTTTTACTTATATATAACAATTTGTGCAATTGGGATTGTTTTATGGTCCCTTAAATGATTTTATTAAATGTTTATTGGGCTTAAAAATATGATTTGGTTTGGTTATGATGTGTGTTTATAATTTAAAGAGTGTTTTTGAAAGAGTTTTATGTGCAAAGCCTCAATACACTTCATGAAATTGTTTTACCAAAATATTTAGCGGTTTGTTGATTAGTGTAAGAAATGTGAAGAATGATTATGGGCTGTTTGTGTTTTTATGGTTTTGTAATGGAATGGGGATGTGAAATGTGTATTTGATAATATGTGTAACTTGATTGAGCACTAAAGGGAATCCCGGGTATCTAGGTGGGTGGACGTGTACTAGTATGCTAGTAATTCTGTGGGGGTTGGCCCCTGTTTCACGTAGCAAGTTTGACAATGACAAAAATAACTAAACTATGATGATGATGATGATTGGGGACCACTAGGTTATGGGTATGTTCCCTACTAGTGGCTCGTGCATGAGAACGGATATTTATTATGGTTACTTTCACCGAGATACGAGGTACCTGGGGCTCACAACTAACTAGTGCCTAGAGGTATTCCTGTGACTAGTGATCATTGGCTATTTTGTACTCACCGTCGGCATATGGTGTGTTTGGTTGGTAAATTCAGTAGTATGTGTTATTTATTTGAATGTTAAAATTATTTAAAGCATCCCTCTTGAAAACTATTTTCATTTTGAAGTTTCACCTCTTTAAAAATAATTGTTACTTGCATTTTTGTTTATTAAACATGCATGTTTTTGTCTGATAATTATTATAGCATGGAACCTCATTTGAAAACCATACTTTCAAATCTTGAATTTAAAACTATAAATTGATGTTTCTTTTATTTTAAAGTAATGTTCATTGTTAATAGAATATCGGGCGAACCTACTGAGTTTTAATACTCACGTCTATAGTCTTTTTTTTAGCCCTTGTGCAGGTTTCATCTTTAGTTCGATCACCTTGGGAGACTTTTTATCATTGTGTTGGAGAGTGACCATAAGTGTCACATGGATTTATTTTTTTCATCGGAATTTTTCAGTTGAGTTGTTGGTTTTGTTGTAATTTTAGTTTCTTGTACAAATAATATTTAGTTCAATTTTTATATAAATTCATTTTGGGTTGTCTGTTTATTTCTGCTATTTGTTTGATTGTTTATATATGGGCGAAATCGTTCCCTTGTGTACTCTATTGATGCCCTTGGTGCTTTTCACCATCCCGGGAGGATTGGGAACGCCTCTCGGGACTTGTCGCGGGCTGGCCTGGGTGACCGGTTCAGGGTCGACTCGGGCTGGTTCGTGACAGTTTCAAAGCGGTATGGGACACTTTGATTTAAAAAAAATGTATTTAAATGTCTTCCTTTATAAATTGTGTGACTTTTAATTATTTTCATAAAAAATTGATATTTCTCTCAAAGAGTTTTACAAATCATTTTCATCAATGCCAACATCCTTTGATGGATTTTTAAAAAACATTAAGATGATTTATTATGATACAAGTCTTAAATATTGTATTGAAGGTTTTTGTGATATGTTTGAATGTGGATGTGTTATTTTTACACTATTCATGGCTTATGGATAAAGTATTGACATTTCTTATGTTAGTTTTAATATGAGTGTTTATGTTATGTTTAAACCTTTTCATATGAGGAATTCATTAGACTTAGTAAGTGATAGGTGGAGCCCGCTATAGCTCCTCGATGCATTGGTAGGTATCATGAGACAAACTAGTGTCTTGGAACAAGTCCTTGAAAAAATCTTATTTGTAGTCTTGGCACAAGGCCTTGACTATGTGGTTATGATAGTCTAGAATTATGCATTCCATCCTTATGAAAGTGGTTATTGATATTTCATGTGATTATTCGACTAGTATAATATTCATTGAATAAGTAAATGGAATTATTTCATTTTATTTTTTCCATATTATTATGAATTTCAAGTCTAAAAGGCTTTTGTTTTAGTTATACATTACCTTAAATTTTTATGCTTATTTATGAAAGTTTCCGCTATATTGTTATCCTTACTGAGTATCTGAGCTCACCCCTTTCTATGTTTTATTTTTCCCAGGATGTGAAGAAGTATTTTATGACTAACCTGTAGGGATAATCTGAGGGGATATGAGTGTGGACAATGGAGACTATATTGTTTTAGTTTTTCAATTTATTATGTAATGTAAGACTTATGAATGTATCTAGTGATTCCAAGGCTACTAAACTAATCGGTCTTTCGAGACTTCATTCCTTGTAATCATGCTAATGTATTAAAATAATGCACCGAATCTGGGTAACTAGGGTTGGGGCGTTACAGGCATTAGGAATTTGGATGCCTCTCTCATGAGTTAAAGTTATTAAATAATTTTTATTTATTTATTTTATTAAAAAAATTAATTTCTTATAAATTGTGCATCATAAGAGAAATATGACACCACTTATGGTTTCAGAATGGGGTGGTTTACCTAAGTTAGGGTATAATTCATCTAATCAATGGATATTTTATTAAAGATGAAAATTAAAAAAAAAATTATTAAATTAAATAATAATTAATAAAAAGTGGGTTATTATTCATATTTCTTCTCCAATGGGATTTTTCCATTATTGACCACCAAAAAATGTGGAAGCTTCATTTATGGAACATTTTGACCACAAAGGGACTTGAAAGTTGTTCTAAGGCTGAATTAAATTACTCTTCCATAATTAAGGGTTGAAATAGACAACAAATGTGGAGGTTTATTTTTGGGTTATTTATGGTCATAGTTTGAGTTTTGTTTTACATAAAAAGATCGATTTTTGTGTTTCAGGGTAGATCAAGTTTAGTTTTAATATCATTGGTTGTATATTGGGTAGGTTGGGCATCCTTTTTATCTTCCTCCAATACTTGTGTGTGACCACTCCCTTTTGTATGACCAGTTATGCGCCACAATCAAGTTCTCTATCAATTTTTTAATTTTTAATTAATAATTTTGTTATATCAATTATCACTTTTTAAATAAATCATTTAAATAAATGGTGTAGATGGGAAGAAGAGAGAAAATGGTTTATTTTATAAATGATAATTATATTTTTAATGATAATTTATTGGATTTTAAAATAAATTATCAAATAGTAATTTTATGAAACTATCCTCTAATAATTATCATTTTGTCATCTGTGTATAATAATATAAAATATAATTATAAATAAATACTATGTAATTATCCCATGATAATTATATATGATAGTATTATAAGATATTTATTAGTGGATAACGTGTGTTTTCTATGGTTTTGGTCCATTCTTCATTTCTTCTTGAACAAGACCGAATCATACCTCAATTTTTTTTATGTGGGTTATTTTTTTGGTAAAAGGTAGGTTTTCTAAAATCTAATCCCATAGTTGTGGTTTTTTTAAGAACATGAAATTGTAAAAATACTAAGGTATAATTAATAATTGAGTTTTTTCTTTAATCAATTAATTAATTGGGTAAGTTAATTAATTTGGGGGATTGTGAAATTTGTAATAGAATCCGTCGGAATAAATAACTAACTGATAAATTAATTAAGATGATTTCTATAATGATGGATTAGGTTAGTTAATTTTATAATTAATTAATGGTCACATTTTGATTAATTTATTTATTTATTTTAAATAATTAATTGGCAAATTAATTATAAATATTTTGTGATGGTGGATACGGTTAATTAATTTTGGAATTAATTGAACAGTTGTTGTGATTAATGGTTGAATTAATTAATCAATCATTTGAATGAAAATTGTGATGAAATGTTTAATTTTATTAACCATTGAATATTTTCATATATGTGATATAAGTATTTGATTGAAAATGGGTTGTGGGACACGAACTAACACTCCAAATACCCACAAGGGCTCTTGTCATGAAGCTCTAGACCCAATAACATGCATGAAATAATTATTTTATGAGATAGGGACTGATGCTCCAAATACCAATGGTGTTTTGAGATTGGGATTGATGCTCCGAATAATCACAAGGGTTATAGACATGACGTTCTATACTCATTCCTTTGTTTTGGACTGTGGTATCATTTTTATGTTTATAAATTGAATATTGTGACTTAATTATTATGAATTAAATATGGGAAATGGTTCAGATTCCAAAATGGGTCAAAGGAGGTATTGTGGTATAGGTTTCCTCAGGAACCTGGATGTATATGTTGTTAAATAATGTTAATTGGATAAATTTGATTTTCACCTTGTTACATTATTTTATTATGTATAAAACTGTATACACTATTTATGACTAGATTTGTTTTAGATACCATTAGCAGTGGCCTACTAAGTCGTACTCACACCTAACTCGGGCTTCCTAATCGGTACCCAAATAGATTTCATGGTTGCAGGACATGATAAGGGAAAAGGTACATGTTATATGGCTTAGTTAGGATGGATAATTTTTGAGGGAGCCGGATGTGGTTCATACCTGTATGGGATTCATTTTTGTTGATATTTTGAAAAAAAATTCATTGACACATGTGAGATACATTTGAATGTATTGTTTTCTACATCCACTGGATATTTTATTTACTTATTTTATTGTCATAAGTTATTTCAACTATTATTTTTATTTAGATGCTTCAGTTATTGCATGTTTTATTTTTCAGGTGTTTAATCTGATAAATGATGGTAAAGACTCCCCAAGACTGAATTACCAGACCCTCGCTGCTAATCGGTAGCCTCTGGAATGTGGGGAGGTTCTCTTGAGGTCATGTGGCGAATCGGCTCGGGGGACTGTTGTGTGGCACCTGGGTCGGGATGTTACACCAGAAGATTTTCCTCATTTTTTTATCCACTTCTCATTTATTTTTCTCAATATTAACACTTTTTGAATTAGGTTTACTTAATAGTCTTAATATTTTTCCATATTTATAGAATATAATAGAATAATTTATTTTATTATCATAAGACTTTTAAGAAATTTGAATAGTTGTTCTTAAAATTCATATGAAAATGTAATATTACCGAGTCATATGATCAAATTTATATGCTTGAATGTCATATTATTGAATAAATATGATATTATTCATGAGGGGAATATGATAATTAAATCCATATGTATGTCCTTAACTCTTTATTCACGATGATCTCCTCTATGATATATATAAATCCTCCTTATTTCTCACATATATATTTTTATCTCACCAGGATCATCACTATTATGTGGTAATTATTTCATTAATATTTTTAATGAACAAGTCTCAACATAGTTTCCACAACCCTATAGACTCCAGTGATTACCTATTTTTTTCATTCATATTTATCTTCTACATTTCTAACTGTATCTTCAAATGTGTTAGTGCACTATGTGATGTAGAACTCGATAACTTTGTGACTCTTCTAGACACATGGTATGTTTCTGATCATCATGGTTTCTTTACATAATGAATAACTTTATAACATCTGTTTTTTAATCCAAATTTATTATAAATATATATTTTGTTGCTTTATTTATATTTCATATCTCTAAGAATTAGCTTTATCTATACACAGGTATAAGATGAACATTTCACAACATATAGCTAATATTTACATAGATCGTAAGTTGTTTTAAGTACCATTTCACATATCACTCTTAGAGGTTAATAAATTTAATAAGATCATTACTTCTATAACAACATGCACATAACCATCCAATAAATTTCATGATTTATGGAATATATTTCATTTCATTCATCCCAAAAAAAACTTTTTATATTTTTAGTTGTTATGAATGAGGAAATCTTTTACATTATGGTGTGGAAATTTCAACATAATTTCAATTTTTTTGCAAAACAAGTTCTTTATAAAGGCACACATGCTTCATTAAAGGTAACTCCTATAACATGATAACTTAATTTTTTAATGTTCCTACTCATCATTAAGCCATGTGAAAAACATTTAAAAACATAGGATGGGGGGAAAATGTTATGTAAGAGTCATAATATTAAATAACCCTATTATTATATTTTTAATCATAAAAATCCATATGAAAATTTTCATTTTCATTATAAACATTTTAGCTAAAACAATATGAAATACTTTCCATTAAAGCAACATAATTTCTCAAAATTATTCACAAAACAATTCATATGAAACCCTAAAGGAAAAAATCATAAACATAATGTGATCCTGGTAAATATAAAAAAACAATGAATACAATTCCTCAAAATACAATCCTTTAACCTTTATTAAAAAAATACAATATGAGTTCTTTAAAATCATAAAATAATTTAGTTAATTTCTAAAATTAATTTATTTTCATAATAAAAAATTTCCAGAATATCATTTAGGAACCTTGGAGTATTATCCATATATTATCCCATAAAATTGAATTTATAATGGAGTCAACTAACTATATAATTTAAAAATCTATTAGGAGTATCTTTTCACTATTAAACAAAGTCACTTTTCCTAATGAATTATAGATATATTCCATATTCACATGCCATCATAGTTATACAGAGAAAACTAATCGATGATATAAAATTTCTATGATCCATATCATGAATGAAAAATATACATATTGAACATTAACTAAAAGAATCAATTTAAATGTAATTCAATCTCATAATAAATAACACTTTTATTTATCCCATAAAAATTGGAAGTAATCACCATTTCATAGAAAGTATTTTTAAAACTTATAATTACATAGAGGGCATGAAGAGAAAATTTATACTTTATTTAACATTTTGAGTAATTTTAATAAAATATAATATATATGATGGTGTAAAAGGGTGGTCATTCCATATATGTTAAAAAATATTCCCCTTGAAATGTTTTAAAAAATAAAAAATAACCAATATAGAAAAGTATGAAAATATTCCATTATAATAATTAGTAAATAAATAAAAAAAATATTTTTAAATGGAATTTATCTACATTTGATGTATATGTAAGATAATAATTGAGATATTTAATTGAATAATGACATTGATGAAATGGATTTGGATGGAAAATCATTAAATCAATTTTTTTAAGAAAGTCCATTATCTCGTGTCCCAAGTCATTGTGTTCCCTTTTCTACCCTCTCGAGTTAATTGTTTTTTGTTTTATACTAGCTTAAGAATATTTTTCATGTCTTTTATATTATCGTTATTCAATTTATTTCATTTTTACAATGATTTATTTTGTTACTAAAATGGTTAATTTCACATTTTATGTTTTCACAGTGTTTGGTTTATAATTCAAAAATGAATTTGCTAGTTTAACTAATGTTGAAGGAATCATGGTTAAATATTCTCCATAATATTGACCATGAAAAAATTATAATTTTTATACATTAAAAAAAAATTAGAATCATACATGGAAGGAGGTTATGGAAATTTAATTTTGTTGTATTATGTAGATGGTAGTATGAATGTTCACACAAGAAAAGAATACAATTTTCTAGAGGGAGGAAATGAAATAAGTTATATAAAATTTTAAACAAATTTAGATAATAATTATTTTATACATCTCATATTTTTTCATTACTTACATCCATGTCACCAACCATGTGAGTAAATAATGAAAAATGGATCATAATGCTTCCTTAAGGTGGTATTACACTCGTACGCACAAGCGATGTTATAATTTTAAAGAGGATTAAATATTTATAAAGATAAGTAATATTGTACCATTAAAGAATCATAAGAAGTTCCTAAAGTTATTATATATTCATTAATTCCATATTTTTAACCATCTATGTGAGGCATTGATGGAAAATTAAAAACAACACTTTTTTGGGGTGATAGTCTACACATATGCATGAGCGATGTTTTCATTTCCCATAGGATAGAAAATGGATAGAAAATAGTTATCAAATCAACCTAATAACAAAAAATTATCGAAAATATACTGATTTAATATTTAATTAATGGTTAGAATATATTTTTAGGGTGGTATATGAAGAAAACAACATCAAATTGTTCGGTTGGGACTTATAACTCTTCCTCATACATATCCCTTTGTCATACACATTAACCCTTCTAGGATTGGTATTTTAAGAAGAGAAGGAAATATCGTATGTTTATAAGATAGTTGTTAAGGGTAATATATAGTTCTTTAAGGAGATAAGTGGCTCCAATTTTATTCATAAGTGAAGATATGAGGTTCCCTGTTAAATTTGAGGGGAGTTTCAATCTTTTAAATACAAAAAACATAAAATAATTTTAAATTTATTTCTTAATGAATATTGATCTAATTTCATAAAATTTCAAATACAAAAGTGTTTAAGGATGAAAAAACACATCAAGTTACATGTATAAAATGATTAGATATATTTGATGTCATATCTATTGGTTTTATCCTCCAATAATTCTTCTAATCTTTTTTGGGGTGATAATGTTTTCCATGGTAATTATTCATTATAACTAAAAATAAAATTTTAAACATTAAAAAAATAATCATTATTATTCCAAATATGAAATAATTTTTTATATAATACATTTTTACAATTTTCAAAAATTAATTTCAATATTTTTGGTCAAAACACAATGAAAATTTGTTTTTAGAAAATTATTATTTTTTATTATAAAATTTATTTTATAAAAAATTAAAATATAATACTGATTACTAGGGTATTTTTGAATTATTTTAAGTAAAATGATAATTATTTTCCATTAAAATAAACCCAAATAAAATTATAATTTTAAATTTTGTGAAATGAAATGAGTGTATTCTAAAAAATGGTATTTTTCAATGTTCAATAAAAAATCAACCTTATTAAAAGAATTTTAAAAATTTCTATTAAGATTATATTATATATAATGAATACATATTTTATATTCACTAAATAAATTTAAATTTTTAATATTTAGAAGATTTTTTTAATAAAATCATAATTAAATGGAAAACATTTTATCTCGAATAGTAGCATTTCATTTTTGACTGAAAATTCATATAAAATTACCATATAATATATGAATACATTAAATATATTTATGAAAATTAATAAGAAATGAAATTGATTTATTATAAACATTACCTTGGTTTATACATTCACCCCTTTTATAAATTATGTCCTCACAATTTTATTTTATACTTAAACATGTTAGGGTATTTTTCCCATATAGATTTTTCTGATTCCCATATTGTTTCTTCAATAATATGGTTTCTCTATAACAATTTCACTTGGCTAAATTTATTCTTCCATAAAACATTCTATTTATGATCACTAATATAAACAATTTTTTATATAAATGGTAAATTCCTCTCTATGTATACCACTTCAGGGATCAAAATATGATATGCATGACATATATAATTCTTTAACACTGAAACAAGAATCCCATCATGTACCTGAGATAAAATAAAAGGTAAGGATACATAGTAATAAAATGATCCTAAATTGTCTATAATTTTATATTTTCCAAGGATACATGGGATCAACATTCATTTTTTTAAACACATTACACATTTCCAAGGATTAATTTTAACAAAGACATGTTACATTATCTCAAATCAAATGTATTTTCTCCAATTATTTTTATAACTATTTTACCATCTATGTGTATCAAAAATGTGGTAATGAATAATATTTATCTCCTCAACCATAAATATACCAATTATGCTTCTAATAATTTTATATCACCAACTATGTCTCGACATGTTAGATTCCAATACCATATTCCATATATTTCCTCAAAAAGTTCCATCAAGATACTGTAATGAAAACTATTATTGTAAAAAATTAAAACTAATAAAAGATATTGATCCATAATTCCTTGATAATTTGACGAAAAATATCAAATATTATTCTATAATGTTTGAATTGAATGATTCAACTATCCATTTTATTGTTGCTATAAATATGTATTTAAATTTAATTCATTACTCATCTTCTTATGATGATCATGCAAAAAAATTTATCTAAATTTGGAATTATGGCTATATAAAATGGACAAGTTAACTCCATATGACATGTCTTTATCCTTTATAGAAACTCCAAAAAATGATCTAAATATATAGTATTTTTAATAGGAAGAAAATAAGTAGATTTAGTCAAACTATTTACAATAAAACAAATAAAATTACTAAATTAATATGAAGTTGGTAATATCATCTAGGAATCCATGCATATGTTCTCCCATTTCTATTTTGGAACTAAAAAAAGGATCACATATTTTAACAGCCTAAAACTGCAGTCATGAATCCATTTTTAAACACATAAACATAAAATATATATATTTGATACCAATAAAGGTGACCCAGTTTATTTTTATCAAAAACATACAATGTCAGAAGGAAATATTGGATCATTTATATACTAGAGGTCCTTTTAGGGTTGGTATTTTAGAGAAATAGGAAAAACTCCTAACCACTCGATTTTGTAAAAAAAATCATACATATCAGTATCATCTCACACTAAAAACATTACATCTAGGGCCTTTATTTGTAGTAACATACATAAAACCATTCCTCCCTAGCTAGTGAAAAAATAAGAAAAGGGTGAGTTTTAATTCTCAATAAGGGTAAACAAGGGAGATATCAATGATTATATAGTCATAACATCAGTATAATGGGATAATAACATGAACATAACATTTGAATATTATATCCTACATATCATATATCATAATCTTGAGTCACTAAATAAATCTTGGTCATTCATTAGTCATTAATTATAATGGAATCAAATAACATGATCCGTGAGAGTATATCATTAGCATATGTCATGGAATTGTGGCATACACATAAGAATATAAATGAATTTACATATTATTCAAGGATGTGTTCAAATACTATCAAAGTGTAACATGATCACTTCCCAAAAAAATTTAGTTGTCAATGTTCACTCTCAAGACTATCTTAGTGGAAAAGTCTCTTACTAATATAGGTTTACTCCCTATTATATTCAGGTTTATCTCATGAGATATCAATATTCACCCAATGCAGTTCAGGGAGATATTGTTCCCTAAAATATAATAATGAATATACTAAATATGTGTTCAAAAATATCATAAATTATTCTTCATCTCAAAACCCATTAAAATAAATGGGTTTTCGATTCATTTAATCATTAGATAACCCATATAAAAGAAACATTCTTTATAAATATTTAATTTTTTAAAATAAAAATAAACCATAAAAAAATAATTATGATGGTATCATTTGTGTATATCTCTAGTAAATCATAAATAACATAAAATAATATTATCTTAGATAGAATTTTTTTTTGAATGATCACATGGAATAATTCAATAGGTAAATAAATTTTCCATTTTAAAATCACTTCTCTTTTAAAACATTTCTCACTTTTAGGTAGAAAAAAATTTAATTTAAAATAAAAATTTGATCTTGTAATAGAATAATAAAATAATTATGTGACCATGATTGTGGTAAAATATGATAATACTATATAAGATAAAAAATATTTCTTAAGTGTTTTTTTACACAAAGAATGTCATTTAGAAAACAATAAAAAGATTCCTTTCATTAAATTTTTTAAAATGTAAAAATTGTTAAAAAAAATTGATATAAAAAGTAGTAGAAGAATAGTATAAAACTTTTTAAAATTATATTTATAAATCACGGGCATGGAATAGAAATATCCCTCTGTATATACTTAAACATAATGAATCCTAAATGATAATGATAATGTGAAATAAACGATTACGCATTGGTAACATTGGAATCAGAATCATTATGAAAAAAATAAATGTAAATGGATATTTAAACCCCCATAAAATTAATAATATGAATGACAAAATGAAATCATGGGTATTATATACACCACATAATGGAAATAAGTGGTGAATATTCCATTAGTACCACAGGAAGAAAAGTGATCCAAAAATCCCTTACCTTTAGTTTGTCACATCCTGTACATTATTTATCATCCTAAAAAATAAATAGGTTAATTGTTTACATGATTAATAAAAAATTTACATTTTATTATTCCTTTTAACTCACTTAATACCATGTTATAACAATTACTTAATCATTTATGTTCATACTATATGTTTTAGTGATAGTAGGTACATCATCCCAAAATGACTTCGGTAGGATGATTATGGTTATATAGTTATTTATTCCATAATATTTAGAATAAAAATAATAATTTAAAATAATATTTTTATACATTGGTTCTAATTTTAAATATAACCATTAAATATAGTCCTATAAAATTAACTACATTACAATTATGGAGATGGATGGTCGTACAAACGAATGAGTAACATTTCCATTATTCAACTATCATTATGGAAAGAAGGTAAGTATTATTTTATCTTTAAAGAATGAATATAATATCAAATATATCATATTAATTCATAAAATATGATTTTATATGTTATACATGTGATGTGGTGATGAAAAATGAATCACATCGATTTGTGGAGGTGTTATTCCATACATAAGAATGAAGGACATTATCATTTTTAGTGCATGAAATTTTAAGAGGATAAATGATATATTATATTTTTATAATAATAAATATGTCATTAGTATCATATATTAACATTAATTCAATCATTATAACTATTCATGATAGGTGGTTAGGGAAAAATAATTACATCGGTTCATGAATTTGTAGTCCTCCATAAACCTGAAAATTGAATTGTTTTCCCATTTGATGGAAGGGGACATAGTTATATGTCATTAAACTAATATAATAAGATATATTTAAATTTAGGATAATTGAGTTATAAATTTATCATGGGGAAACATTTTTCTATGGATGTGGAAGAGTCAATAAAACTAAAACATGTAGATAAAAACAATACCTCTTCTTCACAAAACCACCTTAGGTTAAAACCATAAGACCAATAACATTGATATTATGCCTAATAAAAGAAAAAAATATTGTGATGAAGGATTATATTATGGTATTTTCATTTGAAGTTTTCAATACAAATTTATTTCTTATGTGTGAATAAATGAGAAGAAGATTTTCCCTTTTATAATAGGGGGAGGGGCACTCTTGAAATTTCTCAAAATATTAAAATAATATAAATTAATTTTCATTTCAAAAAACATCCAAAGTGAGATATTTAAAATATAATATGATTATGGGTAGAAATAACCTATTTCAATAAATAATGGAAATGTTTTTACTAAATATATACCCTTATATTTTGGTTTTGACCCCTATTTTACCCCGTCAACTCTTACTGTGACGTCAGGGTTTTTTACACTTTAAGGGACAATAAAGTTACTATAAAATGAAAGGGACACATAAGAGGATGATGGTTGATATTTTTAAAAATATAATAATCATTTAGTAGAATCTAATATATTTAAGAATTTTATATCATTTAATAAATTATTATCTATTAAAAAATATTAGTAATGTAAATTTTAAAACTATTTATTACATAGAATTTAATAATATCAAAAAAATATAAAATTTGAAAAAACAAATAATTTTATTCTGAATCTATCTTGGTCATATATTAAATTATTTTCTCATATTATATTTCTCAAATTATTTATTATTTTAATATTATCAATATCCTTTCTTCATTAATTGAATAATTACTCCATTAATGTTTTGTAAGAATTTTCTATAATTATTTATTAACTAAAAATTAAAAAAAAATTAATCAAATAAATATAAATAATTTATATTTAAAATAATATTTGTAGTCTAACATATCCTCTATATAACAAAGTACTAAAAATATTACGCTTATTAAAGACAATAGCGTGACATGTTTGATGTTTTGTCAAATAAAATACTATAAGCATCATAATCTCATATGATTGACACAAAATGGTAGTAAATTAAACCATATATGATGATGGTTGATATACTCACATCCAATTAGATTTATGAATGTAATTGGGAAAACTGATGGTTCTTGTCCTTTTATTTTTTAGCTTAAATTATTGGACTTACCCTTTACTATGGTAATAAAATTACTAAATTTACTATTCATATTGAACAAAAAAAGGTTACTATTTACTAAACATTGAAACCCAAATTTCAAATATGGAATAAATTTTTCAAAATTCCAAAAACCTAAAGCTTCGTAATTTAGGATAAAATTAAACTGAAAAAACACAACAAAAATAATTTTGTAGGGAAATTACCTTTTAAATATAAAATTTTTATTACAAAATTAATTTATAAATTCAATTTCAAACACTCTAATTTTATTATTTTAAATAAAAATAAACTAATAGAAATTTAAATATAACCAAAAACATTATTTGAACATGTAAATACTTTAAAATAAAAAAGCTTTTTTAATAAAAATCAGTATTTTTAATTATTCCTTAAAAAATTATTTTTTTTCTAAAAAATCTCATAAATTCATCCTAAGATAATTTTTACATTCGGAATTTAAAAAATAAATTCATTTCTTAATATAAATTTTTAAAAACATTTAAATATTAATTATATTTTTCTCTCTTAAATAAAAAAAATCTCATTTCGAAGAAAATCTATTTTTGAATAATAAAATGACTTTACAAAAAAGTAGAGTGGTTATTTAAAAAGAATTGATTAATAAATAAGAAATGATTATTAACATTATATATTTATTATTTCCATTAATACTATTAATTCAACCTATTTAATGGATATGTTATAATGTTTGTGATTAAATAATAATATTTCATTGATTGTTTAAGATCATTGTTTCATATCTTTTATACCATCGAACAAAGTATTTCCTTTTCAAGTATTGGGATATTATATTCTCTCAAAATTTAATATATTTTTTCCTCAAAATTTTAACATGGTATCTATAACAAGGGTTTGAATTTTCAAAGATCGTTGTTGAAATTCCACACCATAAGATGGGTCAATAAACCATTCACCTAAAAATTGAGAAAGGGATGTACGAAGGTCATCTTGGGTGACACAAGCTATGTTTCCAAGTAGGAAAAAATTTGTGGAAGTAAAAACATTGATCTGGAAGAAAAAATAACTTACAAAGACTTATATATAGTGATAGATAACTTAGTCATGAGATGGTTAACAGTCACAAAGCCCTAAATTTTTTATGGGTTAAAAGACCATTCTTTTATTAGTAAAAAACTAAACGGAAGAAATTTTTGGTTCAAAATAATTTTTATATTCTTTTTTAATCTTTATTATTTAATTTTCTACTAAAATTAGGTGATATACATACACCATAAGTATTGTTTCATCATTTATTCAATTTCCACCATAATCTTATCTTTTTAGTATAATCATTAAGTATTTATGATTAATTCTTAATTCTATAAGAACTAAAATAAACTTCTAAGGGATATCATAATGAAAATAATAATAAGAATTTATTCTACCTATATTTAGAAATTAAAAAAAAAATCGTTGTCATTTGAAAATATGATTCACAAAAAATAATAAACCTTTATATGATGAAAACTAATTTAATATCCGAAATTCCATAGTAATGCCCCATGTCAATTAAGATAATTCAAGAAAAACTATCCTTAAAATTCATAATCATTATAAGGCCTTGATGTTACGCCACGACCCCAGTTACCCAGAGTTGGTGCATTATTACTTAACATTGGCATTATCACAAAAGATCAAGTCTCAAAAGACCGATTAGTTTAGTAGCCTTGGAAACACTAGATATATTCATAAGTCTTACATTACATCATAATGTAAAAAAACTACAACAACATATTGTCTTCATATCCCCTCATACATTCCCTATAGGTCATTCATAAAATACTTCTTCACATCCTGGGAAAAATTAAAACATTGAAAGGGTGAGCTCAGATGCTCAGTAAGGATAACAATATAGCGGAAACTTTCATAAATAAACATAAACATTTAAGGCAATGTATAAATAAAACAAAATTATTTTAAACTTGAACTTTGGTATAATATAGAAGAGATAAAATGAAATAATTCCATTTACTTATTCACATGGATATTCTACTAGTCGAATAATCACATGCAATATCAATAACCACTTTCATAATGATGGAATGCATAATGTCAGATTATCATAACCATGTAGCCAAGGCCTCATGCCAAGAATACAAATAAGATTTTTTCAAGGCCTCGTACCAAGATACTAGTTTGTCTCATGAGACCTACTGATGCATCGAGGAGCTATAGCGGGCTCCACTCGTCACTTATTAAGTCCAATGCATTCCTCATATGAACAGGTTTAAACATAACATAAACATTCATATTAAATATATCATACGAAATGTCAATAATTTCACCATAAACCATGAATGGTATAAAAATAACACATCCACAGTCAAACATATAACAAAAACTTCAACACAATATGGAAGTTTTGTATCATAATAAATCAACTTCAAATAAGCTTAAAATCCATCAAAGGATGTTGAAATAGATGAAATCAAAACTATTTGAGAGAAATATCTCTTTTTGGAAATCATTTAAAATTCACATAATTATAAAAGAAAACATTTACTTTGAAAATATTCTTATAAGCTTGTAAGGGAAGCTTCTACGATTTTATAATGGCGAAAAATAGCCACACCCGCCGTATAAGTTAAAAAAGACATTCTTACCTTAATTCTATCGAAAAGGTTAAAAAGGACCTTGTTTGGAAAATGATAGAAAGATTCGCTTATAAACTTCTTATAAAAAGTCAATGAGGGTATAAATGAATTCAACTCATAGTCTATAAAAGATTAGTAATGATTTGAAATACATTTTTAAGAAACATGGATGCAGATGATAAAGAGGTCCCGATAGATAATTACATATAAACAACCTCGGATAATGAAGAGATTGTGAAATAAACTCTTACATTGTACTTTTACTTAGTCAAAAGTATTTTAACCTCATATATAATAGTAAAAACATTGTATTAAATTATACAAGAACAATATACATAATTATGATATTATATATGATCTTCTAAAAATGATTTGTTAATAATATTTTAGTATTATCGTCGTTTCAGGTGTTAACTTACTCATTTTCTTTTATATGTTTTGTTACATAAGTCATGTTTGTTATGGATAGGTTATATCTTATTCATATCCAGAATGATATAAAGTTCTTAAAAATTACTTTTAATCATCAAATGAGAATTATTCTTGAATGGATACGATGGGGAATGAATCTCATCACGTCCGTGGAAACGGTAGTACGTACGTACGCACGAGTGACAATATCATTATTTTGATAATAATATATAATTGGATGGTATATAATATATACAGAATCATTATCATGTTATATTTACATGAATTACACATCATTATTATACCCATCCAAATAATAATATATTGAATAACAATTACACCACGACGTGGAGACGGTAAGCCGTACGTACGCACGTATGGTGACATGTCATTCAAAGGATGGATAGAATACTGAATATGGTTGTACCATATTTATAATAACATCACATTATATAGGATATACTGGATTTATTATTTTATAATGGAAATAACAAAGAAATATGAAGTTGAAGAAGAAAAGAACTAGAAAGAGGGTGGCGAAAACATTACCTCTTCTTTGGGTTCTTCCTTATGATTTGATCAAAAGGGATACTTAGGTTGGATTTATGGAAGGCCTCTATTATTATGTGAGGATAGTTGAGAGGGTAATTTGGAAGAGTTTGGATGAACCAAAAGGCTTTTAAGATATGAATAATTGGTTAGAAGTGGTGTCCTTTTATAAGGGGGGGAGGGGCTCTTTAGGAAAAACTTAAAGTATTAATTTATAATAAATTCATTTCAGTTTATAATGGATAAAAAGTATATTATTCAAAGTCTAAGGTGTATATGGGTCTAAAAACACTCAACCAATAGATTTTAGACAGGTTTGGGTCACTATAGTAACCTTATCTTTTAGATTTAACTCTTAGTTAAATAGTTTGACATTAACCATGTCTCTTTGTATTTTTATATTATATAGTTAATAAACTTACTATATACTTTCAAGCGACCTCCAAGTGGTCCATTAATGATACACCTATCATTATATAAGTTCTTTGGCCGAACCTTATATTTTTAGGAATAGAATATGAATTAATAATATAATATTTGTTTTAAAAACTCTTTTATATCAATTTGGACACTATTTGGTATTTGATTTTTTTGAAAATCATAACAGTATGATTACATATGAAAAAACATAATTATATCAATAATAACATGTCATATTAACCTATAAAATTAGTTAAATTCATAAAAAGTCTCAAATTACATTTATTTGGATATTTATAATATCAGTAATTTTAATATTTCATTAATTATGTAATTACTGTATCACCATTGTGTCATAAATTAATTAACTTATTTAATGTCTAAAAATTATAAATAAAATACCATTATGTAGGAAATATTTTTATCTTTCTAATGAATATTTAAATTCGAATTTATCTTATATATAACCATATATTAAAAATGTTTTTGTTATTAAACATTGATTTTAACTCTTTTAACTCTTCTTTGAATTAAATAATAATAAATGTCCTAATCTAATCCAAGTGGACCTAAATGATAATATTTTATTCCTAAGGTTGTTTTTGGTCGAGATGAACTTTTAAAATAGAATTAAGACATGTGTTAGGGTAATATTAATATCATTTTTAACCTTAATTACCCTATTTACATTTAACCGTGGTAAATTAAAGTAAAACGTTACTATTCAAAAAAAAATATTTGTATCTTATTGAACCACATTTTAATCCTTGATATTAACTTTGTCTCTCTGATTTTAGAAATTCCACTCACATAAGTGGTAAAATTAAGTTTTATGTGAATTTCCAAATTCTCCTAGGAGGTGGGTAAAAGACGGTGAAAAGTTCCATAAAATTTTTATATATCTAAAATTATTCTAAACTAACTCCAATGAATTACATTGAACTTATATATTTATTATGTATAAATTTTGGCCTTAATTAAATTTAAATAAAATAAAAAATTATTTAAATAAAAAATCACTTTTAAACTATAACTCAGTGTTTTTTTCACTATTCATCAAAAATTGAATGTTTTCAGAAAAATACCAAAAATTCACCCTAAGCTAATTTTGATATTCCAAATCCAAAAATGAAGTCCATTTTGAAAGATAAAATTTATAAAATTTTAAAAATTTGGTATTACTATTCATAATGGCTAGTTTGATTGGTTGTGGTGTGTGTTAGAACTCGAAGTTGCGTACAACACACGCTACTGTATTATTCAAAGAGAAGCATACCGTGGAAGCTTGGGGTGTAACATTCTCCCCTCCTTCAAATAATTTCGTCCTCAAAATTTCTAGAATACTACTGCATGAAAAGACTCAGGTGATTCTTCATCATAAGTTCCTCGGGTTCCCATATTGCCTCTTCCATTTTATGGTTTCTCCATAGAACTTTTACCAGACGAGCTGTTCGGTTTCTCAGCACTTGTTATCTTGTATCAAGAATCTTGACAGGCTCTTCGCAATAAGACAGATCGGGTTCCAGTTCTATTTCCTCATAGGTGAGTACATGCATTGGGTCAGGCAATTATTTTCTCAACAGTGATACGTGGAACACATCGTGAACTTTGGAGAGACTTAGCGGCATTTCCAAAGGGTAAGTTATAGCCCCAATTCGTTCTAGAATTATGAATGGTCTAATGTACCAGGGACTCAATTTTCCCTTCTTACCGAAATGTATAACACCCTTCCATGGAGATACCTTCAAGAAAACATGATCTCCTACCTGAAATTCCAAATCCTTCCTTCGATTGTCAACATAGCTCTTCTACCTACTTTGAGCTGCTTTGATGTGGTTTTGGATTACCTTCACCTTTTCTATCGTTTCCTCCTCCAGTTCTGGGCCTATGAGTTTTCTTTCACCAACATCATCCCAACAGGTTGGTGTGCGACATCTATTTCTATATAACACTTCATATGGTGCCATCTGAATACTTGAATGGAAGTTATTGTTGTAATAAAATTCCACCAGAGGTAAATATTGATCCCACATACCCTAAAAGTCAAGTGAGAAAGATCTCAACATGTCTTCTAAGGTTTTAATAGTCCGTTCTGATTGTCCATCAGTTTGGGGGTTGTAGGCATTTCTCAAACGAAGTTCATTATCCAGAGATTTCTGAATACTTTTCCAGAATCTTGAAGTAAAATGGGGATCACGATCAGAAACAATCGATAGGGGTACTCCATGAAGTCTCACAACTTCATTAATATATATTCTTGCTAGGCGTTCAAGTGGTAGATCCTCTCTTCTAGTAAGAAAATGTGCTAACTTGGTAAGATGATCAACAATAACCCATATTGCATCGTTCCTTCTAGGAATCTTTGGTAGCCCCATGACAAAGTCCATCATGATATTATCCCATTTCCACTCAAGTATGGGAAGAGGTTGCAATAAACCACCAGGTTGTTGCCTTCCAGCTTTCACTTGTTGACAAACCATACATCTTGACACAAAATCAGCAATCTCCCTCTTCATGTTGTCCCACCAAAAATGTTCCTTCAAATATCTATACATTTTGGTGCTCCCAGGGTGTATAGAGAAATTGGAGATATGAGCATCATCTAACAATTCCCTTTTCAGATCTGGTATATCGGGAACACAAAGTCTCTTCCCAAATTTTAAATTTCCTTCTTCATACACAAAGCCTCTCAATCTCCCATCATTCACAACTTTAATCTTCTTTTGAAATTCTTCATCATCGATCTAATAACTTTTAATCCTTTCTAGTAAAGATGGTTTGGAAACCATTTGAAAAATCATTGATGTTTCACCTTCCATGGTGATTCCCATATCCATCTTTACTAAATCCATGAAAATAGGATCCCTTTTAACTCTCATATTGTTCAAAACTCCATGATCCTTTCTTCTCAAAGAATCTGCCACCTTATTTGCCTTCCTCGGGTGGTAGTGTATCGTGAAATCATAATCCTTGAGTAGTTCAAGCCATCGTCTTTGCCTCATGTTGAGTTCTTTCTATGAGAAAATTTACTTCAAACTCTTGTGGTCGGTATATATCTCACATTTTTCACCATAGATATAATGTCTCCATATCTTCAAAGCAAATATTACAGAATCTAACTCAAGATCATGAGTAGGATAGTTTTGATCATGAATTTTTAGTTGCCGTGATGCATAGGCAATAACCCTATCATTCTGCATAAGGACACAACCAAGTCCTTTCTTTGATGCATCACTATAAATAACAAACCCATCATTCCCCAATGGTAGAGTCAATATAGGAGCATTGAATAATATTCTCTTCAGTTCTTCAAAACATTCTTCACACTATTTTTTCCAAACAAATTTAACCCTTTTACATGTGATCTTCATTAATGGGTTAGCCAATCGGGAAAAATTCTGGATGAAATGCCGATAAAAACCTGTTAAACCAATAAAACGGCGTACCTCAGTTATAATCATCGAGGCTGGACATTCTTGGATTGCCTTGGTCTTAGAAGGATCAACAAAGATTCCATCCTTAGAGACAATATGGCCAAGAAAAGAGATCTCCAGAAGCCAGAATTCACACTTTCTAAACTTCCCATATAATTCATGTCTTCTAAGAGTCTTCAGGATAATGCGCAAGTGATTTTCATGATCTTCATAGATTTTGGAGTATACCAATATATCATCAATAAATACCACCAAAAAATCATTGAGATATTCCTTGAAAACTCTATTAATTAGATCCATGAATACATAGGGTGCATTAGTCATCCCAAAAGGCATTACTATAAACTCGTAATGCCCGTACCTGATTCGAAATGTTGTCTTCGGAATGTCTTACTTCTTCACACACGACTGATGGTATCCAGATCGAAGGTAAATCTTTGAAAAGTATTTAGTTCCATGCAGTTGGTCAAATAAATCATCAATGTGAGGTAGGGGATACTTGTTCTTTATTGTTATAGCATTGATTTCCCTGTAGTAGATACATAACCTCAAGGATCCATCTTTTTTCTTAACAAAAAGGACAGGGGATCCCCATGGAGAAACACTAGGGTGAATAAATCCCTTATTAATCAATTCCTCTAGTTGTTTCTTTAGTTCAATTAATTCCACAGTGGTCATTCTATAAGGGGTCTTTGATATAGGCCTTGAACTAGGAATTAAATCAATGGAGAACTCAATTTATCATTCTGGAGGATGTCCAGGTAAATCTTCTGAAAAAAAATCTACATATTCTTTTAAAATAGGTACATCCTCTATTTGAACATTCCTTTCCTCACCCACAGTTATTTCATTCTCTTCCTACCTGATAATTGAATTTAGTTGAGCTACTGGGAGTGGATCTAGATAAGAATTAGGTGGTGATGATTCTGCTCTAAAGATAAGGTATTCCATATCATCATCATCAAAAATTGTAACCTCCTTCTTCTTACAATAAATCTTTACATCATGGTCTGAAAGCCAATCCATACTGAGGATTATATCAAATTCAATCATGGGTATGACGATGAGATCAGCAGATAAAGAACATTTATGTGCTCCAATGGGGACTGATTCATAAAACTTTGTTGCAATGATACTTCCCTTATCAGTTTTTACTGACAACTCCCTTGTTAAATCAAATTGGAAATATCTAATTTTCTGAGAAAACTGGGAAGATATGAAACAATTTGATGATCCAAAATCAAATAAAGCATTGGCTAAACTTGAGGAAACCCTTAAATTACTTACCACCACGTCTTTCGGAGCTTCAACCTCAGCAGTAGTGATAGCATAATCTTGGCCTTGATCCCTTGGACTTTTCTAAGGTAAGTTCCCCTGATGCTTAGGACATTCATTTTCATAATGTCCCATCTCCTTTCAGTTGTAGCATTGAACATCGGTAGCTTCTTTCTTCCCCTTGCGATCACGATCTTGGTGGCCTTTTTCACCACACTTGTAACAGACTCCCATTCCCTTCAAGCAAGTACTGGGGTGTTTATTCCCAAATTTACTATAGGATGGATATTCAACATTTCTCTTCTTCCCCTTATTTCCATTTCTAGATTGATCAGAATATCTCTTCTTCTCTTTCTTTGCTTTAAAGTCATAAGACTTAGAGAACTCCTTTTCTGTCTTGATAGCACATGAGACAATGTCTTCGTATGATGAGAAGGATTGTGAGACTAATGCTTGACGAAGAAATGGTTTTAACCCATCAAATAAATGATCAATCTTACTCCTTGGGTTACGTATATAATCTACTGCATGCCTTGCTAACCTTGTAATGTTAGCTTCATACTTTGCGACATTCTCATCCTCATTTTGTCTCAGACTCAAAAATTGTCTTTCCATATCTTCTTGATGGTCACGAGGAAAGTATTTTTCTAAGAAAATCTCTTTGAACTCCCTCCATTCCATATTTGATACTTCATCATCTTCCTTTGTGTTTTGAATCAATGACCACCATTGATCAGCATCTCCAGTGAGGTGGTAAACTGTCATGATAACTTTTTCCCCTTTACTTCTCCCCAAAGCCTGAAATATTTTCTCAAGGGAACTTATCCATTACTCAGCTACTAATGTATTTTTACTCCCATTGAATGTTGGTAGTTTCTGCCTCATGAAGCAATCTAACATTGATCCTCCACGTTGCGGATCAGGGTGCTCTATACAGATAAGGTTAGTATTCATAACCTGAGTAAGTTGTCTGAGTATGGTGATTAGCTGATCAGCACCAGTTTCATCACCAATTCTACTATAATTATCTTAAGCATGAGTTAAATCCCTACATGGAGTGCGTACATTGATACGGTTTCTATTTATTCCCCTAGGCACCATTTCTAAACAATGGCATACACTAGATTAGTTTATGAATCTCAATACATAAATCCAAACTTGTAAAACACTTAACATGAATTGAGAAGTTTATGGATATAATCCATAATCATAAAAATGTTTTCTTTGAGGAAGTATATACTCATAAACCCTTCATAATGGTTTTTATAGAAAATGAGAATTATTCTAAGCATATCCCCCGCGAGTGTCGTAGCCAAGAGTACAGCAAGGCCCATTATCATGCACTAGTTCTCGTTCGAGTCTAGCTCAAAGTGGTGTTTTTGGGTTTTACCCCTAGGTACATCTGTGCTAGAACCACCTATACCTGCTCGTATCCAGACAGGGATGTATTACTCAGAAAACTCACAAAATCTCTACAATACCAAAATTCTCAGAAGTTCTTCTATACTAATCCTCAAATCTATCTTAGGGCTATGTGCTCTAATCAGAGTTTATCTAAATCTAGCTTCCAAGGTTTTTACTAAACTTCCTCTGATGCCAACTGTAATTCCCCGACCCTAGTTACCCAGAGTCAGTGCATTATTCCTTAACATTGGCATGATCACAAAAGATCAAGTCTTGAAATACCGATTAGTTTAGTAGCCTTGGAAACACTAGATATATTCATAAGTCTTACATTACATCATAATGTAAAAAAAACTACAACAACATCTTGTCTTCATATCCCCTCATACATTCCCTACAAGTCATTCATAAAATACTTCTTCACGTCCTGGGAAAAATTAAAACATTGAAAGGGGTGATCTCAGATGCTCAGTAAGGATAACAATATAGCATAAACTTTCATAAATAAACATAAACATTTAAGGCAATGTATAACTAAAACAAAAGCCTTTTAAACTTTAACTTCGTCATAATATGGCAAAGATAAAATTAAATAATTCCATTTACTTATTCACATGGATATTCTACTAGTCGAATAATCACATGCAATATCAATAACCACTTTCATAATGATGGAATGCATAATGTCAAACTATCATAACCACGTAGCCAAGGCCTCGTGCCAAGACTACAATTAATATTTTGTCAAGGCCTCATGCCAAGACACTAGTTTGTCTCATGAGACCTACTGATGCATCGAGGAGCTATAGAAGGCTCCACCTGTCACTTATTAAGTCCAATTCATTCCTCATATTAACAGGTTTAAACATAACATAAACATTCGTATTACAACTAGCATACGAAATGTTAATAATTTCTCTATAAACCATGAATGGAATAAAAAGAACACATCCAAAGTCAAACATATCACAAAAAATTCAATACAAGATGGATGTTTTGTATCATAATAAATCAACTTCAAATAAGCTTAAAATCTATCAAAGGATGTTGACATAGATGAAATCAAAACTATTTGAGAGAAATGTCTCTTTTTTGAAATCATTTAAATGTCACATAATTATAAAAGAAAACATTTACTTTGAAAATATTCTTATAATCTTGTAAGGGAAGCTTCTAAGATTTTATAATGGTGGAAAATAGCCGCACCCGCTGTATAAGTTCAAAAATACCTTCTTACCTTAATTCTGTAGAAATGGTTAAAAAGGACCTTGTTTGGAAAACGACAGAAATATTCCTTTATAAACTTCTTATAAAAATTCAACGAGGGTATAAATGACTTTAAACCATAGTCTGTAAAATAGTAAGAATAATTTGAAATACATTTTTAAGAAACATGGATGTGGATGATAAAGAGGTCCCAGTAGATAATTACGTATAAACAGCCTCAGATAATGAAGAGATTGTGAAATAAACCCTTACCTTGTACTTTTTATTAGTCAATGGTATGTTAAACTTTAGTATAATAGTTAAAACATTGTTATTAAATTATACAAGAACCATATACATAATTATGATATCACATATGATCTTCTAATAATGCTTTGTTAATAATATTTTAGTATTATCGTCGTTTCGGGTGTAAACTTACTCGTTTTATTTTATATGTTTTGTTACATAATTCATGTTTGTTATGGATAGGTTGTATCTTATTCATATCTAGAATGATATAAAGTTATTAAACATTACTTTTAATCATCAAATGAGAATTAGTCTTGAATGGATACGATGGGGAATGAATCTCATCACGTTCGTGGAGACGGTAGTCCGTACGTACGCACGAGCGACAATATCATTCTTTTGATGATAATATATAATTGGATGGTATATCATATATACATAATAATTATCATGTTATATTTACATGAATTACACATCATTATTATACTCATCCAAATAATAATATATTGAATAACAATTACACCACGACGTGGAAATGGTAAGTCGTACGTACACACGTATGGTGACATGTCATTAAAAGGATGGATAGAATATTGAATATGGTTGTACCATATTTATAATAACATTAAAGTATATATAAGATACTGTATTTATTATTTTAGAATAGAAATAACAAAGAAATAATAAGTTGAAGAAGAAAGTAACTTGAGAGAGGGTGGCGAAAACATTACCTCTTCTTCGGGTTCTTTTTTTTTTGATTTGATCAAAATGGGTCCTTAGGTTGGATTTCTGACTAAAGGAATGCCTCTAGGATTAATTGAGGATAGTTTATAGGGTAATTTTTTAGAGTTTGGCTGAACCAAAAGGCTTTTAAGGTATGAAGAATTGGTTATAAGTGGTGTCCTTTTATAAGGGGTAGGAGGGGCTCTTTAAAAAAAACTTAAAGTATTAATTTATAATAAATTCATATTCGGTTTCTAATGGCTAAAAAGTGTATTATTCAATTTCTAAGGTGGGTATGGGTCAAAAACCACTCAACCAATAGATTTTAGAAAGGTTTGGGTCACTATAGTAACCTTATCTTTTAGATTTAACTCTCAGTTAAATAGTTTGACATTTACCATGTCTCTTTGTATTTTTAGATTATATAGTTAATAAACTTACTATATACTTACAAGAGACCCCCAAGTGGTCCATTAATGATACACCTATAATTATATAATTCCTTTTTCCGAACCTTAGATTTTTAGGAATATAATATGAATTAATAATATAATATTTGTTTTAAAAACTCTTTTATGTCAATTTGGACACTATTTGGTATTTGATTTTTTTGAAAATCATAACAGTGTGATTACTTAGAAAAATCATAATTAAATCAATAATAACATGTCATATTAACCTATAAAATTAGTTAAATTCATAAAAAGTCTCAAATTACATTTATTTGGATATTTATAATATCAATTATTTTAATATTTCATTAATTAGGTAATTACTTCATCACCATTGTGTCATAAATAAATTAAATTATTTAATGTATAAAAATTATAAATAAAATACCATTATGTAGGAAATATTTTTATCTTTCTAATGAATATTTAAAATCTAATTTTTCTTATGAATAACCATATATTAAAAAAATTAGTTATTAAACTTTGATTTTAACTTTTTTAACTCTTATTTGAATTAAATAATAATAAATGTCTTAATCTAATCCAAGTGGACCTAAATGATAATATTTTGTTACTAAGGTTGTTCTTGGTTGAGATACACTTGTCCAATAGAATTAGTACATGTGTTAGGGTAATATTAATATCATTTTTACCCTTAATTACCCTATTTACTTTTAACCGTGGTAAATAAAAGTAAAAAGTTATTATTCCCCAAAAATTATTTTTATCTTATTGAACCAAATTTTACTCCTTGATATTAACCGTGTCTCTCGGATTTTTGAAATTCCACTCACAAAATCGGTAAAATTAAGTTGTATGTGAATTTCCAAATTCTCCTAGGAGGTGGGTAAAAGACGGTGAAAAGTTCCATAAAATTTTTATATATCTAGAATTATTCTAAACTAAATCCAATGAATTACATTGAACTTTTATAGGTATTATGTATCCATTTTTACCTTAATTAAATTTAAATAAAATAAATAATTATTTAAATAAAAATTCAGTTTTAAACTATAACTCAGTGTTTTTTTCACTATTCATCAAAAATTGAATGTTTTCAGAAAAATACCAAAAATCCACCCTAAGCTAATTTCTATACTCTGAATCAAAAAATGAAGTCTATTTTGAAAGAT
This sequence comes from Viscum album, assembly GCA_963277665.1. Taxonomy (NCBI): domain Eukaryota; kingdom Viridiplantae; phylum Streptophyta; class Magnoliopsida; order Santalales; family Viscaceae; genus Viscum; species Viscum album. The sequence continues at coordinate 1,547,888,964 of OY728140.1, forward strand.
AAAATTTATAAAATTTCAAAAAGTGGGTATTACTATTCATAACGGCTAGTTTGATTGGTTGTGGTGCGTGTTGGAACTTGAAGTTGCGTACAACACACGCTACTGTATTATTAAAAGAGAAGCATATCGTGGAAGCTTGGGATGTTACACTTGATTACATTATCTTTAAAGATAAATTTATAATTTAACTCTTAAATATGTACACACTAAATATATAATCTCCATGATATTCTAACCATTTCTATAAATAACACGAATCATAATAAATCCATAATAAAATCATATGTTCCTCCAAAATAAAATTCAACATTTATTCCTCAAATAAAATTACATAATATTATATTTACCTTAATCATATAGGGTTTCCAAAATAGTTATCATCTTACAAAATAATTTTAGTAACAAAGAAAAAATTAAACTTCCAAAATCATAGTTATCTTTATGATAATCCATATGCTCTGAAAATGATTTTAATCAATTTCATACTAACCATGAAATCCCATATTTCAATTGTAGATTATGAACTCTTATCACCCTAGGGTTGTGGGATCCAGCCTCATGGACATTCCAGATGTGGCGAGTTCTCACCCAGCATATGAATTGTCTTTTTTCTAAAACTGTATTATTATAATACTATTAACATTCCCATATATGTGATAAAAATACTCAAAATATTTTTAATATATTCAATATTAAATAAAATTTTTATACTCAATGGTTTTCTCATGCCTTTCATTTTTCATGCCAAAAAAATTAATAACACATAAATACCTCAAAATAAAAGTTCAAAACATAATTCCAAAAAATTTAAATCCATTCTTCCTAAAATAATACACCATATTAAACCTAAGTTTTATATATACCTATCCCAAAATATCATTGTCCACTTTAAAATTTCTTCACTTAAACCCTCAAAAGTGGTGTTTATGACTCTAAACCTATGGCCAACCAAAACCATATATACCAATGATTGTATCTATAACTATGAATATATATTATTAGGAAAAAATCATAATATATAAATTTATTTAAACCAGCCTATGATATAAATTGTAACCACCCTAAACATGCACTCATATATCTAGAGCTAAACATATAAACCTTACATTTATGGATATTATACAAACCCTTTTAGTTTTATATTATTATATAATTAGTAAAAAAATACAAACAAAATGGTTTCATTAATAGATGGTTCATAAATTAAATAATCATATCATAGTAAAAACATCACATCAATTAATCCTCATAAGCATAACACACATAAAATCATTATTCACTACCTGAAAAAAAAAGAAACCTAATAAAAGGGTGAGCTTGGATGCTCATTAAGGGTTGACAATAGAGATTTTCGTGATTGCATCAGAATAAAATAAGCATAAGGGAAAAATAACATGAAAATAACATATGAAATTTATACCTCATGCGTCGTATATCATAATCATGATTCATGGAATAACCTTTGGTAGTTCATGAAGCATGAATCGTAAAGTAATCCAAGAATATGACCAATGAGAAAATATCATTAGAATATTTCATAGAATTTTGAGATACACATAATTATAGAAAATAACATCCATAGTAGTCATGGATATTTTACAAGACAACAATTCCATAATGGGTTCACTTAAAAAACTATCATAATATTCAAGGTTCACAATCCATACTATCATACTAGATAACATCCCTTACTGAAATGGGTTCACTCCCCACTCTAGTCATGTTTATCACAAGTGATATGAATATTTACCCAATAAATTTGTGGTAGATTTAGGTCCTAAACTTTAAATAATGGAAACTATATTTATGTTTTCCATAGGATCATAAATCATTCCTCAAATTTTCACCCATGAAAAAAATGGGTTTCATAACACATTATCATAGCATAACCCATGGAAAAAATGGGTTTTGTAAACATTACATCTTTTTACCATTAACATATACCTTAAAAAATGTCATAGTAAGAATGGGAACCCCAGTCAAAGTCCACATTTAATTATATGTAACATCAATTAATGTTATCATGGATGGAATGTTATTTTAAAATATCACTTGAAATAATTTTTATGGAAAATTAAATTTCCATTATACAATCAATTCTATTTAAAGAAATCCTACATACGTTTAAATGAAAAAAATTCATTGAAAATAAATTTATAAACATGTGTAGGAGTGATAAAATAATTAAGATATCATGAATTTGGTAAAATATAATCATGTCTTATAAGTTAAAAAACATTTTCTTCTGTATTTATGTCAGAAAAGTCATAAAAATCATTTAGAAAATAGAATAAATATTCCAATTAAAACATTTATTAAAAATTAAATCATCTTTAAAAAGTAATTTTAGTATTTTTAAAAGAATAATAAAAATCATTTTGAATGAAATTTTATAATATATGGATATTGAAGATAAACCCTTACCACATTGGTAACTTTTGAATCATAATCCTCATGATTAAAACAAAAATATATTGATATTTAAACCATATTAAATTAATTACATGTATAATGAAAGGAATTATTGGTTAGTATAAACACCACACAATGGAAACAAGTGGTGAATAAGGAATGTTTCCCATAGAAATAAAAGTGAGATGAAAATCCCTTACCTTGAGTATGACTCATTACATACATTGTTTATCATGATGAATAATAAAATTTAACTAAAAATTTAATTTCTACATAAAAATTATCAATTATATTGTTACTTTTATATCATTTAACACCTTTCTATAGCAATTATTAAAATATTAATGTTTATGTGATATGTTTTAGTGGTATTTGATACATACATCAAAAATGAATTCTGTTTGTTGAATATGGTCCAAGATGTCATTATTACATAATTTAAAGAATAATAATCATGATATAATTATCATTTTTCTTCATAAATTATACTTTTAAATCCATCCATTACATATGGTTATGAAAAGTGATCTACATTACAGTCAGTGGGATGGTATGCCATATATACACATGGGTAACATTTCAATTTTTCAACGGTCATTACGAAAATAAGTTAAGTATTATTTTGTATTTATATAATGATAATAATATCATATATATAATATTAATTCTTTCAATTTACTTTTATATATATCATCCAGGTGATGTGGTGATTAAAAATGAATCGCACTGCTTCGTGGATGCGATAGATCACAATTATGCGTGAACGATGTTGTCATTTTTTCTTTCATTAAATTGTAATAATGTGAATGATATATTATATTTTCAAAATGATAAATATGTCATTTTTATCATATGTAAACAGAAATTATATCCTTTTAACCAGTTATGAGAGACGGTGATTGAAAATAAATTACATCGATTTGTGAGGCGTTATTCTGTCATACACACTAGAGGTGAATTCTTTTTCCATTTGGCGGAAGACGATATACATATATGTCTGGAAAAATAACTTAATAAAATACTAGTATATGTAAGATAATATATTTATAAATTTATCATGATTTATTAATTTTGGTTATTGTTTAAGGAGAAATAGGTATAAAAATGCAACTAAAAACAAAACCTCTTCCTTTAAAAAATACATTTTCAAAACACGTTATGTCCACTAAGATTGAAATTATTCATAAGAAAATGCCACTATAATGAGGCTAGTAATTAAATGAATGTATTTTGTTTATTATTGGTGGAAAAAATGGGCTTTACTATGAATAAATGAAAATTATAAGTTCTCTTTCATAAGAGAGGGGAGGGGTGTTCTTGGCATTTCTCAAAATATTAAAATAATATATATTTATTATCAACTAAAAGTGGATAAAAAGTGACAAATTTAGAATCTAAAATTATTATGGGTTCAAATACCATCATAAAAACTAGGTAATTATTGACTATATCCCTACCCTTATCTTTTTCTTTTAACCCCTATTAAACCACATTTACTCTTACCATGTCATTATGAATTTTTACTATTTGAGGGATAATATAGTTGATATAAAATGAAAAAAGACCCATAAATAGGCCATGGATAATATAAAATTATCCTAATAGCATTGATAAATCTAATTTATATATTCAAATTTTATATCGTTTAATAAAATACTATATATTATAAAAAATCAATAATATCAATTTTTAGAACAATTCATTATTTTTAAATTAATAATATAAAAAACATCTATAATTAAAATGAAATATTTTATTATGTATCTAATATGTAATTTTAATATATAAAATTTATTTACCACATTATTTACCTCAAATTATATTTATTTTAATATTTTTAATATCATTTGTTTGATTTTCTCATTAATTGAATAATTTCTGCATCGGCATTTTTTAAGAAATTTATGTAATTATTTCTTCAATAAATAAATAAATAAAATACCATTACAGAGATAAGTTATAAGGAATCGACCTTAAAACATTACATAATCTTGAATTAAATGAATAATTCACATTGAGGATCTTTTCAGGTTTAGAGTTTTAGAGAGTTAGGCCATAACTATTACGTTGCAAAATATTACAAAGTAGACACTTCTACTCAGTTTCCATTTTTTTCATAAAATAAAAAACTCTTTAAAAAAAGAGTCATGTATAGTTCTATGTTTTATATGGAATGACTTTTCCTTGACCCTATTCCACTTTATGTCCTGTGAAAAAACATTTCAAAACTTGTGATGAGCATAAAAAGCTCAGTAAGGGATACACAAAGAAGGAAAACTGTTAGTTTTTTAAAACAACAAGTAAACCATGAATACTTTAACATAAGTAATAATTTTCACCTTTATAAAGTATTAAATACTCCTCACTAAATAGAAGATCACTACTTACCCTTTTGTAACCAAAAGATTACCATAAAACCCATATAAAGAACACATAACATATAAAGGTAACTTGGGACATAAACATACTGAAATGGAATAATCATACAGTAGACTTCTTTACATATCACTAAATGGAATAGCCATACGGCCGACTTCCATACCCAATGCATTGGAGGTTATAATGTAACCACCCGTCCTGGTATTCACTGCACCACCCATCATTTGGTTTATCACATAACCACCCGTCAAATGTCCAAGTACCATTATAAAATCATAAGACATAAAACAAATATAAAGGAAAGAAAAAATTTCCAAATTTCAATCACAATATATCACTTAAATATATTGACATAAAAAATCCATTATAAAAACCATTTTAAATACCAAAATACATAAAATATTATATGGTATTTATTTTCTTTTAAAAACATTACAGCTTGTTGAGGAAGCCAAAGATCAAATAATACTCGCGGCAGCAGAAAAGGTCGTTGTCACCACTTACGTTAAAAGGAACATTCTTTTTGTCATTTAGTAAAATTATTTGTAGAAAAAGATTCCCTTTGAAAATTCAAGGGTGTTTATATAGCGTATAAAATAAAGTCTTGTATTAAAACAAAATATGCCTCAATGAAAGGAGATTGAGACGAAGTCCCTTACCTCGTGTCCGACTTGACTCGATCCTTCTTTAATCTCCAGAATAATAAACTAAAGTTAATTTATACTTGATTAATAACCTTTTTCAAGTTTATTATTCATTTTATATCACTTATTACCATGTTATAAACATTATTTAATCATTTAAGTTAATAATGTTTGTTTTGTCAATATTTGGTACTTGAGTCAAAAATGAACACCTTATATTACAAGTTGTCTATGTGGTCAATATTCCATTATATCTAGAATTATATTCATTATTTAGATATCATATATATCATATATATCCAGTATATACATTTATTTATAATAGTACATAACATTTATAGGTAAGAAATGAAATGCACCGCTCATGGAGATGGTAAGCTGTACGTACGCATGAACGCTACTTTCATTTCTATTTCTTATTTTAATGGAAATAAAACATAATTATACATAGGTATATTATAATTCAAGTATAATATCATATATAATATCATTAACTTCATCCTTTATACATCCCACATAATTCATTAACGAATCACATCACTTTGAGGGGTGGTAGTCCGCACTTCCTCAAATGAGATTATCGTATTTACCCACTATAGAAACCATAAAGGCTTGATATAATTAGAAAGTAAATAAGCATAAGGAAATCATAAAAATAATATATATCATATATAAATAAAGTTCCATCATAATGGCCACCATGAGAGGCGGTAGGATAAAATCGAACAATCATCGTTTCGTGAGGCGTTAGTTTTCCATCCACATAAACATTATGTTCTTCATCCATTAGATGGAGGTGTGTGTAAGTGTAGTTCGAATCTTTCTCATAACAACATCCTAGTATATTGAGGATACTGGTGTTCTTACAAAATAAAGGAATAAAAAGAGTTTAGGGGTTAGATAAGTAAAATAAAAGAAAAAAATTTAATAGAACCGTTACCTTTAATTTGGGTAACTCCCTTTGGTTTGAACCGAAGGACTTCTTGAAGTGCCTTCTGCCTAAGGTAAGGCTTCTAAGGGATGAGAGGGATGTAGGGAGATTAATTGGTCAGATTTTGGACGATCCAAATATTTTGAGAGGTATGAAGAATTGGATAGAAATGTTCTCCTTTTATAAGGGAGAGGAGGGGCTCTTTAGGAAAGTGTGAAAATATTACTTTATTATATAATGATATTTGGTTTCAAAAGGTCCAAAAATCATTAAAGATGAAGATAAGATGACTCATGGTCGAAATAAAATCATCCAATAAGAATTGGAAAGGTTTTAGATAATATTTTAATAATTATAATCTTATTTATTTAAATGATTTATTAATGGGGTAAACACTGCATCATTATTGTGTCATAAATAATTTAATTTATTTGATGTCTAAAAATTATAAAAAAATACCATAATGTAGGAAATATTTTTATATTTCCAATGAATATTTATAGTCAAAAGGATTACTTATATAACACCATATAAAAATTAATTACTACAAGATATTTTCTTTTTTCATTTTGGCCTTTACTTTAAGTTAATTAAATGAAAAATTCAGTTTTTTAACTACCACTAAGTGGTTTCACTATTTTTCAAAAATTGAAGTTTTTCAGAAAAATACCAAAAATTTAGCCTAAGCTATATTTGATATTCTGAATTAAAAAATGATTTCTATTTTTTCAAATTAAAAACATATAAGTGGCATTAATTAATTTTAAAATTAATTCCAGTTATCAAAACAAATAGCGTGTTTTTAAGAAATGATAACTATCAAAAGATTGATATTTATTTATATCCAATTTCAAAGTGAAATTAATTATAATGACCAAAATTGGATTAAATAGTAAAAATATATTTTAATTTCACTTTAAAATCAACTAAAAAGATAATCTAACCATATAAATAAATTATATTAAAAGGCACTTTTGAATTAAAATACAATATTTTTCACAATTCATTAAAAAATGAACTTTATCGGAAAAATTCCAAAAATTTACACAAAGTAAATTTTGATGTCCCCATTATAAAGAAGGATTTTATTTGGTCATATAGAATGTATTAAAGTGACCAAAACTAGATTTAAAAAGGTTTCTCCATTAAAAGGTGATAAATCGGCCTTTTAATGTAAATTATGCTTAAAATTAGATTCATTCACATTTTAAGACTCTAAATTTTTATTGGATAATGTAAATACATTTAACAATCATGTATAATCATATTGTAGTTAGTTTTGTTCATTCCTGCCAATACAATGGCTAGGATTTAACTTCCATTTAAAATAATAATATTATATTATTAGTGTGCTGCGTAAAATTTAAAAGAAACTCGTTGTTGAGTATCAGGTACGCTATCGAACATAGCGACCCCTTTAAAGTAAAATTAATATTTAATTAAAAAATATTAATAAATATGAAATATGTCTTATTCTTCATTTACCTGGGATGTTACATAAATCATTTATTTTAAAAAAACAATTTTTATTTGATCATATTTTCTAGATAATACTATTTTAATAATATTACACTTATTAAAAACAATAGTGGGAAATAGTTGACATTTCTTTAAATAAAAAACTATAAGGGACATAATCTCATCCAAGTTTCCCCAAAAGGTCATAAGTTCTACCCTATGATTATTAAGGTATATATATATACTCATAAATTAAAATTTAGGTATGTTTTTCTCGCATTTTATTTTTTTATCTTTTTAATTGTTTAATCTAATTAACATGATTTACAATTTTTTATGGTAGTAAAATTACTAAGTTTAATATTAAATTTGACCAGAAATTAAAAATTCCTATATTTTTTATTATTCCATGAAAAATAATTTTACCATGTAAATACTTTAAAATAAAATATAGTTTTCAATCAAAATATATATTTTTCATTATTCCATAAAAAATAATTTTTTAATGAAAATTCACAAAAAAAAATTATCCTAAGATAGTTTTAAAATGTTAAATTTAAAAATAAAATTATATTTTTCGAATAAATTTTTAAAAACTTTTATAAATTAGTTATAATGTTTACTCATAAAAAATCCATTGATGATGAAAACATAATTTTCAAGAATTATTTGATTTTACTAAAATATTGAGTTCTCATTTAAAAAGATTTACTTTAAAAATTATCAATGATTATGGACATTATATATTTTATAATTCCATTATTAATATTCATTCCCACCTATTTAACATCTAGGTTATAATAGTCACATTTAAATAATAATATTTCTTTGATTGTTTATGCTCCAAGTTGTGTATATTATCTGTTATCGAACATATTCATTCCTTTTAAAATATTTGGATATAACAAGTATCCCCATTGGTAGTTTTAATTCATATTTAACAATGTGAAAAATAAATAATTTCATAGTAAAATCATTTATATCATTATTTATATATTCCCACCAAAAATATTCATGAACGTACATAAAAAACCTAATACTACTATGATGAATAAAAAATTGATATCCACATGATTCACTAAATAATTACTTCTTTCACTATGAATTAATCAGAATACATATCCTCCATCATGTATAATCAAAATGTAGATGTAGATACACAATTATAGGTGGGGGTGAATTGTATGTTTCAAAAAATTTGTTATTAATAGTAAGAAAACTTTTTTTAACAAAGATAAACAAATAAGAATCACATAAACCCTATTTTGTAAGGTTACAGAAAAACACCATAGGGTTTAATAAATATGTATATCGAAGTGAGATTATCACACATGTATACTTATATATGATTATACCTTAAAGCATATAGAATCATATTTCAGAGTTATAGCAAGGTACAAATTTTTTGAAACACATTCTTATTATTAAAAATTGTAGTGGAAATTTAATATACATATAAAATACTAAAATTATTTTATCCAAAAGAATAGGGTATCCAAAAAACCTTGGATAAAGGTCCCTTGATTTATATGTTCATGCAAGTTGGTCTTACCCACACCGGGGTAAGTCCTCAATACGAAGATCTGTATCTGTCTCGCTATCACCACAAGCCCTTGATCAATAAGGTGATCAACACCACTTTCTTCCTTCAACTTGGAAGTCCTCGATTAAGCCATTAATTAGAACCTTTGTCTTCCTTCTACATGAAATTCCTCGATTTTATATAGAAAAAAATGGAATAGAACAAATAAAAAATAATATTCTTGAACATTTAAGTATGTGGAACAAGTTGTTTACAACATAAACTCTTTTTAAGGCATTCACATGAAGCAATTATGGAAGATCTATCATAGATTATCAATTCTCCCAATAGTTCATAGCATAAAAATCGTTCAAATGACTAGGTATTTATAGGTGAGATCTCCAATGGTCAAAATTTACTCCAACGGTAATATTTTTCTTGAAATTTCAGATACACCTATACAGGTGGAACATACAACGGTCATATAATAACATATTGGATAAAATTATTTAGTATAAAGAATATCATGATAAACATTATGTATGTGTGAATATGTTTATATAAAACACTATGATAGTAAATAAAATAGAAACATTAAGAAATATATAATATCTTTTATTATGGAAATTTCATAACATTTAGAATGTTATAAAATCATATTTGGAAATAATTGAGAATCGAAATTAATGAAATGAGAATTGGATTCATAAAATTAAAATTTTCGAAATTGAGATACCATGATTTGGATTCACATTAATGAGTGAATCATAATTTAAGTAAGTGTGAATTAGATTCAAAATTTTGGACGATTCAAAATTGAGAAACATAAATTGGATTCGATTTTTTGTGAAACTAAGAATTTAGAAACAATAATTGAATTCAATTTTCGACCCAATTCAAAATTGATAATTAGAAATTTTATTTTATTTTCTATGTGATTTAAAATAGATATGTAGAAATTGGATTTGATTTTTTGTGTGATTCAAAATTGAGAATGTAAGGGATTCCATGTTTCTTTAAGGATCAGGATTATTCTTTTGACTTATGGAAAATAATTTTAGACTTAGTTATAAACTTTTATGTAACATGCATATAAAATTAATTATATATAAAATTAATTATGAAGTAAATGTATAAAAAATTTCTTATTTATAAAAATATTATTCAGAAAATATGTTTGCAGTTTTCAAAATATAATGGAATGTGAAAATTCATAATGATACTCTTGACTCAAAATCCCCCCCTTTAGTAAATAAAAAAATAGTTGTTTTAAGGAAATAATATTAGACCCTAATACCTCATATTTAGACTTAAAATAAAATTTTATCACCCCCATATTTTATGACTTAAGATGAATACAACTAACTCCCCATTTGGTTAAGAAATTCCCAAAGTATCATATTCTAACATTATATATTTTTTATCCTTTCATTAGAAAATACCTCCCCCTTAATTTAAGAATATATTAATTAATTATTATACTCCTTACAATTTTCCCATTAGGCTAGTATTCTTTTTAGAACATTCTTCTCCCTATTCGTGATTTTTAAAAAGAATGGGGAAAAATATAATATACCAAAAAATATAGGTAAAAGACTATACAAAAAATTGAATAAAAAAACTTTAATATTCAAACTTTTGTACAAAAAAAAAGTTTATATAATTAATAAAATTCAATTTTTTCAGTATTAAGGCTATAATCAAAGTATTAAACTTCTTGAGTTCTTTGGGATCATCTTTAAATTTTCTAGAAGAAAATCTGGATCCTAACTCTTACTCTCAATGTTATTAATCTTTTCTTTCTTTATCTTAATTATTTCTTTCTAGGAAATAATATTTCCATCCAATTCATTATTGTAAGATTATAAAAGTGAATTTAGTTTCCTATATAAATCCATGCCTTCATACATCTGAATAGATTGTTCTTCCTTTATCATTTTTGAGAAGTTATTTAAAAGAGTTTTGATTTTGTAATCTGATTCATTGAAGGCACCCTTTACTATCTCAAACATATCATCGAAATCCTTAATATCATTAATGATGTGATTTTACTACTTCATTATATCTCTACAATACATAAAGTGGGAATTATAATTATGAACACATCTTTTCAAATCAGTTTCATGTTTTATGATCTTTTCCATGAAAAGTTTTTTTTATTCGGATTTCTGATTTATAGGGAATTATATAATCTAGTAACTTGACTCAATGTTCAGGAAATAAGGATTGGAGTTCACCAGTTTCATTAATGTTTGAACAGAAAAATTTATCCTATAGAGGAGGTAGACCTTTCTGTCTCTGATTCATCTTTCTTTGATTTTCCAACTTCTATCTTCTTGCCTTTTCATTTATAAAAATCTATTTTTCTTGAAATTTGAATTTATTCCCTATCAACCAAAACATCAATGATTTTATCATCATCATCATCACCACCATATTCTTGATTTTCACTATTTCCACCATCAACAATATTAACTTCATCAACATTATCATTGGAAGGTATTTGTTGAACTTCACTTTCAACAACATTGTCTTTCTGTGTTAGAGATTTATGGAATGAATTTCCTTCTATAGAAAGAATTAATGAAGAGGCTTGAGATGTTATCAAATATGGCCTATTGGATTAGATCTACCTCTGTGTTTATTCAAATTTTTAAATCATATCGTCACTTATTTTCTATGGAATATTTTCTTTTTCTTCTTCTTATTATTCTTGAGATGGTTCTTGAAAAATGGAAAATGAGCATGGAACAAAATAATTTTCTTTTTGTAATTGTATTGCCTCTACTACAGCTGGTTATAATTATTGAGGAAGTTCAATTTATTGTAGAAAATATTCTGGATCTTCAATTTATTCTAAGTCTCTTTCTGTATCCTTTAATGTAGTGTAAGTAATCTTATCTGAAGTTAACTTCTTCATAAAATTCTTCTCCTTTTCTTGTTTCTCTAGTTCTTAAACTTTTTTTATTTTTAATGCTTCATCTTCTGTAGGATCTAACCCAAACATTGTATATTATTATTTTATTAACTCTTTGTCTTATCTCTAATTTTTTACAACTTCATCAAGTTAGGATTAATGATTCTTCATTGAGTTGATTTATGTGATTCCAGGACATTTTTATTTATTTTCTTACACAAAAGAGAATGTTTCTTTATTATTTTTAAAACATACATTATAGTTTTAGATAAACCAACAAAATTGTTTCGTCTTATCACTAAAATTATATTTCATTATTTTGAGTTTGTCGTCACTTAAAAGAATAATCTTGAATTTCATTGCCTTCGAAATGAATATAACTTTGCAGATGTTCAAAAAAATTATAATAAGCTTGGACAATATTGGTGGATACATCAAGATATGAGATTTTATTAACTCATCCTTAATCTTAATGATATTATAAAATATATATTTTACCATGTTAATATTCTATAGATTAACTATAACATAAATCATAAAGATATCGGTTATTTTCAGGGTATTGTTTTCTCTTTTTCTTGGTATTAAAAGACCTTGCATCCATAATGCCACAATTCTAATGTTTTTTGAAAGAATAGAAGGCTCAATCTTCTTTATTAACTTAATACTTAAGAAATCAATGGCCTTATCTCTTTCAAAATATTCTTCTGAATATGATAACTTATGAGGTAAATAGTATGATTCAATATCATATGGTATCTCAAGGACATTTGTAACCTTATTATTCAATAAAAAATATGTTTTCCCATAATTTTTAAATTGGAAATTATCTATTGAAAAAATCAACTGACTGTTAGAATTCAATATCCAAGTATGGAAAAATTGGATATTGTTCACCCATATTTTTTAAAATTAAAATAAATTTCCACCCTTATAATTTTATAATATTTCTTATCAAAGAATAATGTGTGAGGAATATATCACGATCAACTAACCTTTCTGTAATGATCAACCAGTATTTACATTCCTTATTCATAGGAAATAAAGTCTAACAAGATAGTGGCAAAGTCATTCAAAATGTAAGAAAGAGATCTGGAAACCAGAATGAAAACATTGAAGGGAAGAATCAACTCAGGCCGAAAGACAGTGGAACTCGATATGGGACACGGGGGGTCACCTTCTTTATATAGGAACTGATATGATAGATTAATGTCCTATATTGATCAAATGGTTGAAATTGATCAGATCCGATCTTATGGTTGTGATTAAGCCAAATAAATATTAAAAATTCTTCCATTTTTAGGTTTTGAGAAAATAAAATGGATTTAAATAAATATGAATTCGTTTATGTTTTTCTTAAAACATGTTTGAAATAAAAACAAGAAAAAGTGAATATAAGAGGTAGAAAGTAAGAAGATATACCATTCAGTGTTCTCAGAAGGATTTCTAGTAAGTTACTTAATATATATCATATATTCCAAAAATCATTTCTTAGGTTCCTAAATACATTATTATGTTTCTAAAAACATTATTGGGTTCTGAAAAATAGTATTATAAATCAAGTGTACTCCCCCTAAGAAAAGGAGTATCTTAATGTTAGAATATGGTTTAAAAAAAGGTAAATATGAATGATTATCTTATTGTTATCATTCCTATATGTTTATTAATGTATTTAAATATATCATAAGGTAATGATTTTTTTAAAATATCAGAATTTTTTTCTTGCATTCAGATGAATTATAAAAAAATATATTCTTTATGTGTGTGATCCATAAGGAACTAATGGCTAATATTTTTGTGCTTTTCCTGAGAGTGATGTGTATTATTGTTTCTTAAGGATATGGAACGATCATTATCACAAAGTATCTTAGTTTTATTAAAACTTATTTCATAATTAGTGAGTTTGTGTTACATCGACAACACATGAGAAAAACAACTTCTAGCTACCTCATATTTAGCTTCAATAGTTGAAAATGCTATAGTGTTTTGTTTCTTACATGAACAAGAAACTAATGAATATCCTAAAAAATGACAAGTTCCAAATGTAATTTTCCTATCCATTCGAAAACCTCCAATTTCAACATTTTAAAATAATTTTGAAACAAAATCACTTCTAGAAGAATAGTAATGTCCTAAGTCAATATTTCTCATTAAATAGTGAAAAAATCACAGCTTTTAATTAGGATTATTTTAGATTACATTGATATATTTCACATAAGAATACTAAAAAAATTAAGTCTGGATGTCTAGATGTTATGTATAGTAAAATTATTATCATGCCTTTAAAATATTTTTGATCTACTAGTTTCCTAGATTCATGAAGATTAAGGGTTTTCGAGGTACCAATTAGAGTACTTATTATTTTAGTATTTTCATATTCATACTTTTTAGGAAGATATTCAATATAAATCGGTTGACATATATAGGTTCCTTATTTTTTTTTTGAAATTTGAAAACTAAGAAAAAACGTTAACTCAACCATCATACTCAATTCAAACTCATATTTCATAAGATTTAAAAATGAATTAGTTCAGGATTGATGAGATGATCTGAATATAAGTTCATCAATATAAATTTTAATAATTAAAATATTTTTCTTTTCGTTCTTTATGAAAAGGGTTGGATCAGCAGTTCATTTAAAATATTTTTTTTGTAAAAACCTATAAGACTATTATACCAGGATCTAGGGGCTTATTTAAGACCATATAAAGCTTTTTTATGGTTAAAATCAAGTTCAGTATGTTTTGAGGCTTTGAAACTAGGAGGTTGTTCAACATAAACTTCCTCTTGAACATACCTCTTAATCAAAGAATGATTTACATCCATTTGAAAAAGACTGAAGTTAAATAATGTTGTAAAGGGTAAGAGAATTCAAATAGTATCAAGTCCATCTACCAGATCATGGGTTTTTTCATATTCTACTCATTATGATTGATTATAGACTTTAATAACTATTCATTCTTTATTACATACTATGATTCCATTTTAATTATATTTATTTTTGAAATCCCACTTTACTCAAATTACATAGTATACTTTAATTCATTAAACCAAGGTTCATACATTGTTCATTTAATATTCATTTATTTCATCTTTCATGTATTTAAACCAATAATTATCACCTAAATAATCATCAATACTTTTAGGTTCTAATTGGGAAAAGAAATTCTAGATGCTCTATATAATTTCATATAAAACTTATAGTCCTTATAGTTTTATTTATATCACGAATGATACTATCACTAGGATGATTCCTTACAAACAACTTACTTGAGTTTAGTAATACATGTTCATTAAAATAGGCTAGAAAATATTATATAGTTAATACTTCAAAAACATTTTCTTAAGTATTATTTTTAATAGAAGAATATTCCATCAAATTTTAATAATCTACTTTTGAAAAAACATATGAGGTTGTAGGTTGGGGTGGTTTAAGAACACAAGTACCAGTTTCATCATCATAAACATGTATTGTTTCCTTAATTGTACACTAATTTTTATTAAATAATCTATAAGACTTTGAAGCTTCGGAACAACCTATAAAAATTCCTTCATCGGATTTCAGTGCAAATTTGTGTAAGTTATCTTTTCTATTCAAGATGAATACATTTCATCGAAATACTATAAAGTATGAAACATTAGGTTTTCGGCCTTTCCATAACTCATAACGTGTTTTATTAATAAATAACCTTATTACAACTTGATTTATAGTATAATAAGTAGTACATACAATTTTATAAAAAAAATATTAGTAATTGAGTATTAAATCAACATGGTTCTTTTTATCTCATGATGAATTCGATTTCATTTCTCAACAATACCATTTTTCTAAGGAGTTATTGGAGATGAGAAGATATGATTAATGCCTTTCTTATAAGTTTTAAAATATGAATTTTCAAATTCTCTTCTATTATCATTATGAGTAGTTATTAATAGAAGTATTGTTTTCATTTTTATCATTAGTTGAAAAAGTTTTAAAATAAGAAAAGGCTTCAGATTTCCTTACAATAATATAAAACTATGTAAATCAAGTGTAATCATAAACTTAAACCAATTAATAGTATTTTCCCCTAATGCATTCATTTTGAGTAGGACCACACAAGTCCATGTGAACAAGTTATAATGAACCACATGTTAAGACTTAACTTATTGACTTAAATCTTGACTTATGTTGCTTTCCATATTGACAAGGATAACAGACATTTGAAGAATCAAATCTATAATCCTGTAGATCTATAACAAGTCTTTTATTTTGATGGTTACATAAATTCATAAGGTTATATAGTACTAATCTTTTATTCCATAACCAATTTTATTCTTCTATTTCACTAATGAAAGGTAATACATGGCTTCTAAGGTCTTCTAAGATGAGTGTATAAACATTCTCATGATGATGGGAAGAAATAATTAACTCTAACTTGGAATTTTTTACTAAGAATTTATCATTCCTAAAAATTAAAAAGTAACATTCATCACATTATTGACTTATTATTGGGAAAAATATATCACAAGGTGTCTACTTGGTATGTTTTGTGTATGATTGTGTTTTTTTTAATCCAGATGACCACAAATGAGTTTGGTTGGTGTTTTTCGGAGATAGGTTGTTAAGGTGGCGCAATATCCCAGTGTTTGAAAAAAAAATAGGCCTCAAAATCAGAAAATTGTGTGAAGAACAGTGAAATAAATCTTCAAAGGAAGTGAAATATGAATCCCCAGACAAATACTACATAACATATCTAGGAAGGGTTTGCGGTCGCTTACTAGGAAGTGAGAACAGTACGCGGGAAAGGTTCACAAAACTGGAAATGGTTCACCGCAACAGTTTTTTGTGACGGGTGTGTGGTATGTGGAAAGCATGATGATTCGCAATAAGGAGGAAGATAATGGACCCACATAGTAACAAAGGAAGTAAATGGGCAACCGTGGAAAATTGGTTCGCAGAATGGGTGCGGAACACAGCAGGAGGACTGGTATGTGGTTGAGGTTGTCCCGAATCAAATATTTAGTAAATCATAGATTAGTGGATATTTCAGATTACATTTACAATATAATGAGTTCTAATCCCATAGATTAGTGGTGAGTAAATATATCATTAGAGAACAACTCTTTTATCTAGTAATTCAGCAATGTTCGAAGAATGTTCCTGAGGGACAATTCCACGAAGGCTAATGTTGTCAGCATGGATGAAATTATTGAAACGGTTTTTTAGGGAAAATGTATCCCACCAAGGATGCAGTACATAGTGTAAGAAGTCATTGTACGCAGGTGTATTGTGAGGGTAGTCCAAGAATGGAGAATAGCTCGCAGAAAGAGGGTGATTCACAGAGGAGGTTCTCAGAGTCAGTATGCAGAGACATTAAGAGATCATGAAGGCTAAGGCAATCGGCAGATGGAGGGAGGTTCACATAAGCTAATGCAGTACATGACAGAGGTATTCCACATTCTATACTCAGAACATAGTATATAGAGGAGGTGGTGGTTCACAAAACCCTAAAGGAAGCGTGAAAAGGCTTCAAATCTGTTTGCAAAAGTATTTTCCACAATATAATAGTGTCTGGGATGGTGGACATCATCTACAGGTGAAAGAGGGACTTCAACTGAGCATATACCTGTAGTTAAGGATACAATAATTCATGAAAATGGAGGGATCTACAGGACCATAAACTGGGTTACAACTAAATGTTTATAAACAGTGAGTGGATTCCTTTCCAAGATCACTGAGCAAAGAAAGAGGAAGAAGGTGACCCTTTCCCTTTACAAGATCACTGAGCAAATAAAGAGGAAGAAGGTGACCCTTTCCATAGGTGGTGAGCCAGAGAAAGAGTCATAGGAAGTAACCCTTGGGAATATAGGAAGAAAATTCAAAATCATGTAAATACAGTGAGTCCGGGCATATAAGATCTAGCCTGAAAATCTTACTCATTATTGGTAGTGAGCCTTAGTGAATTTAGTACATTGGAACACTGCCATTTTATGCTCCTTGGGCATAGCCCAATGAGTTTGAACCAAGTAAAAACTTCTATGTCATGTACATTATTTTATATATATTCATATATTGATATGGTAGGATTAGATAATTGAGTTTTTTTACAACAAAACATTATCCGTAGGGGAAAACGTGTTCATCTATCATGGCTGGATTCACCCCACCCCCATGGTATTTGAACTAGTGGACATAATAATTAGTACCATAGTGAAAGGTTGAAAGTCAGTGTTTCTCCCTCAGAATAAGAAATATAAATGTTCAATCAAAAAGGAATTTTAATCTTCGATGTAAATAATTTTCAGCTGTGGAAGAATCGAATGCATCACTACTTCCGATCAGTAAGGATGGATGTCTCCACATTAGCTATACATATAATATCAGCTGACATCAATAGTGCTGCTTTATTAGAAACCGTAATAAGGTAATAGGATATTGATGCTAAAGGTATCAATGATTTTGGGGGAGCTATATCAAATAAAATTTATACAAAGTTGATGTACTATATAACATCACATGCTATGTGGGAAATTGTTTTGAACATTTATGAGGGTGACAGAAAAGTCTAAGAAGCAAAGATGCATGTTTTTTGTAATAAGTATGAGGATCTTAGAATGAACTCCAATGAGATTTTTGATGCATTCTTTGACCGGTTTAATGTAATTTTGGATGACATGTGCGGTCTTGGAGAAATCATTAAAGATATAAATATTGTTAAATGTATTTTAAGGAAACTTACATCATGGTTCAATCCGAATGTTTTACTTTTGGAAACCAAATACATGAAAGAGATGACACTGGATAACCTTCATAGTACCCTTGTAGTATATGAAATGGGAAATGATGATAGTGATGCATTGGAAAATGTGATGTCAAAAGAAGTGGAATTCAAGTCCATGAATAATATATCTATTGAAAAAATCTCTAAGGAGGGAAATTTGTATGAAGTCATGTAATTTATCTCTTCAAATCTGTAAAGGGGAAAAGGGAAGGTCAAAGGTAAATTACCATTTTCAGGAATTTGATGTGGAAGTATTGGGCAATTTTCAATAAAGTGGCCTAAGAAGTTTTATTATGAAAATGAAGACAAAGATGAAATTCCCCAAAATAATTATTCATCAAATGTAAAATTTATGATATGTTATAAGAGAAATATATTCAAAAAGAATAATCAACTTTAAAATGAAGATAATAGTTTAGAAGAATCTGAGGCAGAAGAATTCGAGGACTAAATGGATCATAAAGTAGATTCTTTAGTGGAAGTTACCTAAAATTATTTATCTATAGAAGAAAGTGATAATGAAGAAGGAAAAACTGGAGGAAGAGTATATCTTCAGTCTGAATTATAAGCTTCCCTTAAAGAGGTAGATATTTTGTGATCCAAAAAAAATAAAGCTAATAATGATGTTCATGATGAAAAACTCTATATGCGGTATTAGGAAGAAGATAAATCTAATATGAATATTGAAATTGAAAATATTTGGTCTTCAATGCTACAAAGAAAAGAAAAGGTGGTTGAGTAAAACAAAAAATTGAATAAGATAAAATGGAAATAAAAATTCTAAATAAAACTAGAAAATATCAAATCAAACCTATTGATGAACTAGAAGAAGAAGTATTCGGTCTGTGATGGACAATAAAATATTAGGAGAAACTATTAACTCTTGGTTCGACATGAATAATGAAGATCATAAAGGTAATAGTATGAAATTTTAGTAGAGTGGTCGAGAATAACAGAATAAATAGCCAACTCTAAATGATTGGGATGGTATGGTACTTGATCGAAAATAGAAATCAGTTACGGTTCAAGAAAAAACACTTGCATCCACTTCAATATTGATGATTGATTTGGGTACGAAGCAGAATCAGAAGATTCATAGAACCCAAGGCACAACTAGTGGTGCATCATTGCAACATGGGAATGTACCTCACATAAGATTCAATTTTTTTGGTAATATGGGGCACTCTAAAAATTTATGTTTCATAGAATTGAGGTATAAAAGGGAACTAGAAAAACATAGGTGGTTTTACAGATCTTAAAATTCCGGGTCATCATATGATGGTCATTGTTCTAGGTGTAAAGGACTCGGACATATGGTAAGATATTTCACATCAACAATGTAGAGAAATATGCCAAGGAAGATTGAATTTTTGTCATATGTCGCAGCCAGTTGTATCTTCAGAATATATATAAATTGGGAATCGATTTACAGCATAATAGATTGAGGTTTTTCTATCACATAATAAGAAATTTCAATATTATCATTCCATTTCAGATATGTAGCAAAATAGTTGGGTCAAAAAGAAAAGGGCAGAACAGGCGGTGGTAACAGATATTGCGTTCAAGGCCTCAAATCGCACTAGGATAGAGATCATTAACAGGGTATTCACTTCACACATGATAAAAGATAAGGGTCTAGTGACCACAATCAGGTACGATAAAGAAGGTATCATAAGATTTGGTAATGATGA
The DNA here is from genome assembly GCA_963277665.1 of Viscum album. Classification (NCBI taxonomy): domain Eukaryota; kingdom Viridiplantae; phylum Streptophyta; class Magnoliopsida; order Santalales; family Viscaceae; genus Viscum; species Viscum album. Next base: position 1,547,909,682 of record OY728140.1, read on the forward strand.
GGGATTTAAAATTATTGGTTTACGATAAGACAAGTTTGAAGGAAAATATATGAGATGAGCAGATGTATTGGTTGTTGAGGGGCTTAGTCACAACTTCCTTAGTGTTAGTCAATTATGTAACTCAGGTCATGCAATATGTTTTTCCAAGAAACTTTGTATCATCAATGTAGAGGATGGTTCTGCTGTGTCTCAAGGAAAGAGTAAATAATGAAATCTATACCTCGTGAGTGGAGAAGTAGATATGTGTTTTGTGTCTAATGATGAAGAAAACAAGTTATGGAATAAGATTATTAGCCACATAATCCAAGAATATTTGGAAGATCTGGTGAAATATGATGTGGCTCTAAATATCCCAAGATTATCATGTGATCGTACTCATACATGTGATGCTTGTCAGCAAGGCAATATCATTCAAAAGACATATAATCCAAAGGAGAAAAGGCCAAAAAGATTGCTTGAGTTGGTGCATATTGATGTGTGTGGGACAATTTCGCCAAGGGATTTTGATGGGAGGATATATTATGATATCTTCATTGATAAAAATATCATAATGGCATGGGTATCAATAATCACTGACAAATATAAAGTGTTCAGTTGCATTACAAGATATCTACATGAATATAAAGAGATGCTTGGTCAGAAAATCCAGACGATTCGAACAGATAATGGAACATAGTTAAAAATTATCCAAGTAAAAGATTATCTCAAAAAACATGGGATAAGGCATCAGTTTTAGTAGTAAGACTCCACAATAGAATGGATTAGTTGAGAGAAGAAATTATATTATCAAGAACATGGCTAGAACAATAAACATTCAGAAATACCATCCAAATAAATTTTTGAAAGAAGCAGTGATGACAGTAATCTACACTTCAAATAGATCATTAGATTTTCAGAGAGAGGATAACAGTTCATGCGAGTTGTGGTATGGAAATAATTCTTCTTCAAAGTAAATTTGAGTTTTGTTAAGTAAATGTTTCAATCTCAATAAGGTGAAACATAGGATGTTTTAATCTTGTGGAGATGAAGGGATATTTCATGGCTACTCAAAGAAAAGAAAAGAATATAAATGGTTCAATCAGTAGACGGTAATGATAGTTGAACTTCATGATGTGACTATAGGGGATAATGAACATTATCTTCAGAAAATACATCATTAAACTTAGGAGGATAGTGATGAAGAGATTAATAGGTCAGGAGAAACTCCAGCTATAAATATAGATTCAAAAGATAGCATAGATGATGAAAATAAATCAGTGTTTGCCTAGAGACTCAGGAGAAGAGATGAAATTGATAGGCAGAACATAATTCATGATCAGAAAGAACTAATGCGGACAATGAGAATTAAGTCTTGATAAAAATAATCATACATATCACAAGTGGAGCATTAATGATTTGATGAAGCTACTTTATTTGAAAATTGGGTTCAGGAAATGAATGAAGTACTTGATCAAATTGAGGTGAATCAGACATGGGAAATCATTCTGAGACCAACAAACAAGAATGTCATCAGGAAAAAATGATCCTTTCACAACAAAATTAATGAATACATAGTTGTGATTTGAAACAAAGCATGAGTAGTGTAAAAAAGAGAACATTAAAATAGAGGTTATTGTTGTTGATGAGACATTTCCACCTTTTACAAGGATAGAGGAAACCATATTAATCTTGTCCATACCAGTGAAAAGAAAGTTTATGGTTTTCCATATGAATATCAAGTTTGAATTTTTGAAAGTAGTACTGGATGAAGTTTACATTGAGATACCATATGGTTTTTTCAATCAGGAAAATGAGAACTGATTTTTTCGGTTTAAGAAGGCATTATATGGTTTCAAACAAGCACCAAGATCATGGTATTTAAGGATTGATTGGTTTCTAAAGAAGCCTGGTTTTCATCGTGGTGGAGTTTATTATAATTTTTATTTAAACAATGAAAATATTCAAAGGATGATGGTTTAGTTTATGTCAATAACATAATCCTTGGTTGATCTGATGAAGCACAATGTAGATAGTTTTTTGAATTCTTGAAAATCGAATTCGAAATGTTGATGATTGGTGAGCTGAAATTTTTTCCTAGCTTACAGGTGACACAATTAAAAAAGTTCACTTTTATTTCTCAATATAAATATACCATGGAAGTTATGAGAAGTTTTGGAAAGGATAATTCCAAAGATATGAAGACTATAGTCGCTACCTGGTTGAAACTGTCATGGGGTGGTGAAAGAAAGGTTGTTAATGTCACAGAATATAGGCAAATCATTGGATGTCTATTTTACCTGACATTAACAAGGGATGATATTTCATTTTCCACATGTCATGTTATGAGATATAAAATAAATCCCATGGAGAGACACATGGTCTCGGTGAAATAAATACTTTATTATATCCATGGAATTAAGGATTTTGGATAAATGTATAATGAGAAATATCAGCCAGACTTATAGGGATATACAGATGCATATTGGGTAGAATCAGTAGATGATAGGAAATCAACTTCGGAAGGTGACTTTTATCTTGAAGGATTGTGTATTTCTTAGTTGAGAAATAAGAAAGATTGAATTTCATTGAGCACTGTAGAATAAGAATATATTGCAGCTACTCAAGCATTTATGCAACTATTGTGGATGAAGCAGAATCTTGAGGGTATGGTAATTGAAGTGAAATATATGATCAGAATCCATTGTGATAATTAATGTGCTTATATTTGAGCATAAATCTAGACCATCAATCATGAACAAACCACATTGAAGTCAAGTATCATCTTATCATGGAAAAGGTATAGAAAGGGCTTGTGGTGTTAGAGTATGTGCCTATAGAACAACAAGTGGATGGCACCCTTCTCTCCTAGCTACCCCCTCTCTTGACTGGCCTCGTATAGGGTTTTTACTTGAAACCCTCTGCCTGGGTTCAAAGGCGTGTTTTTGTGCCGCACATATTTCTCCCTTTCATCCCCACTCTCATGACTTTCAGTCTTCTTTATGTTCTGTGATTTTTTTTTCATTCTTCATGGAAGTGAGACATTATTGGTGATCTCCTCCTAGAATCACTTCTTTTTTCCTACTGAAGGTTTTCGCTGTTGAAGCCTACAGCTGACACAACCTTACTCTGATCTTGTGTTCCACCTCTCCTCTCTAGGTCGGATTAGGAGCGATAGTAAAATAGCAGTTTTGGGTTATGTGGTTCGATGGTCATTGGTTCTTCTAGCATTTCTATTTCGACTTGATCTTGGTTATGGATTCTATTATTAGTCCCACCATGATGATGATGTTCGGATCCCCTAGATGCACAAATCCCTACCCTGACCAAAAACATATCTTCTCCCCTCTGAGTTATATCTGAAGTGGTGGTTCCATAGTGTTTTGGGGAGGTGGGGTTCGGCCGACGACAGTGCCCCAAGCGTGGAATGTTTCGGTTTTGGTGATGGTTTGTTTGATTCTTTTTTTTTTGCGGTCGTTCTATTCAATACCTACTAAGTAGAGGTTCCTATGGTTTTTTCTTGTTTTTTATTGCTCTATTTTGGCTATGGAGGAATCCATCGGTGGTTCATGAAGGTGTTTTTTCTGGTTAAGATTCCATTAATTTCATGTTTTAATAAATTGTGTTCAATACGTCCTGGTGTTTTTCTTATTTATAGTCTGCGAAGACATGTAGTTTTTTTTTATGGTGGTTATGGAGAACTATAGTGTTTTCAGGCAACCGGTGTGATGTTTGGACAGTGACGACAATGGCGGCATTAGACGATGTCGATGATGGGAGTGATTAGATGGTGATGAAGTTGGTTATGTCATTCCATGAGTTTCTTGTTCATTTTTCATCCAAAATTTCCCTCTTTTTCTATACTATGGATCCAATATTTCCTCACTCTCTCCAAGGTGGATCTTCATGGTGGCCTTCAAGGCTATTTGGGATGTGAGCTTGAGCAGACGACTATTGAAGGTAGAAGGTGACGACATTTTGATTGCTGACGACAAGGATGGATTTGGATTCGATGATGATGATGACGGATAAGATAACATGATTCAGATTGGCTTGTGGTCTGATATGATGATGTTTTCCCCTTTTGAATTTTAAAAATTAGAAATCTTTGTGTGGTTTTTGAATTTTGAAATTTGTTGTGGTCGGGGTCTTGTAGTGGGATGGATTCTTGGTCGGTTGGTTTGGTAACCCCTTGTAGTTTTTTGGTTCACATATACTCTAATGTGTCTTTTGAAAACAAAAATATGGATTGTGGTGGTGGTGGTGCCTACAGAACAACAAGTTGTAGATATTTTTATAGAGGCCTTACCCAGAGAATAATTTGAAAGGAATCGACTGGATTTAGGAGTATAGTTGACTCCCCAAACATGAAAAAGTGTGGATGTATAACCCCCTATATTCAAGGTATAGGTTTTTCCCTAATGTAATTATATGTGTTCTTTACCATGTTTTAGACAACCATGAAGTGCCCTTCAGGTTCGTTGACAAAGGGATAGAAAGTGTAAATTTTGTGGGTAGAAAAGACACTGGGAGAAGCTGTTAAGTGTAGCAACGAGATAGGGGGAGTGGAATCTGATCTAAAGCTATTTGGAGGAGCTCCAATATAGGGGAATCATTTAATCTAACTATACCATAAGTGATCGATAAAATACTAGATATCATGACAGATGATGTTCTTGATGAAATTAGAAGAGCAGTGTTGGAATGGTATTGAAAATTGGTGTCTGGAATAAAGTATTTCATTGATAAAAAATTCATTATATTGTTGTTTCTCACACTGATCATGGATCATGTGGGATTAGAGTATGTGTTGAGTAAATCATTGATCATTGTCTTAATTGATTGAAGGGAATTTTGTGAAGAACAGCAAACGAAATTGGTAATGGAAGAGAAACAAGAAACGTGAGACATGGACCAAATACAATGTTTGGGAAGGTTTGGTGGTCATCTACTAAAAAGTATGAACGGTACGCAGGAGCAGTTCGTGAAACTGGAAAAGGTTTGCAGCAATTGTTTTCAGTGAAGGGTGTGCGGTATGCAGATGGCGTGATGGTTCGAAGTATGGTGGAAGAGAATGGCTCCACATAGGAGAAAAGGTAGTACATGGACCGCTGTGGAATAATGGTTCATGGAATGGGAGCGGTTCATGGCAGAAGGATTGGTATGCGGTGGAGGCTGTAATGAATCAAATATTTGGTAAATCATAGAATAATGGATTTTGAGGATATCTTTTCCTATATATGAGTTCTAGTCCCACTGATTAGTTGTGAGAAAAAATGTCATTTGATAAAAAATATTTTCTTCAAGAATTCGGAAAAGTCTAAAAGGACTTCGTGAGGGAGAATTCGGCAAAGGATGAGGTGGTTTGCGCGAAAAAATTCTGGTGAAGGTTTTTGTGGGAAACTATATCCCACAAAAGATGTTGTATGTGGAGGAAGATGGCGTGGTATGTAGGTGGTTTATAATGGTAGTCCACAAACATAGAATAGTTCATGGACAAAGGGTGATTTGCAGAGGAGGTTCATGATGTCGGTATGTGGAGGCGGTATGCGATCGTGAAGGCAGAGGCAGTATATGGACGAACGAAGGTTTACATAAGTAGAAGTGGTACACAAAGATGGTTTTCCAAGTACCATACCCGGTACATAGTATGTGGAGGAGTTGGTGCTTCATGAAACACTCAGGGAAGCTTCAAAAAGCTTCAAATATGTTTGTGAAAGTATTTTCAGATATCTAATAGTACATAGTATGGTGGATATCATATACGGTTGAAAGAGGGACTTTAAGAGAGCGTCTACCAACAATTACGGTTGTAGGACTTCATAAAAATGAAGGAGCATACATGTCCATCAACTGTGTTTAACCTACAAGTCTATAACTGTGAGGGGTTTCCTTTCCTAGAGTACTAAGCAAGGGAGAGGAAGACAATAACCCCTTCCACTAGTAGTGAGCCAGATAAAGAGGCATAGTGTGTGACCCTTGGAAATGCAATAAGAAGACCCTAAATCATGTAAAGGCAGTGATCCTTGGCATAGAATATCATTCCCAAATATTGTACTCATTATTGGTAGTGCCCCTTAGTGAATTTGGTAAATCATAACATCATTGGTGTATGCTCCTTGGATATAGCTTAGTGAAGGTGAACCAAATTAAATTTTTGTGTCCTATGCATGATTTCATATCTATTCATATATTTCTATAGAAGGAAGAGATAATTGTGTATTTTTTCAATGAAATAAGATCCAAAGGGGAAAATTTATTAATCTTTCATACCTTTATTCATCACACCTCTCAGGGTATTCGACCTAATGGACCAAACCCTTATGATTATAATGTCGTTCTTAAGACATTTAATGAATAAAACATTTGAAATTAAGTATTTTTCAAGAAGAACAATGTTACCTATACCAATAATCCCTCCTTGAGAATTGTCCCCTAAATTGACTCTTCCACCTTTCATCATAATAATCTTTTCAAAGATTTTTTTGTTACCTATAATGTGATGGGAAAATCCACTTTCAATGTATGATGTTTTTTGTTGGTACGTCCTTTGTTTTCCTAAATATAAAATAACTATATTTTCATAATCCAAACATTTTTAGATCCAAAACTATTAGAATATAAAATATTAGGAATCCATATTTTCTTATAAATGTATGTTTTACAAAAACCTATGGATTGTATTTTGTTTAAAGAACAATTTTTATACCAATGTACATTGCATTGACACTTAGTGAAAAAGGGTAACTTTGGGGTACAAAATTGTTATGATTAAAAATATTATTTGAGGGTTTATAACCCATTATGGAACTATTCTTAAGATGAAAAGGTTGTGAATACATTTTATCAAATCCATAATTTCTAAAAGTAATGTTTAAAAAAAAATTATTTTAGGAAAATATTTTAGATTTAATCTAAAACTAAATTCTTATACTAATTTTCATTAAGCATAGGATTATAGTTTTTCTCAAAAAAAAATCTTAAAAATAACATTTTTAAGGTCTTTATAATTTTTATCTTTCACGAAATAAACTTCCTTAGTGTTTTTATAAATAGAAAAAAGTTCAAAACATTTTTCATCAAGATCGTTCAAAAGATCTGATACTTCTTTTCTTAATACATTAATTCTAGAATTTATCTTATCATGTTTCTTTTTATCTTACTATTTTCATTTTCAAATAACATAGAAATCTAAGATACTTCATCAAAAGTTGGTATGATATTTTCTTAGGAGGACAATTATTCATCCGAGGATGTAGAATGTTCTTCATCGAGATAACTAGAACTTTAAGATATATTTTCTACAGATTCCCCAATGTGTACCTTAGCCATGAAACATTGGGTTTCAATTGAAATTCTGGGGAAAAGGCTAATATTATCCTATCTAGAAGATACATTATCTGATGATTCATTAGATGACTTTCTTCCACTTGCACTCCAAGAATCCTTTTCATTCAAGAATTTATTTCCCTTAGGCTTGTAATATCTTTTCTAATTTCTATCAAAATGTCTATCATTCATGTCCTTTCCTTTTAGCATAGGACAATCAAGTCTGATATTCCGAGTTATCTTGTATTCATAACATGATACTTCAGAAGCATTATTATCTTTCCTGTCCTTTTCATTATATCTATATTGAATATCCTTCTTGTTTACTATATTTTTCATCCTTTGATCAAGATAAAATAACACATTAACTGAATGTTTAGACTCAGATTAGTCTGACTGAATAACTACTTTCTTAGACATTGTTTTCATAGAAACATTCTTAAGAGTTTTGGCTTTCATGTGATTTGAATTATTATTAAACAAAAAAGTCTCATTTTTATTCTTTATATTAATAGCATCTATCTTAAATCTATTCTCATGTTGTATGAGAGTTACAAATAATTCATCAATAGTAATATTTGTAACTTTCCTTAATTCATCAATAATAGTTCATTTTGATTCCAATTCATTAGGCACGATGTCAATGATCTTATCTTAAAGTGTCTCATCATCTATCCCTTTTTCTCTAATTGGTTGTAGACTATTCATAGTAGTAATAAATATCTATTGATCTTTTAAATATTAGTTCACTATAATGATAAATAAAACCATGATAGTTTTCTCTAAGCATATCTCTTTTGGTTTCAATAACATTAGATGTTCCAAAATGTGTGACTTCTGGTTTCTTCCATATGATGTTAGTTGCTTCAAAAGAAGATAACTAGATATATATATTCCTAGTCATAAAACAAATCAAAGTATTTTGTACCATATATTTAAGTTGATATCCTTTCTTTTTATTGTTGTTAAAAGTTATAACATCGTTATATGGCGTCATATAATCTCCAGTAAGCATAACAATGTTTTCCACAAAGGAATTGATTACAAAAGTTTTCACTCTGTCTCTCTAGTATTAATAATAATTCCCATAAAAATAGGTTCTCTTGTAGGTTACAGATTAACTAAAAATCCGAAATTCATTCCTATCATCATTAAAAATAAAACTTTTCTTCTCCACACATTAGTGTTGTATGTATTTATAAACAAAGAGTTTATCAATTAAATGAATCAAACTTGTAAGAGAATAAAATTAATATAAACATAGTAAAATCCTCTTCTAATACAAATATGTATATTATTATTTCAAAGACCTCCGCTAATACCATTTGTAGGATCAAAATGTAGATGTTGATACTCAAAATAGTGGGAGAATTAGAAGTTTGAAAACACTCAATTTTTTCCTTAAGAAAACTTTGATTAGCATTGTTAATCAAATAAGATTTGCATAAACCCTATTATGTAAGGTTAATTAATAACACATTAGGGTTTAATAAACATGTATATTGAAGTGATATAAGCACACATGTATACTTAATTAAGATTCTACCTTAAAATTTATATAATATTATTTAAGAGTTACAACAAAAGAGAATGTTTAAGAAACACTTTCTTATTATTACAAATTGCAGTGGAAATTTAAAGTATATATAAACGATAATAATTATTTTAACCCCAAGAATATGGTATCCAAAACACCATGGATAAAGGTAACTTGATTTATAAATTCATTCAAGTATATCTTACCCACACTAGGGTAATCCTCAATTTTAAGACTAATATCTACCTTTTTATCCCCACAAGCCCTTGATCTGTAAGGTGATCGACACCTCTGTCTTCCTCCAACATTGAATTCATTGATTAATCAGGTAATTGGAACCCTTGTCTTCCTTCATCTTGGAGTACACTGATTTAATATAGAAATAATTGGAATCACAGAAAGAAAAAAATATTTCTAAAGATTTATTTATGTGGAATAAGTTTTTAAAAATGTAAACTCTTCAAGGTTTCCACATGAAGCAATTCCGGTAGATCTCTCGTAGATTATAAATTCTCTAAAAATTTCCCAGCACTGAAAAATTTGAAATTAATTGGTATTTATAAGTGATATCTCCAATGGTCGAAATTTACTCCAATGGTCATATTTTATGTAAAATTTCAGAGGTATATGTACAACTAGAACTTTAAATGGTCATATAATAATTGATTGGATGACATCATTTGGTATTAAAAAATATCATATGGAACATTAAGTATATATGGAATTGTTTATATAAAACATTAAGTAAATAAATAAAATAGAAAAAATAAGAATGATATAATATCTTATATATTTGAAATATTATATCTTTAAGAAAGATATAAAATCAGATCTTCATATAATTGAGAATCAGAATTAAAGGAATGAGATTTAGATTCAAAAAATTAGATGATTCGGAATTGAGAAGTCCTCAATCATATTCCCATTTTTAAGTGAATCAGAATTTAAGGTATTGTGAATCAGATTCAAAATTTTGGAAGATTAGGAATTGGGAAACTGAAATTGGATTTGATTTTCTTGCGTAATTTATAATTGAGAAACATAAATTGTTTCCAATTTTCTACACAATTCAAAATTGAGGAATAGAAACCAGATTCAATTTTTTTTGTGATTTAGAATTGATAAAGAAATGGATTCTGAGTTTTATTAAGGATAAAACTTATTCTTTTAAATTAAGTAAAATAATATTAGACATAGTTATATAATGGTTAAGGAACATTCATATTTTTTTTTTATTGATAGAAATAGTTATTAAGGAAATATATAAAAATTATCTTATAGAAAGAAAATATTATTAAGAAAAAATGTTGATTATTTCCAAAACAAAAAAGGAATGAGTAAAGGCATATGAATTTTTTTGACTCAATGCTTTTAAATATAATTACACCATCTTCATCAATATTAAACTCAGGATTTTTACCATTTTTGATAGATTCTACTCTTTCTTGAAAACAATGATTGAATATCTGAGAATATTTAATTATTTCTATCAAATATGACTTCAATGATACCTAAAACAAAAGGAACAGAATTTCTATAAACACAATCTCATGGAAAATGTTTATTAATTCATCAAAAAAATTATCATATTCCAAATGTCACATAGTAAATGATGCATTATCATTTTCAATGAAGGCATCTACTACCTTGTTGGATTTACTTGGAAAATATTGAATTGTGAATTAATTTTCCTTAATCAATTCTATCCATATTATCTACCACATATACAAATATTTGTTATTGAATATAATATTTAAACATTTATAATCATTATATATTTCATATTTCTCCCTATATAGATAATTCCGCTACATTTTTAATGAAAATAATGGGTTCACCCACTCATGAAAACGTGTAGGATAATTATAATTATAGGGTTTTAATTAATGAGATTCGTACATGATAACCCGGTCATTCTATATCATGATACAACCAATGTTCTTTTGTGAAGAATCAAAACAAATAAAAAAATCATGATTTATAGTATGAAAGTCTATCATTACATTAAATGGTATTCTTCTCAATTTGTGAGAAAATTAATACCACTCCAATTTCCAGAAAAAATTTCTCCGTTTTAAGTTAAATTTTTTGCATTGGATAGATAACCAATAAAAATGTTCAACAAACAATCATTAGTTACCAATTAGTCCAAAAAAATTCAAATATCTATGAAATTTAAAGGTTTTGGAAACTCTTCCATAAATTTATTCCTTTTAAGATCAACATATATTCTATGTTTATAAATAATATATAAATGGAACAAAATATGTTGTTCCCAAAATTCAGATTTACTTATTTTTCATTTAATGTATTTTCGTTTAAAAATTTTAAATTATCCATAGATATTTCTCATAATCATTATATATTTTATAATATAATAGAATATATTGATAAAAATTAAAAACTTTATCCAAACTCTTTTGGAAATCTATATTAATTAAATAAATAATTACATTTTTTGTTTGTATGTTAACCCAAAAGAAATAACTAGAAACTCATAATGGTCATACCTAGTTGAGAATGTAATATTTCTTAACAATTTATTAATGGTACCCAGACCTGAGATATATCATAGAAAAACACTATTCGACCTAAAATTGATAAAAAATTCATTGATATGAGGAAAATGGTACTTTTTTACAATAATGTTATAGAGTGTTCTATATTCAGTGAAAAGACTCATATAACCATCCATCATTTTAAAATAAATAGTATCAACATGAGGTGAAGTGGTATGGTTGGAGATATCCTTATAAAGAAACTCAGATAACTGATTTTTCATTTATATAAAACCCATTACATTTAAAAAAATAATGAGGTTTTCTAAATGGGTTAGTATAAGCACTAAATAAATCATAAAATCAAAATTTTGATATGGAACAACAATTAAAAAAACCTAAAAAAATACATCCATTTATTCAATTATAATGGGAACATCACTAATTTTAATGACCTATTTCTTTTCAATAATATGTGCTTGAAAATTTTCAGTTCCATATTTAATCATCATCTAAACTTCAGGATATGTTATCAATGTTATGAACTCATTCTTATAAAAAATTTATATTCACTCAGAAGATTTAATATGACTTATTTAGCTCTGAAATATTTCATCACTTCTTAAAATGAAATCCAATTCACACCTAGAATAACATCAAACTCTACATAGGTTATGCATACAATTTTTTCATAGAAACCATTCCACGTTTAAGAATAGGAAGGTTCCCAGAAGTCTCTATTGCATTAATACTTCCACTATGTTGTCTTACCAAAATTTTTATCATCATTTCTTGTGGTGATACTTCAATTTTACTAGAAAAATTCCATAGAAATAAAATAATGTGTAGATATTGAATCAAACATGAAATTGGAATACATATAGTAAACATGTAATATACCTATAACAACTTCATTTTATGGGCCTCAAATACAATATGAAATATCCATATCATTCTTGTTATGGTAATCATTATCATTATCCATCATACCATTCTTTGGACATTTATTATCATAATGGACCATCTCATTATAATTAAATCATTTCACATCCTTCTACTTATTACTAACCTTTCCATTAATATCTCTCATTTTTGTTCACTCATGAGCCAAGTTTCTCTTCTTTCAATATATGTAACACTTTCTAGAACTCATAATATATTAACAATATTACTTCCTGCTACACATATCATAAGAGGGAAATTAAATATTCTTATCTTTAGGATTATTCTATTATTTATTCACCATTTACTACCACCTAGATCACTTCTTATCTATATTATTGTTAAATTAAAAAAACGCCATCTTGGCTATCTCAAATCATTTAATAATTTCCTCATAATTTAGGATCTCCTTAGTAACAAGATTCATTCTCAAAATATAATTCAATCCTGAGTCAAATCCTTTATTTTTATGATAACATTACATAATGAAATTTATTTCATACTTAGTGAACAAAATAATATTAGCTTGTTAGTTAGTAATATATTAATTCTCCTTTTTATTCAACACTAGGAATTTCATTTCCATTCTAAATCAAATAACTTTAAGAAATAAACATTTCATGTAAGGGATCATTAAATACCATTCATTCCATGGAATAAATTTATTCGTTTTCCTTACTATTCTTAATCTCAAACTTCCACTGATCAAATTCGCCTTGAAAATGATAAATATAAAGGGTTTCCTTCTAATGTTATGAGTATTTTTTAACTTTAAATATCATTTCTAAAGTTTTAATCCATCTTTTATTTTTGACAAGGCATGAAGATCCACAAAAATTAAGAGGATTTTATTTTATGAATTTTTATACTATCATCATATTATTTTTTGAAGAAGTCGATTTCACTCTTGTGGTAGTAACTAAATTAATATCATACGTCCACTAAGTTAACAAAACTAAAAAATGCTCTCTTTCAATTCCAACCATTCAATGTTCTTAGTTCAAAAGGGTGTTACCCTCTTTATCCCTTTCTACATTGGTTGCTGAATTTCCTCTATGGAAAACCATTTGGAAAATATATATATTATATGAAGAAATTTTTATTCATTAAAATATATTTCATGATAACATAGCCATAAATTATAATATTTTATTAGTTTCTTTTAACATTATCTTAAAATATTGATTTATCTAAACCTTCAACAGATAACATATATGACAACCTATACATAAAAAACCTAAAAATTACATGATTTATATTGTTTAATTAATATATTACCTTCCAAACAGCCTTTTAGTTATATGTTTGTATAAAATTAGTAAATACATTAAATTACCCAATTTTCATTCCTAAAGAGTTCCAATTTTCTCTGTAAAACACGGTCATTATAAAAACAAAAATAATTTTTTCAAGGAAAATTTCATTATTGGAACTCTAAATTAAATGAAAATATTACACATCATTAATCTTTGTTAATTTTTTTATCATGATACGAGAAAAAAATAAAATTAATTGACATAATACAAAATATAATCATTATTCATTTTGTAAACCTAAAAATATATAAGAATGTTTTCCTTTTTGAGAATAAACATTTGATATAAAATATCTATTTACTTTTCCTAGAAAACAATATAATTTCTCAATATATTTTATAAATCAATTAATATTAAATCATAAAGGAAAAAAATAATAATAATTCATTATTGGGAAATATTAAAAGTCATGAACACATTTCCTTGAAAATAAATCCTTTCACCAATCTCAAAAATGGTCATTAACATTACTTAAATCATAAGCTCATATTCATAAGTTTTGAAATAAAAATATTTCCATTATAAACCACTGAAATAATATAATATTTGTACCTTGGGATCTTATTGTTATATTCCCCATTACAATAATCATTATAATGGAATCACCTAGCTATATAATTCCCACACCTTATATAAGTAAAATATTATTAAAACTACAAATTATTAAAAGGGTGAGAATTTAATGTTCCTTAAAAAATTGTATTTTTTAGTGCAATACTAATATCTATTAATATATATAAATATGGGTAATGTAATTAAATCAATAAATGTTAAAAAATATTTTTTATACTTTTGAAAAAAAAAGATGAAAATATCTCATATAATAAATATTTAAAATACTCCTTTTCAATCATTTATAATAAAAGTAAAATACTCAAAAATTTAGTTTACTATCCTTTAATATATAGATTATAACAATATTGAATCATTTAAAAGAAACCCATAATGTAATAAAAGGAGTTAAAAGTAAAACATTAAAACATGATTTTTTAAAGAATGTCTCATACCATGAGTCCTGAATCATTTCATTTGTATGTGTACCATCAAGGATAATAAAATTATTTTAGTTATCTGATTTATTAGGAACAATTTTTATGTTCAAAAAATTTTCATTATTCTCTTTATTTCATTTTTACCTTGTTTTATTTAGTTACTATGATGGTTAAGTTCTTATTGGATGACTTAAGGGTGTTCGGTTTTTAACTCTAAAATGACATCGGTAGGTTTAATAAGGTCAAATAGAACATTGTCCAATTATCTCTAGAATATTAATAATTAAAAAAATTATTTTTATAAATTGGAAACATTTTTACAACTAGTTATGGATGGTGTACATTAAAAATTAAGTATATCATATCATGGAGCTGGTATTATAAACGTACACATGAGCTAATTTTTCATTTCCCTACTAGATGGAAATGAAATGAGGAACATAATGTTTTAATTTTATAGAATAATTTTTATGTAATAAATTTATATTTATTCTGTAGATCCATTCTAATATCCTACCATCTGTGGATGTGATGAAGAAAAAATCACATCACTTTAGGGTGGTGGTAATCCACATGTAGGCATGAGCGATGATGTCATTTTCAAATAGATTCAATGGGTAAGATGGTATGTAAGATCAAATACATCTAGAATCATAATAATTTCATAAAATATTCTATATTCATTCATTCATAATATATAACTAGTCATGTGAGGTGGTGATGTAAAATGAAACACATATCTTTAGGGAGGTGGTAGTCCACACAAACACACAAGTGGTGTTTTAATTTCCCATAGGAATGAAAAGAGAAAGAAAAGAATGTTTTTTTATTTATATAATTTCATTTCCATATACAAAGGGTTCTAATTTAAATATTTTATTTTGGTTAGTATAAATTTTATTGCTGTATAAAATAAATAAATTTTAAATTGGTCTCTTAGGACTTATACCTCCTCCTTGGAAATTTCTTTTTGGATTACACCTTTAGCCTTCTTGGATTGATATTTGGAGTAGAAAATGACGTTTATGATGTGTTGATTATTGTTGTTAAGGGTTTTTTTAGGTCTTTGAAAATATAATCATCTTAAATATTGTGAATAACTGATCATTGTAAGTTCCCATTATAAGTGAGCAGAGTGGTAATATTGTAAATACTTAAAACTATAAAATAATAAAGGAATGGGGATCCAATTTAGTAAAATTTAAAATAAAAAATATGTTAATATGGAAATAAAATAGATAAAATCAAATATATTCATGTTTTAGATATATTTAATTCCCTATCACTTTGTCCCCTAGTATGTTTTATCCTTTACTAGGGTGATAAAGTTTTTCCGATGTAACTATTTCTTGTGACCAAAAATGAAATTGACCAAATTACCATATTTTTACCACATAATTAAAAGTATGAAATCCATATTTCAAGATTATATTTGAATAAATGGATGATATTAATTTTAATATATGTGTCCAAAATGCAATGAAAGATGGTTTTTTGATGAATTTCATTCTACAAAATAAAAATCATTTATACAATAATAAAATATAATAAACCTTCATAGGGAATTATTTGGATTATTTTTAATAAAAGGTTATTTATATAACTTTAAAACCAATTGAAAATGAAATTTTATTTTGTGATAAATTGAATAGGAATTCAATCTTTTATATAAATAATTATTTTCTACTATTTGTTCAAAATTCAATATTTCCATAAAAATTTCAAAAATTCACCTTAAAATAATTTCAATATATGTAATCAAATAATGAATTTTATTTTAAAATATTAAATATCTAAAATTATTTAATTAAAATTATATATTTTATTGAAAATATTTCAACTATAATAAAACTATTTATTTTCTGATTGAATGTTTATATAAAATTGTCATATTATAGATGAATCTGTAAGAATATTTCTGAAAATTAATAATACATGAAATTTATTTATTGATAAAATTATTTGGTTCATCAAATAAATCATTATGAAAATTACTTCACACTGATGTTACCATTATGTAGTTTATACACGACCATTGTTTGAGTGGTTTTACCATTCCGTGGTTCAAGATTACCTTGACACAACTCATTGATTTTCTTATTTTTCCTGATACAATGTCATGATTTCCCTTATGTATACTTATAAATTTTAGAGTTTCCTTGATTTAACTTCTTCATGAACTCATTAATTTCAACTAATCTTATTCTAAAATAATCAATAGTATGTTATGTTGGTTCTTTATTCTTCCTCTGACAACATAATCATCTTCCTGTGTAATTCCCAATTTTACAGCACATTATTCTTATTCTTAAGTAATATTTCTTATAGATATCATAGTGGGAACATGTCATTAAAATATTTTCTTTCATAAATTATTATATCATGGTATCTTTTTTTGTTATAAAAATTCTCCATAGACTTGATGTTTAAGATGAACTATATGACATCATCTCATTTATGTGACACACATTTCCTAAAAAATAAAAAACCCAAATAAATTATTACTTTTATATATCTCTTCTTCATTATCCTCTATTTTACATTAACACAATAATGAAGTATAAAGGGATGAAATACTCTCTCTTTTCCCTTAATGTTTACCCACACATGTGGATTCTAAGAACCCATTACTAACCTATCATGACAAACTCATTCACTAAATCTTTTAGCAACCCATATATGATTTTTACCCTATATAATGTTATAGGATGGAATCTAGATTTATGCTTTGTTGGCTACCAATGGTTGCTAGGTTGTTTAAATGGTTTAGTGAGAAAACAATTGGATAATATATTACTTTAAATTTTAAAATCCATTATCAAGATTATCAATAGTAAAAATCCAATTATAGAGTATCATATTCCACTATATGAAGTCAAATTCATTCCCCCTTTTCATTATTCTCAACATTATACATAGGAAATACAATCCCCTCGGAATAAATTCCTGAAAAATATTGACTTATTGATTTTAATCCATTCCCATTGACAACATATATACCACAAACCATGATGTGGGATTAATTATCTCCTAATTTTTATTTTTTTAATACCACTTGATATAACATGACATATTAATATCTTTTCCCTACTTGTATTTTTATTTCATTTCATTTTCAAATCTTATATTTTTTCATTAACTCTATTCATTTTCTTCTCTCCTCCCTATTGATAATAAATACAAAGTAAATGGAATACTATGGCATCATTTAATTCTTATGAAATGTGTTACCATTAATCCCACTCATTGCATATGTGATCTAATATCTATATAGATAAATAAGGTTTTAGTAATAATAAAACACTATCCATTAATCAATAAAAAGTTCTAATAAATGTTGTAAAATGAAAAATTACTTCTTTATGGGGTGATCAAACTATTTCAGGCTGACTCCACTTGTTAAAACTATTTTTTGTAATAATTATTAGTTTTTAACATGAAATCTTCCACTAAATATACAAAAAGAATAAAAAAATTAAGTGAAACAAGTAGGTTGCGATTAAAAACGTCTCTAGAAGTCTCAAATTGTCTTCATTTATATTCTCAATGGTTCATTTAAACTACACACACTAATATCATATTAAAATAATTTTAATAAATTAAGGATAATAGCTTTTTGAAACCATTCATTAATAAATGAAAATTTCTATTGAACCTTCCAGAAATTTCACATTTATATGAATTATTAACACTAGATACATATCATGATAAATTGCACCAAAAGGTGTGATCTATATCATCATTTCATCATGGTAAATCATCTTTTCAACTATTCATTAGAATTTTAATTAATTAATTATACCAATATGGGGATTTTTTATAATCTAAACATGTTATTATAAAATACATCAATACATTAGTAATCTATATATGAATAATAATCACCATGAATTAAATACATGATTAGCATAAAAAATAAATCAAAATTAATTATGAAATAAGGTGGAACATAATTTTCCCATTAGTGTGATAAAAAAGGTTGATAATGTTTTCTCAATCCTAAAAATCCTTCCATTCCAACTATATTTTTATCACATTTCATCACATTGGATTTTATGGATTTCATAGGTGTATTGTGAAGCCCAGATTCATTCCTTGATTCTTTGGGACATATTTTCCATTTAATATGAGCCACTAAGGAACATTTAACACTTGGTATATATTTCATGTTCTTTAATATTTCTTCTTGGACTATAATAATTAACACATAGTTATTCGAGTTGTGTCTAACCAACTGAAACCTCCCACACAGTTCCTCATGATATTCAAGGTTTTCATCTGTTGAAAAAGTCTCATGAAACTCATATTCATCTTTATATTAATTTCTTTCACTTTATCACTTTATCTTATGTGTTATTCCGCCATTTTTATTTCTCTTTCTAGATCAGATGTCCAGATAATTGAGCATTATCATTTATCATTACTAACTTTCTTGTACCTTACATTTGTATTCTCCTAAGTTGATGTTACCATACCAATCCCTTTATTCTTTTTTTTGAAGAATTTATTTTTTTGGGTTACTTATATATATATATATATATATATATATATATATATATATTCATACTCATCGTTTTATTTTAACATTCCATGTTGTTTCTTATTCTCCCAAAAGAGATGAAACCTCTCTATTTTAGTGTGACACCCTTCTTGGTCTTCACAGGTGTGTTCGGTTTTTTTTTCTTGTCTACCAAGGAAAACTCACATGGCTCCTTAATTGAGATATTATGGGTAAAATTTAGGTTTTCATTCTTCTTATGAATCATTCCAAAGGTTGTATTACATTTCATTATTATCTTCGATGATATTTTATCTACATTTCTTATTTGTCCATACACAGAAATATATCACACATATGACTACTCCCATTGTTCATAAATCATAGGTTTTATTGATTAAATGTTTTTGGAGTATATATATAATTCTTTTTAATATTTGGTCAATGATTTATATCATGTACCCCCTCCCCCACAATGTATACATTACTTTTATTCTATAGGTTGATACACTATTCCAATAGTACAATTCTATAACCCAAATTTAATACAACACCAATAGTTTTGAACAATTCTTAACATTAAATTTTGAATGTTAGACACTCCCGAATTATATGTGTTTTGTTATAAAGGTTTATTATCTTCAAAAGGGGGTTTATTTTGGGATATTTCCTAACATCTCTTCCTAACATCCACTATAGATATATTGTTGGGTCCCTTTGTAATTACCATAATAAATTTAGTACAATTTTGTTATTTATTCTTTTATTAAATTGGAAAATTGATTGAAAAATAAATAAATTAAATTTGAAGGTACATTTTCCTTTTGATATTGTTTTATATTGATCAATAGATGATCTCAGGATATACATTCCACTAGTTATAGATTTGGTTTCCCAATAATATACAATGGAATCTTGTGTAGTATCAACACTTCAACCAATCTCTTTTGAAGTCATATCTTTCATTTCCTCCAAATTTTAAATTTAAACTTCTTTTTATAACCCATTCATATTAAATATTTTTTTCATATCCTTAAATATTTTTTTATTTCATTGCATTCCTTTTTTATTTTAATAACATCATTTCCATGAAATTTTATTTTTCTTCAGAGAAATGGTAGATCTCTTTAATCTAATTTTTTCCCTTTACTTGAATATTCTCATCAATAACTTCTTATTCACTTGCATGGTTCCTTTATTAATTTTTTTTGTGGATTCTTCTTTGTCTTGGATATGTTTCCTCATATTCATGTCATGTATGGGAAAATTATATCACGATCCAAATTCCTTGTGTTATTTTCTTCTATTTTGTTAATAATATTTTCGATTTATGACGCATTTTTATCAAAGGTATTATCTATCATCTTTGATTCCATTTGTAAGTGATTGAATTATTCCTATAATTCATTATGTTGGGAAAAATTGAATTACCAAAGTCTTTGGGATGTCCTTTTAGAATCTATTCTATGTAAGATAATGTATAAATACATTACCTATCAAACTTTTAATAAAAAATATGGTCCTCACCAAATGTGGTTGATTCATCATAGGCACTATCATGATATGAATTTTTAATTACCACATCTTCATGGATGAAATCAGATGCAGCTAATGTAAATTTTTTATCTATCTTCTATTGATTTTACTTCTCATTCAATTCTTCAATATTCATTCTTAGCCTTATTTCAACATGATTACAGGATATTAAAGTTCTATTTTCTTTCTATTTTCATAAGAGGATGGTCATCATTATCTTTGTAAAATCCTTACAACTTTTATTCTTTTGAGTCTTATTAGAGTTGGAAATAAGATCATCAGTTGATATAATTCCACTAATTTTACACTCCATGTTTCCATTTAATGAAAAAATAAAAAATAGAAAACATTGAAATAATAGAGAATCCAAAATAGGTGTGGTTGTAGCTTTAATACCAATTATTAGGATCACAAAGAGTTGTTTCCAACCTTGAGAGGGTTGTTAATCAATGTTGGAATAAATTTAATCTAATTTTACTATTATACAATTTCAACTCTTCACTTATTCCACGAGTTGATATCTAATTATTTGTCCATCTTTTCTTTTTCATGTAAATATATATGTGTGACGAAGAATAAGAGAACACCCTAGGTTTTTAGTGATTTATACATCCTTTTCCTAATGACTACACCTATAGTATGTCATGGTTATTTCCCCATAAACATAGTTCCTATTTATTCTCAAACAAATCGTAAATAATGGAATATCCTTAACATCATTTCCCTATAATAGATTAGGTAAAATACATGAAATATCATGGTGTTAAACTATAAAAAATAATCAATTATTAAGCATACTCATTATGAATTCAATTATAAATGAACCTATATTATTACTCTAGGATAGTATGAATGATCTTATTCTACACTTGAAATAGTAAAATATATAGTCTCATTTTTTTATAGGCTTTTATATAATTTTAATTTTTTGTTTTGAGTTATCACCTTCTTGTCTTAGGTAATGAAACATAACTGAATTCACTTCCTTTATTCATTTTTTCTTCATATTACATGACGAATGATATATATGAAATATTGTTTATATCTATCTCTCTTTCCTTAATACCTCAATTCTTAAAAAGGTTGATTATTTATTTGATCCATTCTTCATCTCTCTCCACATGAAGAATATGCACAATAATATATATTCGAGAGTCTCGAAACCATTATATATCATTTATTATAATATTTATTCACTCTATATTGGGAATATGATTCCTTATAATTCCTACACATTGAATCTCCTCAAATATCAGCCTCAAAGTATTCTTCTTCTTCGGACTTCTTGTAGACTAAGTATTCTCAAACTCATCCATTCTTATAGTTTCAAAAAAATATCCTTGATGACATAGAATATATGTCTTCAAAAATAATGTCAACAAAATCCAAATTCACTGAATACATTGATTTATGTAGAACATGTATTGTGATGTCAATTTTCCAGAAACTCATTTATATCTATCTCTCTTTCCTTGATATATCAATTCATTAAAAAGTTATAGTATTTATTTTATCCATTATTCCCCTCTCTCTACTTGAAGAATATGCACAACTATACACATTCGAGAGTCTCAAAACATTTATATATCATTCATTATAATATTTATTCAATCAATAGTGTGAATATTATTTGTTATAATTCTTACACATTGAATCTCCTAAAATCTCAGCCTTCTAGTATTCTTCTTCTTCAGACTTCTTGAAAACTCATTATTCTCGAACTCATCCATTCATACAGTTCCTAATTATTCTCCTTGATGACATAGAATCTATGTCTTCAAAAATATCTTCAACAAAATCCACATTCAATGAATCCATTTATTAATGTAGAATATGTATAGTGATATCAAGGTTCTAGAAACTCAATTTTCATTTTGGAGTTATCCTTTATCAAACAATGTCAATCGAAGATCCTCTTCATTTTTATCCACTTATAATTTATTCTTATCAACCTAACCCTTAATTTAATAATGGATATTTCAATGCCTCATTATATTTTCATATTAATAGAATATTGAATAATATTTTGTTTCAATATTTTTAGAATTTTAAGTTAGAGAAATGTACCTTCTTTAAAATAACAATAAAAAATTCATATGGAAAATTGCTATGATAAACGTCATACACTTTCAAGTCATACAATCAATGAAATATGATATTCTTAACTAAATTCATATGAACATTAAATTATTATTATAACCTCTATATTTTTCACCCCCATGTGTTCTTGTGTATAATGGATAAATCTCACTTGGTTATTATACATAATATCTAATCTCACCAAAATCCTCACAATAGTGTACTCACCATTAATTACTTGTTTTTTCACCACTATTTTATCTATGGTTTCCACAACTTAATATCTTCTATACAATACAATTTTCTCATTATTATTATTCATATTCTACACATATCTTAGTATCATGTTGTATATAACTCAATACCTATGTAACCCAGCTAGAATGTTGATGTGAGTCCTATAATTATGATGTTTTCTTCTAAAGGAACATTGCATTGCATTGTGTGATTCATCTTCGTTTCTTCAGAATATAAATTTCAGAACTCATTTTTTCTTTTAAATTATCTTGAAATACATTTTTACCCATACGTGTGTAGAAGATAACCTTTACATGGTTTGGGGGGACCATTATGCAATTCATTGGTTTATTTGCATTATGAATCTCTTTATCTCTATATATGATAGATAGATTAAGAAGATCCTCAAGTCCCTTTTGTATATTATTGAAAAAGGTTATTAACTTTAATATATCTAGAATTTCCTTTTCATGGGTGTTTTTACCTCTTCATAGTTCATGAATACCTTCACAAAACTCATTGATTTTTTTATTTACCTTAATGCAGATTCTAGATTAACTATATGTTTCCTTTTTTAATTTCATCATTTCTTTGAATCAAATAATGCACACAATCATGAATTTTATGTAAATTTATTATTGAACAACAAGTAGTTCATTATTCATCTACTTCATGCATCCTCTAACAATATACACATCTTCTAATGTAAGGTTTACTTTTATATATAATTTTACTTCAACTTCGTTAATATTTATTTTGTATGTCCCAATGTGAATATATTTAAAAATTTTGACTTTTATTCATATATTTAATCATGGTATTGATTTTTAAGGTGAAATAATCACAATGGAGATGAGGATTAAGACAACATAGATGATGTCATATCATTTAGGTGATATGCACCGACATTTTCATAAGTTGTGAATAGTTCCTATAAGAGATACATCCCACATTGAATATTTATTTGGGATGAAACCCCAATATTAGCATTCGAATTCCATTGAAACAAAAATAATGTATGTGGGTAGTTGGTAAACTCCTGCATACCATCATGTTTATCCACACATGTGGATGGTAAGCACCCTTTTCCCACTAGCATGTACAGACCTTTACACTCATGTATATACTTACCCATGCAGGATATGCAACCAATATTACATTTTCAAATAAAACATGGAATTAATTTCATCAAATTTCCAATGGTCTCTAGTCTTCTTTCATGCATGATCTAGCTAATAAATGAACAATTTTTTAATTATAAGTATCCCTAAGAAAAAATATCAGTAGTAAACCTCTCGTTAAGTAGTAGCCTTTTCCACCATATTTACTCAAATTATTTTATAGTTTAAATTCTCGGTAGATTTATGATTGGGGACTCCAATAACCAGAAATTCCATACCATTAATATATTAACATAATTTGAACACTTATTAACCATTGAAAAAAATATAACCCAAACCACAAAGTTGAGTCAACAATACCAAAATTGGGTACGCTCTTCCCACCGATGCTCTTAGATTTAATATTTTTCTCTATATCATTGTTAACTGCTACATTATTTTATTCTTAGTAAGAGACCTATAAATTATAAGAAAATTACATTCATTTGGTTGAGCCCTCCCCTGCATCTTGTTGGGGTCCAGCCCGGCCCTGGGGCAAGCCCAGCGAGACTCTGGGCTAGGGCAACAGGCGAGCGTGGGGCACCCAGCTGCCCCTCTCCTCCCTCCCTTCCACCACTTAGCTGCGACCGACAATTTTATACTGCCTCTCCCTGCCCCGCCCCTTCCTACCGCCCCTCTCAGCCTCCCAGCCTCCCCAGTTCGCCTCCCCGGCTCACCTTCTCCCTGCTGGCGCCACGACGTCCCCCATCCCCGCGTCCCCATCTCCTTTCCTCTTCTCCTGCCCTCTCCTTCGCCACCCTCCGATGCCGTAGAACCCTATCTCTCTCCCTGGCCTTGCCTCCCTTCCGACGACACGGGTATCTAATCACCTCCAATGGCGGTCTGAGTCGTGGAGATCCGGTTTGCATGGGTGGTTTGAGATTGAAAATGAAACGGGGCGCATTAAAGGTATTTGACAAAATGCTTCAGTGGTGATTTGAGTGCAATGTATTTTACCCTTCCGCGCATGAGTCTGGTAAAATCTATACAGCTAGTTGAAAGGGCAAAATTTTCGTAGATGGTCTTGGGCAATCATATTGCCAGGGGGTCTTTGTCCATCTCTGGATCTTCGCGTTCGTGAATCCCATTCCTTTCTAGGTTTTGTGATTGTCAGTCACAAGGGGATTTGTCTTTTCGAGGAACTCTTGTTTTAGTGCAGTCAAGATCTATTCAGCCTGAAGATTGCGTTATTCTACAGAGGTTTTCCCATGGCTTTTGCAGTGGTGATCATGGGCGTCTCCGGGGCTGGGAAATCCACCGTAGGAAACATGCTTGCTCAAGTAATCCCAGATTCCTGCTTTTTGGACGCGGATGACTTCCACTCCTTATCCAACAAAGAGAAGATGCGGGTGGGGATCCCTCTCTCAGATGAAGACCGGGCTCCCTGGCTTCAAGTTTTACGAGATATGCTGCACGGGCAGTTGGTCAGTGGGAAGACCGTGATCCTTGGGTGTTCGGCTCTGCGGAAGGAGTACAGAGAGGTTCTGAGGAGTGCCGACCCGGATTATAAGGCATTGGGGGCAGGCGGTGCTAGTTCTTGTGTAGTAAAATTCATGTTGTTGGATGTGGGTGCAGAGGTGCTGGCGGCTCGGCTATGGAAGAAGGCAGTAGATGGGGGCCATTTTATGTCACCTGCACTCTTGCAGTCTCAGCTGGAGTTGCTGGAGGTTGATGAAGATGAGGCGGTTTTAAGGGTAGATGCAAATTTGCACCCCAGGGAGGTTGTTCAGAGGATACATGGCCTGCTCTTTTGAAAGTGGCAGGGCTGGCTTGATTGAATCAAATGAGTTGGAAGACAACTATTATTGCTCATATTTATGGTTCTGTTCTAGGCCTTTGAATGTTTTTAATCTTTTTGCTATGTTTTTTGATTTTTCTAATTACTTTGGTTCATGGTTGGATGATCAGATTTGCAATCATTTGGTTGATGTATTTACCTTATTATCCAGCATATTTTTATACCTCTAACATCCCTTGTGGGACATGGAACTTGCTGGAAGAAATACATTCAACACTGTCCAAGGGAGGCTTATTCAACCATGTCCTATGTACATTGAACAAAAGGTTAATACTATTATAAAATTCTCCCCCTAAATAAATTCAGAGAGGACCTAATCTTATGGCCTTATTCCCTGATACCACTAGAAACAGGTATTCCCATCTCACTAGTATTCATTGATGCAATATTGTTCTCTTTTTCCTTGTTATCTCCAAATTGTTTTATTCATCATAGGGAACCCACCAATATTTTTAAAATTCCTCACATAGGAGGTCCATTCTATTATTATTATTATAAAAATACCTAGATCTCCAATGCCTCATGTGGGACCTGAAACTTGTGCACAACGACATATCTCAGGCTATCCATGTCAGGCTTATTTAACCATGTAACAAGTACATTGGGAGATAATTTCTTATGAATCTAATAATCACCATCCTAAATATATCATGTTATTGAAATAAATTGAGAGGATGTAAATTAAGTGATGTTTACAATGGATATTGAGGTTTAATGTATATAATATATACCTTTTATTTGGGAATATATTACCAATTTTCATAGTAGGAAACATAGTTTTATAGTTAATTGAGAATTTTTTCTTTTATTAATCCCATAAATTATTTAAAAACAATATATAATTCAATTTAAAGGATGTATCTAATTTAAATTGTTTAATTAAAGACAAAAAATCAAAATTTATGTGATAAGGGCTATATTTTATAGATTATGTCATCAGGGGGAACAAATGTTGTTTGTAAAAAAATAAATATGGGTCAATAATATTGGGAAGCTACTATGGAGTAATTAATTGAATTAATATAAAACATAAATAAGCATTAAAATATTTTTATGGAATTTTTATCATTTTTGACATTCTCAATACATCTCAAAGATTTATTGTAGCTTTAGATACCAGTAGATATAAGTTATGAAGGATGATTTAAAATTATATTCTTCTGTATGTGGTATAGTCATTATGAGGTAAAAATAATATATTTTGGGTTAATAAAATATACAATCAGTGTTTATGGAAGTGATTAATATATTTTTCAATGATTCTTCTGATGATTTTTGTGTGATATTTATCCATAATATTCACGTACTCTTGATGATATCATATATTTTTTATACCATCAGTGTTTATGTGGTATAGTCATTATGAGTCATGTACTTCGATGTAAGGACCAAAACTACAATGCTATATGTTTTCGTGAAGTAGGGTACACTTGATGAATTAGGAAGGAAGTACTATTATTTAATAAGTTGAATAAATATTCTCCCTTCTATGTTTATGGAAGATGGTATCATATTTTTTTATTAGAATGAAACTATAGAACTAAATCTCATGGACATGCTTTATTGATAGGTTCATTTTAGGAATTCATGGAAAGATATATATATATCATATTGGTTAAGGAAAAAAGAATAAATCTTACATGATAATATATATAAATAATAAATTATATTAAACATTGATAATTTTTATGTGGATTTCATCATTGTGGCATTAACTTCTTCATCTATGGGTGTCGTTAAGTGTTTCTAGATCTTGATATTGAACTTTAGGTAATCCCGTAAAATGCCACTAAGAAAGAGAAATATAGGTTCATAAAATTAGGCATTCCTTCTTTCGTAGTGAAATACAATTTGTATTTAATGGATGGAATTTTTTTTGATATGTCACCAAGGTATCATGAGAGGGGGTGAATCGGTTGGGGAAAATTTCATAGCTTTATTCTTAGTTAAATTGGTTTATCTATAAGAAATTTAATCCCAAGGGGGTAAAAACCATGTTTGACTTATCTTTGGACTTAAATTTTAATCCACCCCATCAAACTATATAGAAATATCAAAGAATTTAATGCATGTTGGTACAAAATTATTTTTTTAATTGGTATACCCATCCATCCAACATTAATTTTTTTCTTTCAAACTGGGCCTGACCCAATACAAAATATTCATAGAGGTATAAAAAAATTAATTTGAAGATCAATGGATTAAAAAAAGCTACCACATTTATCATGAAGTCACCCAATGCTAAAAAATTAAATCCACTAATTACAGTGAGCCACCTGAGAGGCAAGGCATTCCGCCTCATTATTTCCCTCCGCCAAGTATGATAAAGAGAAAACTACGAGTCAAAAAGGATTTCTTATTTTAGGATGGGATAATTAATGGAACATATAATTTTAATCATAACATATAGTGATCCTATAATGATAGTAGAACCAGCCTTCATTGACTCCAACATGATGCTGTGCACAAGGAATAGCTCATCTCCCTTCTGCATTGCACTTGACTCTGCCACGAATGAGTATCCCTGACAAAAGTCTTTGATAAAAGAAATAATCATTAATCCATTTTTTTCTGGACCACCCCACCTCCTTTCATGACACTATTAGTACAAGAACCGTCCGAATTTAGTTTATATACACTAATTAGAGGCCTCCACATCACCCACATCCCCTTCCTATTCGAGTTCGGAGAGAATAAAGAAATGGATGTTCTGGCCAAGATCCACCTCAGCGATGAAGATCTTCCCACCAATTACCAACCAATATCATTTCAACCGTTTGAATTCTAGATTTGTTCAACATACCCAGTCGAGAAACTTAAATTCCATAATTTTGGAAATGATTCCTAGCATTTTATATATTCCAACAACTCATCAACAACAATAGAAACTTGTCCTTACGTTTCTGTAAACTAATCTTTATCTCCAGTAACCATGTATGCATCAAATCCTGAAAATTTATTCCAATGGTTTGAAGTACAATCGACTCCCCAATTTTTCTCTACATAGAATCCTCTCATTCAATCTAATAAAAGAGGTGTGTTGAATATTCTTCACTGTGATGTTTACAACACAAACACCATGATGTCACCCTTTTGACTCTCCTTTCGATATGATTATCTGTAGGGAGAATATTTTTATGAAGGCTTCATACTAATAAATTAAATATCACTAGGATGTCATTTCACCAAGTAATCACATTACACCTTTCTAGAGGTCACTCAGCAGTATCACCATATGGAAACCCTTCACTGAGAAGTCACCTAGTATAGACCCCATAAAAATTAGCTTGTCTGGATCAGTAATAAATTCAATAATATTGAATATTATCAACTACTACTGATTCAGTACTACCTAGATGAATGAAAAAAACTACTAGACTGGGAAATGGTGATGTTTGGGGTTGGGTATCCATAAAATTAAAGTGAATTTCCCATAAAATTAGCATTCCAGAAATTAATTTAACCATAGTCGATTATCCATTTTGAATGGATCCTCAGGGTTGGGATATCGATCAAGATCGAGATAAATATTTGAGACAAACCCCCTTTCCCTTTCATTGTCAGTCCCACATCTGTTAGTAGTAAACTTGTCCCACATAGACCTATCTCTCTAGAAATCCCATTCTAGCCTAGCTTTCATGCTTTGTATTTCATCCATGACACTCCAAAGGTTGAAACTACGAGCTCCCACCCCTTTAGTCATCTTGTTCCACACCACCCAGTAATATCTTCCCTCAGTATGGGTGTCCCCAATGAATCCTATCACGATATTTTCAATATTTTATAATACTATTTTGGAACATTGTACACCGATAATGCATGCATAGGAAAGGAATAAATGATTCAGTGGACAAGGGTGATGTGTCCCTCAAAATAAGTAAAGTGGATTTTCCAATTTGTAATGTGTGCATTGCTTTTATCAAAAATCACATAAAATGGTAAACATGAATCCTACCAAGATAAACTTGTTCCCCAAGGTAATCCATGGGAAATTATCTTTTGTGCATCCCAACCCCCTTATCAATCTTCTTCTTCAGTCTTTCTAGACACTTTTTTTAGAATAAAAAACTACAGTGGCCCTGGTTGATAAGTTTTCCCCTCAATATAAAATAGGTTTCCATGATTTTGTTGAATTCCTTAATGTTATTAATATTACCATTCAAGAAAAAGATCATTTCATAAGTTAAAAATATGTGAGAAACTTCATTAGTATATGCTCTTCCATGGTATGGATGTATGACTTTATTGTAGATTCATTTCTCCTGATATCTACTCAATTTTTCTTCAAGCAAACTGAATAGCCCGAGAGATGAAGGATCTTCCTACCTAAGGCCATGATTAAAGAACCCACATTTCTTCCCCACAATCAAAATCGCTGACTAAGGGGAGATGAATACTTGAAAAAGATATCCACCACATAGCTTGACAAGACCGTGTTTATCAAAACATTGTTGATGAAACCCCACTCTATCCTATGATTGGCTTTGTGCATATCAATAATTATCAAAATTTTGGAGATGGTATTTTCTTATTAATATCCTCAACCAACTCATACACCATTAAAATTGTAATTTAAGTTGATCTTTCCATGATGAATACTTTGTAATTCCTTATGACCCACCAAGGTATGTAATGTGCTATCCTTCTATATATAACATTATCAAGAACCTTGTAAAGGAAATTACACATATTGATTGGCCTATAGTTATTAAGTGAGGAAGGGTATTTCAACATTGGAATAAGGACCAATGTAGAAACACAGGAAACCCGAGGTAAACCCATGCCATTGAATAAGTCATGTATGGACTCACATTACTCTACTTTCACCAAATCACATATGGTAACATAAAAAGATCCCATGAAACTGTTCGGAACTCAGGAACTCTTAGGATTCAAATCATGAACTCCTTCCCTTATTTCATCTTCCTCCATTATACCTTCAGAAATCCTATTGATATCATTGGAAACCACTCTTTTAACATCATTGAAAAAATCAATTTGTTCACTATGATAACTTTATTACATGTTAGGAATGATATCTACCAATAAAATCCTAAAATATTATTTATACAAGCCTCCCACCAATTCAACATCTTGGTTAATGGAACCATCATCCAGAAGAATGTTTGGCACATTGATCCTCTATTTTTAATTGACACAAGGTCGGTAGATGGTTTTATTCCTATTGCTATCACTAAGCCATGTTTCTATGGACTTCTCATGAGTTTTTCATTCTTGTTTCAGTATAATTTTTTCACCTTGGTTCTTTTTTGTCATCATATTACAAAACATTTATTCATCTCAGTAAGATTCCATATCCCTCTTAATCTAATTAATCTCTATTTAAATATATTTTAAATTAATGAACCATGAGGTCTTGCTATCAAGCCATGACTGTAAATAACCTTTGATTCCCCAGATCCTATTATATAGGTTTGTCCATATGATTTCATTAATGGGTTTAATCCAAGACTCATGAACCACCGAATGGATTCTGGGGTCATATGTCCACTGATATTAGTAGTAGAAACCATTTCTGTCCCCTATGTTCTAGATGATTGAGAAGTGGCGAGTAGTTTGACAATTCCCGCACTAACACTTTAAACCTTGGATTTGGAATGTTTGAAATAGCCTTATTATTATTCAAACAGTGATCCAATCTGCACCAAGTGTAGTGATTTATTTTTTGATTATTACAAAAAGTATATTTTTCCCATAAAAATCTCAAGTCTATGAGGTTGTTTCGAGAGGCGAATCCATCAATCGATTGGCAATCACATCTAGGATACATCCAACATCATTTATTCTATGTTGGGTCACGAATGACATTAAAATCCCCCAAAACCATACAGAGTACTCATATCTTAATTATACATGTATTTAAAAAATGCATCCCTTTATCTAGCCACACATTTGGCATATATGAAGGTGATTAAGAAGTTAAGGCTCCCTTATTGATCTTCTTCGAAAGTTATCGACACGAAGTCCCCAACAAATCCACCACCACATTTCATTTCTAAAAAATACTTACATGTTGTTTCATTGGATCACCATGAATAAACCCATATAAAAAATTATAGAGAAAGTAGATATATTAGACAACTATTGTTTCAGATCAAGATCCAGCACAACAAAAACATTTAATCAAAGAACCTATGAAAACATAAAATTTTATATTATTTAGTCCCTTATTTCATGGTAATTCCATATTATAATGGAAATAATTGGAAATGAAAGAATATGAATTTTTCCCTGGACGTTTATGATCCATAATACTAAGAATAATGAGAGACTAAGTTAAATTTGGCATGGTGTCTGGTGAAAATACCCTTAGATAGAGAATACAAGAGGCATGATTCCATTTTAGAAGCATTTAAAGCATGAGATAAAACACTAAAACCATTTGAAAAAATCAGCATCGAAAAAAATGACAGATTCATGTCACATTATATATCTACCACCTCTGTTTTTTGGAATATAAAAGCATGACTGTTCATATTGAACCTTCATAGGAGAACCACCTGGGGCCGATTTCTAAAACACCAAGGGGAATTGTTTCTCAAAATATTTCAAGTTCAAATCCTAAGCTGACGAAGACAATCTTGGTGAAAATATCCTATTTTATCTAGATATCATTAAGGCCTCCCCAAACATAGTCAACCAATCCTATAATGAGATGTTCCTCCAAGAATATCATAAGCGAGACTACATCCATGAACAACAGTCTTGGCTACCCACTTTGGCAGTAATCACATGTCAGTCTTGGGATAATCACCCATTTACCTTCTTTGAGCTTGGTCTAACCAACTTTGTACCCCCTTTTAGGCTTGGTAAAATCACTGATGTACCCTTTGAGATTGTAAAACATTTATCATAAACCAATGCATTATAGGGCCATAATGAACACACCAATCACTCAATAATATTCCATTCATATATATTCCTTAATATAATGAAAATATTGCCTATTTTTTTAATAATTACCCATAAAAAAGTTGTTTTTATTTATATATAATCAAAATAATCATAACATAACTAGATAATAGACAAAGGAGTTATCATTGAATCCTACCCCTAGTAAAGAATAAGTAATATCAATGGATTTTTTGATAGATAAAAATACATTTTGATGATCTCTGGAACATTTCATGAGGAAATTACCCTTTTAATTTTGAATTCACATATTTAAATTTAAAAAAGTTCCAAAATATTAGGAATACCATTCTAATTAAATTTGAAAATGGAAAATTATAAAGTAATATTAAATGAAAATTATATTCATTATGGTGGTAAAATCAATTCATTGGTGAATGTTAAAATAATTATTCCATTCACATTTTGGATATAAATTCAAAAACTGACACATTTGGAAAATAATAATATTTTTTCTTTTAAAACATTGTAATTATAGTAAAATATAGAAAAAATTAACTTAAATTATCTTTTGTGAATATAAAATATATTCCCTCAGGATTTTTGGAGAACATGGATGTGGAATAAAATTTTCTACTACCAAAAATGAGAGGTGAGGTTAGTTTTTATAAAAACATTATTTTGGTTTTTTAGAGTACCAAATTGAGAAAATGAAATGAAAAAAATAAAAAAATATAGAAATGAAAAAATTATAAGAAACTAAATGTGATTTATAAGAGATATATCATATAATTTCATCATTATAAATTTAAACATAAACATTCCTAGTAAACTATGAGATTATAATATAAAACCCTTACATCTTTTTTGAAATGATCCATAAGTGATATAACCTCCAATATAATAAAATTTAATTTTTTTTGAATCTGTACCCAAACTATAATAATACATATAATTCCATTAATGGTTTACATAAAACATCATACCACATATTAATTAATAATCAATCATTGTTATCATCATTAGTGGTTTTAACTAATTAGATTTCATGTATATTCCAATTCAGAAGTTATAGTCCATCAATCTAGATACTTTATCCATAATAATCACAATTTTAGAAATTATATAAATATCATATTTATTCATTATATTCACATTATAACTATCTATGAGAAAATCGTTATAGGAAAATTAATTACACAATTCATGAAGATGGTAGTCCATACATATGTACGAACACTGTTTTGGTATTTTCTAATATAAAGAATGAAGGAATGATAAATAATATTATATAATTACATAATAATAATTATACCATATATATATATATGTGTGTGTGTGTGTGTGTGTTTGTATTAAATCCATCATTACATCAATAAATGTGAGGCATTGATGGAAAATGAATCATATCACTATGTGGAGGTGGTAGTTTACAAATCCAAATGAGCAAAACATTAATGACCCATTTGATGGAAAAGAGGCATAAAATGGTTATACAATAATCAAAATAACATCTGGGAATATTTATTTTACTATATTAATTATGATTTTATGGATAAAATAATTATACATCATGTATAAGTAGAATAAATGTTTGAAAGTGTCGATAAATATGATTACATCTTCTTTGATATAACTCGTCCGACATAAAACTTCTAGATTCTTATGATGGTCTTGCAGTTAGACTAGAAACTCTATAAATATGTTAAGGAGTATAACAAGCTATTTGGGAAAGTATTTTATAATCTATAGTTATGATATATTTTGAATAAGGGTGGAGAAGAGGTCCATTTAATTAATAAGGGGAAGGACACACCTAGAAGTACGTGAAGGATTTTATATTATAAAGTATCATTCATGTGGAATTGAAAATAATATGTACAAGAAATATAAATTAATATTTTATATGTTAAAAATATATTGAACAAATAATATTTATTCAAGTTTAAGTGTCATTATCAAACTTATCTCTAGGCTTAACTCCCCCCCACAATGAAACCATTTTAACCCTATAAAAAATATATAATTATGATACCAAATATGAAAAAATCATTAAATTTAATATCTATAAGTGGAACTGATTGATTTTAAAATGAACACACAAAACACAATGAAAACCATTAAAAAAAATATTTATAAGCATAAAAAAGTGTTTACATTCATTGGATTCCTTGTACAAAATATTGCTTGAATTTTACAATATTTTATAATACATATAATCTACTCATATCATTAACATAATAAATATACAATGATTTATTCAATTTATTACGATAAAAAAATATTGTACACATAAAAATATTTTTCTTCAAAATTACACTTTTACCATCAAATGGATTAATCATCCTTCCTTACCAGAAGATAAAAAATGATTGAAAAATTATTCATAATTTGTAATTAAATTTAATTAAATTGACTTTAATAGTCAGTAGAATATATTTTATATTAAATAAATGTCACCTATAAAAAATAATTTCATCGAAATATATGCCTTTTGATCATGAAATGATTTTAATAAAAGTTATAATTATTATTTTTTAGGAATTAATCAATACATTTTTATTATGGGAATAATTAATATATAAATTCCATGATTTATTTAATCATTTTCATACTCACTAATCCAATAGATAGGTTAAAAATGTAATAATATATTTTGGTTCATTTTGAATAAGGGTTGTGTGTAATGATAGTTATCAAATAATTCAAATATGTTTCAAAGAAATAAATATAAAATGTCATGGAGTTAAATTCTACCAGCACCACCCCTCAAGAATTTTCACAATCTAAATTTCATCCCTCTAATTAAAGAAAAGAATTATTCTCTATCATCACATCCATGGTTTTCCAAGTATATTCCATGAATTTTTTATTCTTCCAAAAAATCATAACTAGTTCAGTAGTATTGATCTATAGATATTTATCAGTACGATAAAATATTTATACTAGTGGTTTTCAATAGGAATGATCAAGTTCCACTGACTTAACCTCTGATTTTGGTACATGTGAAGGATCGAGAATCTAGTTCCTCAAAATAGACACATTAAATACATCATGAACTTAAGAGAGGTTTGGTGGAACTATAGAGAAATTAGTTACCATCCCTACTCGAGTATGAATCTTTAAGTGGACAATATACATAAGGATCATCATTCTATTCTTTCTAAATAATATTTCCTTCTTCCATGTATAAATTTATAGGAATACCTTATCATAAATTTTTAATACTATATCATTCTTATAATTGTTAGCCTAGCTATACCATCGACATTGAGTTTACATTATGTGTTCCTGAATGAATCTGACCTTCATTTCCACTTCCTTAGATAAAACATAACCCAATATCTTTCATTATATAACTTTATACCAATATTTCAGAGTTCTTAACTTCATTATATATATATATTTATAAAGAACCATTTGAATTCTCAAGTGAAATATATTATTATAAAATAATTCAATAAGATGAATGTTTTGTTCCCTCACACCATTGAAGAATATAAAATCGGATCTCAACATATCCTATAGGGTTTGAATGGTTCTCTATGAATAACCATTTATCTGACTATGATAGGAATTACTTAAACACAACTCTTTATCTAGAGTTTTTTTATTACTTCTCCAAAATTTGAGGTAGACCTTAGTTCTTGATCATATATAATAGAATTTTTTTACTCCATGATACCTTACCGATTACTTAATTTATATTAAAAAAATATGATAAAGAGATATATATTATCTAATAGTAATGAAATTTTATTTCATTAAAAGGGAATCGACTACACCCAAATATAAGTAATCCCTTAAGATTTCTTATGGATTATTATGATAAAATCCATGGTGAAATTTTCCCATTTCCATAAAATTATATATAATATTAGAAAAATCCCCTTAGACATTTTCTTATCATCCTTAAATTATTGTAATACAATAAAAAAATATCAAAAACCAATGTTGATAGTAGGGTAGAGTGAGTATAGGTTCACATACCATCCTTCTATTTAGCCCCTTGAATATTTTTTTACATTTTTCAATTAAATGGAATTTAAAACCCTTCTGTGTGGACATGCTGAGTTGATTAGTCAGCTGTGAGAAATAATTTACAGTGACTTGATAATATGTGGAAAATCTAAAAAAACTATATATATTAGTGAAATTGGTTAGTATAAGATAATTTTCATTAAATTCATTATTATAATGATATACTGATATACCCTCACCTATGATCACATTCCCCAAGAATGATACATTATGTAACTAGAATTAAAAATATTGTAATTTTGAATATATTTCATCCATCCTAAGGGTATTCTAAAAAATCTAAATTAATCTTTAAGATCTTCATTTCCCTTATATAATATAACTATATCTTTTATAAATACTAAAATTAATTTATATAGGTATCTCTAATGATTATATGAATTATTTCTATGAGTATGGTGGGGGAATTAATAAGTTCAAATGGAATCACTATAAATTAATTGATTACATACCATGAACAGAATACTATATTAGGTATATCCCCACTTTTTAACCACAATTTATTGTATCCAGAATAAATTTCAATCTTTTTCATGTTTTCATATCCTCCCAGTTGATCAAAAAATAATTATACGGGGTGGTGTATACTTATAATTTATCATGGTCTTGTTACATTACTGATAATTAATTCATAGTTTCTTTGATCCATATTTCTACCTGAAAACAAGTTTTGGTCCTCCCCATATTGATGCACTAGGATGAAAGAATCCCTTATCATTATAATTCTATATTTTCCTATTAAATTATTATAAATAATACGATTCCATTATATGTTGAGTAATTGAAATATGTGATGTATAAAGTATGGTTTCTATGGAATACTAAACATCAATATTCAAAGGAAAACTAGGTAAGTCGTCTATAAATACATCCAACAATTCAAATAATATACGTATATAATTGTTGTTTATTTTCTTCCCATCTAAATGAGATAAATTCCCCTTATGAATCTGAATCAAGATACACAATATGAAAGAAATTTCTATTCGTAACTCTCATTTATCATCACATCAATAAATGATCAAAATATCATTTATAATATTAAATGGGACTTCCCTTACTTAAAAAATGATATGGTCTCAATATGGAAATAAAAAATACATTCCCAAAGTCACATGTAATTCAAATTGAAGTTGAATTACAAGATTTTTAGGAAGCACATTCCCAAAACATTTATCAAATATTATTGATATACTTCAAATGTGATTATCATACCATTAAAAGTTTTCCCAGTTAATAAAACATCTAATAATTTTGGCCGTGCTGTTATTCCATTACGTAATTCATTATATATAAAAGAGAGGGTATAACCATAATAAAATAAGATATTAGTTGTATTGGATTGAATGGTAAGGGTGCCTTTCATGACCTAATTCTTATAACCCATATTAGTAATGGTGATCACATTAGATTTCTCTTTATCACTATGTTTAAGAGGTTACTGATGTTGATAATTTTCATTATCCCAAATATTCATGAACTAATTTTAATAATTCTCACATTTCTTATATTTAAAACATTGGAGAGTGGTTGTTTCATTCTAGGGAGATTTTCCCCATTCACATCATTAGAGAACGTATTCCCATCACATCATCATAAAATTTCACAGAGACCTTTATTTCCAACCATAATTCATTTACTAGTGCCCTTAAGATAATTCCCTCCATGTTTCTTTACATAATTCAAGAATATCGTAAGATTCATATTCTTCCCTCAAATGTTTTTAATATTATTATTTCCATTGAATTAAATCATTCTTCTCTTATAAAAAACTATGAGATTCATCGATAACTCCAATCTCTATTTCTAACATGAGAGAGCACCAAGGGATTTCTTAATATCTATTGATGTATCTTATGGATAACCCCATTTAGATATTCGGTTTTGAGAAACCAAAGAATTAATCAATATTTATTTATTGTTGGATGATAATAATAGAATCATTCCTTGAAATACATGTAAAATATACTTCATAGGTAGTAATGGATTTTTCAACCATTTATTTTAGATCAAGAAATTACTTCTCTATTCTCATATGAAGACTATGATAAATTACTTATTTAAAAATTATATATTAAACTCATACAATTACATAATGTAAATTTTTTTATATTTCCTTGTCTTCCTAGAAACAGTCTTCCATTGATCGTATTCAACTACCAAATGATTATGGACAAAATAAAAATTTCATTTAATGATAACTAGAGAGTAAAAAATATATTTTCCTTAGTTTTTTTCAATTGATCATAAATTAGTGTATCAACATACCTACTAAAATAATTTGGTTGTTTCCACATGACCAACTCAAAAATATTTTGTTCCCTCCACTACTTATTTCAAATATCAATAACATTAAAGGCTTGATAATGTTTCATAAGAATAAAAACAGTATCATTCATTCTATATTCCATAACATTCGGTTTCTTTAGAGGAAATTGTAATGTCCAAAAAAATTATAAATAAAATTCACTTTATGAATTTATAAATTCATTATTATGTATTGTATTCAAGGAAAATGAATGCACCACTTTGGTAATTTTGGATAGTTATATAGAATTTCGTATTTAAAATACAATTAATAATCATAACCATAGATAATATAGTAATCTTGTAGTGATCATTATGTTTTTTTATTATTGGGTTTGAGAAAGTCCAATTGACCTTGAAGGAATGATTGATGGACTTGACCAATGATATTTTATCCTATGAATCCCATTTATTAGATATTATAATGGATATAACATCAGTGGGATTTGATGGGGATCAATCCCATGATGTGATTCAATAACTAAATCATGAGTGAAACTGTTTAAAGGATAAGATCTAGATCATTGAGATTATGACCCAAACCATTTTCATTGAACCACCCTAAGAAAATCTCTCCATTGCACACCTTACCCATATAAAATTCACTAGTGTAATAAAGAGATACATATTTTCACCTTATTAGTATAAATTTCTAAATGTTTTTAGTTATTATATTTATCTTTTATTAATTTTTAAGGTTAAAAAATAAATTTGATAAAAATTAGATTTTGATACGATGAAAAATAATTATTTCATGGATATGTATAGTTTTAACAGTGACACTATTTTTGATTAATTCAACAGTTTCATGAAAAAAATTATATTTTAATAAAATATTTTTATTAAATATTTTTTATTAAATATAAATGATAATATAATTTTATGATGAGAAATGTATTTTCTATAAGGGTTAGAGAAACAGTTATGGTAAAAAATAACTAGTATTTGTCAATAAATAGTGATTTTGATTTAAATTATAAATTTATATATCTATAAAATTACTCTAATAATATAAATATTCTTTTTGAAATTTGAAAATCAATATTATCAGTTGGTTCATTTTAAAAAATAATCAAAGAGAGTCCAATTTTTAAGTAAAAACTAAATATTGTATAAATATACAATTTGTATTTATTGTTGCCAAAAATATGTGCCCCATGTAGGTGGAGAATTACCATGGTTGTTTGGTATGGTATTTGAGCTCAAAGAGAATAAAATCCCTTTAAATCATTATATTTCGTGAATCAATTTCATAGATCCCTTCAAAATTACAACCATGTGAAGGAAGGGGACAATACTACTGTTAGTCTGACACCCTCTAAGATGGTGCTAATTCCATTGATGGATGGATCTTCAAGTCCGATAGATCTTTCCCTGAGCAAAGATCCCACATTGGTTCATAGCATGCCTCTAAGCACTATGACACCCTGATTCCTATAAATATCTAGCATACCCCACGTCAGAAGGAAGGTTACCCCAAACATTTAGCATTCGATCTCCCATTTCATGAAGCCCCAGAGCATTAAATACCAATTGGAGAATGGATCGCCTAAGGGATTGGAGCCTCCTGATCCTCCCTTTCCCTTGTTCCTATTTACCTAGCCTTATTTAAGTATTCCATTCCTAAAGGACCATGCCTTTCATGGAGGAAGGAGACCCTATGGGTAACTCGAGGCTTCGAAGAGCATTAGTCCATCATGAAGCACTCTTCAATTGAGAAAGGAAACCATGATAAGGTAGGGTCCCCATGCTTCACAATGACCATTCCTTCATGAAGTCTGGGTTCTTCGTAAAGTCATGGATATTTGTGAAGCATCAGAGCTTCATCAATCCCCTCTCTATGTGGCCCCTTTTGTTGTGATGTCCTCTTCCATAAGGCCCACTAGGCTTTTATTTAGTGACTTATTTGTCCCTTATGTGGTTTCCCCAATTGAATTACCCTACCCTTGATTTTCACATAAGTATTCTAACATAGAACCCATGATTATCCACTCCTCCCCGTCACTCTCATCGGGAATTCATGATGATTTACCTTCCCTAATAGTGGTTGGGTATCAGTTAGATATGCCCAAGGGGTGAGGATAAAGTCCTCCCCATCTGATCTATAGGACCTTAAATTGACATGCCCCATAATCCTCAACACATGACATTAAACTGTATTCTCACCACTTGCAATGAACATGGGGTTCCATGCCTTAAGATTTCTCTACACCCAATATTCTCCATGGGTGTGATGGAATTAGATCTTCCTCAAATGGAATGAGATCCACCTTAGGTATCTTACATGCGTAAACTGTACACCATCAACTCTGTCTCATCTTTCATGATACGACCATCTGGTATACTGCCTCCTCTTGTTTCACACACCAATAAAGACTCACGTGGTCATAGAGGTCAGTAGTGACCATGAAAACCTTCTTATGGGAATCCCTTTGGGTGTAATACCCATTCCCCTTCATTCCAAACTATGTGAGTTTTGATCATGGTCATCTATAAAGGCTACGTAGAAAGACTCCTCGAGGATCAATACCAACCAATAGTTATCATAGTTTCTCACTTCTATGTATGTACAATTATGATGTGAAATATTTTCTTTAAGGGATAAATCTCCCAAGATCCACCTTGACAGGGTGTTCTAATCCATCCTCCATCACCCCTTTCATCCATCATCCACCTAGATTTGATCCTAGGCTTCCATATCCTAGTATGATCTTGAAATTCAACCACATCCATCATATTCCATTTAGGACACCTCCTTAGGTCACCTAGCCCCAACAAGAATTCATCTATGAAGTTAACCAGGCATAAGACCCAGGCGGTCCTTGAGAAGCTATCCATGTGTACAACCCGATTCCATGATCCATTTTGGAACCACATGGACATTGATCTCTATCATCTACATTGGGTACAAAGGAATCCTCCCTGAGGTTCAGTACCATAATCCATTCCCATCATGGTCTTTCCATTGAGTCTCCATGTTTTAGGAGGATCAAGCCCCGTACCAGAGGTTCCACTTCCTCCGGGTGCCCATCCATGCGCTCTATTCTCACAGGTCACCTTCTAAGGTGTATCATTGTACCATAAGTACTATATGTACATTGATCCATGTATTTTAAAAAAGGTATGTAGGAATACACCATGAGGTTAAAAACCATAATCCCTCACACTCCATCCATTCGATCTCTTACACTTCATCCATATCCATCCAGATTCTTACCCAGGATGCCACATCTTAGTGAGGTCACACCATCCATTTTGGTCATCTTAGTGCACATTCCCCATTCACCTCATTAATTCTCTCATAAAAACTAGGGAATCTATCCATGAATAATCTCCACAAAATCCATATTCATCCAACCTAGATCGACCCTCTTATGAAGGGAAGCTAGCCATGTGTAAGCCTTGATTTCATCACCCCTTAGAACTATGAGGGTATTGATCCCTTTCTTCTATACATGGTATGTAGAACACATCCACAAGGA
The DNA here is from genome assembly GCA_963277665.1 of Viscum album. Classification (NCBI taxonomy): domain Eukaryota; kingdom Viridiplantae; phylum Streptophyta; class Magnoliopsida; order Santalales; family Viscaceae; genus Viscum; species Viscum album. The sequence goes on from OY728140.1 coordinate 1,547,952,283, forward strand.
TCAATCTTGGCCAATGGTAAACCTTGGTGTCCCCCATTATTGGTTTCACTTTTCGGATCCTCCCTTAGTGTTGTCCAGATCTGCCATCATGGTGTGGCACCTTCTATTTATAAGACACACCATCCTGGGTCTACTCTCATTGGAAATTCTTATCCATCCATCTGGTAATCCTTTTAGGTATTCCCTCGTAGGGGTCAACCTCCCTGATCCATCTTTGTGGGACATTCCAATCAATATCACCCCATCTCCGCGAGAAATTAATCTCATAACCTAAACCTTGTTAAAAAGGTGGGATGCCTAAGGAAAACCATAGAAGAAATACTAATGGCATAAGATAACTTTTAATCACCACAAGATGTATTAGGTATTTTTCCCTTGAGAAGCCCTATTATGAGGAAGAATACAGGATTTCCAATGTTCCAATGCAAGGTCATGAAACTAATAGTCAATGTAACTACTCTCCTAACAAATTGTTGACGCCCTGACTGGACCCATTGAAATTTCTAGAATGTAGCTACGTAATTTACCAACATCCATAAAGAGAGAACAATGGGAATGATTTTCATGAACTATGAATCAAATCTATGAGGGTGACCTGAAAAATTAGAATAATTCCAAGGAGTAATACATGGAAAGGGGAACTAACAACCCATCAACCCATTTTGATCAAGGAGCATACATCACTAAAAAATTGATGAATGTTTCCTTCCTTTGGAAAGAGGTAATTCATGGAACAATGCCACCTGCCAATGAACAAGGGGGTGTTCCCCAATTAAAATCATCAAAAACAGAATTGTAGACCCTGAACTGAATCTATTCTTCTCAATGTGGGAACTTGTAGCATTAGAGTCCTCAGTTCAATGGATTAGAATATTACCGGATATATATATGTGGCACTAGGTCCCATAAAGAAAACATTGATCCCTACATGGAACTTACCAACAGTTGGGGTAGTTGAACGTTGATAATCCCATTTACTGAATTGTCTCCATGGATCATTATTTTCATCCATGGAATATTGGTCAATACTAGGGAATTGGACATTTCATCCCTTGTATCTTTATTGACATATGAATCTTATTTCATGGTAGGACTCAGGCTGTAGGATACTGCTCACCCAATGCCCACTGGCATAGGGGAAGTAGAAATGTCGATGTAGAAATCCCACAGGACCCTACCTCCACCAATAATTCCATGAATTCATCAGCTACTGAGTTCCCACACCCCATATCACCCATGGAGATTATATAGATTAAGGTTATGGATACCCTCATATGGTGGGACGATAATGAAGGAGTCATTATGTTAGGTCCACAAGGCTGAATACCCTGAGAGGGGGGGGGGTGAATCAGGGTATGACTAATTTAAAATTAACGCCCGTTCAAATCTTGTTTCGTTGTTAAGAAAAACACTCTTCTCTCTCTTTCCTGTTGCACAATATAAACAGAAAGTAAAGCAAGCACAAGACACATCAATTTTACTTGGTTCACCGCTAAGGGATATGTCCAAGGATCATACGCCGACAGGTTGCCGGTCGTACCAAATTCCACTATTCTTCACTAGATGTGGATACAAAGTTCAGGCTAGATCACTTCTATGACCAGGCTCACTGCCTTTACAAAATTTAGGGTCAGCTCACTGCTTTCCCAAGGGTCACTCCCTGTTTCTCTCTCTCTGGCTCACTGCCGGTGGAGAGGATCACCTTCTTCCTCTTCCTAAGCTCACTACTCTGGAAGGGAATCCACTCACAGTTTATAGACCTGTAGGCCTCTTCATTATCATGAAGGAGTGAATCCTCAACTGTTGATAGATTCCCTGTTAAAGTCAAACTTTCATCCACTGATGAATACCACTTTGCCTCTGAACACTAGGAAACTACCTTTGGAAACACCTTCGCAAAGCACCCTACTTCGCTAGGCTCCCAATTTCACGAAGCTCAAACAAGCCTTCGCGAAGCTCCTACCTTTTCGCGAAGCACAACCGCGAAGCACAACCGCGAAGTACTACCGCGAAGCTCAAGTCGTTGCAGAGAAACTTCCCTCATGAAGCTCACTGAGCCAACGCGGAGCTCGAAACTTTTGCGGAGCTACAATAGCCACCGCAAATCTCTTCTTTCGCGAAGCACACGGGCTACGCGAAATACCTTTGCGAACCGAGAGAAAATGATTTTCTCTGAAAATTCTCTCTACTTCTCTCGAGGGGGTCGACCTGTATTTAAAAGAGATTCCACCGACCCTCGAACTTTCCACGCGAAGTCAATGCCACGTCATCTCAAATCGTGAAGCTCCAAAGTTTCTGCCGAAATTCTTTCTAAATCGCGAAGCACCTCGTCAATTTTTGGATTGTGGATCTCGTCGTAATCGCGGAGCATCACCGTCAACTTATTTCGCTCCTTCTCCGCGAAGCTCCCTCGCAAAGCCTTTCACCACCGCGATGCGCTTCAACTCTACCGTTCACAAAGCTTTGACGTAATCGCGAAGCATCACCACCTCCATTTTTCCGGCCTTCTCGAAATCCAATCCATGAATCCCATCTTCGCGAAACTCATGCCTTTGCCATATAAAAATATGATCTTCATGGAAATCCTATTTTCGCGATGCTCACCAAACTCCAAATTTTGGACCCCAAAATTTTGGCAAACACTGGGAAACGACGCCACCTTGTACTGCTATTTTGTACTGCCTCTAGATCATCCATTCCTTTTTCATCGTTCTTTTTCAACATGGATTGTCAACAACTTCTCGGGAACTCGACAATTCTCCATGGAAACCTTCTTTGTCAACAAACACAATCAACCCAAAAATACTGCAATGTTACCTTGAGGTATTTTTTCCCAACACATTACAACAAGAAATGTGGATCGCCAAGACCTTGAGTGATTTGCGCTACACCATCATCACCACCCCAAAGGGTGGAGCATGGAGCCACTACTCCCCATTTTGACTTCTAACCACTTTCAGAGTCTATCCCCAGAGTGATCCTTCAACTTGCCTCCCTGTTCCCAAAATTTAGAGGATTCTTGAGTCATCTTGATGATTACTGCTACCCGAGAGCCACCAAGGAGGGAACCCACCAGGTTGCGTTAGTGCCTCCAGCAAATAGTTCTTCAGCCCAAGAAACATATAGACCATTCCCCTGCTCCATCGATCTCTATTCAACTCACCCAACATCAAAGTCGTTCTGAGGCTCATAAATATTTATATTAGTGTGTATCATCTTCAATAGCTCATGTGGCCCTAGCCAGCCCCGACACAATCATCCAAGTCCCTAGTAATACATATCCAAGACTCCTCGATGTCCAGTTGGGATCAATCCCTCTACTCCCATGAGTTGGTGTGACTCTCGGAGTCGTCAGTGTCCCCATTAGTAATTACAGACTAGTATATGACGATGAGACTCAGTATGAAGGACCTCCCCATGGAGTCTCCTGCCATAGTGGAGTTCTTCCCCACACTTGCACCTAATATGGAGGTCCTCTCCGTGTTCCCATCATTAACCAAGGTGGAAGTAATCCCAACATCACTGATGATCAGTACAAAGGTACTCCCCATGCTTATGGTTCCAAATATGGAGGTCCTCCCAGTGTCTCTAACCAGTGATGCGAAGGCCCTCCTCACGTTGTCCCCAACTCTAATGGTGGTCCTCCCTGCTCTATCCATGATAATTATGGAGGCCCTCCCCACTCTAGAAATAAAAAAATATGAATTCCTCCATGCTCTATCCATGATAAGTATGGAGGCCTTACCCATGCTATCATTGGTCAACACCCAGATCCTCTCTCTGTTCATCTTCATTGGTGTGAAGGTTATCCTTGCACCTTGACCCACCAAAGTAGATGTCCTACCTGCTCAAACAACAATCGAAATGGAGGTCCTACCCATGTCCCCAATGACTCCAGCAGAGGTCCTACCTACCAAATCAATAGACATTTGTGTGATGGTCCTCCTCGCACCACCCACTTCAAAATAAGAGGTCCTCCCCAATCTGAATATTACATGAGCCACCTTTCTATGTTCCATGCACTGCATCTTCAAACTGATCCTCGTGACACTGGTGGAATTCTACATTGATGATTTAGTGGTTAAATCTCACTAATTTCAAGACCATCTTAGAGATATTGATAAAGCTTTAGGATTCCTTTTCTCTTGGAGATTGAAGATGAACCCCTTGAAATGTGATTTCATGGTGATGTTTGGAATGTTTCTCAACTTTTGTTGTCAGATATAGTGGAATTGAGATCTACCCAATGAAGATATGTGCTATCAGCCAGATCCATTGTCTGAGAATCTTTTGGGAGCTCCGATGTCTTCAAGGACACATATCCTACATACACTAATTCATAAAAAATTTAGCCAACAAGTAAAGACCTTTTCTAGGCTCATTATGAAAGGTGTCATCAATTAGTGGTATGAAGTGTGCCTTACCATGTTTGAGGAAATTATGAAATATATGATGCAACATCTGGTTATGATGCCACCCATTTTTGGGAAGCTAGTGGTTCTCTATGTGAACACCCTTTAATGACTCATTCGCACCCTTATCAACTAGAAAAACAAAAGGGTGAGAGAGAACATATTTTACTATCTTGTTCACATGATCTTCGATATAGAGACCAGATATTCTCCCATCATGATAAGAATCCTTGTGATTGTTTTAATAGTGCAGAGGTTATGACACTACTTGTAGTATCACAAGAGATATATGGTTTTCTACATGGATCTGTTAATGTAAATCATTAACTAGATTTTTTGGAAGATCATATAGATCATTGGGTTGTGTTCCTTCTATAGTTCGACATCAAATTCATTATCTAAAAGGCCATCAAGGTTCTGTCACTAGAATAATTTATGGTCCCTAATCCAGACCCTAAGGAAATTCTTTTATATTTTGATTTCATAGATAAGGTTATCCTCTTTTTGGACCAATTCATGACATGTTGAAAGTTTCATTTTAATGGTGCCTCTGGGAGCCTTACTGGAAGAAGGCTTAATGACCACAGGCACTACATAGTAGGTCTCAGAATTATTTTCATCACACATACTAGGGTTGTTCTTCCTTATTCATTCCTGCTATCAGAGGGTTGCACCAACAATAAGGTAGAGTATCAGGATCTCATTAATGGTCAAAATATGGATCTCGAGACTGATGTTCCCCACCTTCATGTGTATGGGGATCCAAGTTAGTCCTCAAGATGATCAACAGTGACTAAATCATTAGGAAGAGAGAGATTTTTCCCTTTCTCAAGAACACTCACCATCTAATAGCCCAGTTCAATTCTCAGCCATAGGGGAATCATGATCCCTAATCACAGAATAATCAAGATGATGCCCAATCTAGTTATCTTCTTCTCTCATAGTTCTAGGTCATTATGCTCTTTTCATTCATATGGTTCATCGAAGATTTTTCACCCATTTCATCTCAAACAGTGATGAAATCCATCAGGTAAATCACATTACCTATGATTCTTTAACATCTGGTCCTCTACATCCTACACCAACTATAAAAGCCTCTAATTAGACATCTCCATCTATCGAGCATCTTCACCGTGGAACTCTCTAATTAGAAAGAGCCAAATGTGATTCAATTACCTTACCATGCAGTTCAGTCCACCTTCTAGAGTGCCCCTAACCCTGATAAGACTCTTTACAAATGTGGTTTTGATGGAATTCTCCATTGATAAATTCAAGAAAGTGATATTCCATAGGTTATTCAGTAATTTCATGTCAGTTTTTGCAGTTCCCATCATTTTAAGTTAAAGATCCTTCAACTAATTTGAATGATGGGATAATTATGGCCCATCATGGTTTATGACTATATTGAGTTTTCCAAGAGGTGAAACACATATCAGATCCATGCTAATTTTAGGAATCGGCCACCAGAGCTAATACATACTACAATGTACTATTTTCCCTTTATGGTATGTGAACTCGATGTCATGGGAACATATCCACCAGTCATAGCTCAAATGTGTAGGTTCATTCTGATAGCAATTGATTTCTTCTCCAAGTGGGTAGAATAGGTTCTTATGGCATGTTCTATTATCGAGTTCGTGAACTCAAACATCCTATATCAATTATGGGTACCTCAAACTATTCTCACCAATAAAAAAACCAATTTCTGGGTGGTTGAGATGAAGAATTTTTATGCCAATTATATCATCTGGTTTATCCACACATCTCATTACCATGAATAAGAAAATGGACAGATTGATGAGTTCAACAAAACCATCTACAACATTTTTATGAATATGATGGGAGAGGACAAGAAACTTTTGTCAAAAAATCTCCCAAACACTTTATAGACATATTAGAAAATGAATCGCAATTCCACTCAGGTGACTCTATATTCCTAGGTGTATAGAACAGAGCCAGTATTTCCCATCAAGATTTAGCTTCCATCGCTTCGCACAACTACCTATGATCATCAAATTTCATAAAAAATAGTATAATTCCATCTATCTGATCTATAATACCTCGATGAAAATTCATTCTAGGTGTTGCACAATCTAGAGTGACACCAAAACAAGATATTCAGATCATTCCACATGAAATTTCATCTACTCTTTTTCCTCTTGGTTGATATGGTGCATTCTCTAATGATGATGACGATGCTCGATAGAAATCCACTAAAGTTGGAACACAAATGGGAAGGAACATATGTCATTCAAAAGTTTTATCCCAATAGTGCATATTCTCTGATCACCATGGATAGAGAGTGCACCACTCCTCTAACTAATGCAATGTTCCCCAAGCAGTTCTTTGCATGATTGGAGTCAAGTTTCCTACATGATGTTAAAAAATGCAGACACATCCTTCATTATGTTAAACTAGATAGACACTTCCTACATAATTATAAACTATGTTGTAGCATCCTGAATGATGTTAAACAATTCCGTGTATCTAGAATGACTTTAAATTACAGAGGTGTCCTAGCTGCAAGACATTAAACTTCACAACATAGATGTTCTTTTTTGCATTATCATAAAAGGATCATTCTAAATATCCCAACAACATGACGTTAAACTGGGAACCCATGTCCAAGATGTATGACTATAAACTATGTGCAAGTTCATCTTTTGAATGCATTATATGGTGTTGTTCCACTTTGGACCTGAGTCATGTTAGGTTGCATCATGGCATTGCACTGCATATTTCTCCTTAGAAGACCCATTCTATGGTCTAAGCTCTACAAACTTAAACTAAGATATCCAGTTTCATAATTACACAACATTAAACTATGTAAAAACATTTGTCTAGGATATATGATGATAAACTATACATCACCATGATTTCCTCACCTGAGAGAACATTTCTTCTGGCATCGTTCATCATCCATTCAATCATTACGAACTATGTATGGATTGATTACCATCCTCATGGGATACATATGAATTCCCAGGCATTTTTATTTGGGTCCAGCCACAAAATTAACCTTTAAGAAACTTGTCTTGAGTTTTCCTTTGGAATATATTATGTTGTGTGGGCCTCCATGGTCCTCATTCATGTGTGGTTGTTTATCCATTCCATACACATCCCTTTTGGGTTGCTTTAACCCCTAAGTTCAAGCCTTATGACTTTAAACAGTTGGTATGTTTTCCAAAAAAATGTATCCTGAGACGTGGGTCCCTTTGGCCTCATTCACATTGGTATGCCCCTATCTCACTATACATGTCCTATTTCTAAGATACCCACCTCATAGTCCATGAATTATGACTTTAAACTTGGAGAAATTTCTTCTCAGTAATATGTCGTGTGGTATTGGGTTTTTTGGCCTCACCCATGTCGGGTGATACCACGCCACATATTTCTTCTTCACCTCCTAGTACAAACATCATGACTCTAAATTTTATAAGTATATTCAAGATCATGAGGTGTGTTATGGGCCTCGTTGGTCATTTTGGTTCATTCTTCCCATGCCTCTATGTATTTTTTGGATGACATGTCTTCCCTCTTGTCTTAGTTTCATGACATTAAATTGTATATCATTGATGTTCTTTCTCAAGATGACATTTCCTCTATAATCAATCATCTACCATTATAGTTTCATGATCTATATGTGGGTTAATTTATATCCTTGTGTGATATGTAGAGACTCCTATACATTTTTTCTTTGGGATCAACCACCGGATCAAAAACATTTTTGGCCCTTGGCTTGAGTTTCCCTTTGGGGGTGTATGGAATGACTTGGGTATTTTGGGTCCTCATTAACATCAGGTTATCTTCCAAACCATGCACGTATCCTCCAAGATACAACTCTTTCCTCAATATAATAGTTTCATGACAATAAACTATGTAAAATTATTCATCCTAGCTACATGATGCCAAACTACATGCTAATGTTGGTCCTTTCTTTACAACCATAAAAGGTGAGTTACCCACATCCTAGAAACACACTATTAAACTATGATATAATTTCTTAGGTGTATGAAAATAACCTGCATAACACCATCATTTTTATCACATGACATTAAACTATACAGATACATCCCAGGCACACGATTTCAATCTAGGCACCTATGGTCAAAATTCTATGACCATAAACTAGGATACATTGGTCCATGAAATATGAACATAAAATATTTTCAATACTGGGTTCTTTTATCTTTAGTTTAGTTAGGTTCTACCACTGACATGCTCTGATGCACTGGAGTGTGAGGCTTAAGTTTTCAAGTTCAATGAGAATATTTCTCTAACCTATATCCATACATCAAGTCTTTTAGGGTTTATATTTGCACCATATTTTACACCCATAAGGACCCCTAGTGATGTGGAATATATAGCTTTGAATCACCTCCCATTCTGGACCAATGTCTTAATGGATCTATGGAAATAAATAGCAGCTCATATGTTTCTAATTTGGTGTATAGTCAATTATTTTTTTCATCCCCCACCCTTGATTGGTAATGTTTTATACCATGTGTTGTAAATATGGTCAACAATGGACCTTCCTGTGAGTTGTCCCTTCTATGATTTGGAACATGGAAGTAGTAATTTACATTCATCACACCTACCATTGTTCTAGTGTAACTATAACACCTTTAGTGTTTCTCCACCATGAATTTGAACATGTTGAGTGGGAATGTCGGTATCACTAAGATATTCTCAACCTAGAGTTTCCTCACCCTTGTTATGTGCTTATACATGTGATACCGAAAAAAAACATCACTCCTTGTTTCCCAAACCGAGCACTGTTCATGTGGGATTCAGAATTTTGGGTAAGGTTTGTACCCAGATAGAGGAGTTTCACTATCTCTAGTTCAACTCTATGACATGAAACTAAGATCCCATATAGTCCAATCTCTAAAATTGTAAACTAAGATCCTCTATATGATTCTATAGAGAACTTGTTTTATGGTTTGGGCCTCTATGGTCCTCATTAACATCGAGTTTTTTTGCACCATCCATGTACCCTCTATGGTTACTCTCCACCAAACGGAATCCTTACTAAATAACATTAAAATTCATTAATCAGTCTAGTCATTAGAGCTTAAACTATGGAATAATTGTCTAAGGGGAATGATGAATAACTTCACCACATTATGGTGTTCTCTCTTCAGAGGACATCACCCCTTGTAATTGGTCATCTACCATGAAACTTTTCAAGAACTACATATGGAATTATTCATTTAGAAACACCCAAACTTTCCATCTTGTTCCAAAAGCTCAAAATAAAAGAATAAAAAAATGTAATCCCTCCTCTGCCTGTGTATGGTTCAAACAAACATAGTGAAATTTTATTTCAATAACTACGTGTTACTTGATTCCCATCTTCATGGTATATGATACACGAAGTGACAATTAAACCATCAATTTCAGGTCCAGTTGTAACATTACTCCCCATTTTCACATTGTTATATCTCAATCCTCACTATATGGAATTAAACTACATGGATTTACAGAACTACATGTGACTTTATTCCCATCCTTTAGGGATACATAGTGACACCAAAGCAATTTTCATTTGGTCCCTACCACAACATTTAACTTCATCCACATTGGGTCACCATGATCTGAGCTTTATGAACTTAAAATAGACACTCAATTCCTGGATCCATGACATTAAACTATATGAAGGCCTTTTCTGGTATATTTTGTGCAATGTGGGTCTTTGGAGTCCTCATTCACATCAGTTATATTAAGAAACCATGCCATATATGCCCAATTGAGACTCTTCTATAATCCAAGCACTATGACATTAATCAAGGAATCCATATCCCCAATTCATGATGTTAAAATAAAACCCCACTCAGGACATGTTCTGGATGCACCATAATATTTTTTGGGTGTTTTATCTCCCTCGCTATATTAGATTTCACACACTATGTTGTGTTTCATAAGTACATGAGGCTTGATTCTCATCCTTATGGGTTATGTAGTGACGCCTGGCCATTTTTTCTTTAGGAAAATACATAGGTTCATTTACCTTTTGGGACTTTTTCCCTCAGTCTTGGTTTAAACATTGCGACCATAACCTAGGGACTTTTCTATGATATTTTCACTCTTCTATATCTTTTGTTTCCTTCCCATCAGTTCCATGATACTTATGTAGTGCACAAACCTTCTTTAGCTCATTCACATTGAGTTTATTTCTTCCATTCTGCCAAAATATTCTAGGAATATATATTTTTATAGTCTATGTAACATGTATATAGACTTTTGGCTAGGGTCCTAGTAGTATGAACAAAAACTAGGTGAAACATCCCTATCACATGATTTAAAATAGAGAGACATGTCCTGATCATATGAATCTAAACTGAACCATGCATCGTCTTCACTATATGACATTAAACTCTATGTTCATCATATTTGTTTTCATAATGTGAAACTTCATGACACTCTAGTCCCTCCCCAAATAGGATCTTCCTAAAGGATGGGTTTGATCTTTGTTTAGACCAATGTGTATATGCCAATGTGATTTAATTCACAATGGACTAATTTCAAAAGTGTTGGAATCCATTAAAACATTCCATTAGTCTACCCCATAATTTTTGTTCCCCTCAGTTGAATCCTTAGACTATATCATGACTGAAGGAGCTGCCTAATAGTCTAACTATTACATTTCATCTCATCGAACATTCTAGGGAAATGATTCAAAATGCATCAGATGACATTTCGAGATAGGTTTTGGGTTTCGAATAACGTCAGCAGTTGAACCTCTTTTGTTTGTCCCCATTTCAGTCTAGCGGTGTTGATAATTTGTTCCAAATATAATCATCAATTATCTTGTACCAATATTCCTTCCTCCGTATATTTTTAATTTTTTTCATTGTGATTCAAAAATTTCCATTCCCCTTTGTTAAGATTGATTTCAATGCCCATGACGTTAACCCGTTCGTGCAATAAATTTTTTTGGGAGAGGAAATTTGGATGTTCTAGGAGACCTCTTCTCCAGTCACATCCTCTCTTGTACCACACACTCTAGGGGTTAAGTTATCAATAATAGACCTCAAGTGTTCAATAATTATCCGAAAATCTAATACAATGTGAACGGGTTATATGATCGTCCCATGTTTCTCGCTTTGGGCACAAACCACATAAGCATAGAGAATATTCATTGGTTATTTCAATGATATGGTCAATTTTAGATAATTTAAATGATCATGAAATTATTCATGCACACAATTCAAACAATATGAATATTTTAAAATTTTGGAAAAATATTCACCTTATAGACCCTCCACATCACTGGAACGCTTCAATTCTACCCTCTTTAGCTTGTGGCCTCCAGGATACTCTATCACCTCATGAGCTCCCTTTATTATTAATTTTCTTCCAGACAGTGTTCATCAGCCCTGATCATCACCCAATCCCACTAATCCTTAAGATCATCTACTTGGTGAGAGACCTATCTTGGTTACTCCTAGGATTTTGTTAAATGGACCCTCAATATTGCTACCAGTTTTAATTGAGTGGTGTCCAAGTAAGAATTCCCATTCATCCTCCCTTCTAGACATTGGATCTCATGTTCATTATCATGAAGATTTTTATTACTGAAGGAATTATCTGAATTCCATGATTTGTCCAGATGTCAACTACTTTCCAATATTTTATCGATGATGTAGTCTTGAATCAGTATATGCAGACCTTGAAAATCCCCCCATTCAATGAACAGATCGCCTATATAGTGGTGAAGTGATCACATTCAAATTATCCACTGTGGTTCTGGAGTGTTTTTTAGGATGCACTCGATCAATTTCCAAGACTAGATTCAGGAGGTGTAGTTTTCCTTAACTGTATCAGAATCTGAATCATCCATATCCTCTGGGTCAGCATGCTCGTACTCTAGTAATGCAATTAATAATTCAGATTTAGAATCTTCCACTAGCATAAAATAAGACAGTATGGCCTCTGTATAATGTGGTTTATATTCATCACTTGATCCCACCTTGATAGGATTTTCCCTTCTGGCATGAGGCGACACCTCACTGGTAAAACTATTAGATGTTGCGGCCAGTCAGCCCGATTAGTAGGCTCTCTATAAAATGACACCCCATCAAGAGAAAAATTACATATCCTCATACCATTTCCTATAATATAATTCCTCTTGCTCCTATTAGTATTCAGATAAGAAGATATCCAGTCAGCCTAATAGAGCAATAATAGATGTGGCTCTGTAATGTGATGGAATTACAAAAGTCGAGCAATGGAATTTCTTGTTCTCAGTTTGTCATTGTTGGGATATCAAAACGTGTCCCTTTGTATATGATTGAGGGATCTTAAGATTATAGAGATTCCACCCTATCATTTTCAATACTATTGGGCCTTACAACCACTATCTCCATGGACATAGGTCCTGGGGCATGGACTTCTGCATTTTCTTCCAAACCTATGTCCCCATGAGAGGGAGTCTCTTGTGAATTATTCTTTTGTACATAATAAATGGAATTTTAGAGATCAATGTAAATCATGATAAAAGTGATATAACTTGGGAGTGCATTGAATCTCACTTCGAGATCTCCGGTGAATCCCTGTAAGGAAGTTTTCCCTATGGATACAACCTCAACACCCTCCAAATAGGATTCATTTGAGGCTGTGACCTTGTTATCCAATTTGGGTCTTCCTTTATTGGAATAATCCCCAAAAGATCTATCTGAGTCATCGTGAAAGGGGAAGTACTACACTAGCTTATCCTTATAACGATTTAGTGGGGATGGATTGTCTAGTAGAAACCACAATCTATCATTCTTTGGACATAATGTGTATTGGGAAGGCACTAGGTCCTCTAGCCCCTCTACAAATTTTCCCCCTCTACCTAGGATGTGTGGAATCCCCCCTTAGTAATTTTGACCCAAAATAGCTCCATCTCATGCCTATTCAGGTGGTCCCACATCCTATTGGTTTCAAGAAACTACTTATTGTTGTCCCAAGTGTCCCAATCCACATGAAAAAACATTGTACATCAGAATGTACTTGTGGAACAATCAATTCCAAGGAGATTGGATAGATATTCTGTGAAACAACCTTGATTCTACCCCTTCTTCCCAAGTCTTCACGGCTATGACCGCTACTCTTAGGTCCCTATATAATCATCATTTATTCATCCCATGAGTAGTGGGAATGGTGAATCATTCTACCTGATTGAACCTGATCATCACCTTTTTCAATGATATATTGGAAGAAAAACTCTCTGTGATGTTCAATAAAACTGTCTGAATGTTTGTTTCTTGAGGATATATGGGATTTAGATATTTTTATCCTCCCATATGCACTTACACCCATTTTTATTGAATTTGAATCTTCTCGCACACATGGAGTGGCCTCTTCCACTTGATAACATGCCTAATCACCTTATATAGCTTCTTCATCACCATCACTCCATGATTGGTATGTTGCCCCATTGCTAGCATCGCCTCCATGATAAATGTTATTGGCTATACCCCAATGTGCCTTACATTTACTGGAAGAATCCATCCACTGATCAAGATAGAAATAAATCTTTTTAACATAGATATTGGTGGATGCTTGGTCTTGATGTTTTACCCCCACAATTGCCACTGGCTATCCCTAGGAACTATCAGTAGGAACATTCTCTGCCTCACTGGGTCCCTCTTGAACATGTGTGGAGCCTTATATATAGCTTCATAGGTTCCTTTTCTCCCTCAGAAGTCTTGTGTACAAGGAAATCCAGAAAATAGATTATCCACATCTTAATGTGGACATCCCTATTCATCTTCTTGTCTTTATTCATTCCTTGCACCAGATCCAGTAGCACATTCTACAAACATGGAATCTACTCCTGATCCTCCTAGGAATTGTATGTGGGGAGGAATTCGTCATACATTCCCCCATGATGATGGGAATTCCAAAGATATGATGGAGGACCCAGAGGCTATTATTGAATTCTTTATAATGAAAAAATAAAGTGTTGTTTTCTGATGACCATCAACTCAGAAGTTCTGTAATAATATCCTTCTGTTGATAGGAATGGAATGGATAATACCATTATTCTTCATAGAGGCCCTCTTTCCACATCTCCACCCCAATCTCGGGATAGAATCCACTTACCCAGTAGGACCAGGACCATTATTCTGTGATGTTTCTTCCATGGAACATGTCCCAGTCACCGGTCCACCCCTTCTTTGGGTTTCATATTCCCACCTTGATGATGGTATTGTATCGTGTTAGTGATGTATATCTCTCCAATAGTCTCTTGTTGATGTTGTTGTGATGGCTATAAATGCAGTTTGTTGTGATAAGAGATTGATCCTTCTAGACATGTCCATATTTTACTCAATACCATTGATACTTTTCTAGTGTTCCCCTGAACTAGTAGGTCGCTTCATCCCTTATGGCTAGTGGGATGAAGACACCATCCCTCAAAAATCCATACAAAGGCAATCTATTATAAAGGGGTAATCCTTCTAAACTTCTGACAAAATTTTAAGAAGTTAATCATGGTATAAATGTCTCCAAATATACTCATAGATCATGGTATTATTCATCAAATCTTCCCTTAAGGAATCATCCACAAGGACCTCCCACGTAGCTTCTTGCGGGTCCATCAGATTAGGGAATTAGTCAATTTATAAATCCTTATTCATAGATACTTCTTAGGAAGATCATTCTCAGAGAATCAGTTCATGGAGCCTCACTAAACTATTCTTGAAAGGACATGCAACATCATATGACAATGCCCCAGTTTGTTAAATGTAATTCACATAGAAAATGAATGAGGACCCCATTCATAAATATACATTTGTGGGTTGGGATGGGTTCCATCATAGAGATACTATCTTTGGTTCACAAAGATACCATACATATATGGACACCTAGGGCACTATTTATAGATTCTCAGACAAATGATCTTCATGGAGGCCCACCAAGAATTGTGTTTTTCCCTCCCCTATGGGAATTGTGTGGACTTCATGGAGAGATAGCTTTGTGACTTCCCAGTTTCTGAGGACTGACCCTCATAATGTAACACTCCATTCCCTCATCTCTTCTTTTGAGGTGGGGAATTTTTTGGAACCTAAATATGTTCCACAGTATACATGGAGAAGTACCATGGTCATTTGGGATGGGATCCAAGCGCAGACATCATCAAATCCCTTCAACTAATTTTGTTTCATAAATCCTATTTGTAGGGACCATCATCACTGTGTCCTCACAAAGGTAGAGAATTCAACTCCCACAAGTCTAATTCCATTCATGACTACATGAATGCCATTGAATGAAATATCTGTAAGTCCGAAAGACCCTCCCCTGATCACATATCCCAATTTGCTTCACGAACACCTCTTAGCACCACAACACCCTGATGCCTATAAATATCTGGCTCGTCCCACCACAACTGGATGGTTACTCTGACATTTCAACATTTGAGATCCCATTTCATGAATCCCTTAATTACCATGAACTATTTACAAAATGTATCACCCAAGGTACTAGAGACTCATGATCTTACCTTTCCCTTGTTTCTATTTACCCTTTCCTATTGTATGAATGCCTTTTGTTAAGGCCCACACCTTTTCTAGAGGAAGGAGACCCTTTGGGTTACTCAAGGATTTGTAGATCATTATGTCTTCATGAAGAATTCTTCCATTAATTAAGGAATTAATGATAAGTTATGATCCCCATACTTCATAAATCATAATCATTCACTAAGTACTTGTTCATTATAAAACATCATAGCTTCGTGAAACCACTCTCAGCAAGGCCCCTTAATTCACAAGACCCTCCTCTATGTGACCCACCAGCTTGTATATAGAGATTTATTCAACCATTCTGTGGTATCTCTTATTGTGTCTCTGTACCCTTAATTTTTTGTATAAGGACACTAACATGGACCCATTGATCAACCAATCTCCCACAACCCTCACTTTGGGAATTTTTGAGTCCCTCCCTTGCCCAAGTGTGGTGGGTATCAGTTATGTATGTCAAAGGGGAGATGAGCATGTCCACCCCATTCGAGCTACAGAATGTTAAAATAATAATCCCCATTGTCCTCATTACATGGTGTTAAACAGTAGTCTCACCCCATGCAATTATCACGGGGTTCCATGTCTAAGGAATCCTCGATTCCCACTTGTCTCTATAGTAGTGATTGAATTAGATCCTCCTCACATGGAATGAGATCTTCCTATGGTAGATTCCAAGCATACGCCCCGCACCATCGCTTGCTGACACATTATTGACAATGTGACTGTATGGTCTACTGGCTCCTATTATTTTGAAAAAAGAGCATTAATCACATGGGATTAAATATTTAATAGTGACTGTGATACCTTTCTTCTTGGAATCCCTCCTTGAGTAATCCCCAATCCCCTTCATTGTAAAAAACATGGGGTTTGATCCATGTATTCTATACAGGGAACATAAGAAGCCTCCCTATGTTCTGATCCAAACTATTGGTAATCTTTGGTGCTCCCTATTTGGGATATACCCTCATTATGTGACATATTCCCTTTATGGGACACATCCCCCCCAGATCCACCTCTATAGGGTGTTATAATCCATTTTCCATAACCAATATTATCTATCATACACCTTGATTTTATAATATGCCACCACATCCCAATAAGATCTTGAAATTCAACCAAATACCAATATTCTATATGGTTCACCTCCCTAGGTGGCCTTTCCCCAAAAATCATTCTTCTAGGTAGCTAACCACGAATAACCCCCAACTTGTCTTTGGGGATGTTATCCACTTGTAAGACTTGATTTCATTACCCATTCTTTAACTACATGGACATTTATCCATGTAGTCTATAGAGGGTGCTTAGGAAGCTTCCTTGTGGTTCAATCACATCATCCATTCCCATCATGTTATTTACCTCGAGTCGCTATGTCTCAAGAGAATCGTTCCCTAGTCAAAAGGTTCCACTTCCTCCGGGTCCCTATCCATGCACTTCATTCTCATGGGCCACCTTCTCTAGTGTCTCATCACCCCCATCGGATCAATGTGGACATGTATCCTTGTCTTTTAAATAGGGTACGTAGGAAGCCTCCCTGAGGTTTAATCCCATAACCACTCACACTCCACCCAATCCCCAAATTCTATATATTACGCATCATTCATATCAATATTGATTCTTACCTAGGCTACCACATCATGGTGAGATCACACCATCCATTTTTTCCATCTCAATACATAATCCTGATTCCCCTCATTACTGCTCTCAGCAGCAATCAGGAATCTAACCATCCATAATCCCCACATAATCCATATTCATCCACCAAGAGTGATCCTCTAGATATGGGAAGTAATAAATCGGTAAGACCAAATTTAATCTCCCTTTCAAACTACTAGGGTTCTAATCCCTTAATTCTATATAGGGTATATAGAAATCCTCCCTAAATCTCATCCAATGGTAAACCTTGGTGTCCCCCTCATTTTGGTTCACATTCTGGGTCCTCCCTCAGTGGTGTCCATGTCAACCTTCACGGAATAATATCATCTATTTATAAGACTCCCCATCCCCATTCGACTCTCATTGTACATTCTAATCCATCAATCCGACAAACCTTATAGGTGATCCCTCCCAGGGGCAATGCTATGATCCATCTCTATGGTACGTTTGGATTGATATCAGCCCATATCCAAAATACATTAAACTCATTGACTTCCCCATGTTAAACATGGGAAACTTGAAGACAATCTCAAATACATGCCTCTAGCATAAGATACTCTGTGACCTACATAGGATTCCTCGGGTTATGTGCCATGGTGAATCCCACTTATGAATAAGAATACAGGTGTTCCAATGTTCTAATTCCAAGACGTGATGTTGATTCTCAATGTGACTACTATATTAATCAATATTTTCTTCCCAGACTATACCCCTTTGAATGTCCATATAGAAGAGGCATAAATAACCAGTGTCCACAAATATATGACACTGGGAATGAGTTTCATGAACTACGAATTTAATCTATGAGGGAGACCTAGAGTAGGAGAAGAATTCCAAAGAGGAATCTGTGGAAGGTGGAACTAAAAATCCATCACCCCATTTTGATCTAGGAGCATACATCTCAAAAAATGTGATGAATATCACCCACCTTTGGAAAGCAGTATTTTCAGGAACTATGATGCCTCCCAGTGAACGAGCGAGCGTGCCCTGGTGGAAAGTGTTGAAAACAATATTATGTCATCATAATGACCAAAAAGTGATGTAATATATGACATAAAATGGATCCATAACAAAATATAAATTTCCAATTTAAAATAATTTCTTTTACAAGTTATTTAATTTATTTTATAATTCCATAATGAATCCTCCAAAACCAATATTATATTTCATAGTTTTAAAACAAATTCATTATAAACATGTCTGGAATCCACATCACCAAAAGAATTATTTTTGGATTTTGGTTCATGGAATCATAAAATAATTATATCCACTCCTCGTTAGAAGAAACTATAGAAAAAATAATGGGTTTTGTGGTTTGGATTAATTTATCATATAGTGTCCAAAACCAATGTTTAGAAGTTCACAATGAATTCCCCTATTTTTTTAAATATAACCCAACCCAACCACCCCTTCCAATTAACCCACAACTCAAGGATAAAGAAGTAACTATACACTTACATCTCTATATTTCTCCCATGTTTCTCCCATTCTCTTAAGAGTCTCCACTATAGGTTTAAGATACACCCTCTCTAGGTAATGGATCCTCTCTTGCCCCAAATTATTCAAGAACCTTCTTTATATTATGCCTGTTAATTTACAAGTTTTTCAGTTGGGATATATTCTTACAAATCCATCTTACTATCCTTATGTTGTATTTTTGACTTGATACCCTTTTTTACCCACATTAATTCCTTCAGTGAATCATTATGTACCCTAATTATGCTTCCAAAATTATCCTATGATTTTTCTATCCAAAAAATTGTGTAGGGAATGCACATCCCCATTTCAACTCAAGGGTATTCACTTTAATGTAGCTACCCTTAATTTATTGGGAAATTACATATATGTTTCTAACACTCTCTAATCATCAGATTAATAGTTATAAAAGACATGTGTGTGTTTCTTGGTCTATGTGGCACACCTATGCTTGTACAATATATGTATCTTCTTGGTGGTCATGGAATTATATTGACCTCCAATGAATTGCCTAATATTTTAGTATTATTATAGATTATGTATGGTATTAGTAAGTGAACCTAATCCATTATTGATTTTTATCCACCATGTGATTATGTCATGTATGTTATCCTTGACTTATTTTTATGCCGTGTTTTATGTTATTTTCACATTACTATGTTTCATTGATGTTATCATGTTGTATCATTAATCATTATTAAATATTATGATTCTCACCCATTTTATGTATCATTGATATGCCTATTGACTCACATGTATTATTTTCTTCATGCAATGAATTCATTATTACTTTTATATGATTTATAGCTAACAATTTTCTTATCTACATCCCCAGGTTATCCCGTCGTGTTTACAAGATCCATTGAATATAAGAAACTGTTTTGGATTTTTTAAAATAATTATTTTTTTCGTTATTCAATTTTTCATGTGATGTTCTTAATTAGAAAATACCCCTAGGCCTCATGGTTCCATGGGGTTTTATTATATGTATATTTATATAATAAATCATTAATTAAGGTGTATTAAAATTATGGGCTGGCATGGTTAGTATTTTAGAAATGTATATTTATTTTTTTGGGTTTTTATTATAATGCTCTAGTGAAATACCTAGGGATAAGAATAAAAATAATAAGACATTCCCCAATTTTGGTGAAGTATTGAGAATTTGGTTTCTATGAAAATACATCTTGATTAGGATATTAAATGTGGTTATGGAATGGGAAAAGTTGTACCTAGGTGTAATAAACTTGAAAAGGGATCATTGATCTGGAATTGATCATCACTTGGTTCACGAACGTGGGCCTTTCTTAACACCTAGTTTTAATCACAAAGTGGATATGATTTGGAAATTTTGAAATATTATTAAGGAAAATTATTAATGGGAAAAAACATCACATAACACTTTATGTTGGGAAATAATATCATGGATAACTTCCATTGAATCCTAGAAATTTATTTGATAAGGAATATGTGTTAATTACGAGTTATCCCACTAATTTTCATGGTTTTTCATTTATCTATTTAATAGTTTATAATACACATCTCTAATTTTTAATTATTTTTAGTCAATTTCTAGAAATATAAGAAATTGAGTCAATGGACAATGTAAAAAGAAAATTAGTGGTTGAACAAAGGAGATACCCAACTAGATGAGAGAAAGAGTTGGGTTTGATTTTAATGACACTCTTTTTAATTTTTATGATTTCTATATCTAAATTTTATGCATCCTTAAGGGAAACTATTACATATTATTAGGTTGGGAGTAGAAAATGGGAAGTTCATGAAAATACATTCTAAATTTAATAATTTTTTTAATTGTATAATTAATAATAAGAAATGATCGAATCGCCCTAAAAAATAGAAAGTTTCAATTGATACCTTTAAGCATTAAAGGCCTTTGAAATTCGGTGGATTTACTGATTCATTAATCTCAGAAAAATAAATCAACTTCATTGAAAATATCTTCTCCATCAGTCAATTCTATAACTAATATAATTTAATGTTTATTTTATCATATAGAAGGAGAAGCTGATAAATTTTGTACATTTTTTAAAAATATAAAACTTTAGAATCAAATAAAAGTAATGGAGGGAAGTAATTATAGAAAATGTTTTTTTTGAAAAAATTTCCCTCACACTCTCCAAATTTAGTTGGAGAGTTATTTACTTTACCCTAAAAAAAAGATAATGAATTTATCATGAAATATAAAGAAAAATTTACAAGACATGCATGATATGCCTATGTATATTTCATCACCCATGAATTTATTGTTCATTCCTTATTTGGAGTATTATTGTTGATCCTAAAGAAATATTAGTCTATAAGACTTTGATATGTATGTGTAAATTTTTATATGTTCCCTCAAAGTCAAAATAGAGATTAGATAATCTCAAGGGTCTTTCGGGTCTCCACAATAGAAGTGAAAAATGGATTTTAATCCTGGTGGTGTGGTGGGGAAAAATTATGGTTGCATGAAATTCCATCATTCCCCTAGTCAAATGTGTGGGTAGAAGAATATCAGAAATTTCATTAAGGGTAAAAGGAAATTTTGTAGCTGATGGAAGGAAGGGAGCCTATCTAGAGATTTCTGAGAGAGAAAACCCACCATTCTGATTGAAGAATCCAACTCTCCAATCAAACCTTATCTTATTTTATATTATTTCTATTTAAAGTAACAAAAACACTCTGTGAATCAACACACTAAGATGAGAGTTGTCTAAATAAAATTGACGAGAACAATCTTCTAGGCCTAGAGTGAAAGGGAGTGTTTATGATATCAATAATACTAAGTTGGATCTCAAAAATAATGTTGTAGAAATAATTATAGTTATTAATTAAAGGGTAGAAAACAAATAATTTTATTTTGGTTCTATGAATTTTTTCGTATCACTCAAGTTTAGTTGAAATATTCAATCACCACCTCAAAACATGGTGGTTGACTTATCGGTGAAGATGTCATATGGGTCAATTGTGATGTATCGATCATATAACTCATCCCCTATAAAAAATTACATAATACCATTACAATAATTCAATGTTATTTTATGTATGCAATGGATTTAATTTATAGATCCAATAAAACATTTTGAGGTAATGAAATCGCCCACTATATCAAAAAACACCCTCCTATTCTATAAAAGTGCAAGGAGAAGTTTTAATCTTATTGTTTCTCCTCATCTCAAGCATGGATATTATTTCCTTATGAGGAATAATATATAGCTCAAATTATTTATACAAAATTATATAATCCATATTGACATTCAATCTATATGTGAATTCAATGATGTGTTTCCCATAGAATTTCCTGGTCATCCACATAAATTAGAGGTTGCATTATAGATAAAACTTATACCCATAACATTACCAAATCCCATTACATTATATTCAATAGATATTTTTCAATTTTAACAGTTGGAAAATAATTAATGTAGAATCTAGATAACGGTTTTATACACCCAAGTTCCTCATGGTGGGGTGAACCATTCCATTTTGTAAAAAAGAATGTTGGTTCAATGTGTGTCTGCATTGATTATTGTGAGATCAATAAGATCATAATATATAAAAAGTATCATATTCTATGGATTGAGGACATTTTCAATCAACTATGTGATGCCTATTAATTATCTATGTAGGATCATTGGTGTGGATGCTATCAAGTAAAATTGAAAAAGTAGGATATCCCGAATATTTATTTTTATACGTGGTACATGCACTATAGGTTCACATTCATTCTATTTAGACTCGCTAAATATCTATAAATCATCATGAAGTTTATGAATATATTATTTATGGATTACCTCAACAAATGTAAGGTAGTTTTTATTGATGATATTCTTATCTACTCTATATGTAAGGAGGAACATGAGGAGAACGATAATTTCATATTAAATAATTTTTAAAAGGAAAAGTCGTTTTAAAAGTATAGTAAATTTTGATTTTGGATAGATAACGTAACCTTCATGGGTTATGTTATCCCCTAACAAGGGATATATATAGATCCTTACAAAATTTAGGTAACAGTATGATGATCAAGATCAACATCTATTATTGAAATATATAGTTTCCTTAGGTTTTTTAGGTACTATAAATGATTTTGGAGAAAAATATCATGATTGTAAATCCTACTAACCAAGATAACTCGGAAAAGTGTCAAGTTTTACAAGACTAAGTAATGAGATGAGATCTTTAATGATCTAAAAAGAAGCTAATCACTACACCTATTCTCATATTACCCACCAATGGGAAAGTATTTGTGATCTATAATGATATATGTCTATGTGGATTTGGTTGTGTACTCATGCAAGATGAAAATGTGATAACCTGTGATTCTTTCTAATTAAATATCAATGAAAAAAATTACCCAAATCATGCCCTAAAATTTCTTGAAATGACCGTTACATCAAATATTTAGTGTAGTTTCCTCTATGGGTAGAAGTGTTACATATATATGGATCGTAAAATCCTCTTCTATATATTCATAATAAAAGGAGATCAATATGGTCTCAAAATAGAGGTTTTAACTTATTAATTATTATGTTTGTCAAATTCATTACCATCTTGGGAAAGAAAACAAAGTTAATGATACTATAAGTAGAAATGATCCTACATCATTATCCATGATGATGATTTCAATGTATCTAATATTATTGTACATATAGTGGATGTGAATGGGAATAATAAAAGAATATTCATCCTAACATGCCCAAATAAATGGTTAACCATCAATTCATTATAGGATCAATGTGGCTTAGAAGGATGATGTGGTGCTATAGAAAAAAGTAGATAATTTTATTGAGTTAGAATTTTATAAAGATTGATTTATAATTTTTTGAACCCAGATATGTGCCCCATCAAAAAAGGTAAAGAAGATGGAAATTATGGATGATTCATAAAGATTATACTTCTCTATTAATCCAGGAAGAACTAATATGTATATAAATTTGATTAAAATATTATGGTTAGGTAACATGAAGAGGGATGTTGATAAATTTATATCTTAATTCTTAGCATGAAAAAAATTCAAGAACAAACAAATGAAGCCTAATGGTATGATGCATCCATTTCTTATACTAGTATATATATTGGAAAAAAAAACCATATATTTCATATTAGGGCTCCCCAAGACACCTAAAGGAAATAACACCATCTAGGTTGTAGTAGATATCCTTACCAAGTCAGAACATTTCATTGAAATCAAAGATTATTTCTCTCTTAACCAACTCACCAATATAAACATAAGGGAAGTGATTAGACTTCATGGAGTTACAATCTCTATTGTATATGATCAGTATTAAAGGATTACCTTGATGTTTTGGAGAAGACTTTAGAAAGTGATGGGCATATAAATGATATTCAAAACATCTTATTACCCATAGATAATTGGTTAGTTTGAAAAAACCATTAAAACTATAGAGGATATATTGAGATCATGTTAGATGTATTTTCAGTGATGTTGGGATCAACACCTTCATATAGTGGAGTTCTTATATAACAATTATTTTCATTTTAGCAGTCAAATATAAAACTATTATTATATGTATTGGACGAGGTTTTTGAATATAACATGGTAGGAATAATTTGGAGATCAGAATATGATGAGACCTAATCTTATCATTGAAATGATATAGAAGGTTCAAACAATTAAGTTTCACATGAAATCCACACAAATTCAATAGAATATCTATAAATACAAATGTTAATGATACCTAGAGTTTATGGTAAGTGATCCAATGTTCAATCATGTTTCACCTTGAAATAAATTCACGATGTTTGGGAATAAGGGATTTTTTATTCCTAGATACATCAACCCATTTGATATCCTTGATTGCATCTGAGTAGGGGATTATCAATTAGAAATACAACCTAACATATTTCATAAATATGATGTCTTTCATGTATCCCCCTTGAAAAAGTGCATACTATACCTCTCACATGTACTAAATCCCAATGTGGTACTATTAAAGAATGATTTTTTATATTGGGAACATCCAGTTCATATTGTATATCATAGAGGTTATGTTCTACGAAGTAATTCAATTGACTTATTCAATGTTTTGTGGAGGAATCACATGGTTGGGGAAGCAACATGGAAACCCAAAGTGATGATGGAAAATAATTACACTCATCTATTTCTATTTGTGAATTTAAAATTTTTACAGTGAAATTTCTAAATGGAGGTATAATTTAAAGTCCATTACTTTTATAAATGAAATTCCCATTTGGAATAAATAAATGAATTATAATGTAATATAGTAAAAGAAAACATTTGCACTAAGTTGATTATTTTAGATTGTTATATGGTGTTTAATATTAAAAATACCATTAGTCATCATAACAAGGGATAATATAGTCATTGTATAGTGACCATTAAGATTAGTACATTAGGGGTTATGATAAAGTAAAATTGACACAGAATGAATGAGTGATGGCCTCGATGAGTGGGATTGTATCCTATGAAGCCCATTTAGTGGATCCTTAAAGGGAGATATCATCACTAGGATTTATGTTATCCAATCCAAATATGATATTCAAGAACTAAATAATAGGTGAAACTATTTATTATATATGATTAATCTCATCATGATCAAAACTGAAACCATGTACATTGAAACACCCCTAAGAAAATGTCACCATCGGACATCATAACCTTTGGGAATTTGTTGGTGTATAAAAGGGTTATGTATCTAGACCCCAATGGTGTAATTTTTTTTTGTTTTTATAATTATTTTATTTATATTTTATTAATTTACAATGAATAAATAATTATATTAATAAAAAATAGATTTCGATGTGATGACACAATAATTGTATTTTAGGGAAATGCATAGTTTCAATCCAAGAAATAGTATTAATGAGTTAAGAAATTTTTTAATAAATTATATTTTAAAAATATATTATTAAATAAAATTTATTAAAAATAAATGATAATATAATTTTAAGAAGTTAAATTTAATTTTTATAAGGGTCAGAAGGACAATTATTGTCAATAGAATCCTATATTTCTCAATAATTTTGGATTTTGATTAAAAGTGTTAACTCTAATTTAATGAAACTTTTTTATTAAATAACTAATACTTTTTGTTTCATCACGTTTGAATTATCTGACGATGATTTTTTTATAATTTTCGAAGACAGTCAATCTTTTGGAAAAAATTAAATATGGTAGTAATATATGATATGTATTATAATAGCATAATGACCCAAAATTGATGTATTATATGTCAAAAAATGGATCCACAACCAAATCTATATTTACCCTTTAATATTATATATTTTTATGTTTTTTGATTAATTTTGTAAAGTATTAATGAATCCTACAAGACATATATTATATATTAAGGTTTTAAAATTGATTCTTTACAAGCATAACTCACTTCTATGCCATCAAGGTTGTTATTTTAAGAAGATAGGTTCCTAGAATTATAAAATAAATAAATAAACTCTTATTTTTAATAAAATATTGGAATGACTAATTAGATTATATATGGTTTTGATTAATTTTTTATACAAAATCCATGTCCTATGGTTAGAAATTAACAATGAATATACCTCTCTTTTGTTATATCAACCCACAAAACCTATCATTCCTCTTCGTTAAAAACTCTTAGAGTACAGAATTACACATAAATTACCACTTTATTTTCCACCCAATGTTCTAAAAAGATCTTATGAAACTCCTCCCATTCATTAGGAACCACCCTTTTAATGTAAAAGATCCTCTACTCCTCTTTATTCAAGCTCCTTATTTATATTATACCATTTAATTTCCAATTATTGATGCAAGGATACGTTCTTAGACATTTCTGATTATTTAATTATGATTTTTTATTTATGGGAGACCCCTTTCACTATCATTAATACCTTATATGAATCTATATGTACTTTTATTATGCTGCCAAAATTATCCTGTTATTTTTTCCAAAAACATACATAGTGAATACCCCTCCCCATTTTTACTCAAGGGTATTAAACTAGATGTTCCGTCCCTAAATTTATTAGGGAATTATATTTATTCATATCATACCCTTTAATAATTGTATTAAAAGTGATGAATGGCACTCTTATGTTGTATGATCTATGTATCACAATATGACTGTACAATGTGTGAATGCGATGGTTTTCCATGGAATTATATATCCCTCCAATGAATTGGAAAATGTTTTGGTACCATAATACCTTATTTATGGGATTTCCACATGAACCTAATCCATTTAAAGGGGTTTTCAAATTTTTTATATTGTCTTTGTATTTATCCTTAACTTATCTTGTGTCATGTTTTATGTTGTTTCCATATTCCTATAATTCCTTGATGTTATAATTTTATATCATCTCTTTTTATTCAAGATAATGATTCTCAACCCTTTTATTTCTTTATGATATTATTTATAGATTACATGTATTGCTTTTATCATGTCATGATTTTATTAATACCTAATTGGGATTTATAGCTAACCCCTTTATTATGTACATATTTAGGTTATCCTGTATAGTTTAAGATGATCCATGGAACTTAGGCCCATGTTATGGTGTTTTTAAATAATGTTTTATTTTTTTTGAATTTTTTTATTTTATTTACCAATTTAACCAAATACATTAAAAATCATGATCTTATAGTGTTTTATGAAATGTATATTCATATATTACATCAGGAATTAAGTTGTAGTAGAATAATGGGTTTTCATAGACAATCATTTCATTTTCAATGAATATCTAGATTAAAAATACTCCTCATGGTTCTAGCTATTGACAAAAACAAAAAATCTTATTGTGAGAATCAATAATCATATTGGTAAATCATATAATAATGGAAAACCACTAATAATTTTTTTGAATCATGAAACATTCTTTTCAATCATTGTCATTTTGGTTTATCCTAGGTCATACATGGTAATTATATATTTAAATATTACATAACATATCATAAATAAAACATTTATTTACATAGTAATATCCACCTAGTATTGTCTATCTATGTGTTCAATATTAGTTTGTAATCATAATACTCCATTAATGATCATGTTAATACCTAATCTATCCCTTCTATAGTTGTTAACCATATGTTCTTCTTCCTGAAATCATCATCCACTTACCAGTATCTAGATGGGGTTTTATTTTCTAGGAACACCACAAGATATTATTTATCATAAATTTGTATGTTCTCCTTTATTTAGGATTTTCCTACGGCTTCTCACTAAATATTTCTCATCCTAGTTTCAAAAAAATAACAAAACCTTGTTCTGATTCCTATTGAGATTACCCAATCCTCACATATATGAATATTAAAAATTATCTGAATACTTATTATATATCATGATTATCTATGAAAAGAATCATATTATTTTATTTTCATTATAAAATTGGATACATAAACAACTAAAACATAAATGTATCTTTGAATAGGTTCTTTAAATCTACCATCATTCTTAGAAATATGATACATAAAAAATGTCGTTATATTAGAAGGGAAATGAAACATTATAAATAGTAAGATTATATTCTCAGAAAGGGAATTCATGAGAGATATCCTTTCATAATATTAAATGAGAATAATATAACATATGGGTTTGAAAATATGATCATAATAACAGAAAATCATACCAAAAAAATTGTATTTCATAGACATGGGTCATGGAAAAAAGATTATATATTCAACAAACATGAATTATAAGAAAACCATGATCCATGTAAATGTAACATTGGTATATGAATATGTCATAAGAGAGTAAAAAAATGTCATAATCTTATTCATAAATATCATATGTCAAGGACACCCATCAAGATATCCATCACATGTTGGGCATTGGATAAACACACATGTACCTACTATGGGATTGGGATAAACACCCATATACACTCTACTAGGCTTGGGTTAACTGCTCATATACCCTTTCATATTATGACACAATCATTAACAAATAAATTAGAGGGCTATAGCAGATCTACCCGTCATATAATAATAATATTTTAATATGTATGTCACTATATCATGATAACATTTTTCATTTATTTATATCTTATTATATGGAAACAAAAACAAGTTTCATAAATATTTCATCATCGTAATCATAACTCATATATATAATGATTATAGTTGGTATCGTTGGATAATATAATTTTTGAGGAATAAGTAACATTAATGAATGTTTTCATAGATTAAAAATAATTTTGAAGATCATGATAACATTTCTTGAGAAAAATATCTATTTCATTTTGAAATCATGTATTTAGAATATATTAAATCATAGAATATTGGAGAAAAAAATTTCATTTGATATAACTATGCGAAAATATAAATGAGTCTTAAAAGAAAATATTTTTCATTATGGTAGGAAAATTCATTTTTTTGGTAAACATTAAAATTTTTATTTCTTTAAATTTTTTTGAAAAAACAGTAAAAAGTACCTTAATTATAAAATAACATGATATTTCACCTTAAACCATTGTAAATAAAGTAAAATATAGTTAAAAATTAATTTAAATAATTATTGTATAATAAAAAATAAGTATCAATTTTTTAGAGAATATAGATGTATCATCCAAGATTTTTTCGTGAGGTACTTTTTCTTTATGTTTTGGGTAAACATAGAAACCATGCATAAGAGTCAGTTGGTTCATTTGAATAAAAGTTGTAGCAGGTGGGTGGACCCTAGATAAACACCAAATACAATATATGTATTTAAATAAAATTTATGTGTTAAATACCTGATTTCTATTTGGATAGCCATATCACCCACCCCTTAAACGACATGTGTAGTCTTTTCCCATGGAGGGAATTCCTAAGCATTACATGATGTGTAATTAACTTACACTCCATGAAAATTCTTAGACATGTTTTTTTAAATGTAAAGTGCTTCATTTTAAAAGAGCCCTCTTGTCCTCCTCCAAAGAGGAGGATCCATGCGGGAAGCTCCTCCCAAGCCTAAGCTAGGTTCCACGAGATCACCTCCATCCAGGATCCATTCTCATCATTGTATGGTATGTTGGATTCATCTCAAAAATATATCTATTTCTATTCCTTGCATCCATCATTTATGTTTCTATCTATTTAAATATTTTTGTGTGAGATGATTTTCCCTATTTTTAGGGTTTTTATATATTACTTTCAATTGTTCGAGCTCATATCAAAGGCTTACAATGGACTAGTGGCCATTTATAAACATAAGGTATGCGTTCTCACTTATTTTACTTACATTCATTAAATTTATATCATATAACATTGTGATTTGCACTGGACCTTTCTAAATCTGCCTCTAAAATGCATAATAAGTTAAATTAAATGGTTCTATATTCCTTTTTATAGTCCTATCTATAATGACCCAATGTTTTATCATTGGAAATCCCTTCTTATAATCATGCATCAAAGTATAATCACATTTGGAAACATAATAACATATAATGATACTAAATAATATGTGACCATTAAACATAATTTTTCCTCTTCTGGGTTTTTAATTTCAGAAATATTACGTACACGGTTGTGTCTAAGATGATTATTGGGGTCTGATGGAACACACAATTTTTTTTGGTAAATAGTAACTGACCCTTATAAATAGTATCCTACCCTTCTGAATAGTAACATTTTTTATGAAAATATATATATAATATTTAAGTGAAATTATGATATACCTATATCATGGAGTATGTAAATAAATGATTTTAAATTAGTGTTGTTTGAATAAAAAAATTTCATTTGGAAATTTAATTTAACATATAGAGAAAATTGTTTTTGAAAAATGGAGTTCTTTTTTAGATTCTACACATCAAAATATTGTTATGGTGAATTTTTGGGATTTTTCTGAAATACTTGAATTTTTAATGAATAGTTAAATACGATAATTTACAAAATAATTTAAATTCATGAATTACAGAGTCATGGGTGATGATATGCTGATGTAAGACCAATTAGTTCAATCTGACATGACCACATTACTATATTTAGTCATGGAACACTCACTATTTCTTTCCTTGAGGGATATTAATAAAAAAATGATAAAAATATTTGGAAAACACCCCTCCCCTCCACTATAAATACAACCCTTAAGACCCTCATTTCCTCACACCTATCAAGGTTCAAACCTTGTCTAAACACTAGCCAAACATCTTCCCTATCCCCTACACCATGTTCAAGATCTTCTTGTATCATTAAAAGACCAATCCAATGATCCTTAAAGAGGATTTCAGAGGTAAATCCCCTCTCTCTCTTTTCCTTTAATTTCTTTTCAATTTCTTATTCTTTTCTTAATCTCTCCCACCTATCATCATATTCATGATATGGAAACTATATTATCTTAAATATAATATAATTTTATGATTATAATGGTATAATATATCATCAAACCCCCTTCTCCTCTTCTTTTGTAATTTAGAAAGGAAAATGTTGTTCATGAGATGTTAATTTATCACCTTCCAGAACGATGTGTTTTCATTGTACATTACCGCCTTCAGATCTGGTCATGAATCCATTTTTATGTTTGAACCATGTTAGGTTATATGTATTATATCCTATTTAATTTTATTGAACAAACTTATGTACATATTAATAAATTATTAAACAAAGCAAGTTTTTTTTGTGGTTGAAAAACCGCCTGAATTAACCCAAACAATCATCATTAAATTCTTATCAAATGATCCATTCTCATGGTATGTAAAATAATTATTTATAAGATCATTTAAAGTTCCATAACATCATAAATAACATATAATCACAATTCTGGATATTTATCCATGATTTGAGTGAACTTCCATTCATGAATACAAGTGAACCGTTCAAGAAAACTATAAAAATGAAAATTCTCGAACAATGAATTTAAACTCTATAACTAATCCAAAAGCCCATATATGAACTTAATAAAAAATTTATAAATATCATTAATATATAAAATGTTATATAATTGTTATTTAATTAGTCTAATGTGGTTATATAGGATATTAATGTGACAAAAGCGTTTGTATACAAGGTAAGGGGAAATTCTAAAACCCAACTATCATACTTTGGGTTTTCCCCCTTTCAACAAATTTTCAGTATTGATATAACTTAAGAATAATTTATTCATATTCATCTTACCTATTATGGGATATATATTTTTTTCTAATTTAGTATATGACAAACCCAATGTTCTTCTAAATGAACTCTTCTTACAAATAAACACCCTCTTTTTTCTTCTAAATGATTGTTTCTACTTCACTCAGCGTTGATTGTTCTATGTCAATAATGTTACCCCTCTTTAATTTTAGAGACAATGTTTATTAATTTATTCATTATTATGTGAAACCCATTACTTTATGTGGGTTATTTACTTTTTAATATTGACATATGTTCTATGTGTCATGCATGATGAGGTAAATGTTATGATGTGATGGATGTGCTATGAATTTTATAGTGTAATATGAATGTTATGATGTGACTAGTGTGCCAGGAATTATAGAGTGCTCAAATGCATTGGGTAAAGTGATAAATCTCATTAATTAAAATGGAATGATTCATGAACATGATGCTAGAATTGTTTATAACTATGGGTGGTAGTTGACCACTATGACATGATGTTTCATTTTTATGCATTACCACATTTCAAGTGTTTTATTAATTCATCCTATCATGGTCATGATATTTTTCCTATGTTATGATTTTTATCACCCATTGTTATATTATTCATATATTTCCTCTTATGAGATTTTATCTCACCCCTTTTTGAGTTATATCCTCGGGTGATTATGTATACTAAACAGTTTTCAAGGGACAATAAGAAGCTGGAGAATAATGGATTAAATAAATGTTTCCATTTTTGTTGTTGGAAATGTTAGGTATAGTCCTAGTTTTCCCAAGACACTAAACCTTTGGATCCTCATTGTTTAATACTATTATTTTGTTTATATTATAAATTATGCAATAGTAGTGTATGAAATGGGTGGGTCACTATAGTTGGTATCAGAGGCAAGGTTTAGTTAATTTGGGAATTAAGATTAGAGAACCTTAAGAATAACACTTAGTATGATACTAATTATACCTAATCACACAAGAATCCTTGATAAATATATGGATCTCATAAGATATAATTTTAGTACTATTTTCACAAGGGAATAAAATATTTATTCATGACTTGTTGACATCTGTTTTTTTGTACCTTTTCTATTTTTGAAATGGTGGTAACTAAGGGAAACTAGGATAAAAATCGATGCGAGGGACAATGCAGTGATTGCCTGAACAACATCCCCAATGATTTGGAATATGAACTTAATAACATCATTTTTATTCTTAAGTAACTATCTCTAGATATAAAAAATAACCATAATAATGGGAAACGTCCTCCTCCACCTAAGAGGGAGCAACTGACTATTGAGTGTTTTATGCGGCAAAGACCACTGATGTTTAGTGGGTCTTCTAATCCAATAGTTTCAGATATATAGGTCAACTCCATGGATAAGATCATTTATGTTCTTTCCTATTATCATACGGAGAAGGTGACTCTAGACGTTTATTGTCTAGATGCAGAGGATGGCGAATGGTGGTATTTGGTTAAGAACACCAATCTGACTAATAAAATTGAAGAGATGACATTGAAAGACCTTAAGATATTGTTTCTTAAAAAGTATTTCCATGAACTATTCATACAAATATTGAGAGAGAATTCAAATAGCTCATGTAAAAGAAAGGATAATCATGCATAACCTATGAAGTGAGTTTCTGAAGGCTTACAAGGTACACTTATGGTTTTCCTATCAGCAATGATAGAAAAAATTATAGATTCTTTAGTGGATCAAAACCACACCTTCGAAATGAGCTTTCAATTACGGACATTGGGAGTTATTAAGATGTTGTTCGATGTTCTATCAAAGTGGATATGGAGTTTTGATAATGGTCCCATGGCTATGGTGATATGAAACAAAGATGGTGTTTCATGATGTATGATCTATTGATAAAGGTGGAAAGAAAACTCAACTACCCACATGAAACAAATTGTTGGAGGATGCATCATGGTAACTACCTAAAATGGATGAGGACATGCTTCATGTGTGGGAAAGAATACAACCAAGGTCATGAATTTCCAATAGACATGAGAAGGTAGGAGAATGTGGTGGAAGAAAGGAGATCACCACCCATGGTCTGATGCTATAACTGTAGGGAGAAAGGACATTATGAAAGATAATGCACTAAACCATGAGTTCTCAAGGGTAATCAGCTTAAAAAGCCACTAAATCCAAAAAAAACAAGGAAATGATTATGCCATCACTAATGCGGAAGTGAAGAAAGAAAATGAAGTCATACAAGGTACACATATTGTGACGTCCCGGACCCAGCTTCCCATAAACTCAAGGCCCGAGCCCGGTTGGCCACATAATCCCTGGCTCGTCTCCCTGTAGGCTAGGGGCTGCTGACTAGCAGTGGGGTTGTAATGGTAAGTCAGTGGGGAGACTGTACCCCCATGTTAGAGTACACATCAGTATAGTAGAAAAGTAATATAAATAGAGGAAGCACAACCAATGGATAAACATGAGAAAAGGTGAAACATACAAACCAAACAACAGAAGTAAAGTAACACTGTATAACATACAAAATCCTCATAGGCAGTGTATGATACAATATGGATGCATGGAATCCTGATACAAAAGTAAACAAAGGACTGTCATGCTACAAGCAGTACAAAAGGAACACAAGGTAGTCCACAAGCATTCCTAGCCAAGCTCGGTCCTCTGATCTGGAACTCCAACTAGAATGTACAAGTATCAACCACCTACAGCTGGTTCCTTGACCCTACTAGTACCTTTAGTAGTAAAGTCTACACGGGTGCCCAGGAGGCCGCCCGGGTAGGGTGTGTGACAAGTCTCAGTAGACCACCACCAACGATGTCTACGTGTAATCCAAATAGGTGTTCACAGTAATAGTGAGCAATAGAGTGCAAGTAAGTAAATAAATCAATAAACAACCATCCCACTTCGGTTCTAGAAGGACACCTGGCGGGTCTACTTGCTTCAGCTCATGGCTGGTATGTCTGTATGAATCACCTGATTATTTAGAGATAAATATATATATATATATATATATATATAATATGTTGGGTAGGACCGGGACAGAACTCACGGAAGTCCTTAACCCAGGGGCATCGTTCTCGATCCTACCCCTGGTCCAACCTTGGGGAAGCTCTCATGGTCTATCCCTGGCCTAAAGGCTTAATAATTACTCAAAGGAGATCTCACAATCTACCCTTAGCCTGAAGCTATAAAATAGGGGAGCTCTCATGGTCTACCCCTGGCACGAAGATGTATCATTTAATTAGAGGAGCCCTCATGGTCTGCCCATAGCCCGAAGCTGTATCATAGGGGAGGTCTCATAGTCTACCCCTGGCCCGAAGCTGTATCATTTAATTAGGGGAGCTCTCACGGTCTGCCCCTAGCCCGAAGCCATATCATAGGGGATCTCTCACAGTCTACCCCTGGCCCGAAGCTTAATAATTTAATTATCATAGGTTATAAGGCATAACTTCTTATAACATTCATAACAATAAAACATGGAATTTCCATCTAACAATATCACAAAATCACATTTCAAGCAAACATGCATTTGAAATAATAAAAGGGGTTTAGGATAACTCATCCTAGCCAAGCCCTAACCAAAACATCCCATTTTCTTCACATGGAAAATGAATTTCAAGACATACCCATAAGGTCCAAAGGTGAAAAAGGGATAAAACTCAAGGTATAACACCTATGGGTGTCCATACCAGGGTCAACGGTACCCAAGCACCCAAATGAGGGTAGTTTCCATACCCTCCTATCACAAGGGTCATTTAGAAAGTAATCAGTCAATATAAACAAGGGGTTTGGAAAAAAGAAAACCACGGCATGAAAAAATAAACTCAAGAATGATGAAAACCCAAAAGGAGAACACATGAACACCTAACTTAGGGCTGTAGATGTAGGATCGCTTGATATCAACCTCATATTTGCAACAGGTTGGAAGAGATCTAAGTTTTAGTCCAAAGCCCTGAAAACAGGGCATATGAGCTTGCATCAAAATAACACAACGGTAGAAAATATTTGCCGAGGATAAAGGGGTGCGTGAGGTTAACCTTACCAAGGGTGATCCAACGCCTTCAACGGATCGAAGAATGGACACCAGGGGAAGAAACGACAAGAGAATGAGTGAAGAGAGGGTTTTGGAGCTCAAAGGAGGCTCCCCTCTAGTTCTATCTGCAGGAAGAAGAAAGAATGGGTTTTAGGTTTAAATATAATTAAGGGAAAAATTGTAAATTTTTACCCAGATTAGGGTCGCATGGTTTCGGAACACGGTTTACCAAACCGTGCACACCTCACTGCCTCCAGAAAGCAAGGCTGTATGGTTTACCCAAACTGTGCGACTTTACTATTCATGTCGTGCGCAAACCGTGCGCCTCAGTCTGCAACTCCAAATCTCAAACTCCCGGGCTCCGAACCCACCCACGACACTCCCCGAACCTTCCTTAGGCTGTTACACACATTAAGAAAGCTTAAAGGAAAGATTATGAAGAAAACTAATGATCCGTACCTTTTCCAAAGAGTCAGGTCGTTACAACCTCCCCTCCTTAAAGAAACTCGTTCCCGAGTTGGCCTTCCGAGGGTACAGAGGTGTCCTCGACGAAAAGATCTAGCCATTGAGAACGTATATCAGCCTCCCGCTCCTAGGTCTCATCCTGTACCTGGCCGTGCTGCCATAGCACCCGTACAGGAGGAACAGACCTTCCTCGGAGTGTCTTCATGCTCCAGTCGACAATCCGCATCGTATATTCCTTGAAGGAAGCATCCATATCCAGTCCAACCTCATCAGGCTGAAAAGCATGAGTCAGATATGAAAAGTACCGGCGAAGATGAGATACATGAAAAACATTATGCATGGCCTGATATCTCTGCGGAAGTGAAAGCTGGTAAGCTACTGGTCCGATCAGCTTCACCACCTTAAAGGGTCCTACGAACCTCAGAGAAAGATTACCCTGCTTCCGAATACGTCTCTTCCCTAACCTGGGCGAGACCTTCAAGAAAACCCAGTTCCCGATCTCAAACTCAAGAGGTCGTCGGTGCTTGTTAGCATAAGATTGCTGTCTAGACTGATCTGTCTGCATACGATTCCTGATAAGCTGTATCTGCTCAGTAGTCTCCTGCACAAGACATGGTCCTAGAACAGCTGCCTCCCCTACTTCAAGCCAACACAAAAGAGAGTGACAAGGCCTACCATATAAGGATTCATAGGGAGCCATCTCAATGGTAGCCTGGAATCTATTGTTGTAACTGAACTCGACCAGAGGAATGAGTTTCTCCCATGAACATCAAAAATCAAGAACACAGGCACATAACATATCCTCTAGTACCAGTATAGCCCACTCGGTCTGTCTGTCAGTCTGCGGGTGATAGGCCCTACTCAAGAGTACCTGCGTACCCAATGCCTTCTGTAAACCCTGCCATAACCGAGATGTAAAATGAGGATCTCTGTCCGAGACAACAGATCGAGGTGATCCATGAAGGCGCACTATTTCCTAGACATACAGATGTCCCAAGTCATCAACCGTGAAGGTCTCCCACACAGGTAAGAAATGCGCGACCTTCGTTAGACGGTCGATGATAACCCATACCACATCATTACCACGAGGTGACCTGGGTAATGCAGTTACAAATTCCATATAAACATCATCCCATTTCCACTATGGAATGGACAACGACTGAAAAAGCCCAGCCAGACGTTGATGTTCCGCCTTCACCTGCTGACAAGTGGAACAACGTGTGATGAAACTGGGTATCTCCCACTTCAGGCTAGGCCACCAATACTGTTGTCGCAAATCACGATACATTTTGGTGATTCCTGGGTGAAATTCCAATGTTGAGGTGTGGAAATCCCTCATCAGCTCCTCTCTGATGTCTTCTGGGACCCATACACGCCCACGGAACAATAAAGTATCACCTTCATCCATGGTCCAATCAGTAGAGGCATCATCAGCGACACTTTCCCATAGGACAAGACCTTCCGAATCAGATAACTGTCTTGCCCTGACCCGTTCTAGAAGAGTATATGTCACTGCTAAGGCTGAGAGAATAGTCTGGCCCTGACCCTCATGAACCTCAACGTGCATCTCTGAAAATAGGGCCATCATCTTCCACTCCTCATCAGATTCCCGAACTACTTGTGACTATGTTTTCCAACTCAGTGCATCGGCTACCGAATTTCCTTTCCCAGAAGTGTAGGCTAGTTCAAAATCAGAAGATTGCAGGTACTCGACCCACCTGCATTGTCTGAGATTTAGATCCCGCTGAGTGAAGATATATTTGAGGCTTTTTTGGTCAATGAATACCAAAAAATTCTCTCCCAAAAAATAGTGTCTCCAACAGCGTAAGGCATGTACAACTTCTATGAGCGCGAGGTCGTGCATCGAATAATTCCGTTCATGAGGCTTTAACTGAAGAGAACCATACGGAACGAATTGCTCGTCCTGAATCATGAAAACTCCAATCCCGATACCTGACGCATCACAATAGACCGTATAATCCCCGCTCGGCTCTGGCAACATCAGTATCAGTGCCAAATTCAGTCTGCCCTTCAGTTCCTAAAAATCTGTTTCACAAGGTTCCGACCAATCGAATCTCACCCCCCTTTTGGTTAAAGCTATAAGTGGTTCTGCTAGGCATGAAAAGTCTTGAATGAACTGCCTATAATATCTAGCAAGCCCCAAGAAACTCCTAATATCAAAGACATTCTTGGGTTTCTCCCAAGATACTATAGCACTCACCTTCTCAGGGTCAACTGAAACTCCAGACTCAGAAATAATGTGACCCAGGAAGTCAACCTTATTTATCCAAAAGTGGCATTTACTAAGCTTAGCATAAAGCTGATGCTCTCTTAGTGTATTCAACACGATCTCAAGATGGGTTGCATGGTCGTGTCTCGAGTGTGAATAGACTAAGATGTCTTCCACAAATACAACCACAAAATAATCAAGGTAAGGGTGAAAAATCCGATTCATAAGAGCCATAAACACTAAAGGTGCATTCGTAATCCCAAACGGCATGACTAGGTACTCATAGAGACCATACATACTTCTAAACGCCGTATGAGGTATGTTCGAAGTCCTAACACGCACCCAGTGATAGCCTGACCTCAAATCTATCTTAGAAAACACCTTCACTCCTCAGAGCTGATCGAAGAGGTCATCTATTCGAGGTAAAGGATACCGATTCTTGATAGTTAGCTGATTTAACTTGCGATAATCCACGCAAAGATGAAGGGTACCATTTGCCTTCTTAGAAAAGAGAACCGGTGATCCCCAAGGAGAAGTGCTGGGACGTATAAAGCCTTTTTCTTCTAGGTCCTCCAGCTGACTCTTGATCTCCATTAGCTCCTTAGGTGACATCCTATAAGGAGGAATGGTCACTGGTGCTACTCATGGTACAAGTTTAATGGTAAAATCTACCTCTCGCACAGGAGGTAGACCAGAGAAGTCATCAGGAAAGACATCTCTAAAGTGCTCCACTACAGGAGGATAAACAGAGGATTGTAACCCTTGGTCATCGAGATAAAGACTGGAAACCTGTGCCGTGACACTGCCTAAAATCTGGTGTTCCGATCCTACTTGTGTCTCACTAAGATCCCATTCTCCCTTATGCATATATGTGTCTCCCTCTGGTGATGTAAAATCCACCCTCCGATGATAGCAGTGAATCCGAGCTCTATAGGGAACTAACCAGTCCATCCCGATTATTACATCAAAACCTTCCATATCCAAAACATATAGTTTCCACACGAAAAGGTAACCGCCCACCTCAAGGGGACAATTCTGACAACGACGAACACCCTCTAAACTAATACTTAATGGGGTATCTAACGTGATCATTCCATGATATGGCTCAATGTCGAGGCCCAAACATCTAATAATCGCCTCCAACCAGGACTTCGCAGCAAGTGGTCCTCCATCTCCCGTAAACGTAGGAGGATGCTGCGACTGAAACTCACGGGTCAACTCTACCATACATGGGGGAGGTCGCACTCCACCTTGCACACTCTGCATCAAACACAAAAAGATCTCATGGAACTAGGCATCGGTGCCCATCTCAGGAAAAGCAAGAGGAGCCACAGGTGGCTCGACAGGAAGATCAACCGGCGACTCAGGGCCTGCCACCTCAGGAGCGTGGTCGTCACCGCCTTTAGCGCGCACGACTTGAGGACGCCGTGGAGGCATAATGCTACAATGCCAAATGAAATTCTCAGAAAAGGAAGACAACAAATTAAAGGCTGAATTATAGAAGCTAGGACAGGTACTACGCCTTCCTACCCCTCATATCACCTACCCACACCTACAAGGGTTCGTAGCAAAACAAGAAAACATTCAAAATTTTCAAATCCAGTGATATGGCATTTCCCAGCCCATAAGGGCCCATACTCCTCATGAAATAGAAGATGACACACACTTGGATGTCATTTCTCATTTACTTGTAGTAATCAAACATTTAAATTTCCTTTAAATAAAAAGATTTGTTTAGTTGGAATTTCATTTTTCGATCCATAAGGGCCCATACACCTTATGAACCAAAGAGTGACACCCACTAAAACCACCTCATTCCTCAATTCACAACCTACAAGGAGGGTTAGCACAGTTGCACACATATTGGAAAGGCATGGAAATAACCAACAAGGAATGCTCGCTGAAAATTTAGACGTGGCATGGCAAAATTCATGACCTAATCATATTGTGCCTACCATGATGCATGTTCTAATGCATAACCCTCATTTCATTGGGTCGAACCATGAAACAAAAATTTCAATATCGCAAAATTCATTAACATCAAAAATCATGTGAAGAACCCAACGGTGAAACGATATCAATAGTAAATAGCAGAATCAATATCAACATAATTTAGGCAACTTGGTATTTTCCCCGTACATGGGTTCGTGACGCCCAAGCACGGGTTATAACTAAGTCCCTAAG
The DNA here is from genome assembly GCA_963277665.1 of Viscum album. Taxonomy (NCBI): domain Eukaryota; kingdom Viridiplantae; phylum Streptophyta; class Magnoliopsida; order Santalales; family Viscaceae; genus Viscum; species Viscum album. The sequence goes on from OY728140.1 coordinate 1,547,993,269, forward strand.
CGTTCCCGGTCTCCAAGTCTATCATCTCCAAATAGTAAAGAAAGCAAGAAAGAAAACCCTCTGACACCACTTTGTGATGTCCCGGACCCGGCTGCCCATCAACCCGAGCCCCGAGCCCGGTTGGCCACATAACCCCTGGCTCATCTCCCCGTAGGCCAGGGGCTGCCGACTAGTAGCGGGGGTGTAATGGTAAGTTAGTGGGGAGACTGTACCCCCATGTCAGAGTACCCAACGGTATAGTAGCAAAGTAATATAAATAGTGGAAGCACAACCAATGGATAAACAGGAGAAAAGGTGAAACATACAAACCAAACAACAGAAGTAAAGTAACCCTGTATAACATACAAAAGCCTCATAGGCAGTGTATGATACAATATGGATGCATGGAATGCTGATAAAAAATTAAACAAAGGAATAACATGCTACAAGCAATACAAAAGGAAAAAAAGGTAGTCCACGAGCATCCCTAGACAAGCTCGGTCCTCTGCTCTGGAACTCCAGCTAGAATGTACAAGTATCAACCACCTGCAGCTGGGGCCTTGCCCCTACTAGTACCTGCGGCATTAAAGTATACATGGGTGCCCAGGAGAACGCTCGGGTAGGGTGTGAGACAAGTCTCAGTAGGCCACCACCAATGATGTATACGTGTAATCCAAATAGGTGTTTGTAGTAATAGTGAGAAATAGAGTGCAAGTAAGTAAATCAAGCAATAAACAACCATCCCACTCAGGTTCCAGAAGGACACCTAGCGGGTCTACCTGCTTCAGCTCATGGCTGGTATGTCTGTATGAATCAACTGATTATTTAGATATATATATATATATATACATATATATATAATACTTTGGGCAGGACCGGGACGGAACTCACAAACGTCGTTAACCCAGGGGCAGTGCTCTCGATCCTACCCCTGGCCCAACCATGGGGAAGCTCTCACGGTCTATCCCTGGCCCGCAGGCTTAATAATTACTCAAGGGAGCTCTCACAGTCTACCGTTAGACTGAAGCCGTAAAATAGGGGAGCTCTCACGGTCTACCCCTGGCCCGAAACTATATCATTTAATTAGGGGAGCTCTCACGGTCTGCCCCTAGCCCGAAGCCATATCATAGGGGAGCTCTCACAGTCTACCCCTGGCCCGAAGCTGTATCATTTAATTAGGGGAGCTCTCACGGTCTGCCCCTAGCCTGAAGCCGTATCATAGGGGAGCTCTCACAGACTACCCCTGGCCCGAAGCTTAATCATTTAATTAGCATAGTTTATAAGGCATACACTTCTTATAACATTCATAACAATAAAACATGGCATTTCCATCTCACAATATCACAAAATCACATTCCAAGCAAACATACATTTGAAATAATAAAATGGGTTTAGGATAACTCATCCTAGCCAATCCCTAACCAAAACATCCCATTTGCCTCACATGGAAAATGGATTTCAAGACATACCCATAAGGTCCAAAGGTGAAAAAGGGCTAAAACTCAAGGTATAACACCTATGGGTGTCCATACCGGGGTCATACAGTACCCAAGCACCCAAATGAGGGTAGTTCCCATACCCTCCTATCATAAGGGTCATTTAGACAGTAAGAAGTCAATATAAATAAGGGGTTTGGAAAAAGTCAAACCACGACATGACAAAATAAACTCAAGAATGAAAAAAACCCAAAAGGAGAACACATGACCAACTACCTTAGGGCTATAGATGTATGCTCGATTGATATCAACCTCAGATTTGCAACAGGTTGGAAGTGATCTATGTTTTAGTCCAAATCTCTGAAAATAGGGCATATGAGCTTGCATCAAAATAACACAATAGTAGGAAAGATTTTCCGAGGAGAAAGGGGTGCATGAGGTTATCCTTACCAAGGGTGATCCAACGCCTTCGATGGATCGAAGAATGGAAACCGGGGGAAGAAACAGCAAGAGAGTGAGTGAGGATAGGGTTTTGGAGCTCAAAGGAGGCTCCCCTCTGGTTCTATCCACGGGAAGAAGAAAGAATGGGTTTTAGGCTTAAATAGAATTAAGGGAAAAATTGTAAAATTTTACCCAGATCAGGGTCGCACGGTTTAGGCGCACGGTTTACCAAACTGTGCGCAAACCGTGCGCACCTCACTGCCTCTAGAAAGCAGGGCTACATGGTTTACCCAAACCGTGCGACTTTACTATTCATGTCGTGCGCAAACCGTGAGCCTCAGTCTGCAACTCCAAATCTCAAAATCTCGGGCTCCGAACCTACCCCTGACACTCCCCGAACCTTCCTTAGGCTGTTACACACATTAAGCAAGCTTAAAGGAAATATTCGAAAGAAAGCTAATGATCCGTACCTTTGCCAAAGAGTCGGGTCGTTACACATACTATTCAAACAATAATAGAAAAGTCTTATTTTATTATAGTTCTACACACTCAATTATATCATGAATGTTTTCTAGAACTATAAAATAAAATCCCCAAAATCTTGAAGTAGAGATATCTATAAAAACACTAAGTGGTACAATCATTGAAACATAAATGTCTGACACTTCTCCTCTTAGAGTATGTGGGAAGATTCTTCTAGTGAATCTCATGATACTTCCCTTGGTGGAATTTGATGCTATAATGGGAATTTATTGGCTCTCACTATGTAGATAACATATAAACTGTCAAGAAAAGGTAATATGTTTTCATATTATGAACCATCCCATGCTCCTCTACAAGTGAAAGTAAGATCATGAATCTCCTTTGGAAAATCCTTCTTCAGTGTGGGTGTTGATTCCCTATGAAGAAGAATACCTCACTCAAATGTTTGAGTCAAGGCAATGTGCCAACCTAGTGGAAATTCCTATAGTGATAGAATATAGTGATGTATTTACTGAAGGGTTACCTGTAATTCCTTCAGATCGTGAGGTAGAGTTTTCAATAGAACTCATACCCTAAGATACTCCTATCTCAACGTGTCCCTATAGGATGGATCCTATCAAAATGTGGGAGATAAAGAAGAAACTATAAGAGAATTTGGACAAAGGTTTCATATGACCTAGTGCTTCACCTTGGGGTGCATTGGTTCTATTTGTGAAGAAGAAGTATGGAACAATGTAGGAGTGTATCAATTATTGGGAACTAAAAAAGATCACAATAAAGATCAAGTATCATTTTCCAAGGATAGATGGCATGTTCAATCAGTTAAGTGGAGCTCATTACATCTCAATGGTGGGTCTCTATTCTAGATATCATCAACTAATAGTGACGAAGGAAGATAATCAAGAGACTGCCTTCATTAAAGGTATGGGCACTATGAGTTTCTAGTGATTCCCTTCAGACTAACTAATTACCCTACAGTATTCATGGATTTTATGAATAGAGTATTTAGACGTTACCTCAACAAATTTTTGGTAGTGTTAATCAATGATATTATCATATAATCCAAGATAATGGAGGAACATGAAGAACATCTAAGACTTGTGTTAGGTATATTGAAAAAGGAGAAGTTGTACTCCAAGTTCAGAATGTGTGACTATTGGACGAAGCAAGTTACATTCTTGGTACATATGATTATAAGTGAGGGAATTTTTGTGGAACCTTAAAAAAAGGCGATTGAGGAATGTCCCAGACCATCAAGTGTCATAGAAATCTATAGTTTTCATGGATTAGTTGGGTACTACCAATGTTTTGTGAGCAATTTCTCATAATTTTCAATCTTATTAACTTTTTTAACATGGAATGGGGTAAAGTATGTATGGATGGAAGAATGCGAGGATAGATTCACAGAGCTAAAGATAAGTTTGATCACTACACCTATAATCACATTTCCAAAAATTGAAGAATGTTTTATGATATAAAGAGATGATTCAAAGAATGGCTTAGGTTGTGTACTCATGAAAAATGATAATGTGATAGCCAACGCGTCACGAAAGTTGATAATCCAAGAGAAGAACTACCCAATGCATCATCTAGAGCTGGCATCCATGAATTTTTCATTGAAAATATTATGGAACTTCCTTTATGGTGAGAAGTGTGACATATACACTGACCACAAGAGCCTAAAGTATATATTCACACAAATGGGTATCAACATGCATTAAAGGAGATTGTTAGAGATAATAAAGAACTATGATTGATCTATTCACTATCATCCTAGAAAGGTGAAAAAGGTAGCTAATGCTCTAAATTAATATGAACCTACTACACTGTCCATGTTATGGATTGGGAAAGAACCCATATTATTGGATATGAATGGGATGGATTTGGAAATAATAAGGGTAGTGGATACATACTACCTTTACCAAAATATTGTGAAACCATAAATCCATGAGATGATTAAGGAGGCTCCAAGGGATTATTTGGAGTTACAAAAAAATGTGGTTGCAGTAATGGAAGGGAAGCTACATGAGTTCCGTATTTATGATGATGGTGTGATTTGGTTTGGAATGCAGATTTCTGTTCCTTCATCACCAGGGATAAAGAATTATCTATTGTAAAATGCACATACCTCAACATTCTCTATCCATTATTGTATCACCAATATGTACTGAGATCTCTGAGAACACTTATAGTGGGATAACATGAAGAAGAAGATTTTGGAATATATCTCAAGGTGCTTGGTATGTCAGAAAGTTAATATAGTAAAAAAAGTCCAAAGGGATGATGAAATCATTGTATATACCCATGTGGAAATGGAAGAATGTCACTATGGACTTTGTCATGGGTCTCCTGAAGACATTGAAGAGAAATAATGCAATATGGGTGGTGGTTTACTAACTCACCAAGACAACCCATTTTATTGCTATCCGAGAAGTTCTCTCAATTGAAAAAATTGAAAAGATATATGTGGTGGAAGTGGTGAGACTGCATGGTGTTAATCTATTGATTGTCTTTGATCGAGATCCAAGGTTCACATCTAAATTCTAGAAATGTCTTCAACATTACTTGTTTTCTGAATTCAATTTAATAACTTCCAATCACCACCAAAATGATAGCCAATATGTAAGGATTATTCCAACGCTTGAAGACATGATAAGATCATACTCTTTAAAAAAAATGTTGATGGGATCAGTATCTTCTATTGGTTGAGTTCTCGTACAACAATAGCTTCAACTCGAGTATTCAGATGACCCCATATGAAGCTCTATATAGAATGTGATTTAGGACTCCAACCTATTGGAATGAAGATAGATGATGAAAGATACTTGGACCTGATCTTGTGCAAGAGATGACAAATAAGGCTCATGTCATCCAGAAACATATCAAAGCTACTCGGAGTTGGAAAAAGAGCTATGCTGACACCGTCAAAGGCACTTGGAATTTTTCATTGGAGATAATGTCTTCCTTCAAATATCACCATGGAAGAGAGTCATGAATTTGAGAAAGAAAGGTATGTTAAGCCCATGGTTCATTGGACCCTTTGATATCTTTGACCACATAAGAGCTATATCCTATCAGCTATCACATCCACCAAATATGGATCATGTTCATAACATGTTTCATGTATCACTCTTGAGGAAATACATGCTAGATCCATCACATGTACTGAACTCGGATGTGGTAAAACTAGACGTTGATCTCTCCTAAGAAGAGCATCCAATAAATATTATAGATTATAGAGGTAAGGTTCTACACAACAAGACAACATGACTTGTGAATGTTTTGTAGAAGAACCATATGTTTGAAGAAGCAACTAGGTAACAGAGGAGGTGATGAAGAAGAAGTACTATCACCAATTTTTGTAAAAGTAAATTTAGAGGGAAAATTTTCATAAGGGTGGAAGAATGTAACGACCCAAAGTTTTATCAATGGAAATATCTTCATATAATCATTCAAACAAGTATAAGCATATTAGGAATCACAATGATATATAATGATACTAAATACTATGTGATCATTAAACATAATTTTTCCACTTTTTTGTTTATAATTTCGAATATCTGACATATAGAATTGCGTCCAGGATGATTTTTGGGGTCTGATAGAATAGACATAATTTTTTGGTGAATAGTAACCTACCCTTACGAATAGTAACCAACCCTTACAAATAGTAACCCACCCTTATTAATAGTAACCTTACATATGATTTTATATATATAAATGATATAAGTGAAAGTATTATATACCTATATCTTAGAGTTAGTAAATAAATGATTTTAAATTGGTATTTTTTGAATAAACTATTATTTTATAAAAAAAATTAATTTAGAATATTGAAAAAATTATTTTTAAAAAATGGAGTTAATTTTAAGATTCTACATATCTAAAAATGGTTAGGTCTAATTTTTTTGATTTTTCTGAAATATATGAATCTTTTATGAATAGTGATGTACGATAATTTACAAAATAAGTTAAATTCATGAATTATAGAGTCATGGGATATGTTATGCTGATGTAAGACCAATTTTATTGAACTCACATGACCTCCTTAATTTATTTAGTAATGGATAAATTGTTATTTCTTATCATGAGGGAAATTAATAAACTAATGATTAAAATATTTGGAAAACATCCCTCCCATCCACCATAAATACCACCCATCACACCCCCATTTCCTAACAACTCAAAAGCTTCAAGACATGAATAAAATCAACCCAAACATCTTCCCTATCCCCTCCTCCACTTCCAAGATCTTCTAGTCTCATAAAAATACCAATCCAAGGTGCCTTAAGGAGGATTCAAGAGGTAATTCCCCCCTCTCTCTTTTCCTTTAATTTCATTTTAATTTTAATTTCTTTTCTTAATCTCTCCCCACCTATCCTCATCAACATGGTATGGTAACTCAATTATCTTACATTAACTATAATTTTATGATACTAAGTGGATAATATATCATCCATTATCTTTCTCCACATATTTTTATTTTATAAAGGAAAATGTTGTTGATGAGGTGTTAATTTATCACCTTCATGAACGACATGTTCTCATTTTCCATTACCACCTTCAGATCTGGTCATGAAAACATTTTTATGTTTAAAAAATATTAGTTTCTATGTATTTTATCCAATTTAATGTCCTGGAGATAACTTATGTACATATTAACAAATTATTAAACAAAACATGTTCGTTGTGGTCGAAAAATAGCCCGAATTAACCCGAATGATCATCATTAAATTCTTATCTAATGATTCATTCTCATGGTATATAAAAAATTATTTATATGATAAATTAAAGTTATGTAAAATCATAAATAAAATATAATTACAATTCTATATTTTTATCCATGTTTTAAATGAACTTCCATTCATGATTACAAGTGAACCGTTCAAGATAACTATAAAAACAAACATTCCAGAACAATGAATTTAAACTCAATAACTCATCCAAAAACCCATAAATGAACATAATATAATATTAATGAATATTATTAATGTATAAAATTATAATAAATTGTAAATTAATGAAACTAATGTGGTTATATAGGATATTAATGTGAAGAAAGCGTTCAGATACATGGTAAGGGGAAATTCTCGAACACAACTTTCATACTTTGGGTTTTCCATCTTTCAACCCATTTTAAGTATCGATATGCCTTAAGAATCATTTATTCATCCTCATATTACCAATTATGGGATATGAATTTTTTATAATTGATTTTATGACAAATCCCATGTTCTTCCAAAATAACTCTTCTTAAAAATAAATACCCTCTTTTTACATCTCAAGGATTGTTTCTACTTCACTTATCAAGGATTATTCAATGTCAATAATGTTATACACTATTTATTTTCAGATCCAAATGTTTATGAATTTTTTCTTTAGAATGTGATGCCCATTTCTTTCCATGGGTTATTTTATGTTTATGTTTAACTTATGTTCTATGTGTCATGCATGATAATGCAAATGTTATGAAGTGATGGGTGCACCCAGAATTATATAACGCAATATGAATGTTATGATGTGATGGGTGCGCGTATATTATACAACACACTAATGCATTAGGTAAAGTGATTAATATCATTATTTGAAGGAAAGTTAATCATGAACATGATGCTATCATTTTTCATAATTATGTGTGGTAGTTGACCACTAATACATGATGTTTAATTTTTTGGCATTCCTACATTTCAAGTCTTTTATTAATGCTTCCTATCATGTTCATGACCCTTTTACTATGTTTTGATTGTGCTCAAACATTGTTATATTGTTTATATCTATCATCTTACTAGGCTTTTATCTCACCCATTTTCTATGTATATCCCCATGTGATTATGTGTACAATGGAGTTTTCAAGGGATAATAAGAAGATAGAGAAGAATTGATTAAATAAATGTTTATGTTTTTTGTAGTAAATGTTATGTATGGTCCTAGTTTTACCAAGAAAAAAAACATTTGGATCCTCATTATGTAATTATATTTTATATTTTATATTTTAAAAGATGTAATATTGGTGTAAGAAATGTTTGGGTTGCAATACTAGCTAGTGGTGAATTGACACTTTGCTTGAATATCATCACTTGAGCCACCCTAATGGGTGTTCCTACCCCTAAAGAGCTATTTTACCTTACTATAAAATGGTAAATAACCTTTTTGTTGTGTTTACCATGTAATAAATACCTTTTTATATAGAATTAACTAATGGGAATTTCTAGTCCATGATTGATTTCCCTACATATCATGCTAGTATTAAATTGTTGATTAAATGAATTGGACCTATAAATCATTCCCAAGACACCATTAAAATAAATTAAATGAATTGGAATTATTGATTGTTGTATTATGATTATACTGGCCTATTGGAAGGGTATGCTTTTATTATATAAAACACATAAATTCATGATTATCCAAGGGTGATACAAATTATTTCATTTATGGATCGCCTTGGGATGGCTCTTCATGTTATATAATTAATACTTTTAATTGAGTTTCATATGTATAGGGAGAGGTACTAGGTATTCCTTGTATGGTCTCACAATAATTTTTCTCTACCTACATTTCAGTGATACTGGTTCCCTCTGTGAGACACCATGGATGAGATCGATGTCTAGATAGTTACATCGAGACATGAGTGATACTTAGTTCCCTATGTGATATACCATGGGAAGAATTTATGGTCTAGTTACACCTTTATAATATTCCATGATGGATAATTGGGAGTCCATTTATGGATCACCATGGATGTAATCCTATGGTCTTGATTATTTATTATGCTCCTGGTGTGATACATGGGTTCCATGATATGTTTCGTTGTGGATGGTCCTAGGATCCTATTTATTTAAATTCATGCGATGCCTTTTATATAAAATCATGAAAGTTAATTCATTCAATTAATGGTTGAATAATCTTAAAAAATCACCTTCTTGGTCATGGTCCATATCATGATATTATATTTTTAATATCCCATTATACATTATTTCACACTTTCACAGGTTATCCTGGTTTTGATACATCCAGATTAGGCTGAAGAATTTGGAGTCAGTTGGGTATCCCTTTAGGAACCCAGTATGATATATTTATTTATTTATTTAATGCCTTGAATATATTATAATTTGACTATTGATCAATTTATATGCATTGAATGGATTGTTCCATACTCCATTGGTGGTGGCATACTAAGTATATATCACACCATTAATTATTCTCCTTGGTACGCAAGAAGGAATAATGAATAGAGGAGTAGATAAAGGAAGGAGATCAGATTTGGATGCACGATTTTCAGTAATAGGATGGAGTATAAGAGAATGAGACTGAGCCTATTATCCTGATTCTAGTAGTTTTAGCTTTTATAATTTTTGTATTTTTTATAGTATTTGGTATATGTCTTCTCCCTTATATCAAGTATACCTTATTTTTGTATAAATACATGACATCATCATCATCATAATTTTTTTTATCTAATTGTGAATTAGTTACCATATGATTATTTATTTGATATTCACTTATTATTCATCTAATGCTTGTTTAATTATATTTCCATTGATTGTATTAATATATTATTGATGTGCTACATTCTGAATCATGAGAAAATAAACTCCCCTTGGATACACCCTAGGCCCTCACTTCTTATCGGCAATCTCTAGAATATGGGGAGGTGCACGTGAGGTTATGTGGTCAATTGTCTCAGAGAACCTTTTAGTGGATTCTTGGTTAGGTCTCTACAAAGTGGTATTAGAGATATTTTTTCTTCTTTATTACTACTTCGGTTTTAGAAAAGATAATAGGAAGTTCCGAAATTTGGTAATGAGCATGTGCCTAGGAGTAGATATCTCACTTATATGGAAATTCCAAATTACCTAGGATGGGTTATTGTTTCTATGGGTTTTTCCTATTATAATTACATTGATCTCACTATTGGGTGAGGAACATGTTTGGTTATGTTATTATTTTTGATATTATTATTTTTATAGTCTATTTTTTTCCTTAGTCTTATACATAAAAGAGGTTACATCTCATGAATTATATGAGGCACTTAAGGATTCACATGTCATGAATTATGCACCACCTTATTTATAATAATATGTGTATTTTTGGTATTTAATGTGATTTTTTTAATGTTCGTTGATTGTATTATATATTCAAATGTTATGACAACTCCTATTGGGATAACATAATGTTATTAATTAAAGTACATACATCAATGAAAGTTGTGTTTCCTCACATAGATCGATACTCAAACATTAATTAAAAAATTATGAAATGGTTGAGCCTAAAACCATAAGATATATGGGATGAGATATTAGTTGATTTTATGAATTACAATTAAAATTTATGAATCATGTACTTATATAAATTGAGAATGGGTTTTTATTCAATACAATCACTATACATGACATTTTACATTATGGTACTAGATGTAATGGTTAGGTCATAATTACTTGATGTACCAGTTAAAATTTATAAAGAATATGGGCCTTTGTAAATTTGGAATAGTTAAATGTCTAACTGGACATTGATATATATATCTATATAAATAATAATGAACATAAATAAATAAAATTATTAAAATGATATGGTTATCTCTAAATAAGGATTCCAATTACAAAGTAAAGAGTGTTTTCCTCTAAACCTTACAATTGAAAATCCATATACTGAAACCTATAATGTGTTGTGTGAAACCTTGACCCTAACCTAACCATAGTAGTAGACAATAGGAAGTGTCTCATGAGACTACTACGATTTTCCATATCACTTAGACTAGCATTTAGGATAAGGAAGAGAGGTGTGACTCATTATAGGAAGGTTTTTTTACATATCCTTTACTACTTTATCTATTTTATATTTTATATTAAATATATTCTGAGGCTTTTTATTGGATATTGTTGAGATATTCCACCACAAAATCCATGAGTCATATTCTAGGAGGGTGTTGATGAACATTCTCTAGATGTGGTGGGCCCTGATCCACCCATGATACCTTCTCTAGTGCCACCTGAGGGAACTCCTATTGATATTCCTCTGACACAGATTCTCAGTTATGAGATATTTAATTCTACCTCATGTAGTCCATGCAGAAATATCTCTATCATGCCGCTTCTATGGTAGAGAAGACATGGGAATTCCACTAACAAGATCCTCTTAAATTCTTAGGTGTTGATGGACCTCTGGCTACATAATCTTGAACATAGTCCATGATTTCTATTATCGATCATTTATAGATGCCTCCATGGAGGTGGGCCAATATTTCTACCTATTTGATGCACGGTGCTTCTAAATACTATACTGTTGTAATTAGCTAGGCTAGACATCATTGGGGTATGGTTTGGGTGAGCTTCCTGATAGCCTTCTATGATTATTTCTTCTCCAAGATGTTGTGGGAAGAGCATTCTTGAGAGATTATGCACCTATAATAGGATCTCATGTTGGTGATTAATTACTCAGATCATGTCACCAATATTCATAATTTTCCACCAAATCTGACCAGTGATGATCTAACAACTCTAAGACACTTTGAATATGGGCATTCATAATCCATATGACCATAGGTGATCATTTTCTATCTAAATACCATTTTAGAGATATTGAAGTAGGCACTAATCATAGAGTGGGACCTTAGGGAAGGGGGAAATGTGATCTAAGGTAGTTCAGTTCTAGGTAGGGAGATGGTCCATCCAATATTTGGAAGCATCATTTATAATTTTCATGTAGGGGAAGATCCATCCAGATGAAACAGATCGACAACTATGTGGCATGTCACCAGTGTGGAAGGGTAGGGAATAAAAAATCCCCAGTGTATGGGGATCTTGATCAAGTGTCTTGATTGAGGTAGGATGAGTCACCTATATAATTTCTACCAAACAAACACTCATGTATCTAGTGAGAAGGGATTTCTACCAAAATCTCATTAAGGTACAAGATCTGTAGACCCTAATTAGTTTGTGAGTTCATCCACTACCATCTAATCTGGCCGAATAGGTGGTCATGGTCACGGTAGTTAGAAATATGAGATTTAGTGCCAATAGAGTGGAGATTACATCCTAGGGTTTTTGTTCCAGACATTTCAATGAAGTATAGCCTTCACCCAAGGATTAGATTCCAAGTCCTTATAATTTATGAGGAACTATTCTTGTACCAACTACCTTAGTTTTATCACTATTTGATACAGGTTCATTTAACTCTTTTATATCTGTGGAAATTATGGAAATTATGGGTGTTGATATAAAGTATGTATGTGGCATTATGGCTCTCAACACACCTTTAGGGGTCTGATTAGAGAGTATACACAAGTAAAAGGAGATACCTCTTGAGATAACTGGGTATCGTTTCTTGTGGAATTTATTCATCATCCATATAACCAACTTCAACATTATTCATGGTATGGACACGCTAGTGATTTATAATGACTATGTATATTTCTATCACTGAGGGTTTATTTTACATCACATGAGGCTAGTTCTTATATCCATAATTGATAATTAGATATCCATGCATGTTTATCTAAACCTAAGCATACTAGGTTGGGTATAATGACATCCCATATGGATAATATCTTTATAAGTGATCCGGGAATGTAGTTTGTGGAATTACCTCATGTTGTGGATCATTTCAAGAATATCCTCCCTTGAGATATCTCTAGATTACCTCCTATTATATAGGTGTAGTTAACCATAGATCTAGTTCCATGTGTAGCACAAGTGTCCATTCCACCATATAGGATGTCACCTGCTAAACTCTAGGGACTCAAAAAGGAGTTCGATGTCATAGAGGTTTAGGAATTAATATGAAGTAGTACTTCTCTATGGTGTTAACCTATCCTTATCACCAAGAAGGTGGATGAAACCATCATATTATGAATGAACTATCGATGGTTGAACTTGTTTATCATAAATAATCAGTATTCATTCCATTGTATAGACGACTTCTTCAACTAGCCATGAGGAGTGATAATTATTTCTAATATTGATTTGAGATAGGGTATCCATCAGGTTCATGTGAGGCCATCATACATACTGCGTATAGTTTTCTAAATTTGTTGTGTCTTGTATGAGTACTTGGTTATTTCATTTAGTTTTATGAACATGCCCATCATTTTCATTTCCTTGAGGAATTAGGTTTTCTTCAGTATTTGGATTCATTTGTGGTAGTCTTCATATATGAAATCTAGGTGTATTGTCACACAATACATATCCATGAAACACAAGTATATATAAATTCTATTTACATTTATCAAGAACCAACTATATGATAATCCGAGTAAATTAAACTTTTGGATCAATAATGTTAATTTCTAACGTCATAACAGTTCAATGATAAGCATATTTGTTGACCATAGAAGGTTACTGTCATTGTTTCTTGGAACCATCCCAAGAATTTAATTAGAATATGTAGATTATCGAGTCTCATTGGATATTATTGGTGATTCGTTTATGATTTATCACACTTATATGTACCTCTTATAGGATTGAATAAAATGGGTATGAAATTTGATTGGTTAGAATATTGTGAGGCAACCATTCAAAAGTTTAAGGGATAAATTACATCAGCATTGATCCAATTTTTTGCATAGCTGAGAAGAATCCATACAGTCTATTTTTATACATTAGGAATTGGTCATGGATAATTCATGGCACAGGGAGATCATGATTTTTCATACAGGTCCCGTCAACTGAGACACCCTAAGTACAATTACCCTATGCATGGTCTCGAACTAGTAGTGGTGGTTCATCCTTTATGATATTGGAGGAATTACGTATTGGGTTAATGGTTTTTTATTTACACATATCACAAAAGTCTCAAATATATCTCCACACAGTGTTACATGGATATGAGGTAGTGTAGGTGGGTAGAATACAAGTAGTCATTCAACTGCAAGCATGCTTATACACCTAGAAAGGGAAATTCACTCGATGATGCCTAGACCTAGAATCCTTAGAAATAGTATATATAATAGGCCAAAAATGAGTATAATTTGACGGATTTTTTTTCAAAGATGGACCTAGATGTTTTTGAATAACATGTATTATCTATTTTAGCATGTTTAAGAGTGGAATCCTCCCTCCTAGATAATCTATGGATGAGACAACTATTAAATCATGAGGGCCTCGTCTAAGGGGAGAGCATCTCATTTTTGAACCCACCACTAGGTTTGGTTCTCTATGAAAATGAGATCATGTATTTATATATAAGTATCTAGGTTACTTTAGATATATAGAATAATTTGATGTGTGAATCTCACACGTCTATCTGGGATGTTCATTCTAGGAATTCAATGATTTACTATGACGTATGTTGTCTTTATTGGTGGCGAAGTATTCAAAGTAATATTTTAGGTTTCATCATGAGAAATTACACCTATCAGTAGGTGATGTCAGAGCACCAATGACCTATTGGACTTCTATATCAACTATCCATTCCAAAGTGGAAATTTAATGAAATCACCATGTATTTCATGAAAATATTTTGGAGATCCCCATGAGGTAGTGATGTGGTGTGGGTGATAATCGATAGGTTGACCAAGGTCTCACACATCATACCGATATAGGAAACCTTCTCAATTGATGATGTTGGAGGATTTATATCCGGGAGATTTTGCACCTTCATGGTGTTCCCTAGTCTATTGTATTAGACTGAGATACTCCGTTTACATCACAGTTGTGGAATTGGTTGTAGAAGGCACTGGGTTCATAGGTTCTCTTGAGTACAGTATATCACTCCCAGACCAACGAGAAGTCCGTGTGGACAATATGGGTGTTATAGGGCATGTTATGGGAATAAAAACTTCATTTTAGAGGTTCATGGGAGTGAAATATACCTTTAGTATATTTCTCCTACAATATCATCTTTCATAAAATGGTTTATATTGATACTTATGAGGCCCTTTATGGTAGGATATTTCGTTCACCTCTATGGTGTTTAGATGTCAGTGATGCCACACTTCTAGTTCCTTGTATCATTCAAGAAACTTCAAGGAAGGTATAGATGAATCAGAAATATAGGATAGAACTCATTCTAGGAAAATGTCATATACCAATCATTATCGTCGACCTATAGATTTTGAGGAGGACATCTGGTCTTTCTATGAGTCTCATCAATATAGGGTCATATAAGGATTAAAAGACATGACAAGATATCTCCCAGTTATTTAATGCCTCTCAATATTGTGAAGAGAGTCAGGTCAGTAACCTAATGGTTGTAGTTGACTTAGATGTACAATGACATGCATGATGTCTTCCATGTATCATAGCTTCCCTGATATCTTACTGATCCATATCATTTGTTTGATCGAGAGGATATTGAATTGGAGGTAGATGCTTACATTGAGTAGAATCTAATACAAATCCATTACTATATAACGAAGGATCTCTAAGGTAGGGTAGTTCCAATAGGTTTGGTACTTTTGTTGAACGACCATGTACAGAATGAGACTTAGGAGCGAGAGGCTGATGTATATGCTATGTGCCCGAAAAGTTTCTATAGTGATACTTTATTACCCTCTGAATGGAAAATTGGGGATGATTTGTTTTACGTAGGGGAGGTTGTAACATCCTATATTTGTTGGAAAGTAATTTTTATTTTTATGTTGGAAAATCCAAAAAACTGCACATAAGGTTTGATTGGTTCATTTCATGAAAGGAGGTACCATGTATTCTAAAACTTGGATTCCAAATAAATACACTATACGTATTTAAATACATGGTATGTATTAAATACATGACATGTATTTGGCTATCCAGACCCCCTTTCATAATTCTTGTTCGATTTTACCTAGGAGGGAAAATTAGAGCACTACATGGTGTGTAATTCACATAAACACAATGTAAATTCCTATGCATGGATTTTTTAATAAATTGGAAGTGGCTCATTTTAATAAAGTATTCAAATAGGAGGAGCTATTCAAGGAGCTACACCAATGCCTAATCTAGGTTCCACGAGATCTCCTCCATCTAGGATCCATTCTCATTACCATCATGCACATTTGATTCATCTTTGTAATCTCTTTATTCCTCCTCCATCATTCCAACATTTATCTTTCCATATCTTACGTTATTTTTGTGTGAGATAATATTCTCTATTTTTAGGGTTTTTTTATTTTCCATTTTCCCCCATTCTAGCTCAAAGAAGAAGGAAAAAAATGGATTGGTGGTCATCTATGATCCTATGGTCTATTTTATTTCTTATTTCCCTATGTTTTATTGCATTTATATCATGCAATTTTACTCTGTGTAATAGTCCTTTCTGACGACTCCTATAAAATTTATAATAAATTAAAATTAAAATCTTTTAATTTACCTTTTACTATCAAATCTAGTGGTGAATCAGCACTTTGTTTGATTTCCAGTAAATAACACACCCCAATGGGTGTACCTTCTTCTAATTTCATATTATCACTTACTATAAAATGATAAATATCCATTGATGTGTGTTTCCAATTTAATAAACACCTTTTAATGATAAATGTATTAATGAAAGTTGGTAGTCCATGAGTTAGGCCCCTGCACTTCATTCCATAATTAAATTGTTCATTAAATGAGTATTCTATATTCTTCATGCCATAGATACCTTTAAAATTGATTATATTTATTGTAAAAATTCATTAATGTATCATGATTATAATGACCTATTAGAATGGTATGTGTTATTAATTAAAAAGAGATTACTTCATTATAAGATGAGGAAGATACAAGGGATTCCATTTATGGATCTCCTTGAATTAGCTCATCATGATCTGTAATTAATGCTCGTAAATGAGTTTCATATGCACAGACAATGATACTTGGGTATGACTTAGATGGACTCACAATAAGTTTTATCAAACTCCATGTGACTGATATCTATTACCTAGGGGAGACATTGTGGATGGGCTCGGTGTCTAGATGGTTACACCATGACATGAGTGATACATAGTCCTCTACATGGGATACTAGGGATGAACTCTGAGGTAAAAATATACATGTATACTATATCGATAGCAATACTTGGTATTTCATTTATGGATCTCCTTGGACAGACTCCTATATCATTGAGAATTTATTGCTCTATTGGTAAGATAATTGGGTTCCTTGATATGGTTCTCCTTGGACAAGCTCGGGATGTCATTTATTTATATTCATGAGATTCATTTTATATAAAATTGAGAATCTTAATTCATTCAATTAAAGGACATGCCAGACAAGTCCAATCGCATGATTGGGAATGTTCTATATCATGATAATTAATTTATAACATCCCATTATACATTATTTCATATTTACAAAGGTTAACCTAGTTCAGAGACATCTAACTTTGGTCGAAGCTATTAGAGTTGGTCGGGTATCCCATAAGAAACCCAATGTGATTATTTATTTATTTATTTATTTTTTTATATTATTATTGGCACAATTCGAAACATATATGAATGATATGGATTGATCTAGACATCGTTGGTGGTGGCCTACTGAGTATATCTCACACTGTAATTGGGCCTCCCTTGGTACCCATTTAGACTTCATGACTATTAGTGTAGATAAATGGAAGCATCCATCTTCCGATGCTACATTTTTAGTACGAGGAAATAGAATGAGAGAAGAGGATAGTGCATAACCCCATGATACTACTAGTATCATATTTTTTCATATTTTTTATTTTTTATATCATGTGGTATATGGCCACTTCCTTGTATCCTATATTCCATTTTTATATATACATGACATGATTATCTTCAACATGTTTTATCTATTTATGATTCATCTACCACCAGGTTATTTACTGGGTTTTTATTTTTTACTCTGCTAAAACCTGTTTAATTCTATTTTTCCTCTTATATTTATATATTACCATTGTGATACACTCTGGCTCATGGGGGGTATACTCTCCCAAAATTCAAACCCAAATCCATAAATGCTAGTTGGTATCCTTTGGGGTATGGAGATGCACACTCGATGTAATGTGGAAAACCTTATAAGGGAACCATTCTATGGATTTCAAGTTAGTATGATTCAATAAGCATGTAATAAATGTTTTCTGGACACAAATGATAGATAAGGTCAGTTTTCTTAAAATCATTTTTACTCTTTTTGAGTATGAATGTGTTGAAAATGAATGTAAAATTTGAAAAATCTAGAAATTACCATTGGAGATTAAAATAAATTATATTTATGATATATAGTTTATTTATTTTCATCATCATAAATTTAAACATAATAATTATCTATAATAAGTGACATTGTAACAACAAAAACCTTTCCTCAAGTTCAAACTGATTCATAAGAGCTCTGAACTTCTTTATGATAAATTTAAGTTTATTATACATATATAATAGATCCATATTTGTATATATAAGTCAACACATGGTATACTTATAATGTCTTATCACCCAATAATTAACAATATTTCAGTATCATCATCATTTCTAGTGTTAACTACTTCATTTTTCATGTATGTTTCAATTCAGCTGTTACGATCCTCACATATTAGTCATGGGTTTTGACTTGATATAATGTTAATAATGATATAAATATCATATATTTTTATTACATACATATTTATAAACATCCATCTAAACCTTCCAAAGTCTTTACCCCTATGAACCTCTTTCCCAAATTCTCATCAAATTACTAATATCCAAATGATGATGTATTTTTAAGTAAAACCACATTATATTCTTTATCATATCCTAGTATGTTATCCTATAATTATTCTTATCATAAGGTTTATCACTAAATATATCTCAACCTTGTTTCCAAAAATTACTAATCCCTATTCTAGTACCAACTAAGAAAACCCAAGAATAACATATATAAATATTAATACTTTTTAAATTAATATTTATTATTTATCATCTGAATATTCACAAAGAATCATATTATTTTAGTGTCATTTCAAATTTGGTTACCTAAACAACTGATACATAAATGTATCTCCCAATAAGTTCTTTAATCCTACCACCATTCTTACACATTTCACACATAAAAAATTTGATTGTGTCATGGAAAAAATGAAACATAAAAAAGGGTGTGAATATACATTTAAGAAGATAAATGATAGAAGATGTCACTTGATAAACATGAGTGGGAATAATATATGACAAGGGTATGAAAACATTATCTTAATAATATAAAATCATATTAAAATATAACATTTCATAGTTATGGCTCATGGAATAATGATTTTCCATTTCATATAAAATGAATCATAAGGAAACCATGCGCCATGAGAATATAAAATTCGTATAACAACATGTCATAAGATATAATAAAAAAGGTGAAATAATCATAATAATGAATTTCATATGTCAAGGTTACCCAGAAAGACTTCCAGTACATGTTTTCCTTGGGAATGGGATAACCACCCATGTACCATCTATTGGGTTTGGGCTAACTTCTCAGGTACCCTTTCTTCTCATGAAACATTAATCATTACAAAATACATTGGAGGGTTATAACATATCAACCTATATCATAATCATAATATATTCACATGTCTGCTTCCATATCATGAAAAAATGTGTAACATACCATTACTAATCTGAAAGGTATTCCTTAATCCATGTCCTAGTTTTTCCTTTTCATTGATATAGTAAGGTTGAGAATGAATTGGGAGGAATTCTATAATAGTACAGTAAGATATTTTTTGTACAGTCATCCATAATTGACGTTTTTTGCAATCTATCGGAGGTTTACACGCCATGTAACTAGGTTACATGATGTGTAATGGTCTCTCGAGGAAATTCATGAAATTATTTACACTGTTAAGGTTACAAATCATGAAAATCCTTTACAAGATATGAGTTATTTAATGAATGGTTTTTAATTATAGGTGACACATTTTTCAAGAGTTTCAGATATTAAATATTTGATGATGTGAAAGGGTATTTACACATCGTTTAATACCCTGACTGTGTTTTTTAAAATGTAAAGAATATGTGAGATATCTTATCTTATCCACTCTAGTTTCCTCTCCCCTGACCCAAATCCTTCCCCAAAAAATCATTATGGTCTCCAACCCTTATAGATTCTTTCTTTTTACATTCAACCATCTTTTCACTTGAGTTGTGATTCCTCGATAAGTGTTATCCGTTGTTCTTCATTTTTATCTCTTTCTCCTCATTTTTTATTTCAATATACCATATAGAAATTGATGGATAAATTCTCCATAATGTTGGATTTCTCTTCTAGATTAAGTTTTGATGTATTATTCATCATTTTTCTCATTGGTGGGTTCTATTTTAAGTGTTTTTTTGGGAAAAGGTAGGTGATTCTGTCCTATTTAGACAAAACTATTAAAATTGAATTACATGATTTATTTCAACTTTTTATTTCAATTATATTTCTAAAAAATTAATTCAATTCATGTAATAAAATCTAGATCTAGTGAATTGGGATATTTAAATTGGGATTTTCATGAAAATTTGGGAAAACCCCCCAATTCCATTGAGTTAGGTGGTGATTATGGAAAATGGTTAATTTAAATTATGGATTTGATTGAAATGACTGCAATTAAATTTGTGAATTTAATTGTTGAAATGAATCGTGAAATGGATGGAATTGGTTTTGAATGGATTTCAAACTTATGAAAATGGATTAAAAAGATTTTATAGAAACCTAGTGGTTTTTTCTTGTGAAATAGGTAGGTTTTTTTATTAAAACAAGTATTGGTTTTAAATTTAATATTGGAATTAAAATAGGAGAATGTGATTTAATTATATATTAAGTAATATTAACAAAAATTTCCCATCATTGATTGTGTAAGAGAACATGCAAGCCTTAGGTGGTCGGTGAGTTATTTGGACACACTTTATGCTATCACAAAGTTCTAAAACATAAATGTAGTGGGTCACATCCCCAATGGGATGGTGACAAGTTTCCTTTGGCCAGGGATAGGGGGGACAAGTGTATAAACATATTACTGAGATCACATAGAGATCATGGAATCCTATAGCAGTAAATACTATTGTACCTATTTGGTATAAGACCATGCTGCTTTCTTGTTATTTATATTTTAGATATAAATGTATTCTAATTTTTTAAAACTGATTTATGTGCATTATGGATTTAAATAAACGGTTTTATGTAACTATTTTAATCTAAGTCATTGTTCTTGAAATATTCCATAACTTTTAAAGCAATTTATTAATTTATTTCTACATCATCTGAACTGTATTGAATGATTGTTTAAATATAATTTAAAAATAAAAAACCAATATATTTTTTAATTTGAAAGTATTAATTTGTTTAATCAATTTTGGTCATCTGTTATGGAATGATTGGTGAGCCCATACTACATTTTTTATCTCACACCCTACTTCTAACTTCAATAGTTTCTATATTTTCTCCTCCCATGTTCGATCATGGTGAAAGCATCTCTTTGAGGTGGATCTAGCAGCTAAACATAGGATGTGGTGGGTTGTGTCCTTTGGGATTCTGGTTTTCCCCCTATTTTGAAACATAGATTGTAGTGCTATGATTTTTAATGCCTTGTTGACTTCTGGTACATTAATCCACGTGGAGTCTCTTTTATTATGTATATTGTTTTGTTTCTTTTTTCTTCTGATATGTTTTGTGTAAAATCCATTCCCACTTGCATGTTATATGATGTCAGTTACTTTGGGTTCGAGAATTACCTTCAGGATATGTTGAGTCCATCTCAGTCACTAGGTTACCAACGTACCCATGATGGTTCCTCACAAAATTGTGTTAGAGGTGGCTATTGAGATTTTGTCTTAAAGACTGTATGATATTGAGTAATCTTTTTGGGACATGGGAGGGAGTTGTGATTGAGTTCCTGGACAGATAACACTATAATGAACCTTAAGTCACCAGGGATGATTAGGTAAGGACGCATTATGGATTTATTCTTGTATTTTCCCTATTTTGATTTGTAATGAGTGGAATATAAATATGGTTGTTCCATATATTGTGAATAATTTTCCATATCTCTCAGTTTGTGTGTTAGTATATTATCTTCTTTGTTGTCTGTTGATGCTCTGTAGGATCATTCCTATGAAAATACATAAAATACTATCCATGAGAAAGCTTCTTCTGAACTGAAATGATAAAATCCTCAAGTTGACCCAAATCAAGTTAAGGTGATTGTTTGCACTGTCTAGGATCTTGGACATGCACCACCACCAGTTCTCATTTAGGATCCAATTGTGGATCCTCATGGGGTGTTATGAAAAATCATTCTAAAGTGTTCCTTCTCTAGAATCCACCAGTTTTCAATGGCTTTACTGATTCCCCACATGCTGAGGAATGGTTGGGAAGGATAGAATGTATCTTTGAGTTCTTAGAGACACATGATGTGATCAAGGTAATGTATGACTCCTACATGTTGCAAGTACCAATCATGAGATGGTGGGATTTGATTATGTTGGAAAAGAAACATGAGGTCATATAGTGTAAAGACATCATGGTTATTTTAAACATCTAGTTATATTAAGAGTCCATGGTGTTGTCTAAGGATATGGAGTTTTTCATGATTCAGCAGGCCGATAGAACCATGACTGAGTATTCAAATCACTTTGCTGAGCTGGTTCAGTTTGCGCCTAATATTGTATCTAATGAGAGGATGAAGGCTTGATGGTTAGAGTTAGCACTTACATCAGATACCTATTCTCAGGTTTTCTTGTTAAAGCTACCCACTTGTACTGATTTCCTAGATAGGTATATGGTGGTTGAGATGAACCTGGCTAGGAAGTCAGGGTTATCAGAACTTCATTTTTCTCCCAATAGAAGTAGTATTTCCATCAATTTAAAATGGTTTTGTGATTATTCTCATAGAATTTATTGAATGGAGATCCATTACAAACCTCCTATAGCTCTAGTAAGAAGTCCTTTTATTTTCTATTAGGGCGAAAAGACAAGAAATTCTAACAGGGTTTTCTCTGAGGCACCCAAGAACTATATCTTTTATGGATGTTCAGGACACTTTTATAGAATCTTATATAACTTTTCTACTACACATATTGGGTTATTATCATCTTCTCCTCTTAAAAAAATGTGTAAATCAGATACATCATGTATAAAATGGTTCTAGCCATAGGAATCTGAAATGAAGCTACTTCGTGTAGTTGAAGAGTCTCCAGAGGAAGAAAACACTAGACCGACGAATGTGAGAGGTACCATTAATATATTTTCTTAATTAGTGAATACTCTATTTGATACTAGAGAATCTGACTCATTTATTTCAACATGTATTGTAAATTTTCTTAATCTTCCTATGGATATTTTATATTGTTCAATGGATATTACTACAACCATTGGTAAAAATATAGAGTGGTGTATCCATAGTCATACTTTTTTCTTCTCTCTATCCAACGTTGACCCAGCATGGAGTTTTCTAGTCCTCAACACGAAATAACTTGATGTCAAATTCGAGATGGATTATCTCATTTCCAATAATTCCATGATTGATTTTTATCTTCTACAAGAATACATTACTATAACCAGTTGTGTGTCTCTGGTATTTGAAGGAGATTAGGACCCAAAAAAGATATGATATGGACCTTATTATATGGAGTTGGGGAAAGTAATATCAATGCTTTCTTTTGATTTAGAGTGGAAATGTTTGAGTTGTGATCTCCCTCCAGGTGTCATCATGTTTCTCAATGTGTTTCCTTCTAATATATCTAGTTTGCCACTGGTAAGGGAGGAAGATTTTTCCATTGACATAATCTATAGGTCTCAAACAGTTTATACTCCCTCTTACTAAATTTCTCTATCCAAAAATTAAAGAGATGAAGTCCCAGTTGGGATATATTCTTAAGAAATGATTTATACTCTATAGTGTGACACCTTGGGTGCTGCCAGTTCTCTTTGATAATAATGTTGATTATTCTCTTCTCTTATGTATTGAATATAGAAAGCTCAATAACTTTTTAGTAAAGAACAAGTATATGTTTCTTCAGACTAATTATTTTTTAATTATTTTAAAGGGGATAATTTATTTTCAAAGATTTACCGTCAATCTGGTCACCATTAGTTGAGGATAAAAGAATCTTACATTCAAGAAAACACATTTCGAGATGGTGAGTCCATTATGATTACCTTGTTATGACCATTGTTCTAATAAATGATCCTATAGTTTTCATGGATTTAATGAATAGGATTCTACATGAGTATCTAGATACCATTTTGGTAGTCTTTATAGATTAAATCCCCATTTAATCTAAATCTATGGTGGATCATGTGCATCACTTGAGGACAGTTATGTGTCTGCTCTGAAATCACCAACTGTACACTACACATTAAAAGTGTGTTTTCTAGATTTGAGATGTGAAATTATTGGGACACATGGTTTCTATGAAATGTATATCAATAGATCCTATGAATTCAGAGTTTTTTATGACTTGGGAGAGACAAAAAAATGTCTTTGAGAATATAATATTATTAGGCTGAGCTAGATATTATCATCAATTCATGAAGGAATTATTGAAGTTGGCTTATTTGATGACTTCTCTATATTCGAAGGGGTGACGTATTCTTGGAATGATATATTTTATAATTGTTTTGTTTAGATGAAACTTCTTTTGACTAATGTACCAGTGTTGACTCTTCCAGAGGTCGGGTAGGTCTATGTGGTCTCTTGTGATGCATCAGGTTCAACTATGGGTTATGTTCTTATGTGGAGTGATCATCGAGTTTTTTATAGATCTCATAATCTTAGGCCACATGAGAAGAATTATACAACACATGACCTTGAACATTAACCTATGATTCACGTGCTTATGAGTTAGTGGCATTACCTTTATGGATAATGTTTTACTGTGTATTCATACAACAAAATCGTGAGTTATATATTCTCTCAAAATATTTGAATAATTACCATAGGTGTTGGGTAGAGTACATTCAATAATTTAACATTGATATCACCTACAATATAGAGAAAGGGAATATCATTGTAGATGTGCGGAGCAGGAAACTTCCAACCCAGGAAGTAAAAGAATCTTCGGAAGAGTGGAACTTAATTGATCTCTCTTTACAGTTCCATACTGAAGTTCAAATGAAAGGGGATAAAGTTTATTTAGCTATAATTCAGTTGAAATTACCTCTTCTAGAGATGATTCTTCATTATCATGAGCTTGATGATGAATTCTATAGCACTAGAGACTCTTTTTATAGTGTAGAGATAGTTTCCTTGTGGTTGATCTCCAGAGAGTGTGTTTTATGATTTCAAAATCACTTCATTGTTCCATTGGCAGAAAGTGAAGATGTGATAGTGTATTTTCATAATACTTAATGGGTTGTGAACCCAGTACCACTAATATGTTCTATGATATACGGAGGTAGTTCTAGTGGTCAGGTATGAGACATGGCATTGTTGAGTTTGTCACACGTAACTGTATGTGCCAGCAGGTTAAGGCTAATCATAATAAGCCTACACATTTAAATTAGCCACTTATAGTACCTACATGAATGTGGGATGAAATATCTATGGAATTTTCGGTTCAGTTTCCTGATACCCAGAGGAAGAAAAATGTGATATTGGTTTTGATCGATAGGCTAACCATGTTGTCTCACTTTATACCCATTCGTGATACACACAAAGTTGAGGAGTTTTTAAATATCTATGTGAGATAATTTGTTGGGTTTCATAGAGTTCCAAACACTATAGTCTATGATAGGTATACTTGGATCATATCTCCCTTTTGTAGAGTCCTTCAGGAGTCACAAGGATCTCAGGTCGATTTGAGTATGGATTTCTATCCACAGTCAGATGGACAAACATGGTGTGCTATACAGACTCATGAGGATATGATTCACACTTGTCTTCTCAATATCAGTGGGGATTGGGATGATCACTTGGACTATTTGACCTTTCATATAACAATATTTATCATTTCTAGATATGAATATACTATTTTTATTCCTTGAATGGTCATCCTCATAAATCTATGTTGTTTTGTTCAGGGATTGGTGAAACATCCTTGTTTAGACCGAGTTTGGTCCACATGACCAAAGATAATATTTAGTTTATTTTTTAGATAATTTTTTCATGGAATATCTTATATAAGTCTTATGTTGATCATCATAATATACCATTAAAGATATCAGTTGGTTATGAGGATTTTTGTAATGTTTCTCCCCAATTGTGTCGTCAAAGGATTTGTTGGTAAGGGAAGATTTCTATTTATTTTCTGGGACCCTTTATGGTTATTGAATATGTGGGTAATTTTTTATACCATTTAGAACATCCATCATAGATAACATAGATACACATCATATTCCATTTATCTTAGTTGAGAAAGTGTTTATCTAATCCATCTCATGTTTTTAGTTAGAGTGATCTAGGGATTAAACCTTATTTATCTTTGACTGAGAAACCAGCTAGGGTAGTTGTTTACGAGACCAAGAAAAATTATGGGAGGAAGATACCATTGGTTCATGATATATGGAAGCATGGTTCTGGTAATCATATAATGTGAGAATGATAGGTACTGATGAGAGAGTAGTGGCCTCACCTTTTTGGAATGGAAGCTTCTTCATAGTATTTATAGGGACAGAAAGTTTCTATGGTGGGGAGGTTGTAACATCCTATTACCAATATGATAAGTATGACTTTATCCATGTCATTTAATTTTTTTTCGTTGACTTTTTATGGTTGAGAATAAATTTGGAGGGTTACAATAATGGTGATGTTAGAGATTTATTTAACTCTCTGCTTTAACTGGTGTTTCTACAGGCTTTTGGAGGGTTATATGCCTTGTAACTGGGTTACAAGAAGTGTAATTATTTCAGGAGGCAAGTCATGAAAGTCTTAACACTGTGAAGGTTACATGTTGTGACTAGTATTTAAAAATCATGAGTTATTTTATGAATGTTTTTTAAATTGATGAAACACTTTTTTTGTTTGTTTCTGATATTAACTATTTCACTATGTGAATGGGTAAAATACTTCATGTAAATAATCAACTATATTTTTTTAAAAAGATAATCATCACTAGGATATATATTCTCCTATTTCCAATTTAATCTACATCATCCCAAAGCCTTACCATGGTGATATTTAAGTTATCCAACCCTTTTGAATCCTTTAATTTGATGTATTATCATCATTTCACTTGCGGTGTGATTCTCAGGAAAGAGTTCTCCTACATTGTTCATCAAAACCTATTTATCCTCCATTGGGATTTCAATGAATCATCCTAAAATTGATGGATCTATGAATCTTTATTTTGGATCTTACTTCTTGGTTGAGTTTCTTGGTCTTCTCCCCCTTTGTTCTCATTGAGAGGTGTCGTTGCAAGAGTTATGTTTCGAGAAAAGGTAGGGGATTTCATCTTGTTTCACCAAAATGATTTACTTTGAATTGAATTATTTATTTCAACTGTTGATTTAAATTAAATTTATCAAACCTACATTAAATTAATGTAACATAATCCAATTTCAGTGAATTGAGAGACTTGAAATGGTTTTGGCATGAGAATTTGGAAGACCCCTAATTTCATTTAATTATGTTGTGTTTATGGAAATTTGTTAGTTTAAATTGTTAAATTTAAATTATGAATTTGAAGGAGATTATATCAATTAAATATTTGAATCTAATTATTTAAAAGAATCATGACATGGATGGAATTCGTTTTGAATGCACTTCAAACTTGTGAAAATGTATTTAAAATATATCATAGAAACATGGTGTTTTTATCTTGTGAAAGTGGATTTTTTTTTGTTAAAACCATCTTTGGTTTTAAATGAAAATTTTCATTTAAATGGAAGAATGGGATTTAATTGTATTTTATCCAGTCTTTAAATAAATTTCCCATCATTGAATGTGTAAAATCACATGGAATCCTTAAGTAGTTGGGGAGTTATTTATACACTGTCTATGCTATTAAAACATTATGAAACATACATTCAACGGGTCTCATCCCTGATTGGATGGTGATGAGTTGACTTTGGAAAATGTTATTGGGATGTGTGTATACAAATATTGTTGATATCACTTAGAGAGTGTGGAGACTTATAATAGGAAATACTATCATACCTATTTGGCAGATAACCATGATTCTTACAAGTTGTTTATAGTTTAGATATAAATTTATGCATGTATTATAAAACTTCATTACATGCCTTATGGATTTTAATAATCTATTTTATGTTAATATTTTAATCTAGTCTATTATTTTAGAAATATTCCATTAGTTTTAAAGAATTTTCTTAATGTATTTGTCCCTCATTTGAACGGTATATCATGGTTTTTTAATGTGCTTTAAAAATGACCAACTTATATATTTTTTAAAATTTAAAACATTCCATTTGGTAATCTATTTTTGGAATCCATTATAGAATCCTTGGTGAGACCCTAATGTTATTTTTCTCTCACAACCTACTTGTGCCTTCAATTATTTGTACATTTTCTCCATCAATATTTGATTATATGGAAAGGATCCCTTGGATATAGATCTAGTTGCTGATCATAGGACATTGTGAGTTGAGTCCTTTGTGACGTGGGTTGTTTTCAATTGATTTGGAAATTGGGATTTTGCACATTGGTCTTCAATGCCTCGTCGACTTCTGGTAAATTACTCCTAATGGCGTCTCTTTTGTTATCCATACTATCTTGTTTATTTTTCTTCAGATTTTTTTTTTGTAAAATTTATTCCCACTTGCATGTTGTATGATTTTAGGTGCTAGTCGCAAAACCATGGGGATATACAACACCCTTCTAGATATATCAAGGTTGGATAATTCACCAAGGTACAAGGGTACCCATATGGTTTGTGAAATACTTTATCATTCAGTTATCACTTGTCCTATGGAAAATAAAACATGTTTCATTAATATTTCATCATCATAATCATAAACCATTTATAGAATGAATAATGTATGTGTAATTGGATTATATATTTATTGAATCATAATTACTATTAATGGATGTTTTTATAAATGAAAATACATTTTAAATATCATGAAAACATTTCTTGAGGAAAATAAACTTTTCTTTTTTGATATCACATATTTAAAATATATAAAATTATTTAATATTAGGGAAAAAATTTTATTTTAAAATAAATATGTGAACTTATAAATTAATATTCAATTAAAATTATTTTCATTGTGGTATTAAGACACATCTTTTTTGGTAAATATTAAAATAGTGATTCCTTTCACGTTTTTGAAAAATGTAAAAAGTAAATTCATTAGAAAAAAACTCGATGTTTCATTTTAAACCAACATAAATAAATTAAAATATAGATAAAAATTATAATAAATAATCATTGGATACTATTAAAATTATTTTTAAAATCATTTTATAGAATATTTAAATAAAAGGAAATGCTTTTTTGACCATAAATGATAGATAAGGATAGTTTACAAAAAACATTGTTTTCATATTTTTGAGTACCAATGTGTTGAAAATGAATGGAAAACATAAAAACTATAAAAAATCACCATATTATAATAAAATAAATTATATTTGTTATATTTAGTTTATTTATGTATTTTATCATAAATTTAGACATAAAAAATGTTGGTAATAAGTGAGATTGTAACATAAACACCTTACCTAAAGATCAACATGATTTGTATGAGATCTGAAAATATATATAATAAATTTAAATTTATTATACTTATAATATATATATATATATATTCATAAATATAATACCATACACGGTTTAATTATAAAATCTTATCACCAATTCATTAATAATATTTCATTATCATCATCATTTCAGTTGTTAACTTTTTTGTTTCATGTATATTTCAATTCAGTTATTATGATCCTCACAAATTGATCATGGTTTCATAATATATATAATATTAATCAAGATATATATATATATATATAATATATTCATTATGTACATATTTATAAACATCCATAAAATTCACTGAAAGATAATTGAATTACACTGCTTATGGAGACAGTAGTTTGTGTTCATGCATGAATGTTGTTTTCATTTTCTAATGAAAATAAGGAATGAATTATAATTAATAAATTCTCATATGTAATAATAATAAAATAAATTTCATATATATTTCCATCAAATTGAGGTTGTGATGGAAAAGAAATCATATTTTTAGGTGGAGGCGGTAGTCCATACATTGGCAGGTCTGATACTTTCATTTCTCACATAATAGAAAGAAAGAAGAAAATGGTTGTAACAGAATCATAATAACATATTAGTATATTTAAAATATTGGACTCATTATTTTATGTTTAATATATTATATTTAGAGGAACTAGATGAATAAATAAACATTGAAATATTCAGTTAAGATTATTTCCTCTTATTAGAGAGACCTTTTTTGGATTATTTCTATAGAATTCTTAGGATTTTGTTTTTGTAAGACCATATTCTCATGAATTAAGGTATGTACTAATGGCTGTTTTTTGGGTTGGGATTATATGATATAGATATCCCAATATTTTTTAATAATGGAGGATAAGAGGTTCTCTTTTATAAGTGAGGGGATACACACACATGGAATTGCTTAATATATTAAAATAATATGAAGTAACATTATTATATAAGTGTAAATTTTTTTCCAATAAATATATTTTAAGTTAAATAAAATTATTTATAAAAGGTTAAGAATCATTTATAGCCTAATCTCTTAGTTTAACCCCTCCCCCAGTAAAGCAATTTTAATTCTAACCATGGAAGGAAATTTTTATTATTTTTACAATTAAATGTGACTAGAAATGAATGTTTAATAAATAAATAAAATTAAGGTATAATTATAAATATGTAAAAAAATTATAAAATTAGATTTTAATAAGTAGATGAAATTAATTTTAAAATAAATGTACAAAATTAAATGAAACTCATTTTTACAAATATATATTTTTAAGCATAAATGTGAGTTTAATTTCATTCCCTAACATGTATAAGATATTAGATACATGTTAAAATATTTGACTGAATATAAAATACATACATTAATTAACATCTTTAATCAATAGTTTTTCATTTCATTTTTAGGATGAAAACACATCACACACATGAAACATTTTTCAGATAAATAACTCTTTTGAACTTCAAGTTATATTAACTTCACCCCTGAATATTTCATAACTAATATATGAATGATTATTCATAAATTAAAAATAAATATAACTAATATGTATTTATAATAGTTATTAATATATTTTTTTCAAATAAAAATACATAACGTGTATCAAAATATGTTTCTTCATAAAATAGGTCTTCTGATCATGAAATGATTTTATAGAAAATAGATTACAGATTATTTCTTATTAATTTATCATGAAATTTGAATTATGGTAAAAATTATATATATATATATATATATATCATAATATTGTTAATCCTATTAATACACTCTAATATAATATCTAGGTTATAAGGATTAAAATATATCAGGTTTTATTTTGAGTAATGTTTGTGAGTAAAGAAAGTTTTCTAATACTTAAAATTCATTTCAATGGAATATAGATAAAATATCATTGTGTTATTCATTTAATCGAATCCACTAGTCTCACTACTATTCTATGGATACAAAAACTTATAGGTCACTCCAATTCTAGACTTAATCCCTCAAAATATTTTTGAGGGATATGTTCACTGCTATCCCATGGTGCACCAACCTTCCTCCTCCTTTGTGAACTACTCTAAATGATTGTTTCCATAGATTATGGAAATTTCAGAGTCTTCTTCAATTTTAATTTTTTAGATGATTCCATAATTGAATTTTTTTAGATGAACTATATATCTTATTATCTACTTCTTTACATCACACATTCAGAAAACATCGTTAAGTATCACCCCCTTTAATATATTCTCTAGTAACTTCCAAGCTCTCATACTTACATAAAATTATGGAAACATTCATTATTCAAAAATGGTGAAAAGAACACCTTCTTTTTTTTCAACTATAACAACTCCTTCCCCTATTCCTATAATTAGAATCTGTTATTTGGTACAAGTTCCTTTTGAATGTACCAGCCACATAGAAGAATCCCCAGAAGATGGGATTTTAAAAATTTTCACTGGTTATCAACATGAACTCATCGCCGTCGGTAAATCACAACCCGACTTAAGATGAGGATCTCATGTGAAGATATTTAAGCACAAAATTAAAACTATAAATACATGGTTTATATCCAATGTTGCGTAAAACTTCTACTCATCATCGACAATCATAGGTCAAGGAATCCAAGGATAAATTTCTCTAGATATTCCACACAAGATTCAATAAACCGTGGGATCCACGATTGTAAAATTCTGAGTGCTGGTGTTGGGGTTTGGGGGCACCTTCTATGCTCCATTGATCACTGCATCTCCAGGATAATGATGCTTGAGAGAGATCTCGATCTAATCTCCTAGATCCATATCCTTTCTATCTAGAATGGGGGAGATAGAATATTAGATAGAGAGGAAGTGATTATATGGAAAATCCATGCACTCCTATATTTATAGGGTGTTAATTGATTATCTGGTATTTCCTCCTAGGTCCCTGAATAATTAAAACTCTCTAAAAGACATATTATGACTACTGTACTGAGTTATAAATATTATTATCACATTCCTTCAATATAAATAATATATTACATGATAAAAATTGATTCATTAACATCACTCGTCATTCCCGTAAATATTATATAAACCATAAATATTTTAAACCAATATTTTTTCAATTAATATTATCATATATTTACTTAAAAAAATTAAAATAGATTTAATCAATAAATTAAATTTCAATTATACTTAACTTGAATAATATGATTGTATTTACTTCTATGGTGATCTTTTATTCTTGGAAAAATCCCAAACCCTAGTGGTTGGGACCACCATGTCCAATATACATATTCACCATAATAGGAAGGATTATTGAATATGATATTGTTTGTGAACCTCTAGAACCTTATCTTGATAGTAGTGAATACTATTCAGAGACAAAGAGTGTGATCTATAATCCCATAATGGCCCCTAAATAGATAAGGATTGTCATAACAGTGAAATCTAGCCTAATAACACACATCATGTAATATAATTTCTTTATCATTAATATCTCATAATGAAAGATGCACACCCATGCCATCACCCTTTTCTTGCTTTATTATTGGTTGATCTAACTAGAGAAATTTTCCCTGGACTACCATGGACATGGAATTATAAAGGTACTACCATCGTAATCCACATGGTCCAGGATATATAACTTCCCAAACATGGAATAAAAAAAATCCTTTGTTTACCATTAAATCAATTTCAAACCACCAATGACGCTCCCAACACTAGCTACCTCACCACGATTTTTTTATTATGATTTTTCCTTGCATTAAATTAGGTGATAAAATGTCACAAAAGGTTAATTATTTCATGTTAGGAGAACATTACACATGTTTGTAGATAGGAATATAAAATTAAACCAAAAACATGTGGTGTTCCTATTAGTGTGCCATTCCTTAATATCTCACTATAAGAGATCACCAAATGTGAAAACCATGATAAAAATTCTCAATGCTTATGATCCACCAGCACCTGATAACAAAAAATATACCATGTCTTATTAGTAAGATGTTTCTACACCATATGACATATATTAATGATTAATGTCATTGTATCATGAGGTTATTTTTTTTCATGTGATCTACTATAACATTTTAATATGACATTTAATCTATAGACATTACCATTAAATGTTGGAATTAGAAATATCTACACTAAAATGGTAAGCAAAAATGAAGTATATCTAACTCTAAATAGGATATAGTAATAAAAAGCTATATGTAGTTGGGTATAGGGAATCCACTATTACAACACTCCCACTTGCACTAGATCCAAAATTCTAACCAATTATGTTACCTTTCACATGATTAAGATCATGATTCTCCTCTATCATTAATTTAATAGATGGCCCTTCCAAAATTCCATCGTGCAAATATTATTATATTTTTGACCTCATCTCCTTGAGTAAAACATCTCAAGAGATGGTATCCTCGAGTATATCACTTTTTCCCACTATCATAACATGTCATCTTGGATAGTAATAATAGTATAATTTACATTATGATAATTCATTAATTATTAGTTCTGATTCTTGGAGCT
The DNA here is from genome assembly GCA_963277665.1 of Viscum album. NCBI lineage: Eukaryota > Viridiplantae > Streptophyta > Magnoliopsida > Santalales > Viscaceae > Viscum > Viscum album. Next base: position 1,548,027,598 of record OY728140.1, read on the forward strand.
GGAACAAATCATTTTGTATAATCACTTCTTAGATTCCTTAGAAGCTGCAACGTACTCAGTGATTATAGGTATGACTACCATTGGTTTATATGAGCTTGTCTCACTCATTCCATTATCCTAACTGTAATATTATATCAAATTTAGTTAATAAATTCTAGTTTGTGTTCCACAAAAAACAATATCCTTTCTTCTCCACTAAACAATTAGATATCTTTTTTAATTACAAAAGTACAAATAGATAGTTCTAATAGATATCCTTGATGTTCTCTTGGATATAACTGATATTTTCTTACAATAAAGTATATCTTATCAATATCATTTTTTATAAATATTATGGAATACATGATTTATTCTCCATTAAATCATATGGTATCCAAATTACCATGTTAATCTACTACCATGTCCTAGACATATCTACCTTGAGCGATATATTCCATGTGACACTGTCAATAATTCTTCTCTGGAATTGTTCCAATTTTTATTTTCCAATACCATGTTATTATATTTATGATTGACTAGTTTAATGTATCCTTTAGATCTACCTTATTAGATATTATTCCCTAAACATAGTTTGATACTTTATGTCAATCACATGAGAATAAATTTTATCCTGATATTAACTAAATTGAAGAACAATGCCTATTTTCTATATGTTTTCAAACATATTTCACTTCGAAAACATTAGATCTTCCACTAACCTCAATTATACACATGGAAAAGATTATTTCCAAATGAATATTCTATGATCTTATAGATTACGTCAATCCTAAATTGGATTTTAGAAAAATTAAATCATTATTATCATTTGATGACATGACCATCCCTTTTGGGTTGTGTCATATTGACACCTTCCATGTTCGGTGGTCATGAAATCTAATGATCAATATAATATGATCAAATAAAGTTTATATAAAAAGTAAAATTCTATTGGATTTAGGAAAAACTATCATGTATAACCAATTAATCCTTATTTGTACTAAACTTGTACCATCCATATATAATCTCATTTGAATACACACTGCAATATTCAAAATTTATAAGACCATTTTCATTTTGATATAAGGAATCAATTATTGAATTTTAATATGTTATTCCAATCTTAGATAATTTCTATATACTGCTTACCTGTAGGACATATTATTCTTACTGAATAATTTATCATCAATCATGGTGAATTAAAAACTATCACTACAGTTTTATCCTCCCAATGTAGTATGTGTCTCGAGAACATTCCTGTTCCACATGCACTTGTTGAACTAGTTCCTATGCCAACTACATGTGCATCTCTAGCATTGAATAAACCCAAGTTAATCTGTCTACCACTATCTGAAATAGTTATGCACACCCTTTATATATAAATGTCATATATCACTTGACTACCACCATTCTATCAAAGCAATTTATGTTATATCATAGGCAACCGTTATGAAAACTACATTCAATGAACATTGAGTTTTTCCTTGATGCAAGTTAGTTTATGTCCAAATGAAATATTTGAATCAAAACATATTTTCTTATAATATAATGGATTTCCATCATACCATTTATCATATGATATCCATTTCACATTATAGATCTCTTGTGATTATGGTATAACACTATTATTTTCAATACACTCCATGAAATATAATGGAATTTCTTACAAGTTGCAACATTGATACTACTTACATCATAACTCTAATGTACAAAATGTAAATTTAGGAATTTCTCAACACTGCATTTTGTTGATCAATGTTAACATATAACACTCCTTCATCAATCCAGATCATTGAAATCAAAGTTTTTATTTAGATAAGGTAATGAACATTTAGGAATTACTCGACACAACATTATATTTATCTTTGAATTATTCATCAATATATTCTTTAGCATGTCATCCCAAAGAAAATTATATCATATGATAATGAATATACTTTACTTCAATATTCCTTAATTACTTAATAAAATCTTATGAAGTATATATACCTATAGAATAATCTTGAAATAGTTCATGTTTTCTAGCAGAAATAATTCTCAAATATTTGTGTCATACCTTTATCACTATAGGTTTCTTTGTCCAATCATCATTAATACTACTAGAAATGAGACCGGTAGGGGCCGCAATTGGCGGTCGATATTGGTCTTTAGAGACCACTTTGAGACTGCCAATGGCAATAACATTAGGCTCGTCGCTGTAGGGAAATAGTGACAGCCAATGACAGTCTTTGTAGGTGACTTAAGGCTTGGCCAAATTGCAGTCTCCATTGGGCCGAGCTATAGTGACCACCATTGGCGGTCCTTGGGTCCTTAGAAAAAATGGACCCATTAGCGACCAACAATGGCAGTCGCTAACCGGGGAATTTTTTTTTCATAATTATAGTGCCACTTATCCAATAGCAGAAAACAACATAAAAAAAGAGAAAATTAGAAAAAAATCTATTCAAAATAGCAGAAACACCAGGATCCTCCATAACAATAAATGCCAGACATACTCCTTCATATCCAGTGATCCAAACAACTCCAATCCATTCCAATATTCTTATTCAATAAACCAAAAATAAGATAAAAAATAAATAACTAAATAATGAAAATGAAAATTGTAAATATTTATTCAATTAGCATGTATATATATATAATAATCAAATTGGGTTGTTTGGCTGTTGGGGCATTTGAGAATTTGGCCAATTGGCCAGTTTCCATTTATCCAATTGGCCATTAGGCCAATGCACTAATATTTGAGTTTACCATTTGGTCATTAGGAAAATAGGCTAATATTACATTAGGAAAACAATCTAATAGGTCATTAGGCCAATAGGACATTAGGTAATTAGGATAGTAGTCCATTAGGCCATTCAACTATTGTTAGGTCATTGGGACGATGTTTGGTTGTTGGGATGTTTTTAGGCTGTTGGGCCATTATTAGGTTGTTGTTAAGCTGTTGATAGGCTATTCGGCCGTTTTTAGGCCATTGGTTCATTGTTAGGTTGTTGGGCCATTGTTAGGTTTTTGGGCCATTGTTAGGTCATTGTGACATTGTTGGTCCTTTGAGCCATTGGGATGTAGGGACGTTGTTGGCCTATTGGGACGTTGTTGGGTCGTTGGTTCATTAGGAAATTTTGCCGTTAGGGTGTTAGGGAATTATGATGTGGGGGAGTTTGGTCATTTGTTCATTTGCGAATTTGGCCAATTGGCTAAGTCTCCATTTTTCCAATTGGCCATTAGGACAATACTCTAATATGGCATTAGGATATTTGTTCATAGCGACAATAGGCTAAATTGAGACTTGGCCAATTGGCTGAATTCACAAATGACCAAATTAACCCCTAGGAAACCCCCCCACTCACCCCAAACATCCCCTCATGTGTCCCCGCGGATCGCCACCCCCTTCCCCCCCAAAACAGCCCCCTTCCCCCCAAAAACAGCCCCCCCCCGAACAGCCCCCCCTAAACAGTGACCCCCAGATATCACCCCCCTATCAGTCACCCCGGACAACCCCACCCCCCACCCCCACCTGAAAAACACTCACTGGACAGCCCCCTCCCTCACACTCACCCAGGACAACCCCTCACGGATCCTCCACCCCAGTAACCCCCACCCCCAACACCCCCAAGACATCCCCCACTCCCAGACACCCCCACTCACCATGGACAACCCCACCCCTGGATACCCCCCCTTGGATAGCCCCCCACTCATCCTGGACAGTTCTTCATGTGCCCCCTCCCCTCGGTCAGCCACCCCCCCAAATCCCCTGGTACAACCCCCTGGACAGCCCCCACTCCCCCTAGATAGCCCCCACCCTGAACAACCCCACCTCCCTTCACGCCTTGCACAGCCCCCCCCATCCCCCACCTCTATACATCTTCCCAACCTCCAGACGGCCCCCCGAATAGTACCCCCCCTCCACACACCCACCCCAGATAGCCCCACCATAAATAAACTCCTCCTGGATAGCCCCCACCACCACTCACCCCAAACATCCCCCACACCTGGAAACCCCCCCCCCCCCCCCCCCCCCGTACCCCCACATTCCACCCTGGACACCCCCCACTCATCCTGGATAGTCCCAACTTCCACCCCCCAAAAAACTATCCTCAGACCCCCACTCACCCCATACATCCTCTCACATGCCCCCCAAACTCCCCCAAGTAAGCCCCCCCACCCCCGAACACCCCCACTTCTCCCAGACAGCCCTACCCTTAATAGACCTACCCTGAACAACCCCCCCTCCACACTCTACACAACCCCCCACTCACCCGGACACCCCCCACACTCACTCCGGGAGACTCCGGGAGATAGTTGTCAAATCGCGCTGTGGTGCCCGCGATAGTGCTGGTGCAGTGCAGAGCGGTGCACTACCACTCCTGGAAGCTGAGTTGCATCCTAGTATGCTATCGTGTGGGTCACACCGCAATTGCGGCATCGTGGGTCGTGCGCGACCTTGGAAGTTGCTGACGCGCTATATTTTTTAGTCCATAACACTGAGTTATTTCCCCGCATCTGGTATGATCTAGTCTAGCCCACCGCCGCTGACCCATCCACTGACTTCGACCTCCCCGATTACAATGATGACCAGACTGGTTGTTTTTTTACTTATCCCCGATGATGACCCTGAGACCGAGGGTTGCTGTCGTTGAACCCTCCTCCGACTCTGAACACACCTCCCCACCCCCACCCCAACGATAACGACAATGAAGACCAAGCTAGTCATTATTTTTTTACTTTATCCACGATGATGACACTGAGGCTGAGCCAGTCATGATTTAATTTTTTTTTCTATTTTTCCCAAGTCACGTCGGGCTCCTGCTGCCTCCACTACCCTTTTCACCCCTACCATCTCTTTTATTGGGTTTTCTAATTTACTTAGTTAAAATGACCCATTTTTATCCGTTTGTTTTGTTTTATTGTTGTTATATATGTTTTATTTTTATTCTGTTTTATATTTTATTTATCATGTTTTAATTTTTCAGAATATATATGTGATTAGAATTATTTAATTTAAATTATATTAATTGACCCACGATTGATAAAAAAGAGGTTGAGACGCGATTAGCATCACCGCTATCCTGCTCTAGGACCCCTCCACATCACGCCGTAATCCAAGATTGATAGCTATGCCCCGGAAATCCCTCCCCCCCCACACTCACCCCGGATAGCCCCCCACCCCCACACTCCCCTTCAGATATCCTACACCCCCCTCGGACAGCACCGCCCACTCACCCAGGATAGCCCGACCCCGACCCCCCCCCCCCAAAAAAACTCCCTCGGGACAGCCCCCACTCCCCCCGGACAGTCCCCCCAAATCACCCCATAAAGCCCCTCAAGTGCCCCCCCAAACTCCCCCAGGACCACCCCCACTCACCCCTTGGATAGCCCCCCCCACTCACCCCGAACAACCCAAAAAAAAAAACATTTATACAAAACCGAGTTGCACCATATATATTGAATGTATCCAACAACACCATAAAAAAACCAACAAAAATACATTTATACAAAACTGATATGGGGTCTAGAATAACATGATAGGAAGTAATTGAAGTAGAGGGAGAACATCCCAACTAGAAATCATTATAAATATAAGTAAATAAAAATAAAATCATTGTTGAAATTAAATGAAATGGCATAATTCATACATGTATTCATTATGAAGATCATTTGTATAATCTTTGAATGGAGTTATCCTTACTAGGGTTTTCATAAGACCAAGACAAAGATGAACCCTAACAATTATAATATAAGAGAAATCGTATGTGAGAGAAGTTCAAGCCCTTTGAAATTACCATGAGATCCAGTAGGCCATTCACCCCTTAGTCCAACAGGCCATGGGGACATTTGGCCGTTGGGCCATTGGGACATTGGGTAATTATTCCATTGGGCTACCTAGCCTAATTCCTATCCTCCAATGGGGATTCTAAGATATTATCTATCACAATAAAGTATTCAATTACTGACCATACTCTTAAAATTAAAAAACTGTGGAGTTATTAAAAACATAAATTGTACTAATGTCAAACAATTATACATTTAATGTATAAATCAATATATAACATTAATTCAATAGTAAATTTAAAGGAAAAACACCTCGTGAATATGATGTTTCATGCATGGTCATGCTTGCTTCCTCCTTCCGGTGTGCCAGGGGACTACAAAGAAAAAATATAAATATTTTAATAATGAAAATAATTGAAAGTAAATAAATAAATTCAGTATAAACCTACATCGTATGATCCCCTACACCACCACCAAGATGTACATATTCCCACAGTGTTCTATCCTCACCGATCAATTGCACATTTACCTCCTCAAAAGCGCATAATTGTGCCTTGAAATTAGACAACTATTGTGTCATCCGAGCAACAGTAGAGCTGAAAACCTCACACATGATACTAAAGAACGAGGAATCCACGTTCTATAGGTAAAACTATATCCATTCCCATCATGACCAATATTGTGATGGAATATCTCATCCCTTTGCATGGGAAGCTGTCATTGGTCCTCTGGTAGCTATTCTATTACAGCTTCAAATTGTGAATGTGAAATATTTAAATATATATACATATATACGTGTTTATATAAATATTGGTAATGAGTAGAAGCACTTACTATAAGAGATATAAACTCTGGATCATTTCGATCATGAGTTCTAATGCACACCGACATTTTATCTGTCGGTGCACCTTTCTCCCATAACTGTATACCCATAAAATATAAAAATATAACACATATACATATTAAATAATAAATTAAAAAATGAATAATAAATACATCATGTCGGATATGAGAAACGTGATGAGTTCTGAGCTTATGAGGTGGTCCCTACAACGCATGATACTCAGAATGGCGTGCGGACACCTCCTACATTCAATTAATTCAAATTTCAAACAAATATAATGTCACAAATTCTTGAAAATATATATACAAAAATAAATATACTAACCGCAATGGCCTCAGTAGACCAACATGAAACTATGTCATGCCACTAAGATGGGAGAACACCTCTCAGGTCTTTTTCCAGAATGTCTGGGGCACCCACGTTTGGTACCCAGTGCTCCCTCTTGATTTTTACATTAAAATATTTCCACATATTACGACATTTTCTCATACACACCAGCAAAAAATCTTTGTGTCACACTTTTAGATTATTCTATTTATGAAAAAAAATCAAACATGTTAATATTTTTCCAACATAGGAAATAATCTAAAATTGTTTTCTTACTTAAAATTCCCTCCAAAGCTGATATAATGTATCCTGAGGGATCGAAGCCCAGTCATGGTTGGTCAATGGAAATTGATGTGGATCACTTATGATATAACCCATATGAAGGATAAATGTAGGGGAAGTCAGTCCCAAAGGATGAAATCTCCCATCAAATGAAACATCAATGGTCGTGTTAGAATTCCATGATGAAATGCCATGACTAGGGCCTCTCTTATGAGAGGAAGAAGTGGTTGATTCTGATCTTGTTGAAAACAATTTTGTACATAATTTGACAGATGTGAATATATATATATATAAATTAAAAAAAATCACAGTTACATTCAAACATACCTTGACTCTAAGGCGTAGATGGCATATATGGATGGTGTGGATGTGATGCTTGTTCCCCTGACATGTCTGCAGTCATAAAAAACATTAGTTAGGGGACCATCCAAAGTGTCAAAAAGATAAATTGGATTGTTTTTTAAAAAATAAAAATTGTACAGTTGTTAATAAAATATAAAGGGATAAAATTTTAAAAAATAAAAAAATTAATAGAACATAAATAAAAATATGTATGAAAAAGGGTTGTATTTAGAGGGTTCTTTTAACGTGAAGTGATTTGGGGGGTGGGCTGTTCAAAAGGGGGGTTGGAAGTGGGGAGGGGATGGGGGTGTGGTGGGGCTATCCATGATCTATCTAGAGGATTTATGGGGGGTGGGCTGTCTGGAAGGGGGTTGGGAGTGGGGAGGGGCTGGGGGGTGTGGTGGGGCTTTCCGGGAGGGAGTGTGGTGGGTCTGTCGAGGGGGTGGGGGGGGGGGGCTGTCCGGGGGGAGTGGTGTGGGGGTAAGCTAGGTGGTGTTGGGAAGGGGGTAGGGGAGGGGCTAGTGTAGTGTAGGGGGGAGGGGGGTTGTCCAGGGGTGGTTGCGAGGGCTGTCCAGGTGGAGTGGGGTGGGGCTGTTCGGGAGGGGGGGTGTCCAGGGGGGCTTTCCAGGGGATGTCTGGGAGGGGGGGGGGGGTTGCTTTCCAATTGGAGGGGATATGCATGTGGGGGTTGGATGTCTGGGGGATTGGGTGATGGGGGCTATCCAAGGGGGGTGGCTGTACTGGTAGAGGGGCTATGTAGGTAGTGGTGGGGCTATCCGGGGGGAGTGGGGAGGGGCCGGTGCTGTTCGGGGTGAGTGGGGTGGGGCTGTTTGGGGGGAGTGGTGTGGGATGGATGTAGGGAGGGGGTGAAGGGTTAGGGGGAGTGGGGAGAGGATTTTCAGGTGGAGTGGAGGGGCAGGGGTAGTGGATGGGCTGTGCAGGTAGGGGTGGTGTTGTCCCGGGGAAGAGTGAGGTGGGGGTGTAGGGCAAGAGTTAGGGGAGGGACTGGTGCAGTGCAAGGGGAGGGGGATATCCAAAAGGGGGGTAGGTTGTCTGGGAGGGGGGTTGTCCGGGATGGGGTGGGGTCTGTCTGGGGGGAGTGGGGTGGGGCTGACCAAGGGGGGATGTCAGGGTGGAGTTTTGGGGAGGGGGTACTGTCTTGGGGGGGGGGCTGTCTAGGGGGGTTGTCCAGGTGGAGGGGTTGTGCAGGTGGGGGTGGGGCTGTCCGGGGGGGAGTGGGGTGGGGCTTTCTAGGGGGGATATTATATATATATAAACACATATGTGTGTGAAATATGGATCTTTAAAGCTCAAAGTATAATCATCATCCCATAAAAAATTATTAATCTGATTAAAATTACAACACTATTGAAATGACATAGAAAGGGAGAGGGGGCCTTAAAATCAAATCCACATGGTCACAAAACATTTCATTAATTTGAAAATACCATATTTTTCTTTTACTCATAACTAGGGTGAAATCAACTTAAGTAAATAATGCTTTGACTGAAATTAATCAACCTTTTCAATTTGATCTATAAAACAATTTATTAAAAAAGATATATAGTTCATACAACGAATGCTAGAGATGGAACCAGATACCAGAATCTTTGTTCACACATGCCTATAAGGGAATCCATAAAAAAAGATCAAACATAAGGTTAAATATGAATAATAATAAATAAAAATTCTTATGTACCAAATTAGTTTTTAGTTTGTTAAACAATTTTTAAAAAATTCTTTTAACTAAATATTGGTAAAACAATTATACCTTTAATTAAACATGAAAATCGACCATTTCTCCTTCAACAACCACTATAACCCAATAAATTTATTCTTCACGTTGAACTATTGTATGTTAATAAAGTTTTTGGGGAAACAAAGGGAACAATCTCTGGTTCATCTTGTTGAAATAAAAACCACTCCTCACTGGACGTTTTCACAACAACATGCACACTAGGATTCAAAGGAAAAGTAATGAATAATACTTGTTCTTCTTTTGATGTCAAAATGAAAGGTTCATTATCAACTTTTTCATTTCTGTATAACATATAGTTAAAATTCACCAATGTAAACTGATATTTATTGACTTTACTTCCATGGATTGGATCAACCCAATTACACTTTAACAATATTTACTTCAACCAGTGTGCATATATATCTTCAATGATGTCTGTCAATTGATCATAGTAATAAACATAATCAATGAATGGATAATCTATTCCACTGTTTTGTGTTTCTCGTTTTTAGTCAACATCTTTAATGTGAAATCAAAAGCCATTATCATCTACATCTTTATAACGACGAGTCGTTATGGATGGACCCTCAGCTAGTTGGATAAATTCTTCAATTAGTGTGGGGACACCTAACTCCCTCAGGTTATGAACCTACATAATTCACAAAATTCAATAATTATTTTTGCAGAATGAAAATAGTATAATACATCACTCATAATAAAAAATAAATTTATATGTACAATATCCTTGAACCAAAAATGAAATTATGCATAATGATAATGTTGAATTTAATACTCAGTCGTAAGAGACATCTCTTATTTTAGCTTATTAATGTGTTTTATGAAATTTATAATGTGATGCTTAAATTATCAACTTATGAAAAAAAACATGTAAAAGTTAAACAATAAATGTGATAAGACACTTACTACATTAATGGTGCAACTGATGGAGTATTGAACAAGATATATCGATGCGCTTGTACATACTCGATGTTGTCCATATCAAATATGGTTCCCTCACCAACTGAACAATCATAAATCTGATATGGCTTATCTAATTTGTTTTTCAACATCCATAAGATTTTCTACAAAAAAGGTAGTACACTAATCCATCAAATAACCATTGGAAATTGATGCCTTTGGACGAGCCCTGTTGCGTACAAATCCTTTCAATGTATTCAGATACCGCTCAATAGGATACATCCACCTGAATTGAACTACACTAGTAGCCATTACTTCATTAGTTAGGTGCAATTTCAAGTGAACTATAACATCAAAAAATGATGGGGGAAACCGTTTCTCAAAGTGACAAAGAGTAAGTACAATTCGGTCCGGAATTTTTTTTAAGTCACTCATTCGTTTATTTCTTAAACTAAAATGGATAAAACAAATTACTCATCTCAATCAGCAGTTGAACAACATTGGGGGATAAACAATCAAAAAATGCAATTGGAATCAAATGCTAAATTAGTATTTTATTGTCATGACTTTTCAACCATGGAAATGTGATGCTCGTAAGATTCACACACTTTGAAATATTAGAAGAGTAACCATTAGGCACCTTGATCATCTTCAAAATAGAACGAAATGTCTCTTTTTCCTTTGTAGTCATCGTATACTATGCAGTAGGAATATATGCCTTGTTTCACTCAACTAACTGTAAATGAAATTGTTTCTTTAAATCCATTTATTCCAAATCATGACATGCATTAACATGGTCCTTTGATTTTCCACTGACACCTAAAATTATCCAAAATATATTATCACAAACTGTTTTTTAAATGTGCATGACATCCAAATTATGGCTTAGCCTATTAGTTTTCCAATAGGGGAGATTGTAAGAAATACATTTCTTTTTCCAATTGTGATTGTGCTGTCTACCTGCCCAACGAATATTAGGTAATGGATGAGCCACCAAATCCTGAAATTCATATACCATGCGGATGTTTTCTTCCTCAATCTGCGATATCATTTGGACTCTTTCATGATATTTAGTGTTGGGATAAACTCTATAAAAACATCAAATGTCACATTTTACTTTATGAACCTTTGATGGGGGGGGGGGGAATGTCTGTGAACCACTTATACCCATTTTTTGGAATGTTTATTCTATACAGATTTTTTACTTTTATTGCAACAAGGGAAAGAAAATTCTCCCTTATTACTTTAGCCTGAAAATTTTTCATAAGCTAGAAAGTCATTGATTGTCCACAATAAAGCATCTTACAGTTTGAACATTTTATTCATTTCACAATCATATGTCATCACACCATCGCCCCAAAATTCATTCAACTCATCAATCAATGGCTGAAGGTAAACATAAATCTTATCCCCCGGACATCTAGGTCAATCAATAAGAGTGGACAATAATATAAATTTTTTCTTCAAGAAAATACACAGAGGAAGATTTTATGGAACCAAAACCATAGGCCATGTTCTATGAGTTGCTCCAACAATAGACATGAATGGATTGAAACCATCTCCTGCCAACCCCAATCGGACATTACGAACATCTTTAGCTTAGTCGGGGCATCTCTTATCAAAATCCTTCTATGCACGAGTGTCTGATGGGTGGGTTAACATATTACTTTCCTGATTTTTTTCTTCATTCCATGTCATTAAATTAAGAACATTATATGACATAAAAAATCATTTCAACCTTGGCTTTAGGGGAAATTAAAGCATTTTATTTACAACAATTGATTTTACCTGTTTCACAGTTTGACTTTGATGAGTCTGATTTCCCATAAACTGTACAAATATTCAAATGGGATGTTTCTTTTCTAAACAACATATAGTTGTTTTCACATGCATCTATGGTCTCATATATAAAACCTATGTTCTCTATCAACTTAAGAGAATGGTAATACAAGTTAGGAATCTTAGAATCGACAGGAAGAACCATTTTCAATAACACCGACAACATGTCGAACGATGTGTCTGACCACTGATTCAAAGTCTTCAAATGCAACAACTACACAAAAAATGACAATTTATTGTAAGAAGAACATCCTGGATATAATTCCGTTTTTTCATCATCATGTACTTCATAAAACCTCCTTGAATCAATATCTTCACCAAAGTGTAGATTTATCTCACTAGTCTCAACATTCTGGATGTCAATGCCTTTAGGATCCAACCCACGTACCATTTCAGTAAGAATTTCATGCACTGGATCATTCATCCTTGCATCAATTTCTATCTGAACTGCATCTGTAGTTTGATGAAGAATATATTCTTCCCCATGAAGATTTAAACTTTTATAATTTTTCAGAAATACATTCAAGAATATGTGCTCCCTCACGATATCTCTTGTGAATTGATATCTATTTTCACATTTTCTACATGGACAACTAATAAAGTCACTTTGAAATCATCCAGTGAACTCAATAAACTACATAATTACCTTGAAATATTCTATAGACATTAGATTTGGAAGATTAATCTAACTCTTATCCATAATAATATCTATATAACAATCATTTACAAAAGACTTCATATTACATGAATTTTTCATATCAAATATATTTAAAATAAATACTATCCAATTGCATATGGAACATTGATAAAATAAAAAATTTATATCTCTGAATAATAAATAAGAGAATAGATAATGGAATGGAAGTAAAATCCCACATCATCGCCACCATATTGGTGTGGTAAATATAAGGATGATTCTATATTCAAGAAACTATATTAAGAATGAATTTGGTTTATAATTTCATAGAGTAAACATTTTTCAATAAAGTAATATTATAACTTGAATCCATATGTGGTACATGAAAAAAATCATCAAATACCAATCTTGAACTATAAAACTTAGAAACTAAGTTAATGCCTACCAATAAATCAAAAAATATAATTTGTGATGAAAGCACCCAAAATCAATTAGTGATGAACAATCCTCTCAAACTAAGAGAAACTGTATCTTTGTAAAAATAATTTCTCTCTGCCACTTGGATTCATAGTGCCTTTGTTCCATCAGATACAGTAAAGATTAACCATAAAATATAGAAATAAATCTCTAATTTATGAAAAACTAACTAATCTATATCAAGGATAACATCATATATATACAATTCCAGAACAGAAAAATACCAATCTATCTTCACTGATGTTATAAATATTGAATACGTGGGACAATGAATGTGATGCCCCATGATAGATCACATGGTCCAATATAGTGTTCCTCATGATCTCATGCATGTATCCTTTTATGCAAGAAGGTTGTTACAAGCAGTAAGGGTCTGAATCTCATCAGTGAAAAAAAATATACCCTTGGTATTAAAAATTAAAAGGATAAAAAATAACATAATAGTGTCAATAAACAAGGAAAAATCATAATCCATGGTAGGTATATCAAGTCATATAGTAAAAACCCAAATACCCCCAAAGTGTTACGTCAATAAAAGTGTGGGAAATAACAAGAATGTGAAACAATATTGACACATCACTCTAAATTCCATCTCAATTATACCACTAAAATATACAAAGTAAGTCACATTGAAACATGGATTAATATCATATAAAGGAATATCATATAATATTAATAATAACCTATAGTATCGAAAAACATGTGATTGAACTCAAGCATGGGTCTCATGGGCTATGCAAGCACACACATGTGGTCAAAACTCAAACACATTATCATGGGATACACAAACACACAAAGACATGTGATAAACTAAATAATTGTATAAATCAAATAACAACACAACTTATAATATCAATCCAATCAACATATACATAGACTCTGTATTGTATGTAACTTCCAACTTCATGTGATGTGTGAAGTCTTCTCATTCACACACTGTCAACACACATTGTTTCATAATTATTCATGAACACAAACCCATATATGCATGAAATTAAATTTCCACACTTTTTATTCACACAAAATATTCATATAATCTTCATGCATGTCAAATTTATATTGTAAATTGCCAAAAATTAAAACCATAAAATAGAAATTAGGGAATACCTTATACCGCGACAAATTTGGAACTGAGGGGAGCCAGAGGTGGTGCTGCGAGGGAGAGGAGGGAAAGAGGAGGGGAGTCAGAGTCGGAGACTATGCGGTGAGGGAGGAAATGGGTTCCAATGGTGTTGGGGAGCCAGAGGAGGAGGCATTGAGGTGGTGTCGGTGCAGCGAGGGAGGGGATGGATAGTGTGATGAGGGAGGGGATGTGCAACAATCTTGGTGGACACCGGAGACGGAGCCGGTGAAACGTCGGTGATGCGGCGTCACTAGTACTATGAGAGAGGGGAGGCGGTGCGGGGGAGTTGGAGCTAGTGTAGCAAGGGAGGGGACATGCAGCTATGGGGGGTCGGGGGTAGGGTTCGAGTTCAGGATCGGGGGGAGGGGGTCATCGTATATAATTTTTTTTAGAAGTATTGCGACCTCCATTAGCGGTCGCTATAGGGAAACAAAAGCGACCACCAAAGGAGGTCGCCTGTGTAAGGGGTCTCCAAAAACCCATTTTATGAAACATTAATTTTACGTGAGGAATATTCTTAAAGAAGCAATTACTATCTTTTTAATTCATTTAATTCAAATTAAACTTCAATAATATTTATTTTATAATATGAGAGGAAAATAAACTTCTATTAATACATATTTTATTGAAATAAATTGAAAATGTTCCTTTGGAATTCCTTACTATTTGGATATTTTTTTATTTTATAATTTTAATACGAGTGAGAGAGTAAGGGATAAAATATTTTGATATGAATAATGATATATGTGGGATTAGATAATAAAAAAAGAGAGATGTGTGATTATATTTGAAAAAAAGATATGTTTCTTATCCATGAGAGGGTTGGTGCACGTCTCAATATATATGTGGATGTGATAAATAATAAGAATGAGAGTCGTCAAGATGTAGCTGCTATGAGAGAAAATCGAGAAGGGGTAGTCACGTTTGTGGTAACTAGTGCGAAGGAGAGGGCATGAAAGATGTAGCTGCCTAGAGATAACCAGTAAGAGGCTTTCACTTATGGTAGCCCATGTGAAGAGATGAAATAGGAAAAGTCATGCGATTATTGTAAGATAATTTTTGACAACAAAATGAAAATAGATTCATGATGGTTCCATGTATCGAATGTCCTCTGGGTTGTGGAGATCAAGTGGTGTGTATAGGTTTTGATGATGAGCGGTACATCAAAGCGGTATGTTCATGGGTGTGGGTGAGTTGTAAAAATGTCTTTGGGTGTAGTGTGAGAATCTTTTAGGTGAGTATATAAAAATTCCTTCATGTGGAATATCCTTTAGGTTCTATGTAAAATTCCTTCGAGTGATAAAAGGCCTTCGAGTGAATTCTTTGGTCTTTTGCGACTTATTTCATTGTGGTTTCAGGATCCACCACAAAAATTGGTTTTAGAGGAGGATCATTATTCTGACATGAGAAGATCATGAAGTAGTGCTGGAGTCACGTTGAAGAGTTCATCAAATATCTATAAAGATGAAAACTGTAATGGGTGAAATGAATCATGTCAGTGTCTACATGGATGATCTGATGCAAAAAAATATTTGACTAAGGATGAGTTGGTGTGAAAGATATTATCATGGATGAGTGAATGATGGTGGAGCCAAAAATTACTATGGATTTGATGGTGAGGATTCCGATAGAGTAATCAAATTTTAATTCAAGGGGGATATTATTGGAATATTTTTTGACTTTAAAATTTGAATAGATGAGAGGGAAATTGGGATAAAGTATTTGGATATGAAAAAAGTGATATGTGAGATTATATATGAAAAAAGATATTTCTGTGATTAGATATGAAAAAATATATGTTTCATATCTTTGATAGGGGTGGTGAATGCCTCTATATTATATACAACTTATAAGAGGAGGAACAATGCCCGAGATCACACTGTCTAACATCAAAATGACCCAGTGCCTCTTATTTAGTATATCAATCAATGGATGCAGTGAGAGGATCAAAAATATCTTCCCTCTCTTCCTTGTGGATATGGTCAAGACCCATGCATTCCCTACACATGGGAATAAACTCAGGGTCTTATACACGGCCCATGCCACTTGCTAGATAACCTCGGGATGGCTGCCATTAGTCGTGGTAGAATTCAGTCCCACAGGATCCCATAATTGAGTTGGCTCAGCTAGCTAGTGGGTTAGCCCCCTATTTTTTGTTAAGGGAAACCTAACATTAGGAAATAATCCAAGTATTATAAATTAATTTCAATTTTTAACCCATGTAAATCCAATCACCAAATTCCAAGCCCTCAAAGACCTATTTATATATTAGTTATGCATGTTATACATATATATTTTTCATGGAAATAAATCCCCATATTCCCTTCATGTAAATTGTTGATTTACATGTTCTTCGTCAAATAAAATGTTGTTGGAAATTTTCACTATCCTTTTATAATATGAACATGTATTTGAGCTTCTGAATTGTTCAAAAATCATTTTATTTATTAATATGGAGAATTTCTCAAGAATGACATCCAATGCTATGGATTCATAACAATTCTCTATGCATCATCACCAATTACGAAGAATTCTCATAAAAAATTAAAATCAATAAATCCATAACAATTCTATAGGAATCAACAAAAATATTATTAATTATTTCTCAAAATCTTATTATTGTTTTCTTTCCATGATTAGTCATTGATCATACTGGAATTCATTACAAATTAATTTTTGATTCCTTCTTATAAATTAAACATGAACACAACCACAATCATCAACTATCCACACGGGCTTTTCCATATACCCATTTGTATTTTTTGTCAATACCACTTATTTAATTTCATTGTCACTTCTCCCCCTTATTGAAAATAAATACATAGGATTAATTTAAGGGTTTTCTTATTCCCTTAAAGAAGCATGTGAATAACTAATCTTTTTATGAATGATGGATGGTACAATATGGGTCACTAGGAAAGGACCCTATAGTTTATCTAATCTAAGTATACATCGAATAACCCTATGTATAAAATAATAGATATACAACCAAGGATGTATTTGTTTTCTATGAACAAAAATTCATGTGAAGTCATCCACATAACGTCTTTATTTCTCAAAAGGGGTTGTATAAAAAAAATAATCAAGTAATATATTCATTTTCATACATCATAAATTTCAAGTACCTGAATATTCTACTCCCCCTTTCCGTGAGTGTACTCATCAATAAATCCCCCCTTAATTCACATGTTTGGTACAATCATAGCAAGGGAGAGAAGTGTAATTTTTTTACCTCTATGTTAAAATTCTGTTGAGATGACATGAATTACAATGTATTCACAAAATATGCATAGATATCATCTCTTTTATTCCCCCCCTCATGGGGTGAACTCCCTTAAAATTTTATAAGTGGAAAATTTCACCAGATAGTCTTCAAGATATTCATGCTGATAATCCACCACTTTGAAACTGTTCACATTTTTATCAGAACTTGAATATGAATTCCAAATTCTCATTTTCTACATTGTTCACTAATTTCTCATGTTGACAATGAAATTGAACTTCAATTACCAAAAATGTATAAAAATACTATAGAAGAATAAGGTAATAAGATTAGAATTTTGCGAGCTTCTTAAAGGGAGAAACATGGATGATTATTTCCTCTCAACCCAAGGACATCTTTCTTTGTAGCTCTAATGTGTTTGGAATGATTCTTGAATGTTTCTAGTATGAATTAAATATTTTGATCATTCTATGACTGTATGTAATTTTTACTAACCTTCATCTTTTGGTTATTCCTTGTTCTTACATCTACCAATAATGAATTAGCTTCCTCTTTTTTTTGTTTTACAACCTTCAACATCTCCCTTTGAGTTGGTAAAATAGTAATACAAATATTTTCATTGTGTCTAGCATACATTAACCTTACACACAATACTTTCATTACACTTTATTTTTCATGTGTTGACATCTTTTAATGAAATTAAAAATATTCATTTGGAACAATCAATTTTCTTTATTCTTTTTCTCTAGTTAGTGCTTCATCCATAGCTTCCTGCATTTCTATAAAAAATGCAATTGATTAGGGAAGATGATTAGGAACTCATTCCTAAAATACTCTATCTTGGGGATTCTAGATAGATTCTTCAATTCAATTGAGTTACCTTTCTTAGGTAATTTATGAAAAGTTTCTTTAAAAATGTCTTCAATCGATCCTATCTTCAGGTTTATCTCATTGATTGATTATATTTTTAATTTCATCTAGATTCCATTCATTTCCATGTCCAGTTTGCAGTGGTCCATGGTCAAACTCTCATTCTATAGTAGAAGAATATTTTATTTGTTTATGTGACATTATTGGAATTCAAATTTTCATTCTTCTTGGGAGTATCTTTTTTTTCACAATTTTATTAACTAACTTCTTTTATGGATTCCCCAATGAATAATTTTCATCTAAAATCTATTTCTAATGCACTTGTTGTGGTCCTTTTTATCATAATTATATGATTAGTACAGGGTAGGAAAATATCATCACTCATCATAATTATGACCACCTATGTTGCAATGATTACAAAAATCTTTATAATAACCAAACATATTCTTGATAGACATATTATTCTTCATCAGTGTATTTTGCTTCGGTTTTGATGGATTCTTTATTTCATCACATCTAATCTACCTGAAAGCCTAAATTCCATAATTTTTATATGCTAACACATTATTCCAAAAATCAATTCCTTAATTCCAAAATTTCATTGAGCGAAAACAATATCTAAAAAATAACTTTCTTTTTTTATAGTTTTTGCTAGACTAGATTTAGTACCTTGATGTTTCTTGATTTTCCTTTCATTATTTGAAGAATAATTTTGGGAGTTTTTTTCTTGAAAATAATAATAACCACCCTTGTTATTTTAGTACATTTATCGGTAATTTCTTCAACCCATATATCCCCATATTTTTTCTATGAAACTGAAATTCAGTATGATACTGCATTTTTAGATACTAAATCAACAGTTTTGTGAGTTACCATAATCCATGAGATTATAAAAATGTTGATCAAGAGATGATTTTGACGTATTCTTGCCACCAATATGTTGAAATTGTGGGTTCCATAGACCCAACAATGTAGTTATTTTGATTACTATATTTTGTATACAGTTAGCTAGACATGATGTATTCTTAAAATTAAAGAGTTGAATTTTATACATCCCCTATTGAAATAGTATTGTCCATAGATTAATTATCATATCAAAAGGATATAGCAGATACCATGATAAAATGAGAACCTTGAGATACCATGACATTAATATTAAATAAAGGTACTATGGTCTATATACATCTTAGTTATTGGACATAGTATATGTTTGAATATCAAGTTTTAGGGGCTCATAAGAATTAATTCTTTGTCTCTTGAAGTTTTCACAATGGGATGTAGAGTAGTGAGATCATGAGGAAAGACCTTCTAATAGGAATACCACATGTTTTGGGTGTCATTCGATTTTTCTATCTATGATAATGTGCAATGGTCTCTTGACTTGGAATCATTTCCAATGTATTCCATTTGATCATGTACTTTGATGTAAGATGACAACCATGATACTGAAGTCATTGCGATATAGTTTGTGTTGGGTGTGTCATTGGTGGCTTGACATTGGTTGAATTGTCAATAAAGGATTTGTCTCTTCAATGTTTTCGAAGTAATATATCTCAATCGATGTTTATATGGATATTAGTAACTTTATAAGACCATGTCCATGATAGTCGATGGTATTTTTGTCCAGTTAGGTCAACAAATAATAAAGGAAGAAAAACGTTAATGACATAGGGTTGCATCCATCATTATAAGATATTAATGACAAAGTGATTATAATACATTATATGTGTTTGTATATTTGGTGTCGTTGTTGTGAAAATCCTTATCTCTTTAGGGTCCATGATGGGTTCCTAGATCCCACTCTTAGTTTATGATTACTATTCACTACTATTGATATAAGGGCCTAGGGGGTCGCACACGCTAGCTTATTCAAAAATTGCCCCTATTCAGTTGAATATGAGTTTCAGAAATGGGGGCCCCACCACAATGGTCCTAGACATGTCCAGGGGAAATGATCACCAATGCAATAAATAAATTCATATTATTAAAGTTAAGAATAATTTGCATTTAATATATTTATTAAATGTATTTAAAAGTTTTAAGTGAATACATGAAAATATTAATTGTTTGAATTTTAGTTTAATGTATTCAGAGTTTAATTAATTTTTTTTGAAGTAAGAGCCAAGTTAATTGATCAATTATTATCACATGATATATTTATTATCTTATAGTAAAGTGATAATAAAAAAGAATAATATTTATTACTCAGTTTAGTAGTAAAAATAATATTTATATAGTGTGTAAATTATTAAGGGGTCGGAGAGGAATTTATGGATATTTTCTTAACACTCAATAAATAGAGGAGGAGTGGACTTTTCCATGTTCTATTCAAATCCCCTCTCTACCTTCTCCTCTCTCTGGAATTATAGAGAGAGAGGCTCTTGATCTTGGAGCTCGAATCAAAAACTCTTTCACGCATCACAAGCAAGGTGATGTAGTGATTGTCGGTGGATCAAAGGCATTTTAAAAACATTGTGATGGCATCCATATTTCGACGATCAGTAATCCTAAAGAATTATAAATCACGTATGGATGATCTATAAGAATTAAGCTTTAGATTCATAAAGAAGTGATCACCAATGAAAATCAGACATCATGCACAATTTCATATCTAAACCATATATTTTATAGTTTAATTTTTGTTCTTAATCACTTTTACGTGTGATCCTAAGGAAGTAATCAGAAGTGAATTGCTGACGCCAACAAGTTCTTGTCGTTCATTGGTGAAAACATTTCAAATCTTATTTTCGTGGATTCCACTACGTTCTAGGTACCTTTCCAATATGATTCTCTTCAGATACTTGAGCCACATCAACATTTTTCATAGAATCATCCCTTCATAGAGTTTAAATCTCATCATATGTTTGGGTGGAAGAATCCATCTTTCAGTATCATTGAAATTTACAGAATGTGTCTCCTTAAAATTTCTTAATTCATGATCATGTTCAAGATACATAATACTAAAGGAACACATCACATTTTCAACTGATATCATCTTTACTTCCCAATCTCTTATCAATTTGATAATATGATCTTTATTCTATTTATTAGCTTCAATCATAGAATTTTCAATGTCCTTTATTATTATGGCATTAAATTCCAATTTGAAGTCCTTGAAATTGATAGTAGCATTGTAATATTATTTTAAAGCATGGATATGTTTCATATAGACATCATAAATCTTGGTCTTTTCTTCCACTAAAATGTCATTCACTTTTACCATGCTTGTTTTTTATTCAATTACAACATCTATGAAATTCATTGAAACATTGAAAAATGTTTCATGTGCAAGGATTACTTCTTCAAAAAAATCATTAATCATAGTGTTTTCATAACCATTACATTATAATTATATTTATTTTATTGATGTATTTGGATTGCAAAGAGTCATATATTTTCCGTAGCATCAACAAGTTTTGTGATAATGTTACAAAATTTGATTTTTTTAAATGAATCCTCCTATTTGTTTATTTCATCATAATGTTTCTCTCCTTAATCAAAAATGTATTTAAATGAAAAATTTATATTAGAAATTTCTTCATCAGGAATTTTATTCATATATCTTTCAAATGGATAGTAGAGGCATTTAACAATATTGATAGATTAAAATTCCTCAAACTCTCCACAACATGAACTAGTATCTTTATAAGAATTATTATAAATGGATTTGACAAGATATCATTGATCCTTATCATCTATATTTTATATTTTTTCAATATATCACCTTTCCTCTTCTTCCCCTTTTTAAGAGCCTTGGTTGAAACCTTCACGATATCTTTAATAAGAGTGGATATGAAATTTTCCACTCGAGGTTCTTCAAAATCAACATCAAATATGCACATAAATAAACCTTGTAAATATAACTGCGAATATAAATTATGACTCAATTATATGAAAACCTACACTTTGATACCACTTTTATATCTGAGATGAATTATGTAGGGACACTAATAGGGGGTGAATCAGTGTACCCAAATTTTTACCAAAATTTTCTTTCTTCCAATTATTCTTTTTATTCTTGAATCTCGTCCCTAATTAATATGAATATATATGTTGTATGCTAATGAAAATAACATACACATGAAATTAATTTAATAAAGTAAATAATAGTACACAATGCTTTTTACGATGCTCAGTACAAAGACTTACTCCATTTCATGTCATCCTGCAATTGATTTATGGGTTATCTTATCACTATTGATTTGCAATAATTTCAAACACCTAGAATTGTCACAGAATTTCAATAGAGGATCTAATAAATATTCCTATGTTTGTGGTGTTCTTTATACTGGTACCACTAGTATTCGATGATAATGTTTATACTTGCACCACTATTTCTTAATATATATATATATATAACACTTAATAAGATTTCTCTTCTTCACTGGGTGATTATCATCAATTGGATAATCTTGTTCCTCTACTAAAGAACTTTGACTACCAATGAATGAAAAATATTTTATGCACACCAGCCTTATACTCCTGAAATATTGGAAGATAAAACATAAACTATATCTCACTTCATTCTCAGGATGAACAAATGATATATTTATCAACCCACTGCATGTTGATTTCATCCTCACTTTAATTTATTAGGTATATATTCCTTCTATCAATGATGTTACCAATGTAAATTATTCATTCAAGTGATGTACACACTCTTCATTAATACTCTATGAAAGTCCAATACTAGCTAACCTTAACATTAATTCCACATCATCCAGTTTTTCACGCCATCAAAAAACATAGCACAAAGAAAATATTTATTTATTATTTTTTACTACCCAATATCATATTTTAGGTTCCTCAATTTCAATCATCCAAACTACCCAATTCAAATGTATATTTAGCTTGGGTACTCTAATACTTCTTTATATATACATGTGTTAATTCACATGGACGCATGAAAGCATGCACCACTATCCACAACCATATGCACAAACTCAAATATGTGTGATCAATTCACCAAGAAATCCAAGTGAGTGGGTTGTGTATAATTTTCATTGCATAAACCAACATGGATGCTAGGAATAAATTTTTTGTTCCTATTGAGGAATAGTTCTCTTCTCTTTTCTTATACATGTAACACAATGGATTTATGTACAATTGTTAGTGAAAAAATATATAACATGAACCACTAAAATGGTGACTAACACTAATAGAGTGTTCACGAGATCAAAATATTCATGACCAGAGAGGCTCGCAGATCAAGTCATTGCGAAATCTAAGATGAATCATTTTTAGTATCCCTTATATTTCACGGAAATCATTATTCATGAAAAGTTTCAAGAGTTTTGTTCACTTTTTGAATTCTCATGGGATCTTCCATTTTCTTTAAATATAGAAATCCTCATGGAGGTTCTTCTTATTAACAAAACAAAAAAGTTTTGTTTTTATCTATTTCATGGAGAAACTAGAGATTTCTTAATAAGCAGCAATGAACCTCATATTGGTATCTCTATATTTATTGGAAGAGTCAATAGAAGCATCTATAAGAATCAAGCCAAGTTGATGCATAAAATTTCCATTCCATTTTGAGGATCGTTCAATGATTTGATTATTATTATGCATCATTAAATGTCTTCAAATGTTCGAGTCTTTAAGAATATTTAATTATATTATAATATTTTGGCTTTTCATCATAAAAAATTATCATTTCTCTTTTGATATGTAATAATTATGTGTAATTAGTTCACATTCACCTCATTGATAGAAATGTTTCAAGCTTAATTCATCTAGAATATCATTTTTAAATCACCCAATGATCATATTTGATTAATTATCAAGCATGAAATACATAGTTACCATCCTGTTGAACGATGGCCTTTTCAACTCATTACTATAATCTCATATCAATAATTGAGTGCTGATTATGATGATGAAAGGTGCGGCCATATACTCCTGAGAACAGTATTGTCTTCAATGTTTAATGATGATAGGCATATTCCTGGCTTATTTAAAATTCAAGCAATGAGGGAGATTGGTCATTTATGATAAATCTGATCAGACAACTGCATTATATCCATCGTTTATGTTGATGAATATTACCTATGCTTGCACTGTTGCACCTAGAAATGGACTATATCCTTCCCTTTGGTATATCAATCATGGTTTTTGGGAAGAGGCTCCGAAATATCTTACCCCACTCTTGATACTTCCGTGTACTGGTTTTGTGGGCATCCTCTGGCATGTTCTTAGGGGAATATACACATCCCCTGCCACTTACCAATTGGCCCGGGGCTAGCTTCCATTAGGAATGATAGAATTATGTCCCACATGAGCATGTGGTTGAGTTTTCCTCACCAAACTAGTGGTTTGGATCCTTATTTTTTTGGTTAAGGTCAACCTTGAACACATAGAAATAATCCAAGTTTTATAAATAAAATTCCATCTTCAGCCATGTAAAACTTATCAGTAAATTCCATACCCTCAAATACAATTCAAATATTCTTCATGGAAGGTATATATATATTACATGGAAATAAATAACCTTCTTATCATCATTTTTTTGATTTCCATTCTCTTTATCAAATCAAATATTGAAGATAATGTTCACTCTCGTAGTACAATAAGAAAATTTCTTTGAACTTAATAATATTTCAACAATCATCTGATTTATCAATATGGAGAATTTCTCAAGTGTTACATCCAATGAAATGGATCCATAACATATCTCCATTAATCATCATCAATAATGGTGAATTTTCAAACCAAATGAAAATCAATGAGTCTATAATAATTCTCCAAGCATCAAATATTCTTGAGTATTTCTAAATCTATTTCCATATTTATCTTTCTCTAATTAATTGGTCATCCTGTAGGACTTCATCATACATATATTTTTTATTCCTTCTTATATGTTGAAAAATAACACAACCATACTCATCAATGATACACATGGTCTTATTAGGATACCTCAATGTCTTGGAATAAATCAAAATTCTTTACATATTTATTCCTTTAGATATATGGTAATTTTTATCCAGATTATAGTGATTTTCATTTTTATAGACTCTTTCTTATTTTGACCCATTTACAAAAGAATCTATCATTTCTATGTACATATAGATAGATATTTTTGTTATGAAATATTCTTGTAGAAATCATATTTTTGGGAAAAAATCGATGCCTTCATGACAAAGGAATCAATCTATAGGTTTCATTGATTTGATTCATATTTAAATCCATGTAAACACAAAATAAATATTTCAATCTTGTAAAAATTATTAAGGGGCATTAAAAACATATTTATGGTATTCCATACTCTTTTATTTCAACCATTAGAATATTTTACCATTAGAAAAATAGCATCTTTATTGTTTCCCTCATTTTTTCTAGAACTACAATAATAGAATCTAAGGATTAAGACTTTTTAGAAGGTTTTAGGATCTAACACATTTTTATTACACCCCCTAGAACCCTGAAAATTAGATAAATTATAGTGTGTAAATATTAGTTCTATTATGGTTTATTAAATTTTGTTATATTTATGGATCATATCCCCGTGTGGGGGGAATATTTTTTTAATAGATCTATAGACATCACATTATCTACACCATATTGATCTATATGTGGATATAAATAAATGTAATTCATATAAGGGTTCAATTATTTTTTACTAAGTTCACCCAAACTATGGAAATCCAAGTATCACGACCCATTGATGTTTAGTAGATACACAATTGTTCTAGAAACTCCAGGTCTATCTTCACTTCTTTACAACATAGTTTATGGATAATTAAACCCCTCTCCTAAGGTTCACTACCCTTCCACTTCCTTTTTTAATGATCCATAGTGGTCACATTCATATACTGTGGACATGTATGTAAATTCAATATTCAATCTTATGTATATGTGTGCATCCTAGAATCTATTTAGATTCAATATTGATCTCATTTTATACTTATTTATAGTTAATTTTTTGAACTTTTCCTTGAGAAAATTCCCCCATTAATATATTCTATATAATCTCCAAACCACTATTCCATCTAGAACATGTCTGGAAAACCTTTATCTTTCCATCCCTATGACTGGAACGCATTACCTTTTCTATACTCCAGAAACTCCTTCTCATATTAATTTAATTTTGATCTTTAGGTTGGTATAGATTTATTCAATTACAATTCTTGTATTTATAAAAGAAATAATTTTGACAATGACATCCTCTTGTCTTCCTTCAATTCTTCTTTTACAGAATATAGAATACCTTATACAATTCACATTCCATGAATATGGGATTCCCATAATTCTCACTATACAATGCTTATAAACATCCATTCTGACCTATAAAACTATATTCAAAATATTATTTCTATACTATAAATTTTGAAACCAACAATAATTAACCAAGAATTGAATTACTATGATATATATAACTCCATTATTATAATCGCTTCATGGAATGCCTCACACCAATGTTGCATGATATTAATATTTAATTATTTTATTTATTTATTTTAAAACTACTCATTTTAATTTTATTTGAATCATTTCCTTAAATATGAAGGTACATGATTATAGAAATTTTATGAACCTTCTACACATCAAATTAATTGATGGCTTGATTCCCTATCTCAAACATTGATCTTATCAAGTCAAAATTTCCAGTGAAATTCCATTCGTATTGTGACCCATATTTTTTATACATAAATCTCACATCTTATTAGATTAATATTAAATAAATAACATTTTTATCCATTATATAATCATATAGGTCTAGTGTATTTGGAATATTGGATACATAATCTATCACAACCCATCATAGTGGGCCTCTTGTTGCGACTCCCCAATTCCCACCTCCAACCGGCTAAGGGCTAGTAACTAGCATAGAGAATGCATATCACTAAAATGAGAGGCCTTTTTCCAATATCCATTATACATGTACACATCTCAAATCCTATTAAATGCAGAAATGTAAAAAAAAACTGAACAACCATTCATGCTTATATCTAAATCCCACAACTAGTATATGATAGGAAGTAAAATAATGTATACCGGTCTAAATACAAGCCCAACAAAAATATTATAGAGAAATTGAAACTTGGAAGTAATGGTACTACTATTTTATTAGCATAGAAACAGACCATGGTCTATCCAGTATCATTACGGATCATCTCATCCTAGGGTGTCAAGGACACTGTTTAAATTTTGATATGCTTCACAAGACATGAAGCGTGTGGGAAAATCCCATTCAAATGTGAGTATAAAAAACAAAAATAGATACACTGAAACAAAAAAGCATAAAAAAATGAAATAAAGTAAAATATACACAGGTATATGTCTAAAAAAATTAAAAATAATATCCAAATATAATAAAAAAAATACCCACAACTTAAAGGTAAGTAACAACCAAAGTATCTATACTAGGATTCCAACTTGAATATTCCATATAGAACTCATCTATGAGAACACAATCCTTAGTCTTATAGAACTGATGACATCTGAAGAGATATAATACACAAATGAGGATCACACTCAAGGACATGGGGTGATACTAAAAAACTAAATATGAATCAACCCATTATGTAGATGATCAATTCCCATGTACTACTGGCCACAAAAATACCAAGAACTCTACCTTGGACATGAATATGAATATACAATCTCACTTTGGGCCTCATGGAGGGATTCCAATGAATTTATCCAAGAAGACCTACTAAAGGGAACATTATCCTAAGAGTATGAGACAATACCATACTAACATTCATGAAAAGGATAAGGGGAACACACCCTAATGAAACTTGTATAATTCACCAAGGACATGCTCATCAATCCATGTATAAAAGAGTACATGATGTGTGGTAGGGGTCACATGCTGTGACCCATGAATTTGTGCACTTCCCATGTAAACTTCCCATGTCATCAAGCCACGTCCATGTAGAAGTAAATCGTGTACTATCTACTCATGTACTCTACCCGTGTATCATTACACAGCTCATTCAATGTACTCTATTCCATCCATGTCTCTATGGGGGAGTACACGGTGTGCTCCAACCCATATAGTCCACCTTGTGTTCATGTACTTCACAAAGTACATGTTGAGACTCTTAGGAGAGACCACACATAATTTTATAGTGTTCACATACCATGTGATAGAAAAATTTATCGCAAAACCCCAGCTGCCACAAAGGGGTCCCCACACGGCGTGCAGATCCAAATTACACACCATATAACCTAGAATTTTTTAGAATTACAGTGCTACTATCTTTTTTCATTTTTTGTTTCTCTATACACCATTCCAACCATGCCTTGATGTTAAACTCTAGGTGCGGCCTTGTCCAAGCCTTCCCATAAAAAAACATTGAGTCCCCACCATCATATATGTTCAAGAAATGGAATCATTTTCGTTCTTTGTTGTGTGCTGGAAAACACAAAATCAGGTATCCTCCATCGTTCGATTCATCACCACTTCCACATTCAAACCACCATTATTTCATACTATTAAAAAATCTACAATATCAGATTTTTTGTTCCATGAAATTTTTGTGTAATGATCGATTGATCGGAATATGTCGAACCCTGAGAAAAATTAATAATGTTCATGATAAACATAGAATCATGGGAGAAAACACAAGAAAAAAATAGAGGAAAAAACATCAATAAATGATCATGTTGATCTTGATTTTTTTCCATTAGAATAAAAATCAAAAATCAATAATATAATCATGAAGAAAACTCTCCCATAACCAGATTAATCTAACCCACTCTGCAAGACGAACAATCTGCGAATCAATCCATTTATTGATTGATTCACATTTTTGTAGACATAAAAAAGGGAAAATAAACTTATCAAAAAATGACCTACCTCAATATGGATAAATTTCTGATGAATAATGATGCCATGTCATTATCATTTGTGATATCCTTCAATTTAATTTTACACTAAGCTTCGATCCACAATTCGGTCATCATTCACTAGTGGGATCTCCTCCAATGGATCCAATGGCTCTTGTTGAATTGTAGGGTTATGAATCTAACCCTATAATTATTTAATTGGAATATATTTAAAATAAATATAATTCGAACACTATGTAATTGTGTCAAAAATAATTTAATTAATTATTTTATTTATTTTTTCCCGTGATGGTTTTTCCATAAACGACCCATGATGACCAAGGTTATGTGACACCTAGGGTGAAACCAACATTCAAATTTCAATGGTTCCCTTGTATTTCCAATCCATAAATCCATTAAGAAGTTATTCTACTTTTTTAAGAAAATTTCATGTGTGTGCTATTTAATATATTAAATATATTTTTAACATTCACTTTGGGCACACCGAGCCTTGAAACCACATATTGTCTCACCGCATAGTCTTGAAAATGATTCATATAAAATAAAAATTTAATATATGAAAAATATGAGTAATTATATTCTCCCCACATTAGGGATTTATGTCAAAAAAAGTCACAAGAAGGGATTCATAAAGAGATACAGGTACTGATCACAAATATGAGCCTCCCACTCCCATGTGCTTCCCTAAAGATTCATGTGCTATTACCGGACATGCACTAGAGGAATCAATCACTCATGAAGGATCCTCTCTAGATGATTCATGATCTCTATTGGTGATTCAAAAAAGATATATAAATCCCTATTATCCAACTCAACCAAGTCGATAACGTGCAAAGGGTCATGCACATACCTCATCTACTGCGATACATAGAATACGTAATATATCAGGTCAAACTACAAATGTATAGCTAAGTGGTACACAAAATTTAAAACTTTATGCAGTAACTGGAATAGGATAATAAATCTTAGAGATATTTTTTTTATCTAAATCTTCCTAATCCTTATCAAGGTGATACCCGGAGGAACACATGGCCTCCTTACAAGAAATCCAAAGGCCTCTTTCAACAATCCTCATAAAAAAATATGACATTTTTTTTGTATCCTTCGTCTTCTCCTATATGATATGTGCCTTATCAATAGTTTCTTACACCATCCTTAGTTCCATGAGTACAGACATTCCCAGGTCAGTCCAGAAAAGTGGTGACATATAGGGGTGCCCATAAAAATCCTCTAATGGTGTCATACTGATAGTGGGATGGTGATTTTATAGAATGAAAAATCCACCAGTGGTATTTGATCCTCCCAACTATAGACAAAGTACCACATGTATGCTCATAACTTTTACTCTAGAACATGAATGATCCAATCATTGTGGATATCCTTTTGGGGGTGAAATGTTATACTCAAGTGGAACTAAGTCCAAAATGCCTCCTCTAATCCCTTCCACAACTGAGATGTGAAGAAACCAAAAAAGTAATAAATGATTTTTGATGGAAATCCATGGATTTGTATTATCTATTGAATGTAGAGGTGTCCCAAACTCTATACTTAAATTTACACCTGAATTGGTTAGATGTAGGTCTACATGGTGAATTGGTCAATGATCACTTAGATGGAATAATGTCCCCTGGATGTATGTGGTAACCCCATCATGATGTCCATAGACATCACATCCCACTTCAAATCTTGAAACTCAAGGGGTTGAGATAAACCTGTGGGAACTTGGTTCTCAACCATCACATTCTAACATGTAAGGAATCGAGAGATAAACTATGAAACACCATTTTTCATACCTATCCCAAAAAACCGACATTGGTTGACCGGGTATGTATTTGGCACTCCTAGATTTACCTCCAATGGAGATATTTTAAACTCTCTCATAACATCCTCCTGAAACATTACTGGTAATGGTTCATCGATTAAAAAGAAATATGCACTCCCCACCTTTATAAAATCCATCACGAGCTTGTATAATGGATATCTGAGTACATAGGGTCTCACAGTAGACAACCCCAATATGTGCCTCCCTAACTCACATCAAGATAGTAGGGGTATCAATCTTCAACAATAAGTAATATACTCCATCTCAATACACAAAAGGATAGATTCAATGAGGCCAAATACTTTGATTCCACACTCATAAAATAGGCATAAGATCTCCAACTATGATAATATTCCACCATGTTCTCCATCCCATGAGTATAGAAAATTTTGAAGTTGTATTCTTGGATAATCTCTAAAAATCGCCTATGTCTCATGTTATGATATTTATGAGTAATGATATACTTGATACCATTGAGATAGAAATAGAGGATAAATTTCTTACCCATCAAGTAGTGTCACCACATATTTAATAAAAATACTACTACTGCTAACTCAATATCATGGGTCACATAGTTATGCTCATGTAGTCTCAAATGACATAAACTATATGCAATCACTTCCTGCCTATGCATCAGAACACAACCAAGCCCTATTCCCGATGCATCACAGAACACTACGTACTCACCATTATCATATGGTAATATCCAGGTAGGAGTTCTTGTAAAAATCTACCTCAACTTTTGGAAATCCACCTTGAACCAATCTTCCCGCATGAATGGTTTCCCCTTTAAAATCAAATATTTCAAGGGTTTCGATATCTTGAAGAAACCATATATGAATATATGGTAGTATCCTTCCAAAATAAGGAGGTTCCTCACCTATATCAAGATCATGTGTGGCTTCTAATGTAACTCTACCTAGGTCTTGTCCAAGTCCACTGCCACTCCATCTACCGAGATAACATGTCTTAGAATGTGGACCACCTAAATCTTGAACTTACACTTAAAGAGAATTATATAAAGTTGGTTCTCTCAAAGTACATTGAGAATCATCCTCAAGTGTCTTTTTTGATCCTCCTTAGATGCCAAGTACATAATGATATTGTTTATGAAGTCTTCCATGAACCAGTATAAGAAATACTGAAGGATCTAGTTCATGAGTCAAGTAAACATAGTTGATGTTTTCATCACAACAAAGGGAATCCCATGTACCCATAAAGATTGTTGAGAAATCCTAAATCCATCTTCAGTATAACATCATCTTGTACTCACAAATGGTGAAAACCTGAACTGATGTCAACCTTCGACAACCATTATTTCCATCTCAAATGATAAAAGAGGTCATATATCCTTGATAATTGATTCTTGTTCCACACAATCACCTGGTTCAAGTGTTGGTGGTCCACAAAAAACATCAATCTATTGTATTCCTTCTTAGAAAATAGTACTAGTGCTACCAAGGGTGAAACATGGGTTCTAGAAAAGACCTTATTATATAATTCCTCTAACTAAACCCTCATATCACGATGCTTTGTGGGATCTATTAAATATTCTAGATTAGATATTGACTCTTTCCTAGGTTTTAGATCAATGAAGAATTCTTTCTCTCTTCAGGGAGTTAAACCTGGAACATCCTTAGGAAGACATCCTCACACTCCATCATCACTAAATGAAATTGGAAACTCATAACATCCATTGAACCATGGCATATTCTATCCAACTAATGAGTAATATAATTCACCCTCATATGAATGAGTCCACCATGAATTTCCTAGGTTTCCTTTTCACTGATAAAGGGAATATTGATTCCATTATTGCGGAAACACTGCACCCTTTTCATAATATAGTCAATTTGGTCCTAAACTGTAGATAATTAGTCCATACCAAGGTTGAATTCATAAGGCCCCAAAAATACTATAAAGATATTCAAATAAAAACTCTAACATCTAATTGTAAATCCATACTGTCAAAACTAGTGTGGGATCGATGAATCATCTCGAGTAAGACTCTCCAATCATAAGGGTCGAGCCAAGGGCTCAACTGGAATCTCTAAATCTCTAACAAGATATGTCAAGCTAATGGAATGACTAGAACCTATTTCTATTAATACTACAGATGAGGTAGAAAAGCTATAGTATAACTCTAATCATCCATGGATCCTATAGTTCATTTGATTCAACTACCTGTAGCTATCTCACACCTTGTCCTTCAGCTCCATGAGACTAGCATAGACCACCTGAGGGTGGTGGTAATAGGTCAATGAGCCTACCACCTCCTATTTTTCTCCCAACTCTTCTTCCATGTCCTCTTCCCTATAGACTTTCCTATTCAAACTAATAACTCTACCTCAGTGTCCCATCCATGGTTTCTCAATCAGCTATATGGTGAGTTAGAAAATATTATGCATGATTTGATTTAACATCACATGTGTAGAACCACCTATCTATGGGAGGATTAGACCCACCCTATGATCCTTGAACTGTATATCCACTATCATTATCCCCCCTTATAAAATATCTTACATTTCAAATTCACTAAAAATGACGTCAAATCCCTGAAATCAAGGTCTATACTCATAATTTCCAACTACTGAGAACCACCAATTGTATCTACATAGCCAGGAAACTCTCAACGAATAAAAATATCTCTAGAACCCCATTATAAGTAATAATTAATTAGGATATAACATCGATCTAGATGAATCTATTCATACCTCTCACAAATGTATGGTCTCTAAAGATCTGGTCACAAACCATATCAATCGAGTAATTGCAGGGGTTGGTAAACCTCGATGAATACTCAGTTATTTTCGTGATACCCTATTGAAGTTATAGAAGATCTTGTATACATACAACCCTTAATGTAGCTAGAGATAACTCCTTTGTAATGACACACTCATATTATGACCATGGTAGATTCACCTTGTTGAATGACTAGGTAACTAAACTCAACCATCTCTCATCTGAGCTGTGAAGAAGGCTTACTGGTAAGAACACTATCTGTTATACTGGTGTCCTGACCAAGCAGAATACTTTGGTCACCGCCTTAAGCTAGTACTTAGCTGGGTATGGGTCTAGAACACCTTCGATCCTGAGGGGTATCTATATATAAAACTATTGAATAATGATCTGTCTATGCACCTCATACCCTGGTACTGTGGGTACCTTGGGCTACTTTATAGATGGTGGTATGGGTGGTGCACCACTTGAAGGTAACTCCTTGGGAACTGGTCCTTGTATTGATTCCTCATCACTAAGATGATCATCCTCTTGATAATATTTAATATCCCTTACTAGTATATGTCACAGAGTCATCCTCAATGTAAACAAGATGTACCATAGTTTATGAGTATATCTAGAGGGCTAACTCATGAATGACATGGAAAACACAACCCATTCATATAATAAT
This sequence comes from Viscum album, assembly GCA_963277665.1. Taxonomy (NCBI): domain Eukaryota; kingdom Viridiplantae; phylum Streptophyta; class Magnoliopsida; order Santalales; family Viscaceae; genus Viscum; species Viscum album. The sequence goes on from OY728140.1 coordinate 1,548,061,988, forward strand.
CACATTCCATTATTTTCCACGAAACCATTGTTCTCATGTATCGATTTGAAAAGAAAGTGATCAGAGTCCTAGTTTATGGATATGTTCTTTGTCACACAAATACTAGAGTCCCCAGCCAGGAAACCAAACCCAAAAACTTATCATTGTTTCCCCAAACCAATCTCAAAGACTCTCGGTCCTAAGGTAGAAATGACTTCTCTAATAGAACAATGTCATAACCCATCCCAGTAGGTCCCATGTCATGACTCCTCAATCCCACAACCAATAGGCTAATGGGTGGCGAATAGAACTGAGAAGGCATATCATGGACATGGGAGGCCATAGCCTATGGATATGTACACACACACACACACACATAAGCCTATACAATGCTGAAATGTAAAAAAACTAAACAACCATGAATTCATACATCTAAATCCCACAACTAGAGTATTATAGGAAGTAAAGGAATGTAAACATGGTCAAATAAAAGCCCACCATAATGATTCTAAAACAAGTCCAACCTGAATGTAAAGGGAATACTGTCTGAATACGACCAGAACACACCCTAGTATATATGGTCTCACTAAGAACTATATGGTCCGTGTTTATCAAGGACTCCATTTAAAGGTTGGTCATTCTCCAAAGACACACCATGTGAAGGAATATCCTTTACAATGGTGTGATTTAGAATTCCTGGAATGACACCTCGAAAACACAGAGCATATAAAAAGGAAATATCATTATCCCTACACATGTATTGGTCTAAAACACATATAAAAATCCAAATGTACTATAAAAGACACACAATATAATGTTAAGTCATAATTTTAGTATACTAACCTAGGATTTCATCTCAAAGATTCCATATAGCACTCATTCAGAAGAACACACTCCTAAGTCATATATCACAAATGATATCTGAAGAGATATCATACACATATGATGATCACTCAAAAGGTCATGGGGTGATACAAACAAAATCAACTTGTATTAATCTACTAAGTAGAGGATCAACACCCATGTACTATTGTTTATGACGACACTATGAACTCTGTATAGGGAACAATGTTGAATAGAGGATCTGACTCCTAGCCTCATGGAGGGATTCCAATGACTCTATCCAAGAAGTCCAATTGAAGGGATCATTGTCCTATGAGTAGGAGTTGATACCACACTATCCTACAGGAAAAAGATAAGGGGAACACAACCTAAAAAAATTTCCATGTCAATGAGGATAAGAGCATCAATCCATGTATAAAGGATTTTATGACATGAAATAAGGGTCACATGTCGTGTCCCTTATCCGTGGGTTATACCCCTATAAAAGGACCATTCCATCAACATGTATCCTTAAATAAGTACATAGTGTATTCTATACTAGTGTACTCTACCCATGTACTAGTACACAACTCAACCTACGTACCCTAGTCTATCCATGTTGGTGTGGAGAGTACATGGTGTGCTCCAACCCATGTAGTCTGACTGACTGACTGAAAGATACTTTTTTTTATTACTCTTTAGAAGAGAACAAGCAAAAAAAAGAACAAACCTTAAAGGAGGGTGAAAGTAATGAAGTCCAAGGGAACCCCCTTTCACTCAAGGGGAAGAGAATGCATGCTATCATAGATCATAAGTGACTCCTTCTTTAACCCAAGTGAGCAAGAAAATCTGCCGCAAAGTTAGATTCCCTCCAACTATGATGAATAATCCTTCCATGACTGGTATCTGCCTTGAACCTTCGGATGAGGTAAATTAATTCCAAAGGTGTCTCATGTCTCCCCTATAACGCCTTAACTAGAACCTCAGAATCAGACTCCACCTTCGTCACCTGCAACCCTATCCACCTACAAACCATCAATCCTGAGAGTAGCGCTCGAACCTCCACACCCAAAGAGTTCCTTGGACCATAAAAAGCACTAAAGGCAAGAAGAAAAGATCCCCAGCAGTCCCGAAACAAGCCACCACAACTCATGAACCCCCCCCCCCCATGAAGGAGCTGTCAATGTTCAGCTTCAAACCATGCCTCAAAGGATGCCAACTCACCCAAAATCCCCTCCCTCTATGCTCCAAGAAGGGACGGTTAATCAGAGTGAAAACTGCAACTGAGGAAAGCCCACCTTTGACAATAGAAGCCAGTTCAACAATGAGAGATTTAAGCTAAAACTGAATAGAAAATAGACACCTTTTGGATCCCAGCATAACTTGATTCCTCGCCTCCCATATTACCCAAAAAGAAACAACCAGGATGATGGTCCTTACAGTCCATTCCATTGCTCTGTTTTCAGTACTCAAGAGCCACACCGACATAAAATCCTGGGCGGACCGGGACTCACCAATAGGGAATAGAGGATGAGTGAAGAGTGACCAAATAGAAGAGGCCCATTTCCCCTGAAAAAATAAGTGGGCCGTCATTTTTGACCCCGGTTGCTCACAACAGTAACATCGTGAAACCATGAAGACCCCTTTTTTCTGTATATTTTCCTCTGTCGGTACTGCTCTGTTTTTTATCCTCCACACTAGGAAGTTCATTCTCATAAAAATTTCCTTGCACTAAGAAACTGATCCCCATTCCTCCATAGAATGATCTCTCTGAAGTATTTTCCCATATTCACGGACATTATACCTCCCAGAGCTTGCTTCCATGAAAAAACACAAATCCCGATCGTCACTCATCACGATGCCCTCAAACAGGTTTAACTGGTTGGAGTTAAGTGTTGCATGAATAAAATCATACATGTCACTTGTTTACCTGAAAGAGATACGAGGAGACGGACAACCAGAAAAGGATAACCTTTCACCAGCCCAATTATCTTCCCAGTAGTTAATGTCCCCCCGGCCAACAATCCACCTGACATAGCCAAACAAGTTCTCCATATGTGAAATCATGCACTTGTCTAATCTAGTCGTACCCTGCCTATTAAACTCCCCCTACCAACGATACCTCATTCTGAAAAATCTCACCCAAAGGGACTCCCCAAAAATGACATCCCAGGCTAACTGATCCTGTAAACCCAAGATGGTGTCTTGAATGTCACAAAGACCAACACCACCTTCTTCCACTGGGCAGTCCATCCGCTTCCAAGATGCCTAGTGACACCACCCCTCCATTTTAGCATCCCATAAAAAGGTAGTAATAATATGATTCATTCTCTCCACTGTACCTTCTGGTGGTTTGATAACAAAGAGAATATGCATGGGAATGGATAGAAGAACATTGTTAATGAGCATAACCCATCCTCCGAAAGATAGTAGCTTGTTCTTACAATTGAAGATCCTTCCCCAAAGTCGATAAAGAATCTCATTGAAGTGAATTTTCTTGATTTGGCCACAAGAGATCAGTACCCCAAGGTATAAAATAGGGAGTTGTTTCTGCTTGCAACCTAGGATCCCCTGAATGACCTTACATATCCTTCCGGGGCATTTATCCGAAATAAAGACATGACTCTTCAGAGTGTTGATAGATTTTCCACTAAACCTTCCATATCTATCCAAGATGTCTTTGAGATGCTTCAAGTATCCACTACATCCATTAATAAAGATCAAAATATCATCAGCAAACATTAAGTGTGAAATGTAACCTGTATTCCTTCTTCCATAGTACAGTTTCAACTTGCCCTCCACTAATCTTTTAACCGAATTCCTGGACAATGCATCTTGAGAAATGCCAAAAATAGTTGAGGACATGGGATCGCCCTGTCAAACACCTCAGACGGTTTTAAAGAAACCAAAACCCTTCCCCATGATAGAGACTGAGATCTAGGGCAAGGAATAGAACCTGAAACAAATGTCACATAATCGTTCCTGAAAGCCAAACCCTCTCATGACACGAATGAGAAAACCCCATTATATTCTATCGTAAGCCTTATTCATGTCAACTTGGAAAATGATATTGTATCCCACTGTACATTTGTTTATGTCATGAACCAGCTCACTAGCAATACCGACCTCCCCTTGGATGCTTCAACCCTGAATAAAACCATGCTGTTCTACTGAGATCACCTTGGGAATAATTCTAGACAGTCTCCTACTAATAACCATGGCCAAAATATTATACGAAACGTTGAAAAGACAAATGGTCCAGAAATGATTGAGGATGATAGGGTCCTTGATCTTTGGAATAAGCACCACCCTTGACGAAGACACACCCCTGATCAACGACCCACCTCCAAATAAATCCTGAATCACATGTACAACCTGTGCGCCCACGACATCCCAGGCCGCACTGAAGAAGGATGCCGGAAAACCATATGGACCGGGAGCACTCTCCTTCGACATACTCATCAATGCTTCCCTGATCTCATTATCCTGCGAAATAGAGGAGATACAATAATTATCCGCTTCATTCACCAAATGAGGGAGACAGTTCAATAAATTAGGACAATCCACAACATCCCTCTCAAAACACGAAGAAGTCCCCCCAGCTAGGAGACCCTCAAAATGATCCAACTCCATATTCCCAATGATAGGACCCATCCTCCATCTTTAGGTTGACCTTTATACTTCTCCTCTCCTTAAATCATGCCTGAAAGAAGGCGTTATTTTGATCTCCTTCCCTTAACCATCACACCTAATACCGTTACTTGTAGAATCTCTCCATCTCTAGTAGTTTTTTAGAAAGGGAAACCTTCTTATCACATAAAATAATAAAAGTGTTCTCATACCATGAATTATGGAGGGAGTCTTCCAATCTTCCCACCTCATCTTGCATACCCGCCACCCCGGTGGAGATGTCTGGTTGGTTGGTCAGCCATCCCCTAATATCCTGTTTAAGACACTTGAGATGATTCACCATTACTCCCCAGGACCGTTCTCCCTCCTCCTTCAGCCAAGAAACTTGTAGCAAATGCATGAACTTAGGATCGCGATTCCATTCACTGGAATAATGGAAAGATTTTCCAATCTCTGCTACATGTTTGACTTATATCAGACGGGGAGCATGATCCGATAGTATATGTGTAAGATGCGTAACCAAGGTTCTTGAAAAAAGATCTAGACCTTACATATTGGTTAGACATCTGTCCAGCTGACTCCAGATGCGATTAGAACCTTTACAGTTGTTGCACCATGTGTATTTAGATCCCAGGAATCCCAAGTCCAATAGACATGTGTGCGTCATGCACTCCTGAAACTCAAGTATACTCTCCTAGTTAAACCCAAATCCACCTCTTTTTTCTGAAATATCTGCAATTGTGTTGAAATCTCATCCCATGAACCATGGTAGGGAACCCGTTTGCATTGCCTCCAAATGACTCCAAAGTTCCCTTCTTACAGAAACCACCGTACTCGCATAGACAAACGAGAAAAGAAGACTAGATCCGCCAACCTCAATCTTTGTATCAATACACCGAGGCATAATATTCATAATTTCTACCAAAAGTCTGCTTTTCCATCTAATCCAAATCTGGGAATTTATAGAGACCCCATGAAAAGAATTCAGAAATCCCATCCTCTTAGTAATCCCTGATAATTTTCATTGATCTTGCTTCAGTTCCAAAATCAGGACCAAAGGCACCCTAGCCTTCCGGCCTTCCGATGCCAAGTAAGAACGCTTGGATTGAGCACAAAGGTCGAGTGAATTCCATATAATGAGAGAGAACATTAAAATGAGCCCTTACGGGCCTTTTGATATAGAGAAAGAGGAAAAAGAGAAGGATAAAACATACCTTTATCCTTGGCCTTAGATTGGGTAATTGGTCCAGAAAAACCATCCTCTCAAATTCTCCGTTTTGGAGAAAGAATTACTTTCTTAAATGGGCTATCTGCATCCTCCAAATGTGGGTTCCTTCCCAACGGAAGATAATCTGTGCCACCCACCCCCAAATCCCCTTGAACTAAGGAGAACAAAAGTCTCCGTTGAGGAGAAAAGCGAGAGACCATCAAATTTTTTTCATCACCTTTCGAAAAGCCAGTCTTCCCCCTCAATCCATTTGAGGATAAAGTTAGGATACTCACCAAGGATGTTTGAATCATCTCCAGCGACAGTTTAGAGGAGATACATATAGGCGAGGGAGGAAGAGAAAACTATCTGAAAGGGATCCCTAAGGAAAACGCCATGCAGACCTCCGAATCCTTCTGGGGATTCTCCGCGCGAAGAGGAGACATCTCTTGAATGACTGGTCCAGGTGACCAAGAAATAAGGTCCGTATGGTCCGATGCAGAGGCCAAATGCATACTGAGCATGCGAGTTTCCTTTTCCCTGCCCACTGTCTCCACCATACAAAGTCCGCCAGAAAGATTTGAATTTGAAAACGGACAGGGTGTAATGATACCTTCTCCCCTCTCCTTTCTACCCGAGGCGGGCGGGTCCAGACCCGAATCATCGAATGGACCCCGACGGGAAGATTCTGCAACCTCTCGCCTTCTCCGGAAAGCATTCTCCAAGTGACCATGAAAACCGCAACCAACACAGAACCGAAACACCAGATGATAGAATATTCTTTGCCTCCAAGAAAAACCATCATTGGACTCAATCAAAACCATAGAAGGCCTTTTCACTGCTAAATCCATCTCAACACAAATGCAGGGATTAGGAGCAGCCTGAAGACACCTGGTGTTGTCATCAGCACAGAGAAATGCACCAATGGAGTTTCCCACTTCCTTCACATCACCGGATTATGCAAAGGAAGAGGTAATCCAGGAAGAGATAACCACACTGCATCCTAAGACGACTCCCGCCCGTAGTGACAGTCCCAGGACCACCTCGGTAAAGAAAAGAACCATGAGCCATAGGTCCTGGACCCCCTCGTCCAATCCTTAACAAAGTATTATCTAAAAGAAAGATGAATGAAAAAAGTAACCCTAGAGAATTCTGAAACCGATGCCGGAAGAGCCAGTCCCCATGATTCCACAATTCATCAGAAACATCTCAAAGAGGGTTTATTGCATCCACAATGCGCCACTAGAGATAGATCATGAAAAGAAGCCGCCACCCGAAGCTCCTGATCCGAAAATCAAGTGGATGCCTCATAGAAGACTTTAAATTGATGAACAATGAGTTTTATATATCAGTTATACTTGGGAAAAGATTTTTTTTATTCTTCATTACACACCTAAGAACATGAAATTGGGTATCCACCATCATCAGATTCAACGCTGCTTCCACATTCACTCCATATTCATTTCATACTAATCATATATCTATGATTTTAGTTTATTGTGCCATGAAATGGGTGTGCAACAATCAATGGATCATGATATTTTGAATTGTGTTCCAAACGAAGAACACCCATGATAAACGAAGAATCAAGGGAGGAAAATACAATAAGAAAAGAGAGGAACAAACCTTGATCGATGTTCATGTCAATATTCATTAGTTTAAATTAGAATAAAAATTGAAAATAATAAATTTAGTCATGAATAAAATTCTCATAGAACCTAATTAATCTAACCCATCCCGTAAGATGACTGATCAATGAATCAATCTATTCATCGATTGATTCACGTTCCTCTATGAAATTAATAGTGGGGAAAAGAAACAAATCAAACAATTTCCCTACATTGATATGAATCAATCACTGAAGAAGAATGTTTTTGTGTCACTATCATTGGTTAAATTCATTAATTTAATTTTGTGTTGATCATTGATTCATGATATTGTCGTCATTCACCAATGATATCTCTTCCAACAGATCCAATAGATCTGGATGAATTGTATGTGTATACAGTTAACCCAACAATTCTTCCATAATTATATATTTAAATGAAACATAATTAAGTCGCTATGTCGCTGTGTCAAAAATAAGTTAATTAATTATTTTATTTATTTTACACTTGATATGTCTTTTCCATAAATGACCTATGCCGAACAAGGTTAATTCACACCTAGGGTAAAACACACATTCTGAATTAAATATTCCTTTAATATTTCTGATCCATGTATGCATTCAAAAATTATTCCACATTTTTTGGGAAAAATATGTATGAGTGCTATTTAATATATATAATATATTTCAAATATTCACTTTGGGTACACTGGTCCATGGAATTTCATGTCATCTTAGCTCATAGTATACAAAATAGTCCATATAATATGAAAAAAAATGGAAAAATCAGAGTTTTTACATAAACATATTGTTTGTAAGATATCTACAACATATCTCGCAATATAATTCATACATATCACCATTATTTTTTATATCAAACATAATACCTTACATCATAACCAAGAGAATGGAATCATATTAAATGGTGGGCTCTAAATATCATTAAGGATAAATATGAGAGATATGAATGATCACATAAGAATAACTTGATTATAATATTTCAAAACCATACAATACAAATCATATATCCTAATCTTGAATAATAACATAATGTTTGGAAGTCATAAGAAATGAATCAAAAATTAATAAAAGAACATTATCCATAAGATAATTACATTGGAATAAGACATAATTTTCTAACATACACATAAGCATGGAAAATCATTTAATTATTCAGGACTCACATCAATGCTTTTCATAGTGTATTAGAATTAATCCATATCCCATGACATAAATACCCTACATTAATTCCCAAGAATATCATAGTATATTTATACCCTTACTAAATTAGGTTTACCTTCCATTAATTTACTATTTATCTCATACGATATCTATATTTTACCAATGCATTGAAGGAATATATAATTTCAGTCCCACCCATCTCATAATTAAAATTATATTTATATGTGTTCCACTATATCATAAATCATTCATCATATCATAACCAATGGAAAAAAATTGGTATTGTAAATATTTCAATATTGCATCATAGCATCACCCATGGAAAATAAATTGGTTTCATAAAACTTTTATCATCATAATCATATACCATCTAGGAAAATAATATGGATGGTATCAATGGACCATATCACATTAAATCTTATGAAACCTAAAAAGATGCCATCTTAGATGAAAAATTCCTTTAAATGATCACATATTCATTGAAAAAAGTACATTTTTATTTTTTAAATCACAAATGAAAATATAAAAAATTCCAATGAATTATGTAAATAAAATTATTTTCAAATAACCTTGTAAATATATAAAGTAAGGTTCAAATAATTTATTGGTCATGATGGTGGGAAATCCTCTTCATGTGAGTACATAAAAAAATATTCCTCTTGCAATTTCAGTAAAAATTAAAAAGTACCTTGATCAGAAAATGTAATAATGATTCCATTGACAAACTATTCTAAAATTTCAAAAAGGATAAAAATTAATTCAAAGAAAATATGAATATTAAACCATATATGGAATAATTTTACGGAAAATGTGGATGTGGAAGAAAACGTATTTATGACGGAAGGGATAAATAATGTCTATTTTCCTTAAAAACATTCTTTTGGCCCCTAGAGTTATTAAAGAGATGAAAATTCCATGAAAATATAAAATATATATAAATAAAAAAAGGATAATTAATCTCATTGGACTATTGATGGATATTTCATAAAATTTCATCACAATAAACATTATCATAATCAATCAAAGTAAACAATGAGATAGTAAAATAAATATCATATACTGTCTTCGACTTGAATAAAAGTTATTTAACATCTAATATAACAAATTAAAATTTATTATAATAATATATATTATTCATTTACATGCTTATATTATCATATAATAAAAAATTAAAATATTTTAAAACAAATTTAATAATAATTTCATATTAAAATTATCATTTTCGAGTGTAGGCTTTATCATTTTTCATTAGAATTTTTGTTTGGTTTTACAACCAATGTAATTTGATCATGGTTCGATCATATCATGAATTTTAATAATGCTATAAATATCACAAATATTAATTATATATTTATTTATATTTCTATTCATCCATAAATGATAGAGATAGAAAATGTATAAGACCCTTCATGGAGATGGAAAGTCGTACGTACCCATGATGTATGTTACCATTTTTTGAATGATGGAATGAAAAAATGGAAAATATAAATTAAAATTTTAATAATAATTATTTTATCATATATACAAATTTTTTTCTATATATATACCTTTATTACAATTTATTTTATGAGGAAATGAAAAATGGATCACATCACTTCTTGAGGGAAGTAGTCCACACATATGCACAAGCGATGTTAGCATTTTCCAATGACTTGGGTAATAAGAAGGTATATAGGATATTATAAGTATAGGATAATAATTCTTTCATAAATATCATATATTTAAACATTAAACCCATTATAATAACTATCCATGAATTATAGTGATGGAAAATGAATTGTATCACAATGCGGAGGTGTTAATTCACACATACACATGAATGATACATTCACTTCCCAATTTATAGAATATATGGTATATTTTGGTGGGTAGATAATCATAATAAAATTTATGTATATTTTGGATAATAAATTTATTATTTTATGATTAATACCATATACTTATAGGAGGTATAAGAAGAAATAAATTAAAAGAAGTTGGGTGAGATGATTACATCTCCTTCGGCTGGCCTCCGTTATATTCTTTATTAAGAAGCATTATAATGATCCTTTATGTAGACCAATACATATAATACATGGATAGGTATGTTGAGAAGATTTTTCCTAGGTATTTTGTGAGATATAAGGCTCAAAATTGTGTTAACAATAGAAATGATGGTTGTCCTTTAATAAGTGGGAGAGATGACACACATGTAATTTTTTATAAGATTAAAATATAATAAAGTAATTACCATGAAAAAAAGATTCAAAATAGAAAGATATTTGAAGGTAAGATAGGATGGGGAAAATATAAGGATATAAAATAGGATTTAGTTATGGTTAATTAGAAAATGTACGTACCTATCTTGGTTTAACCCTTAGTAAAACCGTTTTAATCATAAACATGGTGGAATTTTGTTTACTGTTTTTATGATTCATTCTAATAAAAAAAATGAAATTTCCATTACTAAAAAATTTATAAATTCTAATTAAAATATTAATTTTTTTTATAATTCATTATTTAAAATTGGTAGAAATATATTTTAATATAAATTCAAAAAACATGGTGAAACTTAGTTCTCAAGTAAAAATAGTTTCTTTAGAATACAGTGTTATTAGGCCAAAATCCACATAAAAGTAATTCCAATGATCATAATTTTGTTATTAATTATACTAATGTAATAAATTATCTTTTAAAACCATTAAAAATAATGTAGCATTGTAAATGGATTAAAAATTATAGTTTTCAATTAAAATTAGTATTTTTCACTATTATTCCAAAAATTATTCTTTTTTTGTAAATTCTCAAAAACTCACTCTAATAAAATTTAAACATGTTTATTTAAAAAAAAATTATTGAATAAATATTCTAAAATTGGAAAAAATAATTATATTATTGGCTCAAATAAATCCATAAAAACCATTTTTGAAGAAAAATATGTCTTGAATTATATAAAGACATTACTAAAAATAGATTTTTATTATCTTAAATTTGTATACATATTATTAAAATGTGTTTATTATTATTCATAAAAACACTTTAATGGATATTTAATAATATTATACAATATTATGGTTCATATAGACTTTCAGTTTCATATATCTCATGCAATAAAATAAATTAAATTTATTTAAAAATAATGATCATAAAATATCTTGGTGTTATATTATAAACCCCATAAAATTAATTTCACTCTTGAAATTCCTTCACACAGAAAAAATGTGGATATATTGTTTTTAACAAATCCCCAGGTTTCCAGGTATCTTTATCTAATTTCTGATTCCTCTATATAGCATTTACCAGGTGAGTTGTCTTATTCTGGAGCACTTTATCTCAACAATCCAGGATTTATACATATTTTTATTAATATAACAATTTGTAATTAATAGAAAAGAAAATGATTAAGTTATATAACATATGAGATTAGTACATGAGACGTATCAACTATGTATTTCTTTAGGATATATACATGGAACACAACATGATCTTGAGAGAGGTTTGGTGGAAGTGCTAAGTGATAATCTATTGTTCCTACTCAATCAAGAGTCTCGAATGGGATAATATTTCTAGGTCTTAGATTTCCTTTATTTATGAATCATAAAACCCTATTCAATGGTGATATTTCTTAGAATAAATTATCATCAATGCTGAATTCCATATTTTACTGTCGATTGTTAGTATAACCTTTCTATTGACTCTCAGCAACTGAAATCAATTGTTGGTTTGTTCAAAATTTCTCTATAATTTCTTATCTATCTTAGGACCCTAGAGATTTATTTCTCTAAAATCATCCCAACACATTGTAGTTATAAATTTATTTCTAAATATTGATTATTTATGTGACATCTAATTTTTTTAATGAGTGTGACTGTTTTAAGAAAACCTAAACATAGGAAGGTGTTGAACCAAAACAACTTTAAAATTCATAGGAAATGGACACAACATAACCTCCTTGGATTAAATAGTTCTATCTATGTGACCATATTAATGAGTTTGATAAGTATAACTAAAATACAACACTGAATGAAGATCTTGCTAAAGAGTACTCTAGAACATCATGGTAAACCTCAGATCAAGGATAGATAAAATAGAACGTTGCACTCTATTAAACCATACCACTTCATTAATATATATTCTACAAAGGTGATAAAGAGGGAAATTATCTCTTAAAGATAAATTTTTTTCCATATTTAAACGGTGGTCTACTAAAACCCCGATAACAATATGACCATTATACATTTTGGGGAGTATGATGAAAAAATTCATGGTGATTTTTTCTCATTTCCATTCTGATATGGGTGATGGTTCTAACATCCCTGTATACTTCTATCTCATAGCCTTAACTTACTAACATTCCAAAAATCTACATACATAAAAAATTATATTCATGTTGTTCCATAAAAATACTCCTCTATGTCTCAATAAATCATAACAATTCTTGGACAAATAGAGAACAATTACTTATGATCATCGTCTAATAGATCTTTCTTCATGTCTGGTATTTATAGGATACAAACACCGTTTCAAATCCTTCCCAATCCATAATTATGAAGGGTTAAATCAAGACCATTTATCACCTTCTTTTACATTTATACATCTTCATTTTTCCCCTCTTTAGTCATTACCAGGATAGATGATTGAACAACAATATAAAAATAATAATATTTTCTTACTTCAATAAATATTTTCATACCAATCCTTAGAAAATCCATAAATATTATATCTTTTATAATCATAATCATAGATAAGACAACATGATCCTTAAACTCAAAGAATCAGTCACCTTTTTCACTTTCCATGGCTGGTAATGTATTGAGATGTAACACCCCATGCTTCCACAGTACGTTTCCCTTTGAATAATGTTGTAGTTTGTGTTGTACGCAACTTAGAGTTTTAACACACCACAAAAAATGAAACTATCCATTATGAATAGTAATACACACTTTTTGAAATTTTATAATTTTTAATTTTCAAAATGGAATTCATTTTTGGATTCAGAATATCAAAATTATCTTAGGGTGAATTGTTTGTATTTTTCTGAAATCTTTCAATTTTTGATGAATAGTGAAAAACACCGAGTTATTGTTTAAAACTAACTTTTTTATTTAAATAAATAGTTATTTATTTTAATTTATTTTTGGTCAAAATAGATACATAATACCTATATATGTTCAATGTAATTCATTGTAGTCATTTTATAATAAATTTAGATATATAAAATTTTATTCAACCTTTTACCATCTTTTACCCACCTTCTAGGAGCTTTTGAAAATTTTCATAAACCATAATTTTACTACTTCTGTGAGTTGAATTTAAAAAATCTTAGAGAAACGGTTGACATCAATATGTAAAATGTGGTTCAATAAGATGAAAATAATTTTTGGTGAATAGTAAATTTTGACTTTTATTTACCACGGTTAAAAGTAAATAGGGTAATTAAGGGTAAAAATGATATTATAATTACCCTTACACGTGTCCTAATTCTATTGGATAAGTGTAATTCGACCAAAAACAACCTTAGGAATAAAATATGACCCACTTTGGTCAACTTTTATTCGATTAGGACATTTATTATTATTTTATTTAAAGAAGAGTTAAAAGTATCAAATTCAAAGTTTAATAACAAAAATATTTTTAATATAGGGTTATACATATAATAAATTCGACTATAAAAATTCATTAGAAAGATAAAAATATTTCCAACATAATGGTATTTTATTTATAATTTTTAGATATTAAATAATTAAATTTATTTATGAAACAATGATGATGCAGTAATTACCTTATTAATGAATGATTAAAATAATTGATATTATAAATATCCAAATAAATGTAATTTGAGACATTTTATGAATTAAACTAATTTTCTAGGTCAATATGACATCTTAGGGTTGATTAAAGAATATTTTTTTAAGTAATCATGTTGTTATAACTTTTACAAAAACAAAATACTAAATATTATCAAAATTGACATAAATGAGTTTTCAAAACAAGTATTATATTATTAAATGATATAATATTCCTAGAAATATAAGGGTTAGAAAAAGGACATAGATAAGGTTATATATATTAATAATGAACCACTTGGGGTTATCTTGGCTAGTTATAGTAAGTTTAATAACCATATAATATAAAAATACAAAGAGACATGGTAAATGTCAAACTATTTAACTAAGAGTTAAATCTAAAAGATAAGATTAATATGGTGACCTAAGACTATCTAAAACCTATTTATTGAGGGGTTTTCGACCCATATTTACCTTATCCTATAAATAAAACATTTTTGATCCATTGGAAACTGAAAATGATTTTATTATAAAATAATATTTCAAGATTTTCCTAAAGTGACCCTCACCTCTCTTATAAAAGGGTACTTCCCCTTATCTTAATTTCACACCTCCAAATCCATTTGGCTCATCCAAACCCTTCCCAAATATCTTCCAAAAATCCTTAAATTCATCCTAGAGGATTTACATTGATCCTATATCCAACCTAATGAGCCTTTTTGATCAACTCAAAAGGTAACACCCAAAGAAGAGGTAATAATTTCACCTCCCTCTTTCAAGTTATTTTTTTATTATACTTCATCTTTCATTGTTGTTACCATTTAAAAATAATAACTCCAGTACCTCCTAGATATTGTGATGTTATTATAAATATTGTACAACCATATTCATTATTCTATCCATCCTATGTATGATAAAGTCACCATACGTGCGTACGTACGGCTTACTATCTCCACGTCGTGGTGTAGTTTGTTATTCAAACACTTCATTATTTGGATGGGTATAATAATGAGTATAATTTATTTAAATAATAAATATAACATGTTAATGGTTCTTTATATATGATATACCATCCAATTATTTATGATTTCACCATTAATATATTGATATTTTCGCTCGTGCGTAGGTACGGATTTCCGTCTCCACGAACGCGATGAGATTCATTCCCCATCATAATCATTCAATAATAATTTTCATTTTATTATTAAAAATAATGTTTAAGAACACAATATAAGTCTGTATATGAATCAAATAAATCATAACCATAACAAACATGGCTTACATAACCAACATATAAAGGAAAACGAATCAGTTAACACCCAAAACGATGATACTACTGAAATATTATTAACAAAGCAATATTGGAAGATCATATATGATATAATATTTATGTATATGATTCTTGTATAATTTAATAACAATTATTTAACTATTATAAAATATTTTAATGTACCCTCGACCAAGTAAAAGTACAATGTAATGGTTAATTCAACAATCTCTTTACTTATCCGAAATTATTAATATGTAAGTATCTATTGGGACCTCTTTATCATCCATATCCGTTTTTTCTTAAAAATGTAATTCCAATCATTTTTACTATTTTCTAAACTATGGGATAAAGTCATTTATACCCTTATTTGACCATATATATTTTGAAAGTAATCTTTTCATCGTTTACCAAACAAGGTACTTTATGACCTTTTCGACAAAATTAAGGTAAGAATGTATTTTTTTAAATAATATGGTGGGTACTGCTATTTTCCACTGTTATAACATCATCGAAGCTTTCCATACAAGCTTATAAGAATATTTTCAAAATAAATGTTTTATTTTATAATTATGTGACTTTTAAATGATTTCAAAATAGAAAGAGGTATTTATTTAAAATAATTTTCATTTCATCTATGTCAACATCCTTTGAAGGATTTTATACTTGTTTGAAGTTGATTTATTATGATAAAAATCTTCCATATTCCACTGAAGGTTTTGTGATATGCTTGACTATGGATGTTTAATTTTTATACCATTCATGGTTTTTGGTTAAAGTATTAAAATTTCACATGATAGTTTTAATAATAATTTTTATGTTATGTTTAAGCATTTTCATATGAGGAATGCATTAGACATAGTATGTGAGGGGTGGAGCATGCTATATCTCCTCGATGCATCGGTATGTCTCATGAGAAAAACTAGTGTCTTTGCACAAGGCCATGAAAAAATCTTATTTTTAGTCTTGGCACAAGTCCTTGACTATGCGGTTATGAAGTATGGAATTATGCATTCCGCCATTATAAAATTGGCTATTGATATTTCATGTGATTATTCGACTAGTAGAATATCCATGTGAATAAGTAAATGGAATTATTTGATTTATATTGGCCATATTATGCAGAAGCTTATGTTTAAAAGGATTTTGCTTTAGTCTTAAACATTTCCTTAAATTTTTATGCTTATTTAAAAATGTTTTTGCTATATATATTGTTATCCTTACTGAGCATCTGAGCTAACCTATTTGTATGTTTTATTTTTCCTAGGATGTGAAGAAATATATTATGACTAACCTTCATGGATAGTCTAAGGGATATGAATGTGGTCAATGGAGACAATGTTTTTGTTGTTTTTCATTTTAGAATGTAATGTAAAACTTATGAATGTATCTGGTATGTTCAAGGATACTAAATTGATCGGTATTTCTGGATTTGATTCCTTGTGATCATGACAATGTTATGTAACAATGCACCAACTCTGGGTAACTAGGGTTGGGGTGTTACAGTTGGTATCAAATGAAGTTTAGTACAAACCTTGGAAACTATATTTAGATAAACTCTGATTGGAGAACATTACCCTAAGATAGACTTTGAGGATTATTATAAAATAACTTCCTAGAATTTTAGTAATGTAGAGATTTTGTGTGTTTTCTAAGAAATACATCCTTGTCTGGATATGAGCAGGTAGAGGAAGCTCTATCACAGATGTACCTAGGAGTGAAAACTCCGACCAGGATTTTCGGGCTTTACCCGGGGTATCCTGGTACATGACAGTGGGTCTTGATGCAATATTGGTTACGACACTCCCAAGGGATATGCTTAGAAAAATTCACATTTTCTTTATAAACCATTATGAAGGATTTATGAGAATATACCTCCTCAAAGAAAACATTTTTATGATTATGGATTATATCCATAAACTATTCAATTTATGTTAAGTGTTTTACATGTTTGGAATTATGTATTGCGATTCATAAAATAATGTACTATATTCCATTGTTTATAAATGGAACCTAGTGGAAGGAATGGAAACTTTATCAATTCACGTAATCAATGTAGGGTTTTCCCCCCTACCCAAGATAATTATAGTGGAGTTGGTGATGTAATTAGTGATGATCAGCTTATCACCATACTGGGACAACTCACCCAGGTGATGAATAATAACCTTACCCATATGGAGCACACTGATCCATAATGTGGAGGATCAATGTTAGACCGCTTCATGAGGCAACAACCACCAACATTCAATGGGAGTAAAAATATATTAGTAGCTGAGTAATAAATAAGTTCCTTAGAAAAAATATTTCATTATTTTGGGAGAAGCGAAAGGGAAAAGGTTTTCATGGTAGTTTATCGCCTCACAGGAGATGCAGAGCAATGGTGGTCATTAATCCAAAACACAAAGGAAAATGAAGAAGTATCAAACATGGAATGGAGGGAGTTTAAATATATTTTCTTAGAAAATAATTTCCTCATGACCATCAAGCAGATATGGAAAAGAAAATTTCTAAGTCTGAGACAAAAGGAGGATAAGAATGTTGCGAAGTATGAGTCTAACTTTACAAGGCTATAAAGGCATGCAGTAGATTATATACATAACCCAAGGAGTAAGATTTATCGATACATTGATGGGTTAAAACCATTTCTCCATCGAGCATTAGTCTCACAATCCTTCACATCGTATGAAGATATTGTCCCATTCGCTATCAAGATAGAAAATGAATTATTTAAGTATTACAACTTCAAAGAAAAGAAACAGAAGAAGAGATCTTCTGAACACTCTGGAAACGGAAAAAAGGGGAAGAAGGGAAAATTTGAATATCCATACTACGGTAAATGTGGGACGAAACACCCAGGTAATTTTCTGAAGGGAATGAGAGCCTATTACAAGTCTGGTGAAAAAGGCCAAGGGAGAAAGGACAAGATTATGCGATCACTACTGTTGAGGTTGAAGATCCAAAAGATGTGGTGGAAGGTAATTTAACAATTTCATCAAGTTTTTCCAATACATTATTTGATTCTGGATCATCGCATTGTTTTATATCTTCCCGGTTTTCTATGAAAATTAGATATTTTCAATTTGACTTAACAAGGGAGTTGTCAGTCAAAACTTCTAAGGGAAGTGTCATCGAAACAATGTTTTTTGAATCAGTTCCCATTAGGGCATATAAATGTTCTTTATCAGCTGATATAATCATCATACCCATGATGGAATTTGATATAATCCTTGGAATGGATTGGCTTTCATACCATGATGTGAAAATTTATTGTAAGAAGTAGGAGGTTACAATATTTGATGATGATAAAGAGTACATTATCTTTAGAACAGAAACGTCAGCACCAGATTCTTATCTAGATCAACCCCTTGTAGCTCTAATAAATTCAATTATTGGGGATAAAGAGAGTGAAATAATTACAGGTGAGGAAAATAATGTTCGAATAGAGGACGTACCAATTTTTCAAGAATACATTGATGTGTTTCCAAAGGATTTTCCTGGACATCCTCCAGAATGAGATATTTAGTTGTCCATCGATTTAATTCCTAGTTCAAGGCCCATATCAAAGTCCCCTTATAAAATGGACACTATGGAAGTAGTGGAACTAAATAAAAAACTAGAGGAATTGAGTAATAAGGTATTTATTCTCCCTAGTGTTTCTCTATGGGGATCCAATGTCCTTTTTGTTAAGAATAAAGACGGATCTACGAGGTTGTGCATTGACTATAGAGAGATCAATGCTATAAAAATAAATAATATGTACCCCTACAGCTCATTGATGATTTATTCAACCAACTTCATAGAGATCAATATTTTTCAGAAATTGACCTTCGATCTGGATTTCATTAGTTCTGAGTGAAGAAGGAAGACATTTCTAAAACATCATTTCAAACCAGGTACAAGTATTACAAGTTTACAGTAATGACTTTTGGATTGACTAATGCACCCTATGTCTTCATGGATCTAATGGATAGAGTTTTCAAGGAAAATATTGATGACTTTGTAGTGGTATTTATTTATGATATCTTGGTATACTAAAAAGATATGAAAATCATGAAAATCCATTGCGCACTATTCTGAAAACCCTCAAAGGAAGTGAATTATATGGGAAGTTTAGCAAGTGTGAATTCTAGCATCAAGATATTTCTTTTCTTGGCCATATTATCTCTAAGGATGTAATCTCTATTGATCCTTCAAAGACCAAGACAATTCATCAATGGACAACACTGATGAGTATAATTGAGGTACGTAGTTTTATTGGTTTATCAAGTTATTATCAACGTTTCGTCTAGAATTTTTCCCGATTGGATAACCCATTAACCAAGATCACACGTAAATGGGTTAAATTTGTTTGGAAAAAAGAGTATGAAGAATGTTTTGAATAACTGAAGAGAATATTAATCAATTCTCCTATCTTTACTCTACTGTTAGGGAATGATGGGTTTGTTATTTATAATGATTCTTCAAAGAAAGGACTTGGTTGTGTCCTTATGCAGAATGATATAGTTATTGCTTATGCATCACGACAGATAAAAATTCATGAACAAAACTATCATAATCATGATATTGAGTTAAAATAGGTAATATTTTCTTTGAAAATATAGAGACACTATCTATATGGTGATAAATGTGAGATATATACTGATCAAAAGAGTTTGAAGTATATTTTCTCACAGAAAGAACTCAACATGAGGAAAAGAAGATGGATTGAACTACTCGAGGATTATGACTGCACTATACACAACCACCTTGGGAAGGAAAATAAGGTGGCCGATGATTTGTGTAGAAAGTATCGTGGAGTTTTGAACTACATGAGAGTTGAAAGGGATCCTATTTTCATAGATTTAGTAAAGATGTAAATGGGAATAACTATGGAAGGTGAAACATCAATAATTTTTCAAATGATTTCCAATCCATATTTACTAAGGATAAAAAGTTCTCAGACTGGTGATGAGGAGTTTCAAAAGAAGATTAAAGCTATGAATGATGGGAGATTGAGTGACTTCATATATGAAGATGGAATTTTGAAATTTGGGAAGAGACTTTGTGGTCCCGATATACCTGATCTAAAAAGGGAATTGTTGGTTGATACTCCTAGATCCAATTTCTCTACATACCCTTGGAGCATCAAGATGTTTAGTGATTTTAAGAAACATTTTTGGTGGGACAACATGAAGAGAGAGATTTTTGATTATGTGTCAAGATGTGTGGTTTGTCCACAAGTGAAAGCTGGAATACAACATCCTAGAGGAGTCATGCAACCTCTTCCCATACCTGAGTGGAAATGGGATAATATTACAATGGTCTTTGTCATGGGGCTACCAAAGAATCCTAGAAGGAATGATGCAATATGGGTCATTGATGATCGTCTTAACAAGTCAGAACATTTTTTTGATATAATAGAATATTTACCACTTGAACGTCTAGAAAGACTATATATTAATGAAGTTGTAATACTTCATGGTGTACCCATATCAATTGTTTCTGATCGCGATCCCCATTTTATATCAAGATTCTGGAAAAGTCTTCAGAAGGCCCTTGATAATGAACTTCGTTTGAGCACTTCCTACCTCCCTCAAACTGATGGAAAATCAGAATAGACTATTCAAACCTTACAAGACACGTTGAGATCTTTATCACTTGACTTTCAAGGTATGTGGGATCAGTATTTACCTCTGGTAGAATTTTTCTACAACAATAGCTTCCATTAAAGTATTCAGATGGCACCATATAAAGCATTATATGGAAAGATATTCCACACACCAACTAGTTGGGATGTTGTTGGTGAATGAAAACTTGTAGGACCATAACTTTTTGAGAAAACAATGGAAAAAGTGAAGATTATCCAAACCCACATCAAAGAATCCCAATAAAGGCAAAAAATATATGTTGATAACCGAATGAAGGATTTGGAATTTCAAGTAAGAGACCATGTTTTCTTGAAGGTATCTCCATGGAAGGGTGTTATGCATTTCAGTAATAAGGGTAAATTGAGTCCCAGGTATATTGGATCTTTCAAAATTCTAGAACGAATTTGAGTTGTATCATATCATTTGGAAATTCCTCCAAGTATTTGAAATTTTCATGATGTGTTCCATGTATCATTGTTAAGAAAATACATGTCTGACCCAACACATGTACTCACCTATGAAAAAATAGAACTTTAACCTGATCTGTCTTATTGCGAAGAGCCTATCAAAATTATTTATACCAGAGAACAAGTGTTGATAAACCGGACGACTCGTCTAGTGAAATTTCTATGGAGAAACCATAAGATGGAAGAGGCAACGTGGGAACCCCATGAATTTATGATGAAGAACCACCCTAATCTTTTTATGCAATAATATTATAGAAATTTCAAGAATTAAATTATTTTAATCAAGGGATAACGTAACACCCCAAGCTTCCACAATACATTTCCCTTTGAATAATGCAGTAGCTTGCGTTGTATGCAACATGGAGTTTTAACAAACGATGACCAATGAAACTAGCTGTTAGGAATTGTAATACCCACTTTTGGAAATTTTATAAATTTTAATTTTTAAAATGGAATTTATTTTTGGATTCAGAATTTCAAAATTATCTTTGGTTGAATTTTTTTATTTTTCTGAAAACATTCAATTTTTGATGAATAGTGAAAAACACAGTGTTATTGTTTAAAACAGAATTTTTTATTTAAATATTTTTTTTTAATTTAATTTATTTTAGGTCAAAATATATACATAATACATATATATGTTCAATGTAATTCATTTGAGTCATTTTATAATAAGTTTAGATATATAAAATTTTATTGAACTTATTACTATCTTTTTCCCACCTACTAATAAAATTTTCAAATTTGAATAAAACTTAATTTTACCGCTACTAAGAGTTTAATTTCAAAAATCCAAGACACATGTTTGACATCATTAAGTAAAATGTGGTTCAATAAGATGAAAATAAGTTTTGGTGAATAGTAGCTTTTGACTTTTATTTACCACGGTTAAAAGTAAATAGGGTAATTAAGGGTAAAAATGATATTATAATTATCCTAACACATGTCCTAATTCTATTGGATAAGTGTAATTTGACAAAAAAAAACTTTAGAATAAAATATTACCTTCTTTTTTCCACTTGGATTAGATTAGGACATTTATTATTATTTTATTTGAAGAAGAGTTAAAAGTGTTACATTCAATGTTTAATAACAAAACTATATCTAATACAGGGTTATAAATAAGATAAATTTTACTATAAATATTCATTAGAAATGTAAAAATATTTCCTAAATAATTATATTTTATTTATAATTTTTATAAATTAAATAATTAAATTTATTAATGACATAATGATGATGCAGTGGTTACCTTATTCATGACAGATTAAAATAATTGATATTATAAATATCCAAATAAATGTAATTTGAGTCTTTTGATGAATTCCACTAGTTTCATAGGTTAATATGACATGTTAGGGTCAATTAAATAATTTTTTTCGAAGTAATCATGCTATTATGAGTTTAACAAAAATAAAATACTAAATAGTGTCAAAATTGACATAAATGAGTTTTTTTAAATACAAATATTATATTATTAAATGATATAATAATCCTAAAATTCTATGGTTGATCCAAAGGACATAGATAAGGTTATATACATTAATAACTAACCACTTGGAGTTAGTTTGTCTTGTTATAGTCAGTTTATTAATAATATAATATAAAAATACAAAGAGGCATGGTAAATGTCAAACTATTTAACTAAGAGTTAAATCTAAAATATAAGGTTAATATGGTGAAATAAACATGTCTAAAACCTATTTTTTGAGAGTTTTTAGACCCATACCCAACTTAGCCTCAGAATAAATCATTTTTGAGCCATTATAAACTGAAAATTATTTTATTATAAAATAATATTTCAAGCTTTTCATAATGTGACCCTCACCTCTCTTATAAAAGTGTGCTTCCCCTTCTCTTAATTTCACACCTCCAAAGCCATTTGGCTCTACCAACACCTACCCAGATATCTTTCCAAATTACCTCAATTTAACCTATATGACTTACTTTGATAATAAATCCAACCTAAGTATATGTTTTGATCAACTCAAAAGGAAACACCTGAAGAATAGGTAATAATTTCACCACCCTCTTTCAAGTTCTTTTCTTCTTCCACTTCCTCATTATTTGTTGTTCCCATACCAAAATAATAACTCCAGTAACTCCTAAATACTGTGATGTTATTATAAATATGGTACAACTATATTCATTATTCTATCCATCCTATGAATGACAAAGTCACCATACGTGCATACGTACAGCTTACCGTCTCCACGTCATGGTGTAGTTTGTTATTCAAACACTTAATTATTTGGATGGGTATAATAATGAGTATAATTTATGTAAATAATAAATATAACATGTTAATTATTCTGTATATATGGTATATCATCCAATTACATATGATTTCACCATCAATATATTGATATTGTCGCTTGTGTGTACGTACGGATTACTGTCTCCACGAACGCGCTGAGATTCATTCCCCTTCATAATCATTCAAGAATATTTTTCATTTTATGATTAAAAATAATTTTTAAGAACTTAATATAATTCACTATATGAATCAAATAAATCCTATCCATAACAAACATGGCTTACATAACCAAGCATATAAAGGAAAATGAATCAGTTAACACCCGAAATGATGATACTACTAAAATATTATTAACAAAACAATTTTGGAAGATCATATATGATATCACATTTATGTATATGATTCTTGAATAATTTAATAACAATGATTTAACTATTATACAGAAGTTTAATAGACCCTTTACCAAGGAAAAGTACAAGGTAAGGGTTAATTCTACAATCTCCTTACTTATCTGGGGTTGTTAATACGTAAGTATCTACTAGGACCTATTTATCATCAACATCTGTGTTTTATTAAAAATGTAATTCAAATGATTTTTAAAATTTACTAGACTATGGGTTAAAGTAATTTATACCCTTATATTAACATATATGTTTGGAAAGAAATCTTTCCTTCATTTTCAAATCAAAGTACTTTATGACTTTTTCAACAAAATTAATGTAAGAATGTCTTTTTTTTAACTTATATGGTGGGTGCGGCTATTTTATGCCATTATAACATCATAAAAGATTCCCATAAAAGCTTATAAGAAATTTTTTAAAATAAATGTTTTCTTTTATTATTATGTGACTTTTAAATGATTTCAAAATAGATATAGGTATTTATTTCAAATAGTTTTCATTTCATCTTTTTCAATATCCTTTGATGAATTTTAAACTTGTTAGAAGTTGATGTATTATGATACAAATCTTCCATATTGTATTGAAGGTTTTATGATATGCGTGGCCATGGATGTGTTATTTTTATACCATTCATGGTTTATGGTTAAAGTATTAACATTTCGTATGATAGTTTTAAAATGAATGTTTATGTTATGTTTAAACCATTTCATATGAGGAATGCATTAGACTTATTAAGTGACGGGTGGATCCCACTATAGATCCTTGATGCATCAGTAGGTATCATGAGACAAACTAGTGTCTTGGCACAAGTCCTTGAAAAAATCTTATTTTTAGTCTTGGCACAAGGCCTTGACTATGTGGTTATGAAGTTTGGCATTATGCATTCCATCATTATGAAATTTTCTATTGATATTGAAAGTGATTATTCTACTAGTAGAATATCCATGTGAATAATTAAATGACATTATGTTATTTATATTTGCCATATTAGGTAGAAGTTTATGTTTAAAAGGCTTTTGTTTTAGTCTTATACACTGCCTTAAATGTTTATGCTTATTTATGAAAGTTTCCGCTATATTTTTATCCTTACCAAGCATCTGATCTCACCACTTTATATGATTTATTTTTCCTTGGATACGAAGAAATATATTTTGACTGACCTGTAGGGATAGTCTAAGGGATATTAATGTGATCAATGGAGACAATTTTGTTGTTTTTCTTCATTTTATAATGTAATTTAAAACATATGAATGTATCTAGTACTTCCAAGGCTACTAAACTGAGCGGTCTTTTGGGATTTGATCCCTTGTGATCATGCCGATGTTATGTAATAATGCACCAACTCTGGGTAACTGGGGTCGGGGCATTACATGAGATGTCGTGATCTTTAATCAACTTCACATATATTCTCTTGTTCATATTCTGATCTTTATATGTTATTATATATGTAAGAATTTTATGATCAATATATATATATCATAAATTTCTTTTTAATGACAATTCTTTGATATCATTAATGAAAAATAACCATAGGATACTTCAAATCATGAGTTGGGTAATTTTATCATGATATTTTAATTGTTTAGAGGCATAAGCTATCACCATATCATTTTTCATAAGGTCTCATATAATTCAATTTATCTATGTATCACTATAGATGAAAAACACTTATCCATTACTGAGTAGTATCAACACATGTACAATAAATACACTTATCATAAATTCCTTGAAATTTTCCCCACAGTTAGGATTAAATAGATACTTCACTCCCTTTTAATTTAACATGGTTAGTGGATTAGAAAATCATGGTATGTTTTAAAAAATGCATAATATCCATCCAAAAAAATAATACAATTGATATCAATCACCATGGTTGGTTAAGTCCAAAATTCAATAACTTTTTCCTTTTATAGATCCATAAATATACCCTCAATTGATATTATATGACCGAAAAATGATGATTTTAATATCAAAAAATTACACATAGTAAAATTTGTGTACAACCATTCCTACTATAGGGTATTCATTACAATAATCTTGTGATCTTTATGCTCTTCCATGATATTTTAATACATAAGAATATAATCTATAAATATTACCAGAAACTAATCAAGTTAATCAATAATAAATTTTTGGATATGCACATGATCCTCAGGCTAGTTGGTGAGGACTCAACAAGTGCATCCAAGACACCCAAGATCAAATGCAGGTGGACAAATATTTCTGGGTACCGATGTATTACTGTAGCAGTCACTGTAGCAGGTACTATTCACTACTGTAGCAGTCTAAACTATTCATCCATCTGGGCCTCTAGGCAACTAGTTTTGTCCTTGGGTCCTATAAGGCTTTCGGGCCAATTGTCTCTCAAGGCCCTCTAGCCACTGTAAGGCCTTAGGTCCACCCCAAGGCCTTTAAACCACATGATTATGTAGATTTTCCCATCAGAATACAATGGAAAAGGATCTAGATGATGATTCTAGGTAGGCACATTCACTAGAGAAGATCTTACCAGAATTAGAAGAACGAGAGAGTATGACATTACCATCGGTACAGGGCATGTGCAGCTTTGCATAACACAACTATCCAACCAGCCCTGGGGAGGTGGAGTGCTGATATCATGATATATACTAGGGAGGAGGAGTTCCAAGTTGTCTTTTCTAGGTGATTACCTCTAATACCATTGGTTCATGTAATTGTCTCTAAGACTTCATGCCTTGTAAGGGTTCCACCTTACCCCTTGAATGGTGGATTATCAAAATAATAAACAAATGAAGGCCTTCATTCCATTATAATTTTTTTTAGATAAAATTAATGATGATTGAAAGGGAATTAGTAATCCCAAATAGAACCACTATAAACTCATAGTGTCAATAACTTATTCTAAATATTATCATGGGTATACCCACCTTCTTGATCCTCAACTGATGATATATAGAATGAAAGTCAATCTTTGAAAGTATTATTTTATGTATATTTTATTAAACAAGTCATCGATTAAAGGTAGAGGATACTTTTTATGGATAGTGATCTTGTTAACTTCTTAATAACCAATAAATATTAAAATTGATCTATTCTTCAGATTAACAAAAATAATTGGTTTACCACAACGTAATGCACATGGTCGAATGAATCCCTTTTCAATAATCTAATAGATTTTCTTCTTCAATTTCTATTACTAAATTAGGGATATTCTATATGGAAACCATGAAATGAGTGTAACATTAGTTAAGAAAACTATTAAAATAACAACATCTAGATATGATGGAAGACTATAAAACTCTTCTTGAAACACATAAAAAAATCCCACATAAAAGGTATAACGTTCATGTTGATTATCTTCCCAACCATTACTATTAAACACCACTTTTGA
Source organism: Viscum album (assembly GCA_963277665.1). Lineage (NCBI taxonomy): Eukaryota > Viridiplantae > Streptophyta > Magnoliopsida > Santalales > Viscaceae > Viscum > Viscum album. Next base: position 1,548,089,568 of record OY728140.1, read on the forward strand.
GTTGGAATCAAGACCTATATAATGTATGTGATTCAAATTTTAATTTCACAATTATCATCACACTGATAAAAGATCATAGGATGGTTTGGAATATCAAATGTGACATCCCTTGATTTTACATTGATGTGCTATTTCTATAAATAGACATAATACATGCATAGGAAAAAATAAAACTCAGTTAGATGTATAATACCGATATTTACAGGAACAAAATTCCCAAAAATGTAAACTGGATAAGAATGATATACTTGAGATGTGATCATCACACCATTAGTGGTTTTCACTATTAGTTCAACATATAATCATTGAGGTGGAATTTTGATACACTTATAAAAGTATCCAGATATAAAATATTCCATAGATATAAAATCAAATAATATATTATAAGTTCTAGAGTGTATGGTAAGTGCACATTTCACTATATCATTATCTTACCCCTCATCAACAATAGTGATCCCAAGAGATTTAACATTGACACTTGTTAGAATAGGTTTCTTTTTTTATCATCAACATTATCCTTTGGATTTGAGAAATGGTTAGCATAATTACTATAAACCATTAATTTGAAACAATGGAGTGTGATCAGTGAATTATATGGTGATTTTCTCCAACATTATCTAAATTCATATTCCTATCACTTCAACATTAAATTTCCCTAAGATATTCATTTCTAGAACTTTAAAATATACCATTGTTTGTTAGATGATTTCTTATATGATTCCTTATAAACATTGAGCATAAAAGAATAATCATATTTTCTCTCAGTGTTTTTAATAATTTCATTTATTCTAATTCTTTCTTTTCTTATAAAAAACATGAGATTTATGGGTAAATACAATCTCAATATCCACACTGAGATAAAATAAAATAATTTATTCATTGAAAATGAAACCCCATATGGATAATTCCCTTTATAGATTTGGTCTTAAGACACTAAAGAATAAATCAACCTTACATTCATGTGGGATGATAAGACAAGAAGTGTACCATTAATTCCTTTTAAAATTTAACTAATATGTACTATTGTATTCATCATCCTTTTTTTAGATTATATAATTCCATATCCATTTTCATAAAAATAATACATGGAAAGTAATTATAGGAAAAATGAGTTCATAATATCAATCCACTCTATGGAATAAATTTATTCTAGTCACCTAACATTCTTGACAAGAGTTCAACATTGATATAACACACCATTAAAATGATAAAAAAATAAAAAAATATATTTATGTTACAAAAAATGGTGAATGTAAAATATATTTTCATTAGAAATAATCTATTTCTCAACAACTAGTAGATCATTAAACCCACTAAAAGAAGGTGGATGATTCCTCATTAAGTACTTAAAGATCATTATTTTATCCTTTGTATTTTGTATGGTCAACATGATTCAAGGATTTAGAATTTCCCTTAAGCATATCAATATGATTTTCATTTCATCTCTCATTATATATTGTTTCTCAGGAGGCATGTCATTAAATTTTTCATCACATTCAATATTGACATGATTCATTTGGGTTTAACCCATTGATTAAAACTAAAAATTGTACTATGATAATAAATAATCCTAGAGGGAGACCACATAATCATGAAATTTTTTATATAATATCTAAATCAAGACATATTGCATTCAATTTATTACACCAATGTTTTAACATAGGTTATTCATGGAAATAATTTACTTAAATCCATTATAATGGTTCATAACCAAACAATTTAGTTATCTAATAATATCCCCCCGAGAGTGTCAAACCATGTTTACAGTAAGGTCTTAGTAACCATATAGTAAAATTATGGCTATGATATAGTCAAACAACACTTTTGGGTGTTATTACCCCTAGGTGAATCTCTTATGAAACCACATCAACTTATAGTATCTAGACATGGATGTTTCTCTAATAAAACCACACTCTTTTCATTACTATAACAAAGGTTGTTATCCTATACATAGGATTATCCTAAGTGTTATCACTAAAATTTTCTCAACCTAGTTTTTAAGGTAACCTAAATTTTCTCTAATGAAAACTATAGTTACTCGTATATATCATAAATAAATATCAAATCTTATTATATTAATATTCAATGCATTACATTACGATCAAGGAAAAACTCATATTGGTCTACTTTCATAGGAATATTTGATACCTAAACAACTTGTTCATAAGATTTATTGGTCATCTTTCACTACTTTCTTAATATATTGAACCCTTCTATGTCATATCATTATCAAAACATTACATTATAACAAGTGGATTGGAAAAATAATAATGGGTGGGCTATAAGGCTCAATAAGGGTAAATAAGGGAGATATCAATGATAACATAAGAAAAAATGTTCATAAGAGTAGGACAAAATGACTATAATATTTGAAAACCATACACTATATATTATAGATTATAATCATGATACATTGTATAAATCATGGAAGTACATAATACATAAATCATAATGGAATTTTAGAAAATTAGCCATGAAATCATAAAATTGGAACAAAAAATTAGTGGGTGTCAAAACATAATGTTGAAATATCATTTCGTTAGTCTTGTTTCACTACCATGAAAATCATAGTGGATTTAGTTCACTTCCTATTACATCATATCCTTAGGCAAGATTCACTCCCAAGATTATCATCGTTGAAAAAGACACTTATATAACTTGGTTCACTCCTAATTCTAGTCCTTATTATCTCTTGAGATATCCAAAATTATTCAATTCATTGAAGAGATATATAATTTTAGGAACACCCATCACATAATAAAAATCATACATATATTTGACACAAGATCATAAAACATTCAACTTATCATAACCTGAATAAAACAAATAGGTATTATTAACATTTCAACTTTTAATCATAATACTACCCAGGGAAAAGAATGGTTTCATACATATATTAACATCATAATAATAAACCATCAAGATAAATAATAACGATGTTATAATTGGATTATATCATAGAAATGTTTAAGTAACATTAAAATATGTCATCTTATATGAAAAATTTCTTGAACAAGCTCAGGTACCCTGGAAACATTATAACCAAGATGACCCTAACATGGCCCAAAGGGTGTTCTCGATCCCCACGGTTTGGTGACTAGCACCTCAAATCACAAAACATGCTTGTGGGAATGAATTTTCCACAAAACATTGCGGATGAAAAAACAAAAAATTATATATGAATATAAAAAAAAATCCACTAGGAGAAAATTTGCATAATAAAACAAGGAATAAAAGGCCTAATGTACTATAACATAAGTACCAAAATGGAGAAAAAATAGTCCATGGTCCCTAGGGACACAACTCACCAAGGACAAGGTTCTACAATTGTATCCTCCTACAAAAGATCCTTTCACATTGCTCGTACCTAGAATAAGAATGTATATAAACACCTGAAGGAAAGAGTAATGTGTGATCCTAAGCCATATAGGATACCACCAAAGATTAAATAATAGATTCCAAATACAAATTATCCAATTAAAAGAATTCAATTTTCAATATAAATAGTTTTGGAAATTTAGATGCATATTTAATCAAAATAAGCTATACAATTTCAAAATGATGGAAAGTTATTTTACAGAAAAAGATTTAAATTAAAAGATCCAGAATATTTATAAAACAGTGGATTAAAAAAAAGTTACAAAAAAAAGTTTATTTAAATCTAGAAAAGGAAAGAAAAGTAGTTTTACAACAATGGAATACATTTATATCTCATATATAAATAAATAAGTGAGAAACAAGGTCATATGGCAAGTAGGTATGATAGTATTAACCAACTATAGGATTTATAAATCTTTATGTGATATCATAAAAATGATTATACTCACATCCTCCTAAAACTGGCCAGAGGTGACTTTTAATCCTCCCATTGGGAATGTAACCCCCCACAATTATGTTTTAGAACGTTGTAAAAATGTTGAGTATATCCAAAACACTCACCAACTACCTAAAGGCTTTTATGTGCTCTCACACGATGGTCAATTTATTTTAAGACACCTTAAAATAAATTTAATTCCCATTATTACATTTCAAAATTCCAAATTTATGATTAAAAAAAAATATGTTTTAATAAAAAAACATTCCCTTTTCATAAGATAAAACCACCAGATTTCAATGAAATCATTTTAAACAATTTTCACAAGTTTTAAATCCATTAAAAACAATTCAAACCTTTTCAAAATTAATTTACCAAAATTAATTTCAACAATTCAACTGAAATCATTTCCAATAAATCCACAATTTAAATTCATCAATTTTAATCATCCAATTTCCAAAAGAATACCCCAATTCAATAGAATTGTGGATTTCTTAAATTTCCATTCCAAAACCATTTTAAGTCTTTGGATTCACTGGAATTGGGATTTCATCAATTTAATTGAATTCATGTTTGATAAATTGAATTTAAATCAACAATAGAAATAAATCAATCAATTTAGGAATAATAAATTTTGCAATTCAGGACAGAACCGCCTACATCTTCCTGAAACTTAACTATCGCAATGACACTTATTAATGAGAATGAAGGTGGGGTAGATCTTGAAACTAGATCTATAAGGGTGATCCAGCATAATAAGGAATATATCCATCAATTCTAAAATGATCTATTGAAAAACAAAGATAGGGGAAAGATAGAAACACGAAGAACGAGGAGAAAACTTACCCTGAAATCCCACCGTAAGCATAATGATGATCCAAATCCCAAAAATGGACATGGAATTACTGGGAAGGATTGAGATTTCCTGGGAATACATTGGGTTGGGGGAGAATGAAATGGAGTACGGGAAAGAAGTAAGGATCAGCTGCACAACCTATTTTAAAAATACATATCGGGATATTAAACGATGTGTAATCCCAATACATAAAGTGTAATAGTCAAATATTGTAACTTCCAAAAAACGTGTCACCTAAACATAAATTATGATTCTCTAAATTAATATTATTTCATTAACTCCTTCATTATGTGAAATGGGGACTCGTCGCATGTACCCATCACAATGTGAAGATGATCACGACATGATTGTAGGATCATTACATGATGTGTATGCATGTTACATGGTGTGTAACACTCCGTTAGTCTACATGAAATGTCAATTTGAAGGTGAGAATCAAAAAAAATATGTCTTCACTATTATAAGGAACATCCCGATCCAAACTCAACCATACCCCATCAAATAAAAGGAAAAAATAAGACATGTCTTAAGGAATAACTCTTAGAATGCTAACAGGATGTTACGACCTCCCCACCATACAATCATTCTGACCCCCGAAATCCTATGAAGAAGATTCCATGTCAAGGAGATGAGGACACTTATCTATTATTAATGACTCATGTTCCCTTTTATTTTGACTATCAAAACCATGATCCTATAGAAAATGAACCAAAGGTATCGTCCTCCCTTAAAGTACATGGTCACAAAATAAACTATCCTGAATGGCTGCTTAGTCAATGATAAATCATGTTTAATCTCAAGATAACTCTACCTCAAAACATGAGAAGGATCATAGATATACTTTCTTATCTTGGATACACGGAACATGATATGTATCAATTTTAGCTTTAGTGGATGTGTCAAATGGTAAGCAACTTCAATCATCTTCTCAAAAACCTTTAAAGGTCCCACAAAACAAGGACCAATCTTCCCTTGACTCCCAAGCCACTAATGACCCAACCTAGGTGAATATTTCAAGAACACCTTATCACAAACTGAAATATCTAATGCTCTATAGCGTCGATCAGTGTATGAATTATATCAGATATGTGCTATCAACATTCTCTAAAGAATCAGATGAATCATAGCTATCATCACCTACACCATGCTCGGTCCAACCAAGGAACATTCACTAATATCTGAATAGAACAAAACAGATTTTATAGAATGGTCATATAAGGTCTCAAAAGTAGCCATCATAATCATGGATTGTTAACTATTTTTATAAGGTAACTCAACCAACCCCATGTGATCATCCCAAGACCAGCCAAAGTCAAGAACACAAGGCTGAAGCATATCCTCAAGAATTTGTATATCTCTCTTTATCTGGACATCCGACTGTGGATGGTAGGCTGTTATCAATGAAACCTGATATCCCAATTCCACAGGAAGTCCTATCCAAAAGTGTGAAGTAAACTAAGGATCCCTATCTGAGAATAAACCATATAGAACTCTATGAAAAAGAATAATCTATTTCACATAGATACTTCCCAACTCCTTAACATTTGTTATATCATAAATGTGTATAAAGTGAGATGACTTGGTTAGCCTATCAATAATAAACCATAACAAATTATTTTTTCTCTATGTACATGGAAACCCGACCACAAAATCCATATAGATCACATCCCAATTCCATGTATTTAATGGAAGTGGTTGAATAAAACCTGAAGGTTTCTAGTGTTCGACCTTAACCTACTAGCACATATAGTAACATCTGAAAAGCTCAAAAATCTCTTACCTTATTCACGGACAATAGAACTGCTGTTGCATATCATATAACATTTTTGTGGTTCCTAGGTGCACATCCCACTGGGAATTATGGTAATACCCATCACATCATTCTTTAAAAATAAGGGCACGATGAAGTGATTTCAATAACATAGAACACCCTTTAGAGAAAGTCCACTAGGAAACTATATTTCCACCATAAAGAGAGTCCCTAATGCTATGGAATTTATTATCAAGAAGTTTATATTCAAAAACCATCATGAAAACATCAGATTTCAACTGAACACTTGATAAATAAATGTCATCCCCTTTCTCCTAAACACAAATATGCAACTCTGAAAAGAGTTCCACCAAATTCCTCACTTCTGAATATTCATTCACTACTTAGGATGGATGTTTCTTTCTCAATGCATCTGCATTGACATTCCCTTTACCTAGGGTATAAATGAGGTCAAAAGTGTATGACTATAGGTACTCTATCCAATGCCTCTGAAAAAGATTCAAATCTTTTTGGGAGAAGATATAACTCAGTAATTTTTGGTCTGAAAAACTGGTAAACCTTTCTCCATAATGATAATTCAACCAACTCTTAAGTGTTTACATCATAACTTCATGTTCAATGTCATCGGTAGGGTAATTATTCTTGTGTGGCCTAAGCTGATGAGATCCATAAAAAACTACATGGTAACCCAACATAAAACACAACCAAATAATAAACCTGATGCATCACAAAAGACCACACAACCCTGCTTGACCTCTAGAAGAGTTAACACATGCGTAATAGTCAAAAATAAATTTTAGATCAACAAAAGAACTTTGAAATTTATCAACCCAAATTTTTTTTTTCTCCTTCTGAGGCAGAGAAGTCACTGGAGAATACAACATTGAGAAGTCCTTCTTGAACCTATGATAATATCAAGCTAAGTCAAAGAAGATCCGAATCTCAAAGACATTATGTGGTCACTCCCAAGTCATAACAGCCTTCAACTTCTTAGGATCAATTGATATACCCTGTTCAGACACCACGTGTCCCAATAATTCCTCTTCCTGAATCCAGAAAACACATTTTGAGATCTTGAAATAGAGTTAGTGACTTCTCAGTAAACTCAAAAATGTTCTCAAATGATGCACAAGTTTCTGCTCAAATTTAGAGTAAACAATTATGGCATCCATAAAGACCACTACAAAAGTATCTAGATACTCATGAAATATCTTTTTCATCAAAGCCATGAAAAATGCATGATAATTTTATAGATCAATGTTCATAACATGGTACACATAATGGAAATAAATGTTCTGAATGGAAATTTTATGAATTTCATATTCTTTTATCTTCAACCGATGGTGACTAGACCAAAGATCGACCATTGAAAACCACATTCCACCTTTCATATGATCAAAAAAATCATCAATCAGTGAAAAATGATAACATTTATTTATCATAACAAGATTTAGTTTTCAATAATCAACACATATGTGAATTGATCTATCATCCTTCATAGAGAAGAGAACTGGTGCCACCCAATGTGACACATCGAGGCATATAATTCCTTTCTTGAGAAAATTTTCGAACTTGGAATTCATCTACTTTAATTCAGCTAGTGCCATGCAGTTAGAGGGAAGTGAAATTGGTTGTGTACTAGGAATTAAGTCAATGGTGAAGTAAAATTCCCTTACTAGTGGTAGTCCAGATAAATGAGAAGGAAACATCTCAAGAAAATCGACAATGACTGGGGGATATTACTACTTAATGATTCACATTATAGACCAAAATAAAACTCTGATATAACATTCCATAACCCTGGTTAAGATGGTGAAGCTCTTTTCAACCTCGAGACCCAATTTCATTGAATGAAAAGAGACACAACATTGGGGTTAGTAATGTCGAACTGTCAAATATAACAATCAATAAATGAATTATTGTAAATTATCCAATCCATCCCAATTATAACATCAAGAGATTTCATATCAATAAATAGAAAACTCCAAGTTAAATCTGCATCTAATAGAGATAAGACACAAGATGAGCTTTGGAGACCCTATATTCTCTTTATACTAAGGTGTGTAGTAATATCCATTACAAAAAATAAATGCTCCATAGAAAGATTAATAAGATTAAATATATGAGTTGAAATAAAATAGTGAGATGCACTAATATTGGTGAAAATGATGGTTTTTCAATATTAAAAGTATGTGCCAGACACACTATTGTCTTCTTCAGTCCTCCTGACCATTACTGTGGCTGGGAACCCGATCATGTTCTTCCTTCCTCTCCATTTCCTTTTGATCCTTCCCCAAGAAAGCCTCTGCATTCTCCCTCCTTAAAAAATATTTATTAGAACTCCTTCTTCTAAATTGGTCTCAAAGCCCCAATTGAGGTCTCTTAGTGATCTTCTTCTCACTCAGATGATGGTCTCTAGATTTTAGATATTTCACTATCAGCTTTCTGTGGAGCTTCTAAAAATCTGTAATGGACCTTGGCTATGAGATTTGGGGTAGATAAACTTGATATTTAACTTTTTGAGTGATTAATAAGCTCTTTGTAGTTGATTTCACTAGGTAGGATTTCATTTTTGAAATGAAATTCCTTCTGCACCATTTTATCCTCACGAGATGATTTCAGCTCAACCTGGTAAAATAACCCCTATTCCCTAGGTTGTTGGAGGTTTTCTCTTCTCTAATGGTCTATTGATGTTCAAAAGGGTTGGGAATCACCAATGGTCGTGGTGTGGATCTCCCTTCCTAGCCTCCCTCTTCCCTTCATGTCCCCGTGCTTCCTTAATGGTATTGAAAACTCTTTCGGATGCTTATTCTATGTTGGTAAGAGATATATTCACATAGAAGATATAGAGATAGCTATAATTTGTGTTGAAATGGATTTATCAGGGTCTATTCCTTCCAAAAATTTTCTCTAAGTAGAAGGTATGCCAGTTTAGACTCACCCATTATTTTACCCATCCCTGTAACGGTTCTACTCATGCTGCCATATTCAAGGCCATGCCTCTTCAGAGTGACGTAATTATCACCAAAATATGTTGAATGCTCAAATGAAATCTTGTTTCCATATTCATATTTCTACTGTGGTGTCTAAATCATTCCCTCTTAGGTCAGCTCTGTGGCTTAAATATTGAGGTAAGAATGTTCTCCTTCCATATTCTTTTTTGTATCTAGATCCATATCCCTCTCCTTTGAAAAATATTCTTGTGTACTTAGTCAAACCATGTTAGGACATGTCTCCTATATTTCACCAAAGTACATGATTACATAGTGATCCGGGATTGTTTCAATTTGTAAATGTTTTCACAAACCTTACCAAGGGATATACATGTTCCTCTTTATCTCCCCTTATCCTTACCAAACCTTTTCAATCAAGGAGATAGACCTGAATGTTCCTTATGAGAATCCTTTCATGTTCATTCTCCAATTTCAAGCTCCCCTTCCTAGTTTTAGGATGTAAACCTCTTAAATTCAACTCATGTGGTCATACATCCATCTACACCAAAATATATGATTGTTAAAAAACACCGTTCAAAATATCTGATTCCTATTCATCCAAGCAGAGTCCAAACCAGATCTCAATTGAAGTCATCTAAAATATGATATTCTATGAATTTTTAGGGCCATGTGTCTGGGGCCAGTGCCAGACTTCCCTTCCTTAAAGGATTAATATACCCATTTGTAATGCACTTGGTTTGGTCTCTCAGGTAAAATAATACATCATATCCAATGAATTCCTTCTTCACTATGTCTCTTGAATTACAGTGATGGAACACAATTTGGATCATGAAGAAGTCCAAATAAATGTGTGTTGATTGAGAGCTCATGGATTCTTTAACCATTTCCTAAATAACTCTCACATCAGGTTATTCTAGATATCATTCATTTTAGTTTATTTGATCTCTTTGTTAGATCAAACTATTAGTGTACAAATTATAGTGGGAGATAGTGTATTTTTTTTTCATCCATTTATTCCAAATGTGATGCTCAAGCCAGAATGTCTCTATGGGATGATTTGATCTCTTTTAACCCAAGAGATTCTCTATAGTTAGTTTTAGGTGATTTCAACAATGAGGCCAGTCCTGATGAGAATAACGGCTGTGGACCCCTCCCCAGAACCACAAGTCATTCTTTCATCACATTCATAGATAATAATGGGATTATTAATGTTGTCTTTTCTAGGGACCATTTCACTTGGTGTATCAACCTCCAGGGGAATCATTGATCTTGGTGTCTCCTAGATCAATGTCTTATTAATGGAGTGTCTCTATCTTCATTCCCAGATATGAAATTATCCCACCTAGTATGAGTCTCTCTGACCATTCACCTCTTCACATTACCTTGAAGTTTATTAGCGATAGTGAGGATTTATTCCACTTTTCCTCCTTATGGTCCGACCGCCCAGAATTCCGTGACATTGTAAGGTCTACATGGGATCATAATTTCATTATTAACCCATATATTATTTTCAATATCATATTAATTCACCTAAAATGTATTTTTCATTCCTAGGTAAAAAACTTCCTCTAGGGGACATCGATCTGGAGGAAATTAATAGAGATTATCTGCTGCTAGAGTCGAGTATGTAGACAGTTTGCGATGGTTTTTTTGCTATTTTGAGATGTAAGAATAATTATTTGGGTGATTGGTTACTCAATAATGAGTTTTTTGATAGATGAAAAACCATAGATAATTAACTAGTGAAGGGTATAGGAAAACTAGGTATTTACATTATTACATTAAGGAAAAATGGAGACACTCTCCTCCCAAACTGCTCTTGGAGGATGGGTCATATTCAAATTACAGATACTTTGTTGGTAATATGAATAATATTAAATTAATTTCTCTACTGTAATCTACAAACTTTTTCATGGTTGGTGGATACCATAGATGCTCTTAGGCTTTGTTTGATATTATCCCTTGTTCAATGTATGAAGTAGCGAATTGAAGGCTGAAGCTCCTTCTAGATGAGAAATAAATTTGTGAATATGTGTGGACCATAAATACTAATAGTGATCCTAGTTGTGATTATTTCCTTACCTATTTTAATAGGGACTCATGGTATATTGTAAAACACATCCTGATCGGCACGGTACAAGATTACTTCTAAGGGGGGAATCTCCCCTGGGTGGCATGTGCTATTAAACTTTTCCTTGTACCAAAGGTTAAACATTCCCTTCCGTTGAATCACTACCACCCTATAATCTTATGCAATGTGCCTTATATTTTTCTTTCTAGAATTATTATCTTAAGTATTTCCCCATTCCTTTCATGTTGGGTTGCTTAGAAACAACTTGGTTTTGTAAAAGGAATAACTATTCAAGGAACCATTGCATTGTTCCCAGAAATTAGCAGTGACATTAACATGAAGTCTTTTTGTAGAAATGTGGACATACAAGTTGGTATATGTAAAGCTTGTAATGGATTTGAATATAGTTTTATCATCAGATTCCTTTCACTCGTGGGTTTTCTGTCATGGGTTATTGATCTTATCTGCCATTTTTTATCTCTCCAAGGTTGGCTACTTATTTTATGTTAAAACATTTTTTTCAATGTAGTCAGAGAATTGAGATGGGTGAATCATCTATCCCCTTCTCTATTTATCATTTATCAATATGTCCTCATCCATTATCTTAATCATTGTATATCAGCAGACATGATTTCCCCTGCTATAATAATCTCTCAAATGGATATATTTCTCATCTCATGTTTTTATATTATAAAATAATTTTTATTAATGGTAGTAGATGATATATCCTGAGGTTAATGAAGTATTAGGAGTATATTATTCATGGAGTGTTCAATTTGTTAACCATGAGTCGAGTAATTTCTTTTATCCCAACAAATTATCAGAAATATGGATACCAACTTTGGAACATAGTCTTGTAATTCATAAAGGGTCCTTTACCATGACATACATGTGTTCCCTAGTGTCCCAAAATTCCCTTATAATAAAGGAATTTGATATGATTAGTGATAAAACAATGGGCTGTATTATCAATTTAGAAAATAGATTCTTATCTCTTAGTGGTAGGATCACTCAGATTAACATGGTTCTTTACTCTATCCCCATGAATATCCTATCCACATTGAAAGTCATGTGGAAGGTGATTTCTAACATTTATTCCACTTTGATGTCCATTTTTGGGATTCCAACTTACAAGGTATGTTCCAATGGTATTCATGGAGTAAGCTAGCTAAACTAGAGGATGAAGGGGGTCTTAACTTGGGAATTATGTATGGAACCATGAATGGGCTTCATGCCAAAAATTCCTTTGAGTTAATTAAAGAAAATTATTTGTGGGAAAAACATAAGAAATGAATGTATGGTCTTGGTGGGAGATTTTATAGATCCAATCCATCCAAAATTATAAATATATTTTTACCACATATACCCATTCTCCCACATCGAAGTCTTTTGTTAATTGGTAATGGGTATATCAACTATTAGCATCATATCTAGTCTAGGAAAACTCTCAGATTTCCTAGATATCATGCTCTGAACATTAGTTTTAGGGAGGACAATGGTCATACTTCCTTCATCAGTGTCACCTTGGATGATGTACAGAGGAGCCTCTTTGATGTTATTGTGTTGAACGGTGATCCAGATAAGTGTGTTTTCACAGGTTCTATGACCAGTTTATTCGAGATTAGAGATTAAAAGAAATTCCAATATTATTCCTCTCCTCAGGACAATGGGGATAAATTCAACAGTGTAATAAAATTCTCCCAAATACCCCTTTCTAGTTTGGTGAGTTTGTAATAATTCCTTACTCTCAAATGATAATATCCATCATAGAGAAATTTGCATGGCCTCGAAGTGTCTTTTCTCTAGGGAGTAAAAATTTGAATCCACAAATCATTTATTTTTCAATATTGAATTGGTTAAGTTGATTTGGATCTTGTTCGTCAAGATAACAATATTCCCCCAACCATCCTTACTCACTCGAGATGTTTCTCCATCATTGGTTCCATGGCTTGGACCGCCCCGACGCCAAGAGACAAGCCATGGATATTATATTTATTGTTAGTTTTTGGATTATCTTGTCATCAAGGAATGAAGGAAGGAACCAATCTATCTCATGATCAATCAGGAATAATTTTTTTCAAAACCAACAACATAATTTTTTATTTCTATAGGTTGTGAAATGAGACATTGAATGACCCTCTCTCTCACCACTTTCCCCCTACATATCTCCCTCAACCCTAATCATGTAGCTCAAGGTAAATGGGTTAAACAGAATCCTCCCCTCTCGAAGAATAATCTAAATACATATGGTTTATACCCCTCTATATCTATGCACTCTGGTGGAGTCACTAGAGACCCCAAAGGCATAGATATAGTTTCTTTCTCATCATTCTTCAGAAGAGGTGACTCCATTCAGGTGGAGTCCCATGATATATTTACACGACATCTTATTTTAAACAAGGGGAGAATTCCCATCACAGAGATTGAAACCAACTTTATAATTTTGTTCAATGCATTGTCATCAAAAGGTCTTATTCTTTGGTCAATTGAATATTCCATCCATAGATGCAAGCATCTTATGAATAACCACGTGACCATTATCCATACTTAGAATAAGGGGAATTATGTGGCAGACTATCTTGCTTCAATATGGAATCAAAATTATTATCTCATTATCTTCTCTATTATTGGGTCCTTTCTACTTGAGGGTTATAAATTTTTTCAAGATGATGCTCTTAGGATCCACTATTTCTGGCCCCCTTAATTGTTATAATTATAGGATCTTTATCCCTTTCTCCATGATATAAAATAAATAGTATTTGGTTAGTTGATATGATCCAACATCAAAACAAAAAGTCACTAATGATGATGTTATAGTAATGGTACATCTCATAGTCATTAGACCCATGTCTTCTTCCTCTCGAGACCCTTCCATTGCGTGAATAAGCTTTGTTCCGGATTCCTTTGGCTGGAAAAATTTTATACATGAAGTATTTGGTTTCCATATAGTTTTGGGATCTGATAATAATATTCCACTATGATGAGTAGATAATTAATGGTAGAATTTTGGTAAGATCCCTGAACGTACACTAGAGCTATAGTTCTGGGTGCCTTGGTGTAAACCCTCTTAGAATTTCAAGGATTTCCACATTGATATCATGTCAAAAAAATCCTCTTGGTGTTTTATGAGGTATGGAATGACCCTGCCATTGAGAAATATTGCAGGAATCATCATGAATCTATTTTAATTTGAAGGAACTAACATTGGAACTGGGAGAAAAAGTAACTCCCGTCAACCCTGAATTTCCAACTAGGTTTATCCCAATCATGATCACCCAATCCAACACATCATCATAAGTGGAAAAATTTGGCAATAAAACCAATGAATTAAGATCTTATTAAAGTCCCAAATCAAACCATAAATCCTTAATCCTATCATTATATTCAATATCAGGGGAAAACTACACTATCTCAGCAATGTGATTTGAATATACAGTCATAGTCTTGGTGGTCTTCACAAGGTTAAAAAAATCCACATCCTTAGCCAACACCATTAAATCTATATATAACTGATTAATGAAAATAATCATAATGTATTTCCACTCAGATCCTCATGTTTCCCAACCCTCACCATCATTTCCCACCATCTCCTTCTATGTCCTTCCAGCAAGAAGGTGGAAGACTTCACCTTGATCATGTCTAGTGTCTCCTAGAACTCAAACAAATGTTCTATCTTTCCCAACCATTCTCCAGCATGTTGAGTATCAGTGGAGCCTTTTAAAACTTGTTTGTTTAGGAGAAGGAACTCTGGGGAATGATTCTAAAGAAAATATTCATGAGGATCCATAGCTGGAGCCTGAGCGGGATCTATATGTGGTTCATGTCCCATTTCTTGTATAGTGCACATAATCACCTCAACCCTATTCGGATTTACAATAGGTTTTTCTATGAAGTTTATTAGCATCCACTTCCATTATCCAATTCACACGTCCTCTCGGAGGCATGATACTATACAAAATCATCTGATAAATGGAATACATCATATTAATAACAAAATAGAGTAATAAAGGAAATTATTACCAATAGATGAAACATCCAGGATTTAGATTTCACTCTATCCAAATCGCTATAGGGAAAAGACTAGAATTAATCTGCCATGCATCTTTCTCTAACCACCCATGGAAAAATATGGTTCATTGCGGTGAGAGTTGTCTTAGAACCCAATAGAAACTACCTCTTTAGTCCCAATAAGATTTAAAAAATGTATATGAACTTGAAGACAAAATCTAAACAGAATCCTCTGATACCACATTGTCACAGACTAGTCCTGGTACCCTGGTAACCCGATAATAGAGATAGACCTAACAAGTCCTAATTTTCATTCCATATCCTCATGGGTTTTCAACTAGCACTTGGAATTATACAACATGTATGGGGGAATTTTTTTTCCAAAAAACCTAACATAAGAAAAATATGCAAGTCAATATGCATATATTAGAATCTCCATTGGGAGTAATGTACTAGAATACAACAAGTAATAAAAGGCCCAAAGTACAATACCAAAATTAAAAAATAGTGAAAATAGCCCAAGGTCCCTAAGGGAACAACACCCCATGACCAAGGTTCAATAGCATGATCCTCCTCCAAGATTTCATTTCCCCTTACTCATACCAATAAGAAGAAATTTTTCAAACACCCAAAGTCATGAGTAGGGTGTGAGCCTAATCTTAGTAGGATACCCCCAAAAGTTTCTACAATATATTCCAAATACAGATTATCAAAATAAAAGATTTCAATTTTCAAAATAAATAGGTTTGGAAATTTAAAATCATATTAAAAAAACATTCTAAACAATTTCCAAATGATGGAAAATACTCTTAAAGAAAAGGTTGTACTTTACAAGAACTGGAATATTTCTAAAACAATGGATTAAATAAAATAGTTACATAAATGTTTTTATGTAAATATCGAAAAGGCATGTGAAGTAGTTTATAAACATTGCAATACATTTATATCACCCATATAAATAAACAATCAAGTAACATAGCCATATTTAAAGTAGGTATGATAGTATTAAACATCTATAGTATTCCGCACTCATTGTGTGATCTCAGAAAAATGAGTATACCAACATACCCCTAACACTGGACAAAGGTGACTCATCACCCTCCCATCAAGGAAGTGACCCTCCACATGAATGGTTTAGATTTTTAGTAGAATATAGTTTATCCAAATAACTCACCAAATAGCTAAGTCTTTCATGTTCTCTTACACGATGGGAAATTTATTTTAATACTTCATAAAATACAATTAAATCACATTCATCCATTTAAAAATTTGAAATTTTTCATTAAAATCCAAAATGGGTTTTAATAAAAGAAACAGACCCTTTTGATTAGATAAAACCACTCGGTTTCTATAAAATCTTTTAAGTTATTTTCACATGTTTGAAATCCATTCAAAACTAATTCAATCCTTTTCCCAATTCACTTTCCACAATTAAATTTAAAATTTTAATTAAAATCATTTCTATAAAATCCAAAATTTAAATTAAACTATTTAAATAAACCAATTTCCATAAACACACCCCAATTTAATAGAATTGTGGGTTTTCCAAATTTCTAACCAAAACCACTTCAAATCTCCCAATTCATTAGAATCAGGTTTTTATCAATTTAATTGAAATCATGTTTTTATCAATTGAATTTAAATAATAAATTTAAATAAATCATTCAATTTATAAATAATAAAATTTTCAATTTATGGCATAACCACCAACCTCTTCCCAAAACTCAACACTCACAAAGACACCCTTAAACAAGACCTAAGGTGGGGTAGATCATGAAACCCAACCAAGAAGAAAGATCTGACACCCCATGGCATAGACCCAAAAATTATAACATGATCTATTAAAAAACCAAGAGATGAGAAAGAGAGAAACATAATGAATGAGGGAGAACAGTTACCAATAAATCATATTGTAAGCATAATGAAGATCCAAAGCCAAATGAATTGATTCAGAGGGGCTGGATAGGTTCAATATCACCTTTGAAAACCTTTGGTCAAGGGAGAGATAACATGATTGGATTAAAGAATTAATGATCATACACACTGCTTATTTAAAATCATACATCAGTATATTACATGATGTGTAATCCCAATACATGATGTGTAATAGTCAAATCTCATAAATGCTAAAAAATGCATCGCCTCGACTTAAATTTTGATGCTATAAATTTAAAACCATTCACTAAATCCTTAATAAAATTGAATGGTGAGTCACTAAATGTACCTATCATAGAATGAAGCCAATCATAACCTGCTTGCAGGACCACTACATGATGTTTAAGCCTGTTACATCAAGTGTAACCCTCAACCAGTCTACCTGAAAAGTTGATATAAAAGCGAGAATCTAAAAAATCTATGACTTCAGTATTATAAGTATCCTACCTATCCAAACTCTACCCTACCCCATAAATTAAAATGAAAATATGAGACATGGTTTAAGGGATACATATTATAATGGTACCAAGATATTACAAAAAATATCATTAGAACATCATTGAAATATTTTTAGAGAAAATTAAAATTTTATTTTTTAAATAACATTTTAAAATATAAAAATTTACAAAATATTAGGGATGAAAATTTCATTTAAAATAACCATGTAAACTTTAAAGAATTTATCAAATCATTGAGTAGTCATAATGTTGGTAAATTCAATACATATTGAGTGTGTTAAAACAAATATTCCCTTCACATTTTTGGTAAAAAATCAAAAGGAACATGTTCAGAAAATAAAGATTCATTTAAAAAAATTATAAAAACTAAAATATGGGTAAAATTTCTTAAAAACATAATAATATTAAAGAATTATTGAAATAATTTTACAGAAAACATGGAAATGGTATAAAAAGGATCTTTCCACGAAGACAGAAATAAAGTAGCATTTCCATAAAAACAATATTTTCATCACAAGTGTTTTTAATGAGAGGAAAATTAAATTAAAAAAATTTAATCTATAAAAAAACCATTGGATAACAGAATTCATGTAACTCATTATAGATAGGTCATAAAATTTTCTTATTGGAAACTTGATCACAAACAATCTCGATAAACAATGAGATTGTAACATCAATCCATTACCTCAATTTTGATTTGATTTTAAATTTATATAGATATATATATAATAAATTAAAATATACTGTACTCATATACTAGATTCATTAAAAAATTTATATTATCATATAATATCCAATTATAATATTTTAACACCAATTTATTTATAACTCCTTATTGAAATCATCATTCTCAAGTGTTACCTTTTTCATATTTCATGAGAATTTCGGTTCAGTGGTTCTGGTACTTGTACATTGATCATGATTACAACAAATACATTTTTTAAATAACTATATAAATATCATATATATTCATTATATATTTTTTTATATTCATCCTTAAAGGATTGATATAGAAAAATGGATATAATTGTTCAAGGAGATGGTAAGCCATACAAATGAATGGACACTATTTTCATTGTTTGATGGATGGAATGAAAGAAAGACATGTATTAAATAAAATTTATGTAATAATTATTATATCATATTTATCATATATATCAATTAAATAAATCCTTATTTCCATCCACAAAATGAGGAAATAAAAAACAGATAGTCCATAAGTACCTATGAGTAACATTTTCATTTTTCAATAGATTGGAAGGTAAGAAGGTAGATAGGATTTTATAATTACATATGGATTTTGTTTTATAAATATAATATTTAAATCATAAATTCATCATTATAACAATGAATTAAATGTGATGATGTAAAATTATTTTTATCTCTACATAGAGGTGGTAATCCACAAGTATGCATAAGAAATATTTTCACTTCCCATTTGATGAAATAGATGATGGATATTGGAATATTCATAATTATAATAACATGTAATCATATTTAATATAATAAATTTATAATATTATTATTAATAATATATATTTATAGTGGGTATAAGAATAATTAAATTGAAAGAGTTTGGGAAAGATGATTACATCACTTTCAGTGGTCCTCCTTTAGGTCCTTTCTTAAGGACCCTTGGAATTTTATTTTAAGAATTAAAATACCTCCACATCATGTATAGGTAATTAAAGAACATTTTTGTGAATTATTTCTTTATTTTTAATGATCATTTTGGTGTAATGAAGTAAAATTATGGGTAACCTTTTATAAGTTGGGGAGAGGACATACTGTGAGTTTATTAAAATATTGAAATACAATAATGGAATTCATAAGAAAAATGCTTCCATGTGGAAAGATATTATCATGTAGGATAGTATAAAATTTAGATATATCTCTAAACTTGTATTTATAAAAGTTTAATTTTGAAATTTACACTTATCACTTGGTTTTACACTCCCCAATAAACCCATTATAACGTTAACCACGATGATTTTTTTACTATTTTTACTCTCCCTTTTTTCCAAAAATAAAAGTTTCCTCATTACAAAATTTAAAAAATAAAAATAAAAATATTTGTTTTATTTTTTCAAATTCATTTTATAATAATATTATAAATTACATTAAAAATAACTTCACAATACATTATGAAAAAAAATTCCATAAAAATGTCTTCCTATGTATAAAATGTTTTCATACCAAAATCTATATAAAATTAATTCCGCTTACCATATTTGGATTATAAAGAATAAAAGTAAACGAATTTTACTTTTAATACCATTATAAAATTGAATATATCTTTCTAAATGATTTGAACAAAAATAAATTTTCCAATTTATATAAGTATTTTTCACTATTAATCAAATTGTTATTATTTTCAGAAAATTATCACAAATTTAGTATAAGATTACTATTACATGTTGATTTGAAAAAATGATGTTAATTTTTTTAAATAAATTTTAATATATGTGAAAAAAATTATATATATTATTTACATATAAAAATTAATAAAAACCATTTTTGAGGAAAATGTATTTTTAGGGCATATAAAGACTATAAAAAAGTATTTTTATTTTCTTAGACTTTTATACAAAATTTAAAATTTGGTTTTTTCTATTCATACCACCAATTTAATGGTTATGATATAATGATATACAATTTTACATTTCATTTAGAATCAGGGTTGTATGTATCCAAAGATATTGAAGAAGTTAAATTTATTTTAGAAAATATATAATTAAATCTTGGGGTATTACATTGAACATTGACACCAGAATTTAGTGTTTTTTTGTTTAGATAAAACATATTCTAAAACACTATACACCAATTAAACCTTGTTGTTATTTCATCTACCTAGGAAACCTAAAAATACAAATTCATTTCACCAAACAAGTGTCCAACATGGTCATCTCCCTGAACCTTTTCAAATTCCAGTTTTGGACTGAGATTCTCCCAAACCTCCATCCCAAGTGACATGGTGTGGTAGTTCCAAGAAGATAATATTTATATATCCATATATTTTTTCCCTCACCCATATCCACTTGAAACACCTAGATAGGGCTTCAATATTTCACATAGGGGATTCCACAATACAAAACACCAAGTGCATTGGGTGACCTGCACCTACTCACCATTTTAGAGAGTAAAATACTTTTAAATATCTAAGGAAACATCAACTAATCTCACTATGATACCTACAATAGTTTGGTGCCTAAATTTTGGTCTTTTTAAATCCACTACAACCACCACCATATTGAAGAACCATCCTTTAGAGTGTAGTGACAAACCACTAGTAGTTTACGCCTAACCACAGAGTATCCCACCACTACATTTCTCTAGATTCCTTAACCACATCTTTGACCATATCATGAACATGTATACTTCTTGTAGGATTCCATCACACTTACATACGTCTTTTGAACTTCATCACTTTATTGTTTACTCTTGCAACACCAATAACCACTTTGATTGGAAAACATATCTGATAGAATAAACACCTAATATGAATTTTTGAATATAAAACATGCATTATAAACATTACTCCTTCAACCATATTAAAAATATATTTTAAACTCCCCACTTCATATTTTTTAATAGGTTTAATAAATTATAGAATCCATTTTATCCAGATTTCACCCTATATTTTCAACAAATCCGACACCAACTTGTGGAGTTCAAATAATGGTATTATCCTGGCTGATAAATAATATTTATTAATTATTTATTAATTATAAATATTTATCAATTATTTTATGTTTGAGTTGAATATTAAAAAAAATTATTTGCAACATCATGAATAAAATATTTATTTATTTCATTATGAAAAGAATAATATTTATTATTTATGGTTTGAAAAATATAGAGGAATGTGTAAAAGATGAGTAAAGAAACATAATATAAAAACAACATATTAAATATCATTTAAATAAATATATATATATTTATTTATATGTATATAATCAACAAGAATTGCACATTTCAATATAATAGTAACAATATTATTACTATTATTATATGTAGGCTTTTAAATGGATTATGATATTGGACAAGGACCTTGGTTGAATTATCATTCTTCTATCAAAAGATCTATATATACCCAATTATATTACATTTATTAATGAGTGAGAATAATTCATTATGTATAAAATTTATCCTCCCTTGTGAATTCTATATTTAAAGAATATCTCTAGGTTTTCTCATAAGATATTGGGAAATATTCCACCTCCTTCCATCCACTCATTATTTAGGGAATTAGATTCAATCCTTTAAACCTATATGCTTTTATTTTGATTTATGGCGAGAAATTAAGTATAATTGGTTCCACTATGCATGAAACTAGAGTACAAATGGGGATGCTCCAAGATCGTGGAGCATGTATGTATTACCATTATAGGTATTATACTTTGGATCCTCTCAACATAATGGTGATACAACATGAGTTGAGGATCAATCGATCAACATATACATTGAATATAATACTCATGACTATGGTATTTTATTTCTAAAAATTAAATATTATTTTATCATTTAATATCTTTTCTCTAGTTATATGATTATTTTCCAATGGTTTTTAATATAACCATATTTAATTTCACTCTTTGTTTTTATTCAAATGATTTATTCATCAAATTAAATGAAACAACATCCTTGGGAATGGAATTAGACATATTTTTATAGGCCCATAACCATAATGTGTTATCATAGTGTCTATATTAAAATTTATAGTAATTTAATTCTTTATTAATCAATATCATGATTCATTTTTTAGTTTATCATTTTTATTATCATTTGTAATCAATAAATCTAAGATAACTTGTTCATTACCAATCACATAACCTAGAAAAGTCAAGAACAAGTGAAATATTATTTAGATACCATTCAGAGGTGTTGGGGATCCTGGTTGTATGAAATAGTTATACTATGGTATTATAATTTCAGTCCATGTTGTCGAGGTCATCCACATGCCAACATGGTTGTGCCAATTGTTATTGGAATCATTAGAGTTAATTTTGCGACATCTGTTTATAATTTAATTACACTACATGTTGACTTACACGGTGGAAAATGACTTTTTAGATTACACAATGTGTATTAAATGTACATAAAATGGAAATTCCACCAGAAATAATGATTTTATAGTTAATTCATGTGGTGTAATAAAATAGAATTCCTATTATTAATAGAATGTCATAAGATACAATGAATAATATATTTTATAGGTTTTTTCAGTTATACAAATCATTTTTTAAGATATTATTGCATCTAGATTTTATGTTGATTCCCTAACCATGTAATGAAGGATTGTAATAAGGGAGTTACAAGTGATGCAGTGAACATACATGCTATTTAACTATTACCCATCTATGTAGAGTACATTCCAAATTAGTACGTACACACATCAAAAAAATTAAACTAAATTAAACTAATTGTGGTATTAATATGATCAAAATGGAATGTATCTTGTGTAAACACAATGTAAAATGGATTTATATAATAATAATATCACAATTCATTTACCTTAAATATAAAGACTATACACTATGTGGTGGTAGTACACTCCATGTAGGTTACAAATTCATTTATAGTAGTGCACACTACATAGGTTATGCATGTGTTCACACACATTTTAACTATGTGACACGTCAAGTACTGTACGTTCCGAATAGATATGTTATACATGGCCAAAAAATGAATTTCATAGTTTAGATGGGGAAATGCCATGTTGAATAACTGTACATATCCTGTTTCAAAGTAATTTTAAATAGATTTGATTTAATTACATTATTTAAATTGAATTTTATGGTTATCTTACGTGTCTGAAGGACTAATCTAATGGATAATTAAAATTGGTAAATAATTAATTAATAAGACCGTTAATTATTAATTCATAATTATAATTATTAAACAGATAAATCATTAACTTATATGTTATCTTTTATGAGTATGATATTTTATAATGTATATAATTTATTATAATTTTTTACCATCCAATGCGTGTGTTATATTTATATTTAATATAATATTATTTAATTGGTTTTATATTAAATATTGTTTTATTAAATTAAATATGATTGATTGGGATCCATCTATGACTCTTTACAACATAATGCCCCCATATCTACAGTTTACTTTGTTCTATCATATATAATTTGTTTTCCTCACCTCCTTGTGAATAAAATACATAAAGGATAGAGCTCCTAGGATATAAGTACATTCATAACTTGATCCAATGTGAAACCAATAATGAAGATATAACGACCAATAGTGGAATGCTACAACTCAAGCCAAGACCAGATCAATGAGTTTTCCCCATTTGGAAAATTGGTTAATTTATCACCCACATGATAAAAATTATATTATAAAACTCATGATAAATTCATTTTATTTATATTATTTCTATCCTTCTCATAGTTATATTTTATGGATTATTCATAATGGTATCATAAATAATTGATTGAACTATAATTCAATATGAAATTAAAATTAATATATTTTTTATATATTGTTTTATCCTAACATGAAATTGTATTTATATAAAATCAAAATAATATTATCAATTAATGAAATGTTAAAATAAAAAAAATATGCATAATAAAAAATTATTTCAATAAAATATTCATTCAAAATCAGCCTTCCATTTTTTGATCTTAAATGGAACCATATAAGAATGTATCATTCTGGACCTATCTAGGATACATAATTTTATCCAGGAGTTTTAATTACATTTTCAGGTTAACTTAACCATGTTTAAATTTAGTGGAGTATCCATTTATACACATAGTGTGATATAAAGGAAACTTTTGAGAAAATATGCGTCTGGATTCTAGGCTTGTGGAGTCCAC
This sequence comes from Viscum album, assembly GCA_963277665.1. NCBI lineage: Eukaryota > Viridiplantae > Streptophyta > Magnoliopsida > Santalales > Viscaceae > Viscum > Viscum album. The sequence goes on from OY728140.1 coordinate 1,548,114,274, forward strand.
TCAATGGATCAAAGAGTTAAAATATTATATTTGGAATGACCGCCTACCAAAATATCATCATGTAATTGAGAAAACCATTTTCTATCTTAAGAGAAGGAAAATATAGATCATTTCCATTAGAATATCCATATAAAGGTGCATTAAGATTCCAATGGATAAGGATACCGGGGTTGATAAAATAGTTAAAGGATAATAAGATAATTAAATGTATTCCATACTACATATTTTAGAAATCAATATAAATTAATTATACCATCTTTAATTTTGTTATAGAAATAATTAAAATGGTATGATCACCAACATTATTATGCTTGTGATCTATACAGGTTGTAGACAACCTTATTACTAAAAGTAAATTTAAAGAATGATATAGTCACTTAAAAATTGTATTAAACTATCAATTAATTAATTATGTGATAGATTACCTAATTAATGATATTCATACTAAGGGTGAAATTGGGGTAGTGCATGCTATCTATGAAAAAAATTGAAAGATTCACTAGTTGTCCAATGTATTATTATTTCAAACATGTCTGATAAACTTTTGAAATCTAATGAGATAATGGATTCTTATAGAATTATCAATCATATCAATGATATTTATTATGAAAGAGCTATATAAGAGTGGTTATAGATCATTAATGCACTCTTCATAAGAAAACATGGGGAGGGATCACCAGATGGACCTCACATAGTATAGATCACTATCTACATTGAGCATCATCATATTTTTGGGTTTAAAATACCAAATGAATTGTGCAGTGATCTAAATCATTCCTTAAATCCTCAGTTATTATATTGATTTATAATTAATTTAAATATGAATAAAATTGTAAATTTTCTACCATATATCCTTACTCAACATCACTAGGATGAATAAAAGATAAAGAAAAAAAGCCTTACGAATCTATGATGAATAATAAAAGGAAAAGACAAAAAACCATAAGACTAGTTCTAAGAATATGATTTATTTGATAATCCTTTCCATGTGAGAGAAGGTTGAAGAAAAAGATAGGGAGTTGGACGATGTCTATTTTTCATGTTCCAATAAGGTCTATTTGAAGAAGAACTACACCATGGAAAAAAATAATTGAGAAGATTTAGGTGAAGTCATTATTGTGATTAATCTATCTGTTTTTCTAAACATTGTATTAGAAATATTTGTTGGCACTCAATTTTGTATCCAATTATAAGAATGCATTATATTAAGAAGGGTTTCAATTGGTGAGGTGGATCTATAAGACACCAATGAACTAATACAACTTGTGGTAATCATTTTAGATTATCGCCTCACATTATTGACGGTAATGAACATGGTTTTAAAGTACTATTATTATGTTCCATAAATTAAAAAATATATTATTTATTTATATTTTAATTATATAATATGTTTTTATTATATGTAAATTATTTTTTTACATTTACAATGATATAATATTTTATAGTATGGAACATTGTAATAATTGTCTTTATGTGATCAATTACTCAAAATATGTAATGGAAAATGATTACAAATCTTGTTTATAAAAATCATATCACACTAAAAAGTGGAATTACCATTTAGTTTATGTAAATTAAAGGTGTATGAAAAAAATAATACAATAATTGTTATAAATATTATTTTAAACTAATATAACTAGAAAATATTTCATGATTGTTTTCATAGAAAAATGACTAGTTCATATTTTGTGGAAAACGTGAAATATCCATAGTGAATCCAGAATGGGTTCTTTTAAATATGTGTGAAACATTTCCTATTTATATATGTAGTGGGTGATAATTATTGGTCCTAATGAAATTCTCAAGAAGGTGGTGAATTGAGTTTCCATGTAAAATTTTATGTTTTGCAAAGAATAAAGATCAAATCCTATGAGTTTGAAAGAAACCCTGTTAATAAATATTGTAGTTTTATATAACCTGATATTTGAAAATACATTCTCAATGAAATAATAAATATCTAGTTATGTAACATCCATGATTTTCTGAGTAGTGTGAATTATTTTAAATTCATTCAATCCCCAGTTGAGTTTTCTTTTAGGCTTAGATCCTGGTGACCAGGCCTATAGGCTGGCTGATGCTCTTTTGAGAAGAACGTGGAAGGTGGGATAGAGGCAGGTTGTAGGCCAAATTCATGGTGTGTATTAAATACCTAGTTTGTATTTTAATACATGATGTTTAATGGGTTTTCCATACACCTTGAATATCATTAATTGGGTTTTCCTTTGGATGGGAATCCCTAAGCATTACACGTCGTGAAAGTTTTACATGATGTGTAAATATTCTGGATCATTTTTTTTCTAAAAAATGGAATGAGACCATTTTTACAGAACCCCTTTCTTTTCCAACATAGAAGGTCATATATGTGAGAGAGATCCAAATCAACTTAAACTATGGTTCTTTTGTATATTATTTGTATGAGATCCATTATCTTCATTTTCATTCATGTTGGATCTACAATGGTAATAACCTCATTCCTCTTCCTTCCTTTTTTTATGCAACCCACTTTTTTTAAAATTTTGGTTTGAGATTATATACCCTATTTAAGGATTTCATATGATCAACAGATTTCTCTTATTCTAGTTTGATTTAAGTTCTGATATTTGATGAGGAGAGTACTACAGGCATAAGGTAGGATGTCTAGTTATTTTTCCTTAAATTCTCATTCCATTGTATCATTCACTATTCTTCTATGAACTAGACTAATTCAGTTTAACCTCCATAAAATTAATTAATTAAATTAACATTAATTATCATGTTTAAAGTGATCTATCCATCCATGAAACAATGTAATTTGAAATTTACCTTAACATGATCCACTTTTATAGGTGTTCTATTTTTATAAAGTCATAGAGCATTATGACTTAGAAAAAAAATTATGTTTTTCTTGGATGTGTGAATTAGATAGTAATGAATAAATAACAATTTGAACAACAGTAAAATAGATGAAAATACTTGTGTTAGGATGATATTATTTATCTCAAAGCTTGTTTTAATTTTATTAAATAAATTTTCTAACTTGATTAAAGAGTATGGTTTCAATGCCATAATACATTGTACATGTTCTTGATAGCTATACCACACATGTATATTAATTTGATGGTAACACAAGGGTTCTGAATTTAAGAAACCTTTGATGGGAATATCAGGATTTATAATTAGATTATAAAATGCATTGTAATGCCTCAGGATTGATACTTTGATTCTCCATAGGATTCCTTGGAAATGGCTCATCGGGAAGATTACTTACTTGTGAGTGATACCGATTTACTAGTGGAGTTACCATGGATGAGAGAAGTAGTAAATATGGTTATACCATTGCACGAGTGATTATGGGTCCCCTATGTGGTATTTATAGTTTGGGATCAAGGAGTTATGTATTTATACAATGTAGAGAGTAATACGTTGGATTAATTTTTGGATTTTCCTTGATAGACTCGTATGATTATCATAGATTATTATTATCTTTGGTGAGAAAATTGGGATTACTCATTACTGATCACCTTGAATGGGCTCATGATTTTATTTTCTAAATTATAAGTTTTACTTGTAATAAAATATTGAATTCTTGATATAAATTCCAAGAGCCGACCACCAATCCAAAGAACATGCTTGGACTCATTCACGTTTACTATGGCCTTTTAGATGTCCTGGTTATTCTATTCATATATTCATCCAAGATGACTTATAATGTATCTATATACACCTACCAATATAATATATCTTTACATGTTTATAATGGTTTTGAGATATCAGGAATAGGCCAAAGCAAGAAGTGCTGGTCAGGCATGCCATGATGAACCCAATATAATGTATTTTATTTATTTATTACCTTATATTTATTATTCACCTGCAAAATACTCATTTTTATGAATAGCCTGAATTTTTATAGACACTATTGGGGGTGTCCTACTATGTATATCTAACACCATGTTAGAGAGCCTATGGTATATGAATAGGCTTCATGATTACAGGAATATAAAAATGGAATTTCTCAACTTATTATGATTGATTTTGAGTACTATTGTAAAGACCCAAAGCTTGATGTACATGGAAATTACATTAATTTTGCGGAATACTTAATACATAACAAAAATAAAAACTCAAGGATCGTAATAGTTTTGTGTCTTTGGAAACTTAGAACATAATATTCTAATCATGGTGAAAGATCTTCAACATCTCCCATAAAGATCTTAACCTTTTGTTTTCCTACCTTAAACCTTTCTTTATATCCTGGGGAAAAGAAAGCATATAAAGGGTGAGATCAAATTCTCAGTAAGGGTAAACGTTGAGAACATAAAGCAATCCATAAACATTTTAATGTAAAAACATGAGCATAAAATCTAAACATCAAAATATTGAGAAATGACATAAAACATTGTAGTACATAAGGAATAGATCATAAAAGAACATTAATCATGAAAAAATAGAATAGGAATAAAACTTCAAATTTTGGAAAAACATTAAGAACATGATATGATTTCTATATTAGCCAAGGCATTGCTGCCAAGACCATCTTAGTGGACAAAGTCCCTTACTGAATAGGGTTTAGTTGCTGTTCCAGCCCTGTATTACTGAACCAGATTTACTTGTCGTTCCATCCATGTCTATCTCATGAGATATAAATCTTTACCCAATTTATTGGAGGGAGATATAGGTCCCACCAATCTCATAATGAAATCATTCTTACTTGTGCCGCAACATAAACATAAATCATTCATCATAACCCAAAGAATAAAAATGGGATTCATAAACATCATCCCATCGTAACATAATCCATATAAAACAAATGTATATCATTTCATCATAAGAAAAGTGAAAACATGTAAATAATAGAGACATTATACTTGAAACATACACATATGAAATAATTTCATCTTAGATGTAAAATAGTTTTGACAAAACACTTGAAATGAATTATTGAGGAAAATATCCTTTCTTCTTCAAAATCATTTTCTTTTCACAAAATGACATGCAATTTTAAAAGAAAAGATTTTGTTGAAAATAATCATGAAATATTTAACATAAAGCTTCATGGAAATAAGGCGTTATGAAACCATAAGAATCCATTCATGCTGCATAAGTTAAAAGAAACATTCTCCTCGTACTTTTTTCGAAAAAGTCAAAAAGTACATTGTATGGTAAACAAAAGAAAGATTCCTTCCATACGATGTGGTAAAAGTAAAAAAGGGTAAAAATGAATTTAAACATACATGGAAGAAAATTAAACATTTTATGAAATTTTTTTGAGAACATATGGACATGGATGATAAACATAACCCCAGTAAATACTTACGAATAAACAATCTCGAATAAGAATGAGATTGGAATAATTATCCCTTACCTTAGGTCCGATATGCTTCGTACATATCCGAAACTCATATATAATGATATAAATAATTTCATTGAATAATTACATAATCATATTTATTATTATGATATCATATATGGCTCACTTATGACTTTATATTACCCATTCTTTTGTAAATTCATTTTAAAGTAGCATTTGGGGTAAAATCGTTTCATTTATCGTCCGTATTTTGACTTGTAATTATTAATATAATTACTTAGATCATGATTACTTAATTACAAAATATAAAAAATGATTTATATATAATATATATTTAGAATATACATATATATAATAGATCGATAAAGGTAAATTAATACAGCGTTCATGGAGATGGTAGGCCGTACGTACACATGAACGCTGTTTTCGTTTCCTTATTGAATTGAATAGAATTAAGTAGATGAAATACATATATATATACATAAATCCAGTAGCATTATTATGTCATATATTTCATGATTACTTATTATATATACTTTATAATCATTCTTGAATTGTTAACATGGAAAATGAATCTCATCGCGTCATAGAGACGGTAATCCGTACGTATGCACGAGCGATGATATCATTTCCATATTTATTGAATGGAATTGGAGTGGAAAATATAATATCTTAGAATCAGTATGATGTTATAATAACCATATATAGTTATTATTTACACCATTATACCCATCCAAGTAAGGTGGTGGTGGAAAAACATATTACACCACGGCATGGAGACGGTATTCCGTACGTACGCACATGCGGTGATTTCGTTTTCCATAGGATGGATAGAAGGTGAAATATGGTTGTTTCATATATATAATAACATATCAGTATATAATTAATAATTATGTTATTAATTTATAATGAAACAAATAAATAAGAGGAAGTAAAAGAAGAAAGAAACTTCAAAGAGTCGGTAGAAGAGATTACCTCTTCCTCGACAGACCTCCTTTAAAATTCTTCTTAGGGAACTGGATTTGGTATTTTGAGAAGACCAGAACCTCTATGATATAAATATAGTGGTTTATAAGAGTAATAGGAAAGGTTTTTATGAGCTTAAAGACTCAAAAGGGTGTTAAGAGAAGAGGGAAGGGGTTCTCTTTTATAAGGGAGGAGAGGGGCACCTTTGGTAACATAAGAAATATTAATTTAAAATAACTTCCAACCCCACTTAAAAACCTCCAAAATGACTCAAATCCGAATATAATATGATATAGGTATGTAATAGCATCAATCATTAAAATTTAGACAATTTGGGAATTTATTTTAAACATTATCAACTTGATTTATCCTTATTTAATCATTTAATTCTATTTGTGGTAATAATATTCAAATTTTTAAATTTTTATAAATAATTACTTATGAGTTGTGAATTGTCCAAAATTGGATAATTTATGACATGTTCGACCATATAAATTTTAATTTATAATTTATAATTTTTTTTGTGATTTTTAATCAATTTTATATTATGTTATTTTTATAAAATAACAATAGTGTCAATTTTGAAACTATTCAATTATTTGAATTTAAATAAAATCCACACAGAAGATATGTTAGAAATAAAATATTTAATAAATTCATAAAATGTCATATATATCTCTAAAAATAGTTAATCACATTAAATAGTTAATGTAATATTTATTCTAATATTTTTAAAACCATTTATTTGATATTTCTCTTAATAAAATAATTACTACATCATTTTTGTATAATTATTTAATATACTTATTGGTTTCATAAAAATTAAAAATAAACTACTATGATGAAGATAAATGTCATAGATTTCATAATAATACTTTTACTTGAATTTATCATCTTAAAATTACAACATGTAAATTGATATATTTATTAAAATATGAAGGTGACAACTTTGGAATCATTTAAAATAAAATAATATAAGTGTCATAATCGCCTTTATATAGATCTAGGTGGTAAAATATTCGGCCATTGGATGATTAGGGTTTATATATACACTACCATTAAGTTTTGTTCAGATTTTGGGGCCTTTTTATATGCATTAATATTTCAATAAAAACTATATTATTGATTTTTCACTAAATAAATAATTTATGCATCATTAATGTATAAGATAATAAGGTAATTAAATAACACTTAAAAATTACAAATAAATTACCATGATAAATAATAACATTTTAGATTTAAAATGAGTATTTATAACCTAATTTATATTCTGTATAACATTATATTAAAAATACTTCAATTATTAAAGTTTGAATGAGACATATTACACTTTCCTTTAAATAAAATAAACTAAAGGTCTTAATAAAATACAAGTGGGTTTCATTAGATTAAATTTCGACCCAATTATGATTTAGGGAAAAATATAATCATCCAATTATATTAAGACAAGTGTTAGGATAATTTTATAATATTATATTTGCCCTTAATTACCCGATTTACCTTTAACTATGGTAAATAAAATTTACCGTAGTTACTATTCATAGTGCCCAAAAATAAAAAGTAGCCTATTAACATAATTTGGACCTACTGATTCCAAATATGGAATCCATTTTTCCTAATTCAAATCACAAAAGTTGCACAAATTAATTTAAAATTAATCTCGTTGTTAAGAAAACGAGTTTTAAAAGTTAAAACATTGCAAAAGATTGAAATGATTTTACCTATGAATTCAATGTAGAATAAATGCTAATGACATAAGTTATATTAAATGGTAAAAATATATTCTATTTATACTTTAAAACCACTCAATATTATAATCTAACCATTTAAATTATTGCGATGAAAAAAGTTGTTTTTATTTAAAATATAGCGTGTTTTTACTATTCATTAAAATATGAAAGTTATCAGAATTGTATGAAAAATTTATCCAAAGTAAATTTTTATATCCTGATTCCAAAGAAGAATTTTATTTTGTAAAATTGAACTTATAAACCCATCAAAAACTATATTTAAAGTGGGTTCTCCATCAAAGGCGGAAAAACTACATTTTTTAAAAAATACTTATTTTACCTGAAAAAATTATCTTGTTTTCATACCATGTTCTAGAAAATGTGTAAGATGAATAATAATGTTATAAAATTCAAAATTTATTTAATACTATTAATAACGGCTAGTTCCTAATAATATTATAACCATATATCGTTGTTTAGTGAAACCCTACATTGTGTACAACACACACTATCGAGGAAGGTCGCGATTGCGTGTAATGCAAGGCAAGTCAGGGTTGCGTGTAGTGAAAGTCTCCTTTGTTGTTTCATATAATAGAATCCAACCATATTTCATTTATACATTGAATATATATATACAAACACACACTCAATGTTTCCTAGAATAACTACTATCAAACGAACTTGAAATTGTGTGTAACACAATCCAAGAATAGTGTTGCGTATACTGTAAGGTAATACGGTGTTGCCTATAGTGCAAGATAATCTTGGTTTAGCATACAACAGAAGGTATGAATGAAATTAAAAAGAATATATCTCATAATATCTCGGGGTGTTACATTCTACCCCCCTTAAAATTAATTTCTCCCTCGAAATTTGTCAGGGTTATAAATGGTTTAATATTTGTAAGTTTCTTTAATAGATGCCCACATCGTAAAAAGGAATACCAAAACTAAACATTAAAAACTAAATTATGAAATGTAACGGTTACCCATATTAACTAATCACAGGGTTTCCACATAGGATAACATAGGTGAAAATATGGATATAGAAGAGAAATTTAACCATCAAGTTCTGATGAAGAGTGGTAGAGAACTTGGCTATGAAAAATCCAACAATCAAAAAGCCATAAATTTGTGATGATTTAAGGTACCATCTGATTCATCAGATATAAGATCACTAGGACAACATTTTTGGTTTTCAAGATCATTTCCTCAAAGTTGATGAATTAAAAGAAATACTTACATGATTTTGGTACAATATCACTGTTGTTCGTGCCTTGAACAATTTCCAATTCATCTCTTAAAGAAATGCAGTTGAATTTGTTATTCGTGAAGTGTTAGCAGATCATGTGATAGAACGATGGGTCATTCCATCTGTTTCAAACAAAAGGTTAGCAAAAGTTATCAAATATACATAATTCCATCTATGTTGAGGTTAATCATATATGATTAAAAATATGAACTTATACTTCATTTATCATACCTCTTAATAAAATAAAACTAGTTTCTACTAACCAGGGACTTCCTGTAGGCCAGTGGTAGGCGATAAAGGCCTGTCGTACTTCGGTAGTGGGTTCGATTCTCGTAACCTTGTCCGACGTGACTGGTTGTCTCCCATCCTGGAGGTTTTCCTTTTTCTAAAACTACATTATTATAACATCCCATCAATAATATTGAAAAAAATTCTATCCTTAAACAATAATAACTTATGTTTAACATAATTCATTCCAATATTTAGGCTTATCCAAAATACTTATGTCTAAAATCATAGTATAAAAAAAACAATTACTAGAAATGTCATCAAAAAATCATGTGAATACCATCATTTATCCCTCATATATCACAAGATATATCTTATTGATCACATTCCAAACATGTGAATACCTTAATATTATATTCTCTTGAAAAATGAATACACATTTAACATTATTGAAAACATGAATGCTTTCAAAAGGTAACTCTTTCCACATACAAAAATCCCAAAAATTCTATATACCCAAACCATGATATCACTTTGTACTTATATCAGTCATGAGCTCATGAATACTATCATACATATTATTTTCTCCTTATCTGTAAGAACCCGGTTCTTATTTGAGGTATGGGTTTCTTCTTTTCTCTTTTACTTAAGTGTTTTTAAGGAAATATGAAAAATGGGGGAAAATCCTTAATTTTGGAAAGTACACGCCGTTTACTTTTGGCCATGTGGGATGGGTACATGGGGCGTGTGGCCATGTCGGCGATGAAGGGTGTAGGAACCGACTACATGTAGTGTAGTGATCCTTTACATGCCATGTAGTCAGTCGGCAGGCGAATAGTAAGGCGGTGGCCAGTTGTGAGACAAGACACACTGTGTGCTCGTGGAGGTATGTCGTGTAGTCAAGTCGGTAGGTGAATAGTTCCACGCTAGTGGGAAGCCGCGAGAGGAACAATTTAAAAATGGGAAGTATACGCCGTGTACTCAAAAGTATACGCCGTGTACTCAAAAGTACACGCCGTGTACTTTGTTTTTTTCGCTTAAAATGGGTAGTAGCCTCCCCTGTTCATAGGGAAGGCTTAGAACCGGAGGAAGGAGCAGAGGGAACGCCCAAACCTTTGGGGATCCATAGATTGTGAACCGGGAATCTGTTTCCGCCTCAGACGATCTCGTTGGAACCGCGCGGGTAAGCCCTCCCTTCACCTTAAGTCTTTCTTACCAATTCTTTCCCAAGGGAAAGTTATTTATGTTTGAACGGGTTTCTTCTTCGTCATATCTACGTCGTTCTTGGGTATTTCTGAAATCGACGTTCACGTATATTGATCGTTGGCGTTTAAGGTAGGTGTCTTGGTGTTTATTTCCAACTGTCGTGCATTTTGTGTGTTTTTGAGCTACGAACCCATATTTGGGGTATCGTGTGGCTGAGGCCAGGGCTATTTTAAATACCTAGAATTGTATAGGTAATTAAATGTGATATTAAAATTCTGTTTGGGATCGTTGCTTGGATCCAGGACCACCCCGGGTGTGCGTTCCTCTGTTTAGCCGTTTGTCCAGGATACCTGAGGGTATGCCTTGTTTAAATTATGCCTTTAATGTAATGAATGTAGAATTTCCTTGAGAGGAATTTCTCATTTACTACTTGTTTACATGTTGGGCTTGGCCCGATTACCTGTTAGCCTGAGGGCAGTGTGGTGATTATCCTGTGGGTGCTGTACTACTTAGCCTGTGGGAAACTTCTTCCGTGCCTATGGGCAGCTAATTCTGTGCCTGTGGGTGACATTTCTTATGCCTGTGGGAAAATACCGTGTGCCTGTGGGAATATTCTTGGGTTTGTTTCTCTTTACCTGAGGGTAGGAGTTGTACGTGTCTGAGGACATTGGTTGTTTTACTTAGAATATTCACTGTGGTGATATTTTAAATAAATGATTAAATGGGTATTAAAAATGGTAATATACCTGGTTAAGTTAGTTACTTTCCGTACTGCTTACTTTATTGAATTTTATTACTCCACACTGTTGTTGCATGTTTACACACAGTTGGGCACGTGCCTTTGGTGGGTGCCTACTAAGATATATTTCTCACACCCTGTTTGGGTCATTCTTTTCAGCCCAAACAGATTACATTTATGCAGGTGTAGATAAGGGAAAGGGTCCTTATACAGGTACCTGATTGCTGTTGGGGTGTAGGAGAGCATGGGACCGAGCATCGGCTCATGATTCCACTGACTGTTCTATTTTTCATTTGCTGTACTTGTACTTCAGTTATATTGTATTGCAGTGTAACATGTTCTGGCTATTTTATAGAATAGTGACATGCTGTATCTTCATATGTATATGACTGTTGGTTTCCCTTTTTGTTATCAGTTATCCATTTCAGTAACATATACAGTTGCTACTTCCGCTGTTGTTGTATGTTTTATTTCATTCTTCTGCGCTACACTTTGACATATGAGGGCATAATTTCCCCACTATCAGACCTGGGCCCTCACTGCTTTTCGGCAGCCTCTGGAGTTTGGGGAAATGCGCTTGAGGTCACGTGGAGAACTGGGTTCGGGGAACCCCTTGAGTGGAACCCAGAACCGGGATGTTACAAATTTGTATCAGAGGAGTTATTTTCTTTGACTTATTATTTGGATACTTAGTCAGGGATAGGACGGAAACGGTAGTTGGTAATAAGTTGTGCCCAGGCATAGCTAACCTGTGTATAGGGAAAAGCCAATTTACCTCATGTTGCAATTTTTCTGATTTTTCAATTTTATGGTTGATTTGATTTTCACCATTGGGTGACACACTTGTGATTATGCCGTTCATATTTGATCCTTGGATTCTATTTAGTTGCAACCCGAAGAGATGAGGGTATGCCATCTCATGCGTCATTTAGGCACATGCTAGAAATCACATGCCATGCATAGTTTCCATGCCGTGTAGGTGAAATAGAAATTTCATGTTGTTGTGATAGTTATTGTGCTAGAAAAGCATGATGTTGTGATAGCTGCTTGATAAATACCTGATATGTGATAGGGTATTTCAGTATAAACCTGTTTATGGAATGGACGCCACACTTTGGTTTTGGGGAGTATGGGCCCCCATTTAACGGAATTTGGAGGATCATTGATTGTTTATTTAGTTATAACAAAGATAAGATGCCAAACTTTGATTCGTGGGGAGTATGGGCCCTCACGGATCAGAATTTGGCACTTAAGTATTTTTTTTAGTGTTTTCAGGGTTCCAGAGAAGTTTCTGAGGCATACTCTCCGGAAACCCAGTATACACGCTGTGTAGTATATTAAACACGCTGTGTATGTTCTTCTGTTTGGGAAGAAAAATTAACTTTTAGAGTACACGCCGTGTACCAAGAGTACACGCTGTGTAGTCTCTTCCCGTGTCACAAACCGTGTGGGCGGCGACACGGGGAAGGGAAGAGCTTGGGGCGAACACACCATGTAGCTTATGTACATGACGTGTAGTGTTGACTCAGTGTCCTCCGTGTAACTAACAACACGAGCGGAGGAAACCTTAAGACATATATGCTTTGTCAATGAAGAACACGCCGTGTAGTGTGACCTGGGGACTCGACCGTCTAACTAATAACACGGGTCATGGAAATCCATTCGTGTACACGCCGTGTGTATATAGTACACACCGTGTAGGTTGAGCCGTGTGTTCGGCCGTGTAACTAACAACACGGGTCGACGAAGCTCATCTAGAACACGCCGTGTACCTGTGGGACACGCCGTGTAGTCTTGTCTGAGGATAGACCGTGTGGAGTTAGTCGTGTGGCTGGGAAATGGGGTAGTTTACACGCAGTGTTCGGGTGTCACACGCCGTGTAGTGTAAAGCCAAGTAGTCGTCCATGTCACAGACGACACGGGTAGTTGAAAATAACACCATACACGCCGTGTAAATGATATACACGCCGTGTAATTTTAGTTTAACAGGGGCCGTGTGGCTCAGCCCTGTCGAAGAACCCGGTCAGGGGAAGGGAAGTCAAGTGCACGTCATGTATCCATTATACACGCCGTGTAGTATTGTTTTGAAAATATTGAAATGCCTTCGTCCTCTTGTTCCATTTGTGGTTTCTTTGTTTTCGACCTTAATAATCTTGTTCTAAAGGCGTGCATTTGACCTTGTAGTGTCATGCCACCGAGACGACCGCGCGTTGTTTTCCAGGAGAGAAGAAACAAGTATACTGCAGAGATAGTGGTCCATGGGCTACCAGTGGATCCTCCAACAGAGCCAGATGCGGTGCCAGCTGTTATACCAGACACAGGTGCAGATGCGCAGTTCCGTGAAGGCTTTATGCGGTTAATGCCGACCTTTCAGGGAGCACCACAGGCTACCACATCTATGGTTGATCTTACTCACATATTCTAGTAGGAGCATCTACCGACATTTTCATGGGATGGAATAACACAGGCTACAGAGTCTTGGCTAGGATTGATGCAGACTATTTTCGAGCATCTTGAGATGCCTCTAGGGAAGATGGTCAAGCTCGCGACATACATGCTGCGTGATTCCGCCAAGAGGTGGTGGGATGTTACCACTCAGTCAGAGCATCACATAGACATGGCGTGGGAAGATTTTTAGGTAGTCTTCTATGACTTCTTCTTCCCGGAGACAATGAGGGAAGATAGAACTCGAGAGTTCATGAATCTGCAGCAGGGCGCTATGTTGGTCATGGACTATTCTGCTCGCTTTACCAAGCTTTAGCGTTTTGCACCCGTTCTGGTGGGCGATGAGACGTTGAGAGCGAGATGCTTCGAGTATGGTATTTGTTATGACATCCGAGCGCTAGTGAATGTTTTCAGGTTGCCTTCAGTACACGCTATTGTGAATCAGGTGCTGATTACAGAAAGGAACCAACAGGAATCTAGTGGTGTGGACTAGGGCTGTTCAGCACCAGTTACTAGTACTATTTCTACTGGTAGGAGGAGGCGACAGATGGACTTCTCTCAGGGTGGTAGTACCAGTCAGAAGAATGCTTCAGGTGGCCAGGTCATGTTCTAGCAGTGTGGTAGAGAGGGGAACAAGAGGCCACAGTGTCCACGAGACCCAGTGGAGTGCCGAGCTTGCAGTAAGATGGGTCATCTGCAGTGTTTTTGCTAGGCATTTCTACCAGTAGCTAGTGAGAGGGGTTCTATGCAGACTCCGCGAGCGGGAGTAGGACCAGTGGATTCTTACCAGTCAAGGAACTAGAATACGTCAGGGCGTGCATGTAGAGATGGTGGTCATGGCCATGGTAGCCAGACACCAGGATCTCAGAGGAAGCATGGTGGGACAGCTCAGGGTAGCCAGGCTATGTCGCAGGGCCGCGACACTGGGCAGGCATATGCAGTGTAATAGACCCAACAAGAGCAGGATCCCAAACCTTCTACAGTCAGAGGTACTATTCTAGTAGCTTCTGTTTTATCTGTAATAATTTTTTATATGGGTGCTACACATAGTTTCATACCTGTACCCATTTTGGAGAGCCTTGGGCTCTATGTTTCCACTTCTTCTGATATCATGACGCTAGACACTCCGTTGGGGACTAGAACGGCTGATGTGCGTCAGTGCAAGGAGTTCCCCCTTGAGGTTGGTTGGTGTCACTTTCTTTGGGACCTCTATGTCTTAGAGATGACACCTTGTGATTTCATTCTCAGAATGGACTAGTTGGTTCCCTTTCGAGCCTTTATAGACTGCTATCGTCGCAGGGTGCGTTTCACGTCACTAGAGGGCGGTGAGTTTCTATACAAGGGTGAGTGGGATGTTCAGGCGAGTCGAGCTGGACCAGAGCATCATGGGTGAGGTTGAGTCACATCCCAAATTGCGATTTTATATCTAGATGATCAGGGGACTTGTCAGGTGAATTTCCCTCCAGTGGTTGATCATTTCAGGTATGTCTTCCCAGAAAACTTTTCGGGTCTACCTATGGAGCGAGAGGTAGATTTCTTTATCGAGCTTGTGCCATGAGCAGCACCGGTGTCCATTCCTCCTTATAGGATGGATACACCTGAGTTAAAGGAGCTCAAGAGGTAGTTAGAGGAGTTACATGCAAAGGGTTTTATCCGACCCAGTACTTCTCCTTGGGGTTCTCTAGTCCTTTTTGCAAAAAAGGCGGACGGTACCCTCAGACTCTGTGTGGATTATCAGAAATTAAACCAGTTGACGGTTAAGAACCAATATCCCTTTCCAAGGATTGATGATCTGTTTGATCAACTTCGTGGAGCATGAGCATTCTCGAAGATTGACTTGAGGTCAGGATATCATCATCTTCACGTGAGACCATCAGGCATATCGCTTAGAGCTTTTCAGAGCAGATGTGGTCTATACGAGTATAAAATTATGCCGTTCGGACTCACGAACGCACCAGCGGTTTTCATAGATCTGATGAATCGTGTGTTCCATCCGTATCTAGACTCTTTTGTGGTAGTATTCATGGATGATATCTTGGTGTACTCTCACACTCGACACAACCATGCCACCCATCTTGAGATCGTATTGAGTACACTGAGAGATCATTAACTGTATTCTAAGATCTCAAAGTGCCACTTTTGGATGGACCAGATTCACTTCCTGGGTCATATCATCTCAGAGGCAGGAGTTTCAGTAGACCCAGAGAAGGTGAGAGTAGTAGTCTCCTGAGAGCAGCCTAAGAACATGTTTGAAATACAGAGTTTCTTGGGGATGGCTGGTTACTATAGACATTTCATCTAGGACTTCTCCCTCTTAGCAGCGCCGTTGACGGGTTTGACTAAGATGGGTGTGAAGTTCTTATGGTCGGAAGCTTGCGAGATAGCCTTTCAGGATCTGAAAGAAAGGTTGACATCAGCACTAGTCCTGATACTCCCAGAGCAGGGGAAGAGCTATACAGTTTACTGTGATGCATCAGGTATTGGGCTGGGAGCAGTGTTGATGCAGGGCGATCGAGTTGTTGCGTACGGGTCTCGGCAGTTGAGGCCACATGAGAGGAATTACCCAACACATGATCTCGAGTTGGCTGCAGTTGTGAATGTGTTGTTCTTTTGGAGACATTATCTCTTAGGAGAACATTTTTTGGTTTTCACTGACCACAAAAGTATCAAGTATATCTTTACTCAGAGTGACTTGAATATGAGGCAGTGAAGGTGGGTTGAATACCTACAGTCATTCAATTTTGAGCTTTCCTATACACCGGGAAAAGGTAATGTAGTAGCTGATGTACTGAGTAGGAAGAATCAGATACATGCAGTGCAGAAGGCCAGTGGTGAGTGGCAGCTCATGGCTTTGTTCTATGAGATGCATTTAAAGGCGCACGACAGTCAGGGGCAAAATTATCTTTCATATATAGCTATGAATTCTATCCTCCTGAATAGAGTGAGGATGAGATAGCTATCTAATCCAGAAGGCCTAGTTCTATGGGAGTCAGTGTCAAGTGAGGACCCTCCTCCTGGTTGGATGATAGGCGATGATGAGGTATTGCGTTTCCATGGACGGGTGTGGGTTCCAAGGGATATACGCGAGGAGATGATGAGGGAGTTTCATGATTCAGCATGGGTAGTTCATCCTGGGGTTACCAAGATGTACAGTGACTTGAGACGTCAGTACTGGTGGCTGGGTATGAAGAGAGATGTAGCCGGTTTTGTTAAAAGGTGTTCCACCTATCCGTAGGTGAAGGCAGAACATCAGAGGCCAGCCAGACTGTTACAGCAGTTACCCATTCCGGAGTGGAAATGGGATGATGTCGCGATGGACTTTGTGACTGGTTTGCTGAGGTCACCTTGAGGAAATGATGCTGTGTGGGTTGTTGTGGATAGACTCACGAATGTAGTTCACTTTTTTCCGATCAAGGAGACCTTCAGTGTTGACGAGCTCAGAAGGATGTATATCAGGGAGATCGTACGTCTTCATGGGGTCCCTCGTTCTATCATTTCAGAAAGGGATGTTTTCTTTACGTCTCATTTATAGAAGAGTTATCAGAGGGCACAGGGTACACAGGTGCTTCTGAGCACATCTTACCACCCTCATACCGATGGCCAGTTGGAGTGTAAGATACAGGTGCTTGAGGACATGCTGCATGCATGTGTCCTAGACTTTGGGGGATATTTGGAGAAGCGTGTACCCCTAGTCGAGTTTGCCTATAACAATAGTTTTCAGGTGACTATTGAGATGGCACCATACAAGGCTTTATATGGTAGGCCGTGCCGATCACCCTTGTGCTGGTTAGAGGTAGGTGAGTTAGCTTTACTGGGACCACGTCTCATGTAGGAGACTTTTGAGCAGGTCCTGTTGATTCAGAAGAGGATGGCTACCGCATAGTCTCATCAAAAGTCTTATGCTGATCGCTGTAGAGGACCTTTGTATTTCGTGGTTGGGGATCAGGTTTTCTTGCGTGTTTCGCCGAGGTTGGGACATAGGCGGATTAGGAGATAGGGTAAACTTTCACCGAGGTATGTGGGGCCATTTGAGATTCTAGAGAGAGTCGGGCCGGTTGCTTATCGGTTGCAGTTACCTCAGAGGTACCGGGACATGCACGACGTCTTCCATGTATCTCAGTTGCGCCACTATCATTTAGACCTGTCTCACACCTTTCAGCCAGAGGAGGTTGAGCTTCAGATAGATGCGTCCTTTGAGGAGCATCCGATTCGTATCGTTGACAGGAGAACTAAGGTTCTCCGAGGCCAGTTAGTTCCTCTTGTTTGGGTGCTTTGGCATCATGATCTAGTGCAGGACGAAACTTGGGAGAGGGAGACCAATGTACGTGCTCAGTGTCCACAGTTATTCTCATCTATATCTTTGCCACCCTTGGAAGGGCAATTCGGGGAACAAATTTTTTAAGGGGGGAAGTTTTTAAGAACTAGGTTCTTATATTGAGGTACGAGTTTCTTCTTTTCACTTTTAATTAAGTGTTTTTAAGAAAATATGAAAAAAGGGGAAAAATCCTGAATTCTGGAAAGTACACGCCGTGTACTTTGTCCACACGCCATGTACTTTTGGCCGTGTGGGATGAGTACATGGGGCGTGTGGCCATGTCAGCGATGAAGGGTGTAGAAACCAACTAAACGCCGTGTAGTGGTCCTTTACACGCCATGTAGTCAGTCGGCAGGCAAATAGTAAGGCGGTGGCCAGATGTGCCACAACACACGCCATGTGATTGTGGAGGCACGCCGTGTAGTCATGTCGGCAGGTGAATAGTGCCACGCTGGCTGGAAGCCGCCAGAGGAACAGTTTAAAAATGGGAAGTACACGTTGTGTACTCGGAAGTACACATTGTGTACTTTGTTTTTTTGGTTAAAATGGGAAGTAGCCTCCCTTAATTATAGGGAAGGATTATAACCGGAGGAAGGAGTGGGAGGGGATGACCGAACCTTTGGGGATCCATCGATCGTGAACCAGGAATCCGTTTCCGCCTCGGACGATCTCGTTAGAACCGCGCGGGTAAGAACTCCCTTCTCCTTAAGTCATTCTTACCAATTCTTGCCTGAGTGAAAGTTATTTACATTTGAACATGTTTTCTTCTTCGTCATATCTATGTCGTTCTTGGGTGTTTTTGGAATCAACGTTCATGTATATTGATCGTTGGCGTTTAAGGTAGGTGGCTTGGTGTTTAATTCCAACTGTCGTGCATTTTGTGTGTTTTTGAGCTACAAACCCATATTTTGGGTATCGTGTGGCTGAGGCTAGGGCTATTTAAAATACCTAGAATTGTATAGGTAATTAAATGTGATATTAAAATGCTGTTTGGGATCATTTCTTGGATTTAGGACCACCCAGGGGTGCATTCCTCTGTTTAGCCATTTAGCCAGGATACCTGAGGGTATGCCTTTTTTAAATTATGCCTTTAATGTAATGAATGTAGAATTAACTTGAGAGTAATTGCTCGTTTACTACTTGTTTACATGTTGGGCTTGGCCTGGTTACCTGTTACCCTGAGGGAAGTGTTGTGATTAGCCTGTGGGCGCTGTACTACTTAGCCTGTGGGGAACTTCTTCCATGCTTGTGGGTAGCTGATTCTGTGCCTGTGGGTGACATTTCTTATGCATGTGGGAAAATACCGTGTGCCTGTGGGCAGATTCTTGGGTTGGTTTCTCTTTACCCGAGGGTAGGAGTTGTACGTGTCTGAGGACATCAGTTGTTTTACTTAGAATATTCACTGTGGTGATATTTTAAATAAATTATTAAATGGATATTAAAAATGAAAATATAACTGGTTAAGTTAGTTACTTTCAGTACTGCTTACTTTATTTCATTTTATTACTGCACACTGTTGTTGCATGTTTACACACAGTTGGGCACGGGCCTTTGGTGGGTGCCTACTAAGATATATTTCTCAAACCCTATTTGGGTCATGCTTTTCGACCCAAACAGGTTACGTTTCTGAAGGTGTAGATAAGGGAAAGGGTCCCTATATAGGTACCTGATTGCTGCTGGGGTGTAGGTGAGCATGGACCGAGAATCGGCTCGTGATGCCGCTGGCTGTTCTTTTTTTCTTTTTCTATACTTGTACTTCAGTTATATTGTATTGCAGTGTAACATGTTCTGGCTGTTTTATAGAATAGTGACATGCTGCATCTTCATATGTATATGACTGTTGGTTTCCCTTTTTTTATCAGTTATCCATTTCAGTTACATATACAGTTGCTACTTCCGCTGTTGTTGTATGTTTTATTTCATTCCGCTGCGCTACAATTTGACATATGAGGGCATAGTTTCCCCACTATCAAACCTGGTCCCTCACTGCTAGTCGGCAGCCTCTGACGTTTGAGGAAATGAGCTTGAGGTCACGTGGCGAACCGTGTTTTTGGGGCACCCATTGAGTGGCACCCGGAACCAGAAAGTTACATTATCCCTTCATTATGCGCATATCATCTACTTTCCAAAATATTTGATTCACTTTTCATGGTTACTAGTACCATATTCTTATAGAAAACCATAATGGACCAATACACAGATATTTTAATATACTATAAAAGTCCCTCAATGACATTATTATTGAATTCCAAAACATAATCCCTTCAATCCATCCTCTTTAATGATTGGTATAGAATATGTCATTCCTCAATTTAGAAGTAACTTCTTAGGTCAGGGCATTGAGTTGGGTAATTCCCATGTTCTCCACAGATAAGACATTGGACTCTATAAAAATCTGTCACTCTATGACCATTTTCTCCACATAGATAACATCTTCCCCTCCATTTGAGTTATTCCTCAAGGTTCTTCTTCCCTTATTTAGAAATCTCAATCTCCCTTTCTCTATGCTCATCACCATGTGAACATGCATAAATTTCCATCTTCCTCTTATTTGATGACTTAGGAATACAACTAAAGATCACCTTGTTAATCATATATCGAGATGACTAATTCGTCATAATCACAATATCTTTCTCTCTAGGTGTTCCTCAATTTCATTTATCATAGTCACCAATTTTTCCATTTGAATCAATGTTAATTGAATTCCTTCTCATTCCCTCCATTGACTAAGACCAGAAACCATAGTGTAAGAAACAGTTAAAATAACGAGGAACCACATAATCATAAAAAGTCACTTATGGGATGTCTAAATTATCAAAAAAAAATTAATCCACGACACCTTAGGTTCACCCTAGGTTATTCATGATCGTCAACATAATTCTAGGACTCTAACCTATACGTATACTTAACCTTAGGGACATCCCTAGACATACCTTAGAAATATCTCTATGGATCTCACTAAAGTTCTCGCATCCTAGTTTGCAAAGGTTGACTAAATCTTTCCTCTGATACCAACTGTAAAGACCCAAAGATTGACGTACTTGGACATTACATTACTTTTTTGGAATACTTAATACATAGCAAAAACCAAAACTCAAGGATCGTAATAGTTCAGTGTCTTTGGAAACTCGGAACATAATCTTCTAATCATGGTTAAAGATCTTCAACATCTCCCATAAAGATCTTCCCCTTTTGTTTTCATACCTAAAACCTTTCTTTTTTATCCTGGGGAAAAGAAAACATATAAAGGGTGAGCTCAAATGCTCAGTAAGGGTAAACATGGAGAACATAAAACAATCCGTAAACATTTGAATGTAAAAAGATGAGCATAAAATCTAAACATCAAAATCTTGAGCAATTATATAAAACAATGCAGTACATAAGGAATGGATCATAAAATAACATTAATCATGATAAAATAGAATAGGAATAAAACTTGTAATTGTGGAAAAACATTAAGCACATGATATGATTTCTATAGTAGCCAAGGCATTGCTGCCAAGACCATCTTAGTGGACAAAGTCCCTTACTGAACCGGGTTTACTTGCCGTTCCAGCCCTGTATTACTGAACCATATTTACTTTCCATTCCATCTATGTCTATCTCATGAGATATAAATCTTTACCCAATGCATTGGAGGGAGATATAGGTCCCACCCATCTCATAAGGAAATCATTCTTACTTGTGCCACAACATAAACATAAATCATTCATCATAACCCAAAGAATAAAAATGGGTTTCATAAACATCATCTCATCATAACATAATCCATATAAAACAAATGGATATCATTTCATCATAAGAAAAGTGAAACCATGTAAATCATAGAGGCATTATACTTGAAACATACACATATTAAATACTTTCATCTTATATGTAAAATAGTTTTGACAAAACACTTGAAATGAATTCTTGAGGAAAATATCCTTTCATCTCCAAAATCATTTTCTTTTCAAAAAATGACATGAAATTTTAAAAGAAAGGACTTTGTTGAAAATAATCATGAAATCTTGAATAGGAATATTCATGGAAATAAGGAT
Source organism: Viscum album (assembly GCA_963277665.1). Lineage (NCBI taxonomy): Eukaryota > Viridiplantae > Streptophyta > Magnoliopsida > Santalales > Viscaceae > Viscum > Viscum album. The sequence continues at coordinate 1,548,136,481 of OY728140.1, forward strand.
TTATGAAACCGTAATAATCCGTTCATGCCGTATAAGTTAAAAAAAACATTCTCCTCGTACTTTTGTCGGAAAAGTCAAAAATTACATTGTATGGTAAACAAAAGAAAGATTCCTTCCATACAATGTGGTAAAAGTAAAAAAGGGTAAAAATGAATTTAAACATACATGGAAGAAAAGTAAACATTTTATGAAAACATTTTGAGAACATATGGACATGGATGATATACATAACCCCAGTAAATACTTACGAATAAACAATCTCAAATAAGAATGAGATTAGAATAATTATCCCTTACCTTAGGTCCGATATGATTCGTATGTATCTGAAACTCCTATATAATGATATAAATAATTTCATTGAATTATTAAAGAATCAAATTCATTGTTATGATATCATATATGGTTCACTTATGACTTTATATTACCCGTTCTTTTGTAAATTCATGTTAAAGTAGCGTTTTGGGTAAAATCATTTCATTTATCGTTCGTATTTTGACTTGTAATTATTAATATGATTAATTAGATCATGATTAATTAATTACATAATATAAAACATGATTTATATATAATATATATTCAGAATATACATATATATAATAGATCAATAAAGGAAAATAAATACACCGTTCATGGAGACGGTAGGCCGTACGTACGCATGAACGTTGTTTTAGTTTCCTTATTGAATTGAATGGAATTAAGTAGATGAAATACATATATATATAAATAAATTCAGTAGCATTATTATGTAATATATTTCATTATTACTTATTATATATACTTTATAATCATTCTTGAATTTTTAACATGGAAAATGAATCTCATCGCGTCATGGAGACGGTAATCCGTACGTACGCACGAGCAATGATATCGTTCCCATATTTATTGAATGGAATTGGAGTGGATGATATAATATCTTATAATAAGTATGATGTTATAATAACCATATATATTTATTCTTTACACCATTATACCCATCCAAGTAAGGTGGTGGTGGAAAAACAGATTACACCATGGCGTGGAGACGGTATTCCGTACGTACGCATGCACGGTGATTTCATTTTCCATAGGATGGATAGAAGGTTAAATAGGGTTTTTTCATATTTATAATAACATATAAGTATATAAGTAATACCAATGTTATTACTTTATAATGAAACAACAAAATAAGAGGAAGTAGAAGAAGAAATAAACTTGAAGGAGTCGGTAGAAGAGATTACCTCTTCCTCGACAGACCTCCTTTAAACTTTTTCTTAGGGCACTAGAGTTGGTCTTATGAGAAGAAAAGAACCTCTATGATATAACTAGAGAGGTTGAGAAGAATAATAGGCATGGTTTGTCCGAGCTTCAATGCTCAAAAGGGTGTGAAGAGAAGAGGGAAGGGGTGCCCTTTTTATAAGGGAGGAGAGGGGCACCTTTGGTAACATAAGAAATATTAATTTACAACCCCCACTTAAAAACCTCCAAAATGACTCAAATTAGAAGATTATATGATATAGGGTTGTAATCTAATCAAACAATAAAATTTAGACAAGTTTGAAATTTATTTTAAACATTATCAACTTGATTTATCCTTATTTAATCTATTTATGTTTATTTGTGGTAATAAGATTCTAGTTTTTAAATTGTTATAAATAATTACTTATGAGTTGAAAATTTGTCAGAAATCGGATAATTTATGTCATTTTCGACCATATAAATTTTAATTTATAATTTTTAAATATTTTTGTGATTTTTAATCAATTTTATATTATGTTATTTTTATAAAATAACAATAGTATCAATTTGGACACTATTCAATTATTTGAATTTAAATAAAATCCACACAAAAGATATGTTCGAAATAAAATATTTAATAGATTCATAAAATTTCATATTTATCTATAAAAATAGTGTATCACATTAAATAGTTTATATAATATTTATTTTAATATTTTTAAAACTATTTATTTGATATTTATCTTAATAAAACAATTACTACATTGTTTTTGTATAATTATTTAATATACTTATTAGTTGCATAAAAATTACAAAAAAAATACTATGATGAAGATAAATATCATATATTTCATAATAATACTTTTACTTGAATTTATCATCTTAAAATCACTACATGTAATTTTTTATATTTATTAAATTATGAAGGTGACAACTTTGGAATCATTTAAAATAAAATAATATAAGTGTCATAATTGCCTTTATATGGATCCAAATGGTCAACAATTAGGCCAATGGATGATTAGGGTTTATATATACACTACCATTAAGTTTTTTTCAGATTTTTGGGCCTTTTTATATGCATTAATATTTCAATAAAAACTATATTATTGATTTTCCAATAAATAAATAATTTCCTCATCATTAATGTATAAGATAATAAGGTAAATAAATAATAGTTAAAAATTAAAAATAAATTACCTTGATAAATAAAAAAAATTTAGCTTTAAAATGAGTATTTATAACTGAATTTATATTCTATATAACCTTATATTAAAAATACTTTAATTATTAAAGTTTGAGTGAGACATATTTCACTTCCCTTTAAATAAAATAAACTAAAGGTCTTAATCAAATACAAGTGGGTTCCATTAGATTAAATTTAGAAACAAGTATGATTTAGGAAAAAATATAATCATCAAATTATATTACGACAAGTGTTAGGGTAATTTTATAATATTATATTTACCCTTAATTACCCGATTTACCTTTAAATATGGTAAATAAAATTTACCGTAGTTACTATTCATAGTGCCCAAAAATAAAAAGTAGCCTATTAACATAATTTGGACCTTCCAATTAAAAATATAGAATCCATTTTTCTTAATTCAAATCACAGAAGTTGCAGAAATTAATTTAAAATTAATCGCATTTTTAAGAAAACGAGTTTTAAAAGTTAAAACATTGCAAAAAATTGAAATGATTTTACCTACGAATTAAATGTAACATAAATGCTAATGACATACATTATATTAAATGGTAAAAATATATCATATTTATACTTTAAAACCACTCAATATTATAATCTAAACATATAAATTATTGCGATGAAAAAAGTTATTTTTATTTAAAATATAGTGTGTTTTTACTATTCATTAAAATATGAAAGTTATCAGAATAGTATGAAAAATTTATCCAAAGTAAATTTATATATTCTGATTCCAAATAAGAATTTTATTTTGTAAAATTGAACTAATAAACCTGTCAAAAACTAGATTTAAATTGGGTGATCCATCAAAGGCGGCAAAACTACATTTTTTGAAAAATACTTATTTTACCTGAAAAATTTATCATGTTCTCATACCATGTTCTAGAAAATGTGTAAGATGAATAATAATGTTATAAAACTAAAAATTTAGTTAATACTATTCATAAAGGCTGGTTCATAATAATATTATAACCATATATCGTTGTTTAGTGAAACCCGGTATTGCGTACAACACACGCTATCGAGGAAGGTCGTGATTGTGTGTAATGCAAGACAAGTCAAGGTTGCGTGTAGTGAAAGACTCATTTGTTGTTGCCTATAACATAATACAACCATATTCCATTTATAAATTGAATATTTATATATATATACACCCATTTTTGCGTAGAATAACTACTATCAAACGAACTTGAAATTGTGTGTAACACAATCCAAGAATAGTGTTGCGTATACTGCAAGCTAATACGGTGTTGCGTATAGCGCAAGATAATCTTGGTGTAGCGTACAACAGAAGATATAAAAGAAATTAAAGAGAATATATCTCATAAAATCTTGGGGTGTTACAACTATGATAGAGTACATGAGAAGAGAATTCATTCTATTATCAAGATGCTAATGGAGGTATTTTTTGGTCTTTTTTCTTTTTGTTACTATTTTTTATATTCATGTACCTCTCCATTCTATGTAATTCTATTTTTGTATAGCATCATGGAATATGAAACATTTTTTATTTTATATTTATAGAGCTTCCAACTGTTGGTTATATTGGATGATTCATTATTTTTATTCCACTACAAGTTATTTATTTTTGTTTTTGTACCTTATCATTATCATTCACCACTGTAATAAACTATAATTTTTAGGGAATAATCTCCACAAGGATACACCCTTGGCCCTTGCAACTAGTCGGTATCCTCTGGTGAATGGGAAGGCATGCATGAGATCATGTGGTAAACAACCTTGGGGAACCACTTAGTGGATTCCAAGTCATGGAGCTAAAATGTAGCATCATTGGAGTTTTTTTCCTTTATTCATATTGTTTCGGTATTAGACATGATATTAGAAACATAATAGATTTTAAAATGAGACTGTTCATGGGAGTATCTAATTGACATACAGGGGAAACCAAAATTACCTAGGATAGGATATTGTTTTTATTGGTTTGTTATTTTTATAGTTATACTTATTTAACCATCGGGTGAAAGGAATTTATTTGTGAAATTATTTTTTATAATATTAAAATTAAGGATTTTACTTTTCCTAGGCCTGGTACAACAATGAGGTATCATGTCATGCATCATCATAGGAACTTGAGGAATCACATTTCATGCATTATGCCATGCAATATTTATATTACTAAGTCAATTGTCTGAATTCACTATGATTTTTGTGTGTGTCTTGATTATTATATATGAAAATATGCTCATGCTTATTTTAGGGATAATATAATTGTATTATTCAATGTGTCTACATAAATGTAAACAAATTATTTCTATATAGATTAATGATGACACCATCATTGAAAAATTATGATATGTTTGATCCATTAACCACTGATTCCATGGGATTAAGCATTAGATGATTTTGATTAAATGAATTCGAATTATAATTTTTTAAGCATGAAATTCTATAAATTAGGAATGGTAGATCATTCATTAAAATTATTATAAATGGCCTGAAATTTATAAAGAGAGTTGGTCTTTATAAATTGGTAATGGTGAAGCATCAAACTGAACTGTGATATATATTTATATGAAAATGGGTATGAACATAAATAAATTTAATATTTTAAATAAAATTTTTACACCTAAATGGGGATTCCAATTGAAATGTAAAGGGTGTTTTATGGTATACCTTGCAATTGAAACTCCATAACCATAGCCACGGTTATGTGACGTGATACCTTAGACCATACCTGACCTTATTAGTGAGTAGTAGGTAGTGTCTCATGTGATACTTTCTGATCTTTCTTATCACCTATACCTATATTTAGTTGTAGGTAGTGAGGGGTGACTCATTTACATGAAGGTTATGTACCTATCATTTTTTGTTAACATTGTTTTCATCTACTGTTATATATTATCTGATGTGTGATTTTAATGATTGTATATCTATGCTTCCATGATTTACTTGAGTTGTGTTACGATGGGTTTAATGTCTCCACCTATATGCTCTGTTAATCCATTAAATGTTGGTGGGATTTCATCACACAGGATGATCATAATCATGGTATGGTCTTGGATGACATCCATATAGTCTTCTATGACTACTTCTTTCTATAGATGCTGAGAGTGTACCATTATAGAGTGTTCATACACCTACAACAGGGTTTTATGACCAATATGGAGTATTTATCTCAATTAACAAGCTTTAGTATTTTTCACTCACATTGGCCGGTGATGATTTGATGAATGTGAGTTAATTTTAGGATGGTCTTGTGTACGTTATCTGATCATAGGTGAATGTTTTTTGGATGAACACTATATTAGTGATTGTGAAACAAGACCTTATCACATAGTATAATGTGAGGGAATCAGGTAGTTTAAGTCAGATTGAATCAAATTCGAGGCAGGGAGATAGCTTTTTTAGCAGCCTGAAGAATCATTTTGAGGTTTCTCATGTTGGATGTATAAGTCAGATGACATTCACCAATATTTATGGGGTGTGACAAGAGTTTGGAAGGAAAATCCATAAGAATCCCCAGTTTTTGAGGAACCCAATTGAGTGTCGAGATTATGGAAGGATGGGTCACCTTCAGTGCTTCTAAAATGTTTTCCATATAGTTCATAGTGAGAAGGGATATGTTTTGACACTGAACTCTGGTACAAAATCAGTTGCACCATGCCAAATAGAGATTTGGATTACTAGAATCTGATCTAGCTGAGGAGGTGGTCATCGTTGAGGTAGAAAGACCATAAAGGGTTAGTTCTATTTATGTGAACATTTCCAATCTAATCAAGTTGTATATTAGCACTATGAATCTAGCCATATCTATGTAGTGAATCCTACTCTAGAGGAGCATAGTCTAGGGAATTCTACAAATCGAGGTGCAATTCAAGTACTCTAATTCAGTTTCTTCCTTATTAGATACATGATCATTTCATTATTTCATATTTTCCACGATTGTGGAGAGCCTTGGACTAGACATATTTTACTTATGTGACATGATGATACTTAACACATTAGTAGTGGTTTGATTAGAGATTATATAAAAATGTAGTTATTTCTCTCTTGAGTTTGGTGGATATATCTTCTTATGTTGTATATTCTTTCTCGAGATGATTAGCTTAAATTTCATTCTTGGAAAGGATTGTTTGATTCTAGTCCATTCCCATGTTGATTTTTATCTCTGGAGGGTTTCATTTGCATCATCTGTGGGGAGTTCTTTTGTAATTAAGGGAGAATGGGATGTCAAGGGAAGTTAGGAAATACTTAACCATCATGTTTTGGAAAAAATGACATACTAGATGTCTAGTATCTTTATTAGTGATCATGGAAAGTGATTTATGGAATTTTCTCATGTTGTGGATCATTTCAGGGATGTATCCTCATTAATATTTTTCTAGATTACCTCATGTGATAGAGGTGTATTTCGCCGTTGATCTAGTGCTTAGTGTAGAACCAATGTTCATTCATACCTATAGGACAACACCTATAGACCACCTGAAACTCAAGATGAAATTAGAGGATTTAGAAGATACTGTTTTCATATGACCATGTATTGGAGTTCTCCAGTCCTTTCATCTAAGAAGGTGAATGCTAACCTTGGGTTCTATATAGATTATCACCAATTAAAAAAGCATATGATAAATAACCAATATCCACTACCATATATAGATAACCTCTTTGAACTGATCCAATGAGTGACGATCTTATCTAATATTGATTTGAGGTCTGGCTATCATCGAGAGCATGAGAGACCATCACACATAGTGCATACAACATTCTAGACTAGGTATGACTTGTACAAGTATCCAGTTATGTCACTCGACCTTATGAAAATGCTAGCAGTTTTCATGGACATAATGAATCATCTTTTTCTCCCATTTTTGGGTTCAATTTAGGTTTTAATCAAGAATGATATCTTTATTTATTATCATAGATGAAAATACCTTAAACTAAGATAGTACTAGTTGTATTCGTAGATAACTAAATTCATCTTTTGTAATGCTAAGGTTCTCTTCGTGGGTCACACCATTTCAAAGGTTGGAGGATATTTTAACCAAGAAATGGTGAGAATCAAAGTATCTAGGGAGTATCCCATGAATATCATTAAAATATATAGTTTTTTGGACTAGCTATCTATTAAATATGTTTTATTCTAGACATCCCACAGAATGTCGTGCCTCTTAAAAGCTAGACTAAAAAGGGTGTGATGTTCTTATGGACAGAAGCACTTGAAATAGCCTTTCAATAGTAGAAGGGTGACTAACATTAGTGTTTATCCTGATTTAGCCTCATCCTATTAGAACCTATACAGTTTATTTTGAAACTTCACTAATCGATATAATATAGCTTCTTATATTTGGAGATTGAGTTTTAGGATTTGTGTCACACCTTTTGATACCTAATAAGATGAATTACCATAAACATGAACTCAAGATATAATCAATGGTTTATGTGTAACACTATTGGAGGAAGTATAAATTGGGGGAACAATTCATCATTTACAAAAACCATAAAAGACTCAAATAGTTTTCCACACAATGTGACATGAATCTCAAGTAATACAAGTGTGTAGAAATACTTTCATTTTTGGACATTAATCATTCCTATAAACCCAGAAATGGTAATATTGTAGCTGATTCCCTGAGCCGGAAGGCTCAGACATAGACCATCAAATAGGTCAATTGTGAGTCACACTTGAAGGCCCTATTTTCTGAAATACACATGGAGGTTCACTAATACCATGGACAACGTGTTTTAACATAATTTGTAATGAAATAATCCCTTTTGGAATGGGTAGAGATTTGAAATATTTATTATATTGATGGATTAGTTCTAAGGGAATGTGTCTTAGGTAAGGACACACTTCTTGGTTGGGTTATCAATGAGCATGTGATTATAAAGTTGCATGGATTTATCTGGTTTCCTTTGGACATACATAAAAATTGATTCTTAAATTTCATACCTCTATTTAGAATATAAACCATGGGATTACTATAATAAATCAGAAAATAATTCATTGGTATTTGTGTACAGGTATGAAGAGGTAGATTCCATGTTTTATTAAATGGTGATCCACTAGTCGGTAGGTGATGGTAGAGCACTAGCGGCCTGTTGGACTTCTACAACATCTTTCCATTTTAAAAAACCATTTTATGAATATATTGTTGGATATAAACACTATTTTGTTTCACATGAGGTGATTAAAAATTTCTGTATTTTATTTTGTTAGGTTTTGTTGAAGGATACCGAGTTTGATAAAAAACGAACAAAAAGAGATGAATATGGTGACTCACAGATAGTTCATGCCATGTCATGAAGCATAATGAAGGGACACATGTTTTTTATGTTAAAATATTATTATTTGATGATATATTTGATGGATCGTGATGAATGGTAAAGTGAAGGACATTTTAAAAAGAATAAAAATGAATTTTCGGGATGTTTAGAAGTGAAATATGTAGAAAAACAACTTTTCACATTGTGTAAGTAATTTACACATGTGTAACTAGAGATCATTATTTTTTATGAAGGAAGCCACAAAGAAATCTATGATGGTTATACATCACCAGGTATTACATGTCTTTTATGATGCATACACAACATATAACTCTTAGACACTATCCAAAAAAGTCAAATTTGACAGAAATTAAGGATGATGACCAATTTTATAACCCCAGGACCCATTGGGATGATGTTTCCATCCATTTATGACACCATTGATGGAATATGAAAACCTACAAGCCCTATAAATACAATATTCTTCTAGAGGATAAGGAATCAAGTAGATACTGAGGATCTGATGCTTTATTGTGCATTAGAGATGTGGTTGTTTTAGGATTTCATTATTTTTCTTTTTTTGTTTTTCTTTTATCTATCACATTCATATTATCTATTAATGAATTTATCTTTTATTATTCCACATATCTTCCGCTTCCAAACATATTCTCATGATCTGTCTATTATATCATTCTCACATGATCTATTTTCACATTTCAATGGCATGTGAGTAACCATATGGTCAGCTATGGGTGAGGATTCATTGAATTATTTATTATTTTTCTCCAATCCAACATTTTTTAAAATTATTTGTGGTGTATAAGATAGTATTGAATAGGTCAAGTAGTTATCCACCATGAAATAAATTCCAATTACATTCCTTTTCATTGATTCATTATTTTTCCATCTTTTATCCCAGGGAAACCCTTTATATGGTGGATTTGGGGTTTCATGAAGTTCTAAAATGACATACAGTGGAGTTAGGTATTTTTTGAATTTAATTTTTGGTAGAGGTGTTATCATACTAGACAATTGGAGGAGGTGAGGTTAGATTCAACAAATGAATTATAAAATTACACACTCAATAAATCAACATAATGTAATTTGTTAATGAGGTTTCATCAAATGAATCATCTAATTGAATATAAACTACAATTAAATGATGAATGAACCCATGTGACTAAACCTAGGACCAAGATAATTCTCACTAATTTCATTATGGTTTCATCCTCATATTAGGATAGTGTTATTTTGTTATATATAATGTATTTTTCAAAACCCAAAACCCGAATACCAACATTTTCATAAAAAAATAGGTGATTTAGAATCATTGATTGATCCATAAGTGATGATCCTCATTTTTTATAACTATTGGTGACCTCTATGCTGAATTAGGAATATAAATTATCTTTTTCCATCCTCGAGGATAGGCGTGCATCAAAATTGGCACTATTTATGGGAAGCTAAGTGGTATTTTGGATTACATTTTATAAATTCGAATTTATATAAATATTTTTATTGTTTTTATTTATAAAATAATTAAAGAACAATAAAACATGTCATTCCATGATGTATTCAAATTCATATTATTATTCATGGGTAGATTAATCACAGGTGTAGTAACAAACAAACAACACGAAGAAAAATACAATAGAGCACATGTGTATGAAGTAAGTGTAAATATAGAAAAACTAACGAGTAATGTAGAAAAGGAATTTAAATATGTTCATGAATTAATGGAGAATCCTAAACTAGAACTAGATCAGGATCATGAGAAAGTGTTGGAATAGATTCTCACACTCCCTTTGGAAGTTGAAGTACCCCAAGAGGTAAATGAGGAGAAACATGAAGATTTCTTTCACCTCACTCAACTACAGCTGAAGGACATAGATGAAATATTCTTTTATATTGATTTAGAAAAGGGAGTTTAAGTGAATTTGGATAAATTCTATATTAATTGGGAATAAATTAAAATGAAGTGTGATATCCCAATTCATATTGAAGTAGAATAATCACCACTACACCTCACTCAATCCTTGGAAGAAGAAGAAACCACAAATGTGGTGGAAATCAAAGAATGAATCAAGAACCCCGAATACCAACCTCCAACTTATACTACTGAGATCAACAAGGTTCTTTCCACTAAATACGATATTCAAGACAAACTAACTCTGGGATTTGACAAATTATTGATCTCAGTTTCCTTTAATATCAATAATACTGAACTGATTTTTACACCATGTTTTTTTTAATTTTATGAATGAGATGAAACTTTTTATTCCCAAGAAGATGATATGGAAAAAAGATGCACCTATTTAGGAACCAAAGGATCTATAAAAAAACATTGAATATTCATTGGTAGGAGTACAATAATAGAATCTAGTGGCTCCGCCTAAAGTGAAAGAGACACAATATGCCTACACTAAAAGTGATAATTTTATTATTACTTCATTTTTTAAAAATATTTTTCAAAAAAAAAACTACATTAAAACTCTACTGTTGACTTTTATTTTAAGGTAACATACTTGGGAAAGACAATAAATAGTGAATGAAAGGTTTCACATGTTGCAACCAAAGAGTATGAGGTTACATACTTCATCCTACCCCCACTATTCAAGTTGTAACTCATTTTAAATGGGTTAGATATAATGTATTCTATTCATGGGATTATCCTCCACAATGAGAAATATTTCAAAGATGAAAATAACAACATGTGATGGTTCAATTATAAGAAACTCCACCCACCTATAAAATATGTATAATAGGTGGTACTACCCATATGGAGGTAGTCAAAAACCTTGGGCCCACTTAGATGATCAAACCATGAATTATACCTTTATTTTATTTAATTTCTATATAGGAATTTAAATTTAAATTCATATAATAGTTCTAAATTAGAAAGTAGCTGAATCTACATCATTATTTTTTTCTTAAGTTGGAATAGACCATGTCCATAAAAGTGTTAATTATTAGATCCATCTCGATAGAACAAATAAATAAAGATAAAAATTGAGGAGGTATCTTGTTGAAATTCACACCATGAAAATACGATAGAACTAGTCCCTGAAATACAAATACAGATCGTGTAATGATTTCACATTGTGAACTAATGCAGAACATGATTTTTAAATAAAATTGAGACTAAAGAATATGTGTGAGTGTAGTTTTAGATTCAATTACATATTTTATTTTCACTAAAATTAAATTTATTTTTTAAAAATAATTATTGAAAATTTCAAGTGCCAAATTGAAACAATGTACTCATGTACCAATCTAGAAGACATATACTTCTTAGGACTATCATTATTTCATGTCTTAATTTTCAGTATTACATGATTAGATGAGTGAGATGGTAAAATGGACATTTGTGGTTGAACATGAGGTGATGAATTTGAAAATTCCTAATTTTTAGAGATAAGATTATTTTATAAATGAAATTCTTTATAGATTTTTCATGTTTTAAATTTCAGAAATTAATTTGTATTGGTTTGTTGTTTTTAAATATTTCAATGCATTATTATCCCAAACCATATTTTATCACCCATGAGGACAAATCAGAAAAAAAATTTCCAATTTATTTTTATTATATATATATATTGAGAATCCAGGTCGTGTTTTTTTCTAGAACATTCTTGGCATATTATCGAGACTATGACTGAAAGGAATCGATCTTAACATGATTGAGGAATTTTTATTATTGGTCCCTCTATCCTTGGACTCACAATGAAATCAATATTACTCATTATCATAGATTCCATGAAGGACCTTATAGTAAATTATCCATGTTAAAGGTAGACTATAACTATTCCTACCCTACTCATGGAATATATCAGGATATTTAAAAGAATAGGTGTGGGTAAATGGTTTTACATAGTAGTTGGGGAAGTACATAATTTTTTTTGAGATATACATAAATTTATGGGGTATTTCATGAGATTTTGGGTGAGGCCATGTTTTCATTATATTAAAATTTTCACCTATTATGCGAAGAAAATAATAAAAAAATAAAAAAATTGGTTGTGTCCTTTGAGTATCATAATTAAACATTTCTAGACTGACGATCTAAGGATTGTATATAGTTAATTGGTGGATGTGATTTTTATCCTAAGACCAATTTTCAAAAAATTTTAAAAATGAAATAAATTTAATGAAAATAAAAAGAAGTAAGAGAATGTTATTCATTAATTATATTGATGTTTATCATGTGTCAACTATGAGCTTTGGGGTTTGTGAGATGCCATTTTTACTAGAGTATTTTCGTTGGGAATACCTTTTGATATCATGCAGTATGCTAAATATTTAATCATCATAGTTGAGCTTATTTTAATTACTTTAAAATTAACCTAAGGCCTCTTATTCATTTGATCTGAAATGAAAAATCACTGATGATTGTTTTTTATTTTTTTATTTACATAATTAGGTTATGATATGTCTCACAAGCCTAAAGTGACATGTACATGAAATATGAGCACAATTCAAGTTTAATTTTTTATGTTGTGATATGCTACAAAATAGTTCAAGATGATGTAAATTTCATGTTTTTCTCCATTTAATGATGACTTTAGAAATAAAATTGGAAGAATGGGGAGGCATTATTATTTTTAAACAAGAAATTGAAAATACATGATTTTCATTTTTTCTTTTAAGAGTAAGGGGTTAAAGGAATTATTTTGTTTCAAATATGAAAATTTATTTTCATTATCAAACATTTCATTTTGTTTCTGTATGAAATTAACATATTTTTAGAATCAACACAATTCTTGTTCTTCTTTGTCTAAGCATTATTCTCTTCATCTCCAGTCCTGTTTGATCTACACTTGTGAGACCCACGTTTATCTTCCTTAAGCCATTTATCTTTTAAAATTTTATGCTATTTTTGTGAGTTTATATACCTTATTTTTAGGGATTTTATTCATTATTTTGATTTCTCCCATTATATCTTGATTCAATGACTTATATTAGATAAGGATAGTACTAAATGAACAAGGTATGTGGTCTATTTATTTTCCCTAATTTCTAGTTGCATATTATCTTGCACCATTTTGTTTCATAATAGACTCCTCTAGTGTGGCCCTCATAGAATTTATTTTATTTAATTAATTATTACTCCCATTTGTAATGAATCTCTATCCACACATGAATCAATTTCGTGGGGAGTTTAGCCTAAAAAGATCCACTGATATGGGTGTTCCCTTTTCTTAAAGGATTAGATAATTATTCCTTAGAACCAAATTTTGTTTTTTATCTCCAGTGTGTGAATTGAACTGTAATAAATGCATTGAAAATTTAATTTCACTAAAATTAATGATAGTACATGTGTTTGGACCCTTTTCATTTTTTCACATCTTGTTTTAGTTATATTAAATAAATTTTGTAGCTTTATTAAATAGTATGATTGCAATTCATTTCTCAATGGTATGATTTCTCAATTTCTAAATCACACTAGTATATTGCATCAAGGATGATAAAAATGTCCTTCGATAAAGATTCCTTGGATGGGATCATCTTGAAATATAATTATATTTTAAAATAAATCTCAATTCCTTGATAGTGATACTTGGATTCATTATAGGATTCCTTGGATGATCTCACTGAGTAGATCACATACTTAACTATGAGTGTACTAGTTCTCTAGGGCTATTAACTAGAATGATCTTTGATGGAAATATTTCTATACCATTCCATGAGTTATACAGAGTCTCATATAAGGTATACCTGGGATGGTCCAACATGGATATAAATTTATATTATATTGTGAGTGATACTTGGGATTCCTTTTATGGATCACCATAGATGGACACTTATGGTTAATGTAGATTGTAATAATCCTAGAGAGACACATGATATTCCTATTTAAAATTCACCTTTTATGGGATTAGGATTAAATTTATTAAATTCCCATGATTCCTTGTAATAAATATTTTAATGCCAGTTATAAATTCTAGGATTCCCCCACCAAGATGAAGTATAATTTTGGGTTCATCCATGTTTACTTTTGATTTGAGATGGCCTAGTAATGTTTTCCATATATTCATACAAAGATATTTTAAATGTATAAATATTATCATGAACATATATTACATATATATACAGGTTGAGTTTGGTTTAGAGATAGTAGGCTTATACTGAAGTAGATAGTATCGGCCAGCCATCCCATGGGGAACCCAGTCTAATAATTTTTATTTATTTATTTTCATTAATTTTTTATTCTCCTACACACTTCACATTTTATATATAAAAACTGGGTTTCTCTTGATACCATTGGTGGTGGCCTACTGAGTATATCTCACAAACTGTTCAGGTCACCTATGGTACCCAAAACGACTTCATGATATTTAGGACAAACAAAGGGAACCAGCCGACATCAAAAGTTTGAATTTGAGTACAATGGTGGAGTACATGAGTAGAGGACAGAGCCAATTCTCAAGATTCTAGTGGAGGTGTTTTTGGTATTTTTTACTTTTTTAAATGATTTATATTCATGTACCCATATATCCCTTGTACGTACCTTTTTTATAGAATCATTGAATGAACAACATTTTTTATATCATATTGATTTAGCGTCTGCCTGTTGGTTATATTGGATGATGAACTATTATTATTTTGAGGTTTATTGTTTACTTATATTTATACTTATTATCATTATCATTCACTGTTGTACTAAAATCTAATTAATATGGAATACTATCCATATAAAAACACCCTAGGTCCTTATTGATAGTTGAAAACATATGGCATACATGGAGGCTTTCTTGAGGTCATGAGGCCAACCCTCTCGAGGCACCACTGAGTGGATTTATGGGTGGTATGATACATGTTAAATCAAATGATATTATTTATAAATGTAAAATATTTAAATTATATCAAAGTCTATATATCACATATAAATTCTAAATATAAGTGATTTTATATTAAAAAAAACTATTTAAATTTATTTAGTGAAACAAAGTAGTAAAAGAAATATTGATTACACATAACATAATTAAATAATAGGATAACTCTAAGATAGAGTTTATTCATCTCTAGTTGATAGTAATTCATTACTATGAATGTTTATTAAATCTAATTAATATATCCACAAGCTAGATCACATATTACACAAATAGATACACCCAAGGAAGTATAGGCTATACAATCCTCTTCCACATTAATATATATAATAACAGGTGTAATTAAATGAAAGGAGTGTTAAACAACTCAAAAATTTTATACAAGATATGTTCTATGTAAATGTACATTAAATTTGAGAAACAATCAAAATTTAATTTAAAATAGAGAGACTAAACAAATCATGAGTATTTTGATGTAGATCAAACTCCAATTATGATTATTTTACTAGCATGATTTTTTTACTCTTTTACTATTTTCTAGTGAGTTTAGGAGTGATATTTTTATTCCGATCAAACTACCTTATGGTTTTTTAAATTTATTCTAGAAAATAGGGGGTTATGAGGTAGGATAAAGTATTCATAGAGATCAAATTTAACACTTTTAGTTCAATACTATTCATTCTTAAGGCTAACATTAATTTATTGAATTTTATTCTCAAAGTATCCATTGAGGGACAATCATCCTCGGATGGGAAACTCAATACCAAAGATACTCATCTAGGATTATAACCTAAGCTTGGTTACTCTAAATAATCATAATTAATTTCTCACTATAGGTTTAGTATCATCAATTTCCTTATGATAGCTTGGGGGTTATGTGAATTTTCATCCATAGTCAATTCAGTATCCATGGTATGTTAAAATATAAATATGTGTTTGATCTAATTATCCATGTTTGATTGATTTGTTTTTCAAAGAATAGATTATGGACATACAAAATATCTTCTGAATATTGTACAATCACTCGACTATCATTGTACTGTAGCTTGATATTCTTCATGTGGTAGGTCTAGTGCATAAATATTTTTTGGATAACACCCACAAGATCGATCAGATTATTATAGGGTAACATTTCGTCTTTCTTATGGTTTATGACCTATAACATGTGGTTGATCTGACACAGATAAAAAATAAATCATAGTTGCTTCATTGAGTCACAATGTCACAACATTTATACATGTAAATGGTTTAGTGGAATGCATGGTCGATCCAAACATGGTATATTTTAACCAAATATATATACCTCTATCATGAAACAAATAATTAGTTATTATTATCATCATAAACATGATTTTTTATAACTAAAACAAATAATTTTCTAATGAGTACAATAATATCCCCATTTTGATGATCACAATTCATTGAAGGGAAATTCTATATGAGTTGTCCCAGTCCGGATTGACTAGTAAGAGGGGAAGGGTGAATTAGTGGTTTCTTTTTAAAAATACATTTCTCTTCAATTGAACTTATTGAACTTGTTAAGTCTCTATATACACTCAATATAATCTCTCAAACTCACCTCGTGTATTTTAATAATAATAGGGATATAAGAACAAATTATTTACATTGTTTTTCTGAATGGAATATACTTTTCCATGTTGTTTATACCCCCAACCATCTCCAACTCCCAACTCCAACTGAGAGGTGTCTTCTACTCTAGCTCCAAGTGAAGAATTCACCCTACATGTAGGGTTTGGTCCACTGTAGGATGATCTTTTTATATTCCACCATGTGATTTATAAATCAAACATTATCATGTACAATTCAATTACATGTGTATCACTGATGGTATTACTCAAAGGATTCTGATCACCTGTAGATAATCAGTTACCTTAGTTAAACAAAAAGCTCAGGCTGTAATTTTTACTTTTTACTAAAGTCCCAAATTCAGTTCGTGTGTGAAATTTGAGAATACAGATTATTCACTAATGTTATATAAGATTACCATGAACCATCTAAACAAAATTCAATTCCACTTAAAGAATTGATTGCATTGCATGTTAACATCTTATATTGGGTATTTTCTCACATGCATATACATTGATATATACATTAAAGTGCATTCCTTTTCATATTTTTTCTCCTCACACACTTTGTATTCACACACACACATTGTTCAATACATTATTTGTTTAGTTTAAAAATATGTGTGTCATGCATATGAACATTCTCTTTCCACATTCAAAACACCTCCGCACAAGTGATCCTCCAAATGAACTGCCTCATCAAACGAGTGCTTCTCATGATGACTCAAATGAGTGTGATATTCTTCTACCTTTTTCATGGTAACCCAAATGGATTTAGGATCTATTCTGAATTTATACTAATCATTTATACAATACCATATATTAAGTGTCACAATTCTTCTGCATTCATGATACTCTTCACAAAAAAAAAACAGATGGAACAATATCACGAAGTATCATATTATTCATGAAAACCGGGATTTAAGTTGCTTAAAATAAGTTTTTCATATATTTAGTGAAAATAATATATAATTGTAAATTTTTAAATAGTTCTATAAAAATTCATACAAACTAGGAAGTGTTTGTCGGTCGTAGTTCTTCATGAAATAGAACAAGTGTTCATTGTACTTGTTGACATCCCCCCGAGCTCGCTTCTCCTTTATGCAAGAAGAGTTGTGGAAAACTCTTCCTCACAAAACAAGGTTCTTTAGTTCTATGTTTCATGAATAAAAGAGTGCTTATCATAGTATCAATAGAACCCATCTCAAACAAGGGATTTTCTTTTTAAATGTGATTAGAAAAGTTCCCCACAACACCTTAGATATGCATTTAATGCCACATTGAGGACTCCTTAAATGATCTTAGAATTAATTCTTATCTTGGATTATCTTTAAACAATACATTCATTCATGTTTAAATCAAATGTATGCCAAAAATCATAGCCCCTTCACATTTATTTTTTACAATGATGACCTCACATATATGGGATGAGGATCAAAGGCTTCACCTTACTCATTCTAGGAATCCTCCTATATGTATTGCCTCCTTCCACTATAATTTTTAGTTTGGACAATGATCATTAATTGATTCCTTTTCATGATTTAAATAAATAGTTATATGAAATATATCTAGATGATATAACAAATAAACCCCTTCAACATGATCCTAAAAAAATGCCAAATGTTCGATCGGTAGTTTTTTTCCATGTGATCTAATGCACTAGAGAAGCTCATATGAGACCCAAGGAAGAAGAAAATAGATGAAATTGATTGGACATATAATATTATATGGAAAAGATGTATCTCATTTTATATTTAATTTCAATGATGATATAAGGTTACATACAACATCCACATCCCATATTTAATTCTTCAGCATGCTCTGCTATGGTTTATCAATCACCGTGTTCTACAAAATATTTGATCTGTCTGCTGGGGATTATAAGTAGACACACATGCACTAAACACCAGATGAGATTCATACCAATAAAACTCAACTGGGACATATACATGGTCCGGAACATGTTTTATACATGGGTGCAACTCGTTAGGGATTATATACAGCCACATTGGGAATTTTTCCCCATCTCTTGCTGCTTGTGGGCTAGCCTTGGATGCTCTCCCTCAGTGTGGTCGAAATTCAAGTCAAGAATGTATTGATGTCAATCTTGGATAGGTATATCACTTGGATGGCCCTAATTTTTAATAGAAGGTCACTATAAAAATACTTATATAATTTTAAGTATCATGGAAATTCAAATCCATCCTAAAAAAATTCCAACCAACCACCTCCTACTACCTACGAGCTAGCCTTGGATGGGCTCCCTTAGTGTGGTTGAATTTTGGGTTCCACATGTGTTGAGGTCGATCATAGCTATCACTAGCCCTTATGATAGACCTAATCATTAATATGGTTCCCCCATAAAAATACATAGGGAATTTCTATGTAATAAATAAATTCAATGCAATCCTCAAAAAATGCCTACCAACTCAAACCCAACTCTCTTCATCGCATATTTATCATGAAAAATATGTATTTATATTTTTCTTCATGGCCTTGAATTTAAATCTTTATTGATTATTCATCACGTAATTCATAATGAAATTAATATTTTATGTTATAATCTCATTTTCCAATCATTTTTTTAAATAATTTCTCCTCCTTAACATGTGTCTGTATTATTTAATATTAGAAAAATCAATCGTCAGAGTGTTCAAGGATAATTTACCAAGAGAGAAAACAAATTCCATTAGATGAATCCATAAAAATTACATATGCATCTACACTTCTCATCATCATCTTACCAAACACTTATTTAAATATAATTGACAAAAATGAAACATTGATCACAAAAATCCCCCCCATTGATTTTTTTATCAGTACCTCTTTAGCACACTTTGTAAGAGTCAATATATGTGCTAAAACATTTCCCCCCCTTATTGGAATTAAAATTAAATGTGAAAGGGAGGGTTTTCAAAAAACTTCTCCTCTGTTTGAGGATTATTTCATGAATACTTATGAGAGATGGATGATATATCAATGTTCCCTAATCAAATAGTATTTATTTTTTCAACTCTATGTCTACCAAGGCTAACCCAATGAAGAAAATAATATAGATGTTACCATGATTTTCAATGATATCCATAAAAAACCTTGCACGTGAAATCATTCTAAAAATGTCTCAATTATCATCCAAGGGGTTTTAAATAATCACACTTATTAATTAATTGTTAAATCATGAACATACTTTAAAAAACACATCTGATAGTTGGAGTGAAAAGATAAATCACCCTATTTATCACATTTTTTCATCAACCAAGAACTCCCCATAATTGATACTATAAATACTATTAAAAATTTCGGATGTAAATTTTTTCCATATCTCAATCTTTATGTTTTTAATATGTTCATAATTTCTAAATTCATTATCAAGGTTTCTCCCCCCCTTAAAGAATGGACACTATTCTTTATACTATCAATAAGATAAATCCACAAACATCTCCATCAAATTCCATTAAAGTTAATAAAAAATAATATATATATATAAGGTAATAATGAGGGACCTATTTTTTAGAGACAAAATTTAGACTGAGATATTCCTCTAAATATGGGATTTTTCTTCTTCTTAGACTCAGAATCATCACATAACCTTCCATTATTTTTCTATTGAATCATTTTCCCTTTCTTAGCAAAGGGAATATATTTTGAAATTACTATCATGCATTTCAGTGATTTGTGTCCCTTATTATTACATCTTCCATGATTATATTTTTCACCTTAATATTGGATTTTTATTTGAAATTTGGTTGAATTAAGAGTAATACGATTCTTTCTATGAGAGTCTTTTCTCATTTGATCACCATCAATCCCATTAGATTCAGTCCTATTTTCTAGAAATGACATGTTAGAAGTAAGATTTCCTAGGGTTTAGTGATTCTACTAAAACATTTATTTCTCCCTTTAACATGATAGAGTATATCTCATTTTTCTTCTTGGTGATAATTGATTTAAAAGCTTTCTTAATTTTATCACAATCCATGGATGAAATTTCACCTTTGGTTTTCAATGGATTTATCTTCTCTCATAAAGGTTATCTATTTTATTAAGCTTTTCTCCCCCTAAATACATGCCTTATATTATCCTAATGAGTTTACATATTATTCCATCAATCCAAGGACTTGTTCCCAAACATCTAGCAACACCCACAATAGAAAAATATTCTTCTTCATTTATTTTGAGGTGTATTATATTCATATTTCACGTATTTTTGATATTTTTACATGTAAGTTAATCCATCACTCTTTTAGACACATAATTTGGACTAAAAATTCATTATGATTTTAAATACCTCTATAGATGTGATGGGATGATAATCATTTTTACCATGAATACTTTTCAAGAGTTTTATTTAAAAACTATACCATTAGATGAAACAATATTAGTACACAATGTAGTTTCTGGGTTATGGGATACATTATTCTTATTGTATGTTACCAATTAATTAGATTATTATATTATAATTATTTTTTAAATTAAGTTCCTAAATAAAACATTGAGTGTAAACATCTATTATTTATGTTTTTTGGAATTACAATCCAGGGGTGATTCATGATTTGTCAATTTCACCTCGAGCACAAAACACTTCATCTTGGGGGAGTTATTCTCATCCTAAAATAATCTTATATTTGCTTCATAACCTATATTTAGTGTCTTAATAATATATTCCTACATTTTTCTTTAATATTAAAGTTAATTTTAGTTATTATTTAATTGAGTATATTTGGCATCCATGGATTCTTTGTTAAATCTTTCAAGTGCATCAACAACAATTTCGTAATCAAATTTATCATAGTCATACCTTAATATTTCTTGTAAAGATAAAATAATTTATTTCTCCCATGTTTCAACTAGGCCTTTGAGGGTGATTCACTATCTAAAATTCTTACTTTCCACATCTTCTGATTCTTCTACTTATTCTTCCAACTTTTCTTTATCAGAAAATATTCCCTTAATGCCTCTCAAAATATGTTTTACCACTTATTTGGGAACCTTCATAATATTATCTTTTAATAAAAAATGTATATCACTATGTGATACATCATCATAATATAACGAATTGGATACATCAGAAGAATCATATATGAAATAATTATTGCATGTTTTTACTTTCATATTAACTCCAATTTGAGGTGTCTCTATATTTGTAATGAGAGTCTTCTTTACCTTCCTTTCATATTTCTTCTTTAGTGTTTTTTTCATCCTAGAATAGATGTTTATATAAGTTTTCTCATTCATTTACTAATATACTCACTTCATAATGTGTCATCGGGATCTTTAGGGGTGACATAATCTCTGATACCACATGAAGTGCCCCAGGTGAGATTGACCACTAAGAGGAGAGGGGTGAATCAGTGGGTTCTTTTCATGAATAAATTTTATTTTCAATTAATCCTAATTAATTAGTTAAGGTTATTGATACACTCAATATAATCTCCCAAAATCACCTCATGTTTAGTAATAATGATAGAGATAGAAGCACAGAGTATTAACAAGGTTTAGATGAAAGGAATACTCCTTTCCATGTATATTATTCCCCAAAACATGGATTCACCACTATAATATTTATTTTCAATTACAATAGTTCAATAAGAAACTAGATATACCCCTAGAAATCAGTTTTCTAGTTGATTATGGTTATACCCCTAGAATCCAACTTTTCTACCTCAGTTGGTAATACTTCCCATCCATCTCCTTCTCCAAGATCTAACTGAGAGTATTCTTATTTGGCTCTAACCAAAGTCTTCAATTTTATTTCAAGAATTGATCTAATGTTGGATGATCTTTTGATCATCCTCTATGATCCTTGTAAATAAAACTTTCTCATTTATAATTCATGTATCATTGAAATGTTGTTAGTCCTGCTAAAATGATTCAGATCACCTATAGATAATCAATTACCTCACTCTAACAAAATGATTGGGCTCTAATTTTTCCTTCGAATTGAAGTCACAACCTCACTTATTGTGTTCATTATGTTCATTAATATTCATTACTGATGTTATAAAATAATTCATTTTACAATATCAACTTAATTAAAACCCACCTCATGCTTGGATTTCATGGCATCCAAACATCTTGTTTGGGGAATTTTCTCACATGCATGTTCATTAATATATACATGTAAGTGCATTAATTTTATTATTTTTATATTCTCACAAACATATTATGCACACACAAACTATTCAATGTTTATTTTTGGTGCAATATATGTGTGTCATGAACATGAAAAATCATGGTCCACTTTCAAAACACCTTTTTAAAAATGATCCCCCAAATGCACTGCCTCATCGAACAAGTAATTCTCATGGAGACACTAATGGGCGTTGGATTCAACTAATTATTGCACACTAATATGAATGGGTGTAGGATCTATGACTCATGCACAATACTCTTTCATTCAATAATATACATGATGCTTCAATTTTCTTCTATTTGAATGATAATATCCATGAAACATAGAATATGAAATTGTCACCTGATGCCTTTCTATGTTCTCACATGTTAGGAAGTTAAAGTTCTTCACATAAGTGTTTATAATCCTTCATAAATATAGTCTACAATTTTAAAGTTTTATGTCATTCTCAAAAGAATCACATAACATAGGAAGAAATCACATAACTCAGTTCATCGTGAAATAGAACGACTGTACAGTGAACATGTCAACTTATTTATAGGTTCCATTCCATTTCACGAATGTAGACTTGAACTGAAATATTCCACGCAAAACAAAGTTTTGTGGTTCTTTGTTTCAAGGAGAAACAGGATCATCTTATAGTATTGGAAGACCATCTCCGGAAACTGGTATTCTTCTTTTATAGGTGATGAGGAAAGTGCCTCACAATTCCTTTGATCCCCATTTTATGTTGTCTCATGGACACATTCAAAGATCTGATAATTAATCCATAACTTTTCTTATCTTAAAACACTAGAGTCATTCGGTATTAACTCAAACATATGATGTAAATCCCAAAGTCATTGTTTTTCTTATTTGTAGTGATGTCCTCATGTGCATGTGATGAGGATCAAATGCTTCACCTTACTCAATCTAGAACTACACCTATTCATATGAACTCTTATAACTATCATTTTTAGTTTTCAAAATTTTCATTTATTGTGTCCTTCATATTCAAGAAAGGCGTAGTTACATGCATGATATTAGGAAAATTTAATGACACAATCCCTTCGGCATATTAATCAAAAAATGCTGAATTCAAGATCAATATTTGTTCGTCCATGTTCTCTAGAATACTGTATATTCTTATGTGAGAGTAAAGAATGAAGATGATAAATAAAATTGACCAGATTGCTTAGATCATTAAAAATGGATGGTTTACATTTTATCCTTCATTAAAATTATTCAAGAATAGTACAAGCAACCTCTGAATCCCACATCAAATTCTTCAGTGTGCTCTACTTTTGTTTATCAATCACTATGTGATGCAACCCATTTGAGCAGGCTAATGGGGATCAATACTAGTCACACATACACCACACGCCACACAGGCTTCATCCCACTAACGCTTAATCTAGCCTCATACATGGGCCCAACCACACCTTATAAATGGTTTTGGTTATTTGGGGATTATACAAATCTCCTATCAGGCCCTTACCCCACCTTTTACCGCCAGCGTTTTGGATTTGGATGGGTTCCCTCAATGTAGTCAAACTTTGGGTCCATCATGTGTTGAGGTTGATCATGGCTAGGGATGGACCTTATATTGACCCTAGTTTTTAATATAAATCCACCATAAATACACATAGATAATTTCTATGTAACAAGAAAATTAATATACATACTTTAAAAATGAAAACAAATATAATCCCTCCTCTCTTCTTCTTATACCCATTATGGAATATATATATTTATAGGTTTTATGGCCTTCAATTTAAATATTATTTTATTTAACTTCACTTCATGAAACATGAAATTTATATTGAAATGACTTATTTAATCTTCTAATACGTGTTGTAAACAATGTGTCCTCTTTAACACATGTCTTGAACATTTAAGATCAATATAAACAATTTTCAGAATGCCAAATCATAATGATCAAAGTTTGGCATCTAATTACATTAGATGAATCTATAACAATTCTCCATGATTCACCACTACTCATCATCAGATTACCAAATACATATTGGCATATCATTAACAAAAAATGAATTACTGGTCCCAACACTATAAATATAATGAATCATTACACAAAAATTAATGTACATAATTAAATTACAACCATATCATATTACTCCCCCTTTTTGGATTGAAAAAGGGTATAAAATATGGAAGTATATATTGAAATTAATGGATAAATGTAATGTAATCCAATAAGAAAAAATTAATTTAATATAAGAATAAATTTAATTCATTGAAATATATTTAAATTATAGAATAAAATACTCTTCACAGTAGACTTCCTAATTGTGATCAGAATTAGAACCATTATTTTTTTGGGATTCAAGATCTATATTCTTTGATTCCTTCACTTTATAAAGTTTAGGGGTAGTATGTGGATATGGAGAATAATATTCTATAATAAAAATTACCCTATCATATAGTCTGAGGTGTTGTATGACCTCAATAGGTGTGAAATCAAAATGAGAAAACATATTATTATAGAGGTAGTCATTGAGTGGATAAATAATATGTATATCTAGCATGTCAGATTGGAACTGAAGAAGGATCCATGAAAACTATATGTGCATCATACAAATAGGGTTCAATTACCTTAGTGAACTCACTAATAACACGAGTTACAAGATCCATGGTGTCAATGAATATTCTCTTTTCCATTATATAAATTTTTAACATATCTGTTAACACCATTAGTAGAACCAATTAATCATTAAAGGATCTAGTCACTTAATGCCTCATTACCATGAACTAAAAAATGTTAGTAATTTAGTCTGGATAGATATATTAGTCAAGTAGTACATGAGTGAATTTTTCAAATATTTTTTTATCCTTACCAGCTAACATAGAATGAATTTTATATTATTTCATTTGTACTTCCAATACAGTTCTTAAAATATGATAAATATAAATAACTAGATTTTGGATAATAATCTGGAAAACTATCATATATTCTATAACAGAATTCCGAATCAAAGTCTCATAAATAGTAACTTGATCAGTTACAGCATAAGGAAGAGTAACGTGAGTTATAGTGGATGTATATGTAGTTGCAGTAGGATAAGTAATTTTTATAAACAAACGTATATCCCTATGTTGTTATTTTTTCAATAAATCAAAAATTTTTTATTGGGGAATACATAGTTTCTCATTTTATATTTTAATAAAAATTTCAATTTTTTCCATTTTAAAAAATCATATATACATATAATGTGCAATGGAAGAAATATTCATAGAAATTCATTCTTCATTGCAAGCCTCAAAGAATTATCTGATGTCCAAAAACAAATATTTTAACAAACTCAATTGTTTAAAAATAAATTCATGCATTTTATCACTAGAAACATATAAAGAAGAGGTTAGATAAGGAGGTTATGGAATAAAAAGGTTAAGAGAATTTCAAACATCCCAAAGAGGATTGGTTTTTTCCATAGGCAATGTCATTAATCTAAAACTCTACCAATATATGTATAGAAATATCATTCATTGGTCCCCTACTTCATGGTTTAAATAAAATAGGTTTTAATTTACCTACAGACGTTTTTTATATAATATTAAAATCCTTAAAAAGTTATAGACCGTATATTTCATCAGCAACCTCTTCCACATTTTAGTCCAAATCCTCCTATTCATGACTACTAACACATGGGAAAAAAATTTAATTATTTGTTTTATATTTATTTTATCCAATAAGGATCCTTTAACATAAGAATATCTTGTATTGACGGAAGGTACAATAAGTATGTCATGGAAATTACATCATGGTGTACATCCATGATCATTATTTTTATCACAATTATTACCTTAGTCTGAGTGATCTACTACAACCCTAGATCCAATGGATTTATTCTCCTTAATAATTGTTAAATCTTAATTTGAAGATCCCCACAATCATGAAAATATGGTCAAATCCCCTCACCGCCTTCCCATATCACAACTAAAGGAATTATTTCATCAAAACATTTATCCTTTTCTATATCACGAAAAATATTACCATCAATAGAACCATTATCTTCACTCTAAGATATTGAGTATCTAATATTTCTATACTATGAATGTTTATAATCCTTATAACCATTATCACCCAATTCTACTTACTTAGTTGGTAAAAAGTCATGAGACATAAGATGTAAATATATAAAATTTTGAGCATTGGTTCTTCGAACATAAATTAATGAAAAATATTCCACTTACTCAGGAGTAGAACTACTTTCATCCTTATAGGACCTCATGGAATCTTTATTTAAATTAGTCATTTGTATTGCATTATCACTTATAGTGTCCAATGTTTCTTTATAAAAATTTATTGTGATATACTCTTCCATAGATATATATTCCATAAAAGTGTAGATAATAATCTCATTAGGTTTTCCACATTGATTATCTCTATAACTTAGAATCAATGGATATTCAATTGTATAGAATTTATCAAACTATTTATCAGGGTCATCCACTCACAACTTCACAATGGATTTATGTTAACTTTCCTTCTCTTATAGATGGTCTGGTAAAGTCCAATCCCACCATATTTTACAAAATAATACTCCCCATAAGGATTATGATCCTTGAAATGCAAATTTTTTATAAAAATAATAGGGTATGGAAAAGAGTTAAAATAATATAATGTAATACAATGTTCTCACATATTACTCATAAGTTACCAATACGAAAAGATATGTCCATTATTATTCACTAAATATAATTAATAATAGTTCAAGGTGCCTCATGATGATAAATTACCATTTGTAAGTAAAAATTAGGTGTTGAATAACATTAAATAGTAGTTTATACTCTCCATAACATTACATAGACATGGGTCTCCTTGGTTTATATCTCCATTCAGCTCCAGTAGGGATATACTATATTCAATGGCCACATTATCCATTGGATAACAACATCATAAATCATCAAAATCTCCATCATGAGGAATATTAAGCCCATATCCCACCATTTGGATTATAAAACTAAATCTTATCCATTTACTAGTGTTTTAATGTATTAATTCAACACACCATGGTCAAACAAATAATTCCTATAGAATAATTTTACTAACCTTGGATATAAAGACCTTCTATTCTCAAAAAACAATATTTTACACCCAAGTTGTGGAATAAAATTCCAAACTAAAGACCTAATCAATCTCATACACTCATAAACAAACTCGTTCTCTATTATTACCAACCGATTTTACATATGTGGATTACATTACACAAAGGATAACATATGTTCACATTGATTTTGTTTGATGTATGTTAAGGATTTGTAGGATTTGAAATTTTCAGTTACTTCTTCCAAACCATCCAGTAGATGATAAAAATGTTTAAGAGAATATGAAGATTGTTTCTCTTCTATAGGTACAATGTGTTTTAAGTATTTACAATTTCTATAGTAAATGATTCAAATTCAAATTTAGGGAATATTTTAGATTATTTAGGAGACAATAAATGGAAACACATGAAATGAAAAGAAACATAATACAATAATAATAAATAGAATAAGGGAAAATTTACTTTATAAATTCATAGTAGCATGACTAATAATATGAATTATCTTACGATAGCTAAAGGGATCCACAAAAGGTTTACCTATATAATATTTTTATGTATGATTAGTTAGAATGGTAACGTTAGGTTGTCCTACCACATAAACAACCTTATGGTAGTTATAATGATCATGGTAGCTAGGGATAATAAATAAAAAACCATGAAAAAATTGATAATTATGTTCATTATAATTTTTAGTATTAAATTACTACAATATTTTAGCATAAATATGAAATTACAATTAAGAATAATTTATCAAACAATTTTCATGTCCGATATAGTTTAATCTCTTAATATAAAAAGTATTTGTGAAAATATTATCATGTTTTTCTTCAGAGCCTATGAATTCAAGAGTTATATCCACTTTTTGAAAATTTTCTCTCAAAAAATGATTTCTTATATCAGAATTATTTTTTCTAGAATGAGATACAATGTTTTAGAATTGTTAAAAGCACTTGTATTTTCATGATTTATAGGTATATGTTAAAATTGATATTCATAGTCTTATAATTTTTGTTTTACTAATATAATTTGTTCACAAGAACTGATTATCTCTATTCACTCAACATAAACAATATAAAATGAAAGCAAATTATTGTTTCAAACAATACCAAGAAACTAGGGACATTCTGAAAAAGTTATTTATAATAGATTTTCTCTTTATATCTATCATATAGATCCCAAAATCATCTTCAAAATAAATATTTAATTCAAATTCATGGTTGATTACTCACCATTAAATGATCATATTTATCATTTTTTAAGTCCCAATAAAATAATAGTGTATTGGGGAGTAGTGTATCTAACCCACGGTGATGGTTAAAATGATTGTGCTCATCCATAACTTTAAAAGAAAAAACAAGAAAAAAAATCATTGATGAGAGATATTATTTTAATATATTTTTTTATCCATGAAAAAAATTAAAGAAGAAATTATTTTGGACTAAATGACATAATAAGATTCTTGTATGATAATGGGGATTGAGGATAACAATGAGACAAATTAAGGGAATTTAAATAGTTTATATTAAAATGAATTCTTCTTTTATGGAAATTTTAATTCCGACACATCCAAAAAAATAATTAGGGTAATATCCTTTTATAATAAATTATCATACAAAATGATGAATCATATACCTATCAACTTTAAAGAATCATCCAACCTTGAATAAAATTAATGAAATGAATTTATAATAAATCTCACATAAAGATGCTGATGTATGGAATGTTAAATTCTCAAGAGGATCCATGTAATTTTATGAAAAAATGATACAACATTATAAAAATTAAACAAAACTGTTAATGTCCATGATAAATATTTTATCCATGAAACATTTTCAATTAAATATTTCATTTTAAATTACAATAAAAATGAAATAAAGAAAAAAATGAGAAGAATAAATCTCCCTTATGAAATTGATTACAAACGAGCGATGCATTCTTTGTTATGTTTGTCACTCTCATCCAAAATTCCCAATTAGAAATTATCTAATGATAATTTTTCTCAATCTAAAAGTGTGTGGATATTCCCTTATAATCACATAATCTTATAATTTCTATTCATTTTTTATTAATAATGTTATGGTCTTCCAGCATCGATTAAACTCAATTATCACCTTTCACCAACTATATGTCATTGGTGACTATATTTTAATCACATGAATGCTACATAAGTAGTCATGACCTAACTCACTGGAGCCCCACCTAGGCTTGCCATTAAGCCGAGTGTGGAACCACAAGCCCACCTATAATAGGATAAAGATTGTAAACAAGCACCGATAAAAATATACCTAGATTGGGAGGCCATAGCCTTAGGTACCCATACACACACATATAGAAAATAACAAGAAATTGTGTAGATACATAAGAAATAAGTATCATTTAAAAAGTATACAATGCATGAATCACCCTCTAGGGTACATATCAGAGTGAAAAAAAGGTATTCAAAAGTATAACGTGGAAAACAATTGCCCAAGAAGTAATGAAGAGCGAAACCTGAACTCATAAAATTTATTAAGGGGTAAAGATAGAGATATCCTAGATCAAGATCCAAGATTCCAACCATGGAATAGGGTCCCCACAACCATGCACCACTAAGATCCACCAACTCCATGTCCCCTATTATCACTACTAATCTGAATTTCATATTTATAAGGGAAAATTTGTGTGAGAAACATCCCATGCATCGGTGAGTATATACATACCCAGTACCACACCTAAAAAACCAAAAATTATTGTATTACAATAAGCATAATAAACTCAGCCCATAAGTAAGAGGGTAAAAGAACCTGAAATCATATCTATTCAAAATAAACCCAAGAGAATAGAGAAATGAGATCTCTACCTACATAGACAACTATGAATAATGAGTCAACCTAAAACTACCAAATATCTATATAATATTTCCTAAATCATGAGAAACCTCATGATAATCATTGTAGAGAGCCCACACCTCACCACTATACTCCATTACTAAGGGAGAAACTATCTCTAATGGATGATCTGCACCCTACTAATGCTTGAGGATGCGAGAGTACCACTGTGTATATGGATGAACAGATCTCTGGTCTTATAGAGAAATACCAACCATGAAATCTATGTAGTGATAAAAAAATCACCACCATCAAGAAATCATCATTAGATGAAGCATCTCTCTTGAAACACCTCTCATCATATACATAATTTTAAATTGAAGGCCATTATCCCATCATATATGGATAACGACTTAAGATATGCTACTCATGTACCTAAATATGAGTCCTGTAGATGGAGAATCAAAATTCATAATATTTTGTGGGAGGTAAATGGTGCTTCCTACTGGGGTAAATGGCATGTATCATGAAGTTGAACCCTAGTCATGTCCCATAACAACACTCAGTGTATAAAATCAAATGTACATGGAATGTCAGCCCGGTGAAAATACGTGTAGGTCCACTCATAAACTAAGTTTAATTCCTCATCAAACATAGGATTCTCTGTCTGAGTAGGATTACATGGTGTGTACTCTCATATACAAGGAATGTGGGACAACCTGCAGTCCAGGACATGTTATTCACTTAGTATGGGATATATGGCTAGGTATGGGTACACGTGGTATACTCTGAGGAACAAAATTTGTTTTGTTCAAATTCTTCACAGTAATGGGTCATCCATAAATGACTTGGATATAGTGCCATGGGAACATCGAATTTAGATCCCCCACATAGTGTTTTATATTTATAGAAATATGAAAATCTAACCACCACAAATGGGTTTACAAAAGGAATGTGTTTTTCTAATGTACAATATGTGTATATAGTGACTTCACAAAAACCTAGGTTCATTACATATACTAGCTATATTGACTCCTAATCATATAATATAGCCATAAAATTCATTACAATGTTTGAATATACACTAATCGATCTTATAGTGTTGATCATGGTTGTATTTTGGTCTTTTATTAGATAGAAAAAAATATGTCACCATCATTCTAAAATGTCACATGGATTGGTTCTTTGGAAAACCAATGTGATCTACTATAAAGGCACCAATATTTAAAGATTTGATGTATAAAACCACTGATCATCTATTCCCAACATTAGATGGTCTGAAATAGGGTTTCCTATCACCTATGCAAGATTCTTTGTCCCACCTATTTCCAAATGGGGTTTTTGTACTCAGATTCATCATCCACATCCACTACCACCTCATAATATCAACAAAACCAAAATATATTGAATTTATAACAACAACCATGATTCCATATGTTAGATCATGGTTGACCTAGTCTACAAATTTGGAGTCACAGACCCATGTGTGCCAATGATGAAGAATGTGAATAATGGAAGTAGAAGAGGCATACAATGAAAGTATGAATAATTGTTTCCCAATGTAAATATATACAATTATAATAATTTTTTGAATATAAAGAGGATATATTCATAGGAACAATCAATACTAATAATCATAATTATAATACTAATTAAATTATCCTTATCATCTGAAGAAATAAATTCTAGAATTATGTAGATATCTAACTAATTCATAATAATTAAATTAAGGGTGGAAAATCCACAAGATAAAAACCCCCCACATCAATAATGGATTGATAACTAGTAATGAACATGAATTTTAGTGATTAAAACATATATCCCACAATAGTCATCACATGTATCATGAAACCATTTGAGTGTTCATTGTTTATCTATGTTCCAGAGTCTATCATTGATAATGGATTTCTCCACCTTGATCTCTCTGATCAATAATGTTTATATAGACAACCCTTGAAATTTTTCATACTGATATATAAATATATATGGAATTATTTTTTTGGGCCTTTAAATATGTAATTTTTTACTTAAATCACCCACTAATGATGGATTTCCACTGAACAACCCCCTAAAAGGATTATGTCATTACTAGTGAAACCATGGATTCCGAAAACATCCACTATCACAAATTTTTTATATGAGGTCTCGATCAGTGGGAAAATAATTTATTCTCAAATGATGAATATGTTTAATTCAATATATATTAATATTTTTAATATATTAATTCCATGGTCCCGTGACACCCAAAACACAACACCAACTCTCAAAAAATTTGTTTTCGTACCTATAGAAATATTTCAATTATCAAAATACTAAAACCAAAGTAATTACATTCACCTATACTTTAAGGATTCCAACCCTGATAATCACAAGCTACATAAAAAAAACTACTATAAAACTAGCCTTTAACAGGGATGGAATTTATCAGTGCTAGAAAAATGAACTATGAAAGTCCATCTCGATCAGAACTAAATAAAATCGCTGATAAAGGGTACCCTTTATTAGTGATTGTTTTAGCAGTGGTAAAAGGTCACCAAAATTAGTGATTTATTTTAGCACTGATAAATGTTACCCTTTATCAGCATTTTATTTTTAGCACTGATAAAAGTTACACTTTATGAGCATTGGCAATAAAGCGCTGATAAATGGTAACCTTTATCAGCACTTTATTAGCACGAATAAGGTTTAAAAAATGTAATTGAAAAATTTAACAAATTCAGTAATAAAATAATTATTATTTAAAATTGATAAACATATATATAAATTTTAAAAATTTATAAATAATATATATTTAATATATAGATTTGTAAAAAGAATAAAATGAAATAATTAATTAAATAAAAATTAAACATAAGTAACATATGATAATATATAAACATTTTATTAATCAAATAATTATTTATAAAATGAATAAATTTAATATATATATATAGATTATAAAAATTGATAAACAATATATATTAAATATAGATATATAATGAAAATACAATTAAATAAAAAAAATTAAAAATCAATAAACAATAAAATTATTTAAAAAAATTATTAATTAAAAAATTATCAATAAAAATTAATAAGTATAATATATATATATTAATTATAAATAATACTAAATAATATATATTAAATATAAATATAATAAAATGAATAAAAAGATAATTAAAAACTTTTTAATGACTTATTAATTTTTAATTTTATTTTATTTTTCAATTTAACTTATATCAAGTTTCATGTGTTACATTAATTTCACATAAATATATATATGTAATTAATGAAGTTTATATAAAAATTCACACAGACATATATTTACGGAATATATAGAAACACATACACCTAATATTCACATAATTTACTCAAATTTCAATATATTTTTTAATTTCATTGTTGACATGATACATTTAATATAGTATGTTTCTAATCCGTCACCTTTATTTATTTATCTTTTATACTGTTATAGTTAGGTCATTCTTTTTAAATATTAATGTTATTATTTTATTTTTGAATTTGAATATTTTATTATATTTATTTATATATGATTATTTATTATGTTTTAGTGTTTCAATATGAATTTATTTTTACATCAATATATATATATATCCATATTTTTTAAACAATTTAAATTTCATTAATAAAACTTATACATTATTTCAATATTTTTAAAGTGCACTAATTTTGAATTATTCAATTTCACTCATTTTTAAAATGAATTTTTAAGATTATATATCCACTAATAAGGTTGAAAATATATTTTTAAATAAATATTTATAAATATCTATTCAATATATTTATAATTTTATATATTTATAATTATTATAAATAAATTATAATTACTTTTTAACAAAGTATTTATATAGTTATAATTAAATAATTATATTTATCTAATAAATATAAAATTATAATATATTTATTTAAATAAATCCATTATGAGTGCTAATATGATAACGCTGATAAGGATATCTTTTATCAGCACTAAACAATTTAACATTGGTAAAAGGCATCTTTATTGGTGCATTTCTAAAATCCATACTAAAAGTGTTCTGATCTATTTAAAAGAAGCCTAACTGGTTCTCACTCATCATGATTCTAATGATATTGCATAAATCCATTAATACCATCATGATTCCACTATGATCCATTGGATGAATCAATGATAGAATATAATGTATGTTATTTTCTACTTTTCCTATATAATCGTTTGATCTTTTGGGCTCCGCGTTTTGGGTTTTTGCGCTATTCATAACCTTGACGAACCGTACATCTCATCTCCTCGCCATTGCCAGTATGAATCCTCTATGAAATTTAAAGACTTGTTGAAAAGACTAATATATGTAGTTTAACATCATACAACCAGGATGAGAGATGTTGTGCAATTTAAGTTCTCAGTTCCATGATGAATTTGTGTAGTTTAATGTCATGCAACCTAGATGAGAGATGCTATAAAGTTTAACGTCTTTCTTATAGAGTGGATTTGGGTATATTAACATCCAACAACCAATATGAGATACATTTTGTAGTTTATCTGTATACTTCTAGGATGAATTTTTGAAGTTTAACATCATGAAAATAGGACAAGAGTATAATGTAGTTTAACATCATTCTTCTAGGATGAATTTGTGTAGTTTAAAATCTTGAAATCACGATGAGAGATGATTGATGACAACTTGGAAAATTATATCATGATAAATATCATATTATTGTGGATTTTGACTCATTACTCATCCATTTTTGGAAAATGTATATTCTATGTTTTTTGGATCATCTTTGCTTGTTTTTCTGAAATGGTTTTTGGAAAGAAGAAAATAATTTATGGAATTGGATTTTCTTTAAAAAAATAGATATTATTTTTTCAAAATCTTCCTTAGAAGAAGGTGGATTTAAATTGAAATTTAAATAGTTATTTTTAAAGTGATAATTCTTGTTTCGTTATGAAAATTTTCTTGTGATCTTGTTGTTTCGACCTAAGATATTCCATTTGGTTGTGTTTCAGATTGATTCTGAACCTAATTTTATTATTTTTGTGTTATTTAAAATATTCTACCCTGAAAGGTCCCCAAAGATTCTAGTGGGTATCACCCTTTTTCTAGTTCTCTTTAATTTATTTCCATCATCTGTGGCAATGAAGGTCTTCTAGAGGTAGTGAAGTTGCTGGAAGAAGTTGATCATGTCTTCAGAGTGTTTGGAACTCCCAAATTTATTAGAGTTCTTATTTTTATAGGTCTTCTTGTGGGTCTATATTTGGAATAATGGGAGTCTCTCCCTCCCAAAGATGCATTTTGGGATGAGGTGGGAATATTTTAAGTCCCTCTTTTCCAATGGTTTATCCCTATGCAGGTGAAGATGAAGAAAATGGAAGATCTCCTGAGTGTCTAGAAAGGTTAGTGGATAGTGAAGGATTATGTTGAACACTTCAAAGAGATGGTTCCCTTTTTTCTCGAGGTGGTGTCCTTAGATTTTTTGAATGATTCTCTTCTAACTATGGATCTACATCCATTGATCTTGGAGAGAGTCCTCTTCTCCAAAGATCTCCAATTTGAGATGTTTGTGGAGGAAACGTTTTTGGATCAGTTCTTATGAAAGAAGCATAAACACATTGGCTCAGTTGTTTTCTCTCATGTTGGGGAGAATAAATTTGGAGTTTCCATGTTTTTTGTGGCTATAGGATGTTAATATTTCATTTTAAAATTATGATGAAATAATCCTTTCATAGATCAAATGGTTTAGTTTTTTTTAATGTAAACCATTAAATGGTTATCCTTTCATGAATTACTTCTCCTCTTTCTATTGTTTCTTTGTAGAGATGTATATTTTTATGAAAATCGATCTTGTTCCTTATGTGTTGAGTTTATATATATTCTATATTTTGATAATTTCTTATATTGTTTCAAATAATGTAGTTTTTTTGGAAAAATATTGATGTCGATTTAGCTTTATTGATCAATGAATAAAAAACATGGATGGGTTATGCAACACTGAAAAATTTTATAATAAAACTAACGATTCTATGTGCACATAATTATTGTGGGTTAACTACCACATAGCATAGAATTTCACCTGAACTTTCTTCCCAGAGTTCCCATGATGTTTTCATCTCACACACACTCACCATCATATATATCATATCACTATTATTCATTCAATTTTCCTTCTCTTCCTGCACCAATTTACTATATTCTAGAAACTTCATGCATCGTGCGTCTTTAAAAGTAGTAAATGGATGCATTAAGAGAAGGAAAAGTGAATGTTGAATGGTGATATGATAAAGATGGTGGCGAGCGTGTGTTGGATGAGAGCATCATGGTGAAGTTGGGTAGGATTTTCAGGTTAGATGATATGATAGGAGGTTGTTAACCAACAGTAATGAAGTGAACATAGGATCCTTAGTTATATTATAATCATATATCTAGAGCAATTATCCATTTGAAAATATGTAAAATAAATGTTACGATATACTTTCTCTATTTTACGGAATAATTATATAATGAAATATTTATTTAATATTCATTATTTCTTGTAGTGTTTGTTTATCTGAGAGGATTTCTGACCATGTGTCATTCCATTGTTGGAAGAGGAATAACTCCATCTCTTCTCAATCAGAAAGATAATATTACTGTTTTCATAGTGAAATCATATTCCATAGAATTAATGCATTATTTCATATTTATTTTTAATTTATTTCTTTTTCATATTACTCAAATAAAAAAATTTCTTATAGGTATGGATAATATTTTTCAAGTTGGGGTGTTATGTCCATCATTCGTGCTTCTTCTTGCATATAAACCTTTCAGCTCTATAGTGTAGCATTTATCATATCCTTTCAACTTTTCTCTATTAAAATTGCATGACGTGAAACATTGATGCCTTGACTCGATTAAAAAGGTAACCATGATATTTGTATAGTAAAATCATTATCCATACAATTAATGTATTATTTCATATTTATGTTTTATTTATTTATTTTGAGTGTTACTCATAATAATTATTTCTTTATTCACATGGATTATTTTTTCAAGTTGATGTGGTTTGTTTGAAGCTACTCATACAGTGAGGACAGTTTGAAAAAAAAAGTCATTGGAAACCATGGAAACATTGACAGTTTGGATTTTTTTTATTTTGTGTAATAATTTTTATTTATGTAATTGTATAAACGAATGATTAAAATGTTTATAATATAGTGTTTTTCCTTGTATCTGTTTTTTAAATTTCATTTCATCTAAATTCTATATGTGGAATTTTTTTCGCTATTGGTTGTGTTTCTAGTGTCATATAACTCTTAAAAGAGCTGATAAAGAAACATATTTATTAGAAATTTTAGAAGCACTGATAAAGGTAACATTTATCTGTGCTTCTACAATGTTGATAAAAAGTACATTATTAATGCTTATAAAAGTGCTGATAAAGGATTCCTTTAGCAGTTGTAAATAAAAGCGCAGATAAATGGGACATTTATCACCACTTTTAAAAGAACATATAAATTTCACATTTATCATCACTTTTTCAGTGCAGATAAAATTCTCTAGAATTTAACATCTTTCATGTTGTCCTTGATTTTCTAGTGCTATTAAGGCCATTTCTAGCACTGTTAGAGGCCAGTTTTGTAGTAGTGAAAATGGTGAGTGTAATGATTCCGCATATGTTTCTCACATTATCAGAATCTCTCATTTAGGTTTATATTCTACCAAAGAACTCAATACATAGGAATTCTCTATCCACACATGGTCTTCTCCTACTGATCCATGATCACCACTGATTACTCTGAGATGGTGACTATATTCTTACAGTCTATATTTTCATAGTTGATAACATGTTATAATTCATGTATTTATATTCTTAAGTGTGAAAAATTGATGTTTTCATGTACTCTTTCCCACATTATGTGTAATGTGATGTGGTATGAAACATCACCAATCCTATTCACAAATATGAAGTGTCTGATCAACCTAAGGAAAACATTACTACCTTGACCAATAATCCATAATCGACATCACATGGAGACCCTAAATAAGACATGGTATCCCTATATATAATCCAATGGTATTTTACATCGGTCTACATAAGTTTTATTTTGACACTGATATTTCCACTAATGATCATGGATCACCCGAACCCTTCTACAGTGCTACTGGTACTATTCATATCCCAGCAAGAGAAGTCCCACTAACCTTATTACAAAATAAGGGTGACCTATAAAGTCTCCCACAAAAGGGATTGAAAATTTCCATGAAAATAGTAGATAAGTATATTCTATTGAAATAAATCTCCTACAATGATATGTGATCCACTCATCTCTAGGAAAAAAACCTACACTTCAGCTCACAATACTTTAAAAAAAATTGATGGTCATCTTAGACTGACCATCTCTTTAAGAGTGGAATTATTTATCATATTTAATTGGTTCTCAAAATCAACTTGATAACCTATTAAAAACCATGACATATACCAGGAATCATTGGTATATATTAACATCATGGGAACCCCATGACTCTAGATGACTTCATTAATGTACAACACCGCCAAAATTTTAAAATATCTCTTCCATTGGATACTAAGGAAATATAAAGAATTATTAATTCATTCAAAAAATTTCCCAGATATCATCTTGGACTCTCAAACTATGTGGATTCCTTATCAAAAAACCTATTTATATTCCATCCTAAAATCATTCATAGAACTTAAGATGTCGAGTCACACCTACTAGATCTGGATGTCCATCTATACTTGCTGACATGTGAGGCCTCAAGGAACAAACTAAACAACACCCTCCCTATTTCTATCCTAACAAAACTACATCTAAAGGTACTATTACATATTTTTCACTCCAAAATACATTGTAAAAGTGGGAGGTATAAAACTCTCTGAACATCTCCCTGTGCAATGTGACTCCAATGATCATTTATACTTGAAAAATAATAATATGCTCCCCTCATACAAAAGAAAACCATCTACTACATCTCTTGATGATGTCTGGTCACATAGAATTTCATAGTT
Source organism: Viscum album (assembly GCA_963277665.1). Lineage (NCBI taxonomy): Eukaryota > Viridiplantae > Streptophyta > Magnoliopsida > Santalales > Viscaceae > Viscum > Viscum album. The sequence goes on from OY728140.1 coordinate 1,548,176,511, forward strand.
CAGAACTCTCAACCGACCCTATCCCATACACTAAATAGGTGGTGGAGTTATTACCATTGATGGAATATCAGCTATTCCCCTTTCCTCCACCAAGGTCTACTACAATGAGTCCAATTGATTTATCTCCACCTCTAAAAAATGAGAATGGGATTTCCTACTAAAGGAATCTACCTCCTCATTTCTATTTCTTGGAGTATAAATAGTCTTGATTCCATATTCCTTCAGGAACTCCAACCAATGCCTCTATTTTATGTTTAGTTCTCTCTTGGTATAGATGTAACCAAATCATAAGTGGTCTAAGTAAACATAAAAATGGATTCCCATAAGAGAACATCTCATTATATCTAAGGTTAATAGTTCCACTACCATAATTTATTTATTCACATAATTCTTCCCATAGGGTCTCAAAAATCATAACCCTTAAGCTATCACTGCCTTCCCCTCCATTTATTATGGATTTAATCCCAGTTATGTATTCATCACAAAACACCACACACTCAACTCCCTCCTCTCAAAGTGTCAAAACATGATCAGTAGCCATGATTTTCTCTAGATCCTCAAAGGCTGTATCACTTCTTAGTATAATAAATAAGAATCCCTTTATATTAATATGTCGTCAATGGGATACAATCCTATAAAATACCTTCATAAAACTTTTACAGTACCCTACCAAACTGAGGAAACTACACACCTCTGCCATAATTCCGGGCGGCTGAGAAGTTACCACTACATCGACTATTGTAAATCCCATGGTTACACCAATAATAGAGTGTAAATAACCCAAAACGTAAAACTATAAATTCTAAAAATGATATTTTGATTTCCTACCATATAGTTGGTTCTCCCAAAGTAAGTCTAGGACCATCCCAAAATTCTATTAATTCTCCTCCACTAATCCATATTATATGATAATTTCAATGATTAAGACAAGAATTAACTAATGAAAATAGAGTTGGAAGTTTCTATCCATATGTGTCATGGAGATTATGGGGATATTTGTCAATCGAATGGGAATTACTAGGAACTCAACATGCATTTAATTCCATTTGAATGTCTTCTTAGGTATATAATCCTCATAAACCCCCAACAGTTGGACGACGAATCTTATATGAAACATCAATAACTATCTAACAAGTTATAATGGATTAAATAGGTAGTAAATCCTTCAGTAGAGGGTAATTGTTTATCATCTCTAGATTCATGTAACTTAAAAAACACAAAACTTCACACTATCATTTAACTATTTCAAAAACAACTCCAAAGCTGGCCAGTGGAGAAAAACTGGGACTAATATAACCTTCCTCATAGTGAATACCACTCTAAGGGTCACACTATCAAAGTAAATAGGATTCATTTATAACCTCCAGCATAAGCTGAAAAACATCATAGGGTTTCATTTCCATTATAGAAATATCCTAATATATTCACTCTTTTCCATGAGTAATGCTACACAATAATAAGTGAAATATGGTCTTCAAAACATTATTGCATGAGTTTCATGATGAAATGGTTTTTTTAATGTCTAAACATGAAGCATTGTGTCTCGAACAGGGGATACATAAAGGAAGGATTAACCTACACCTGTATCAGCTAAAACTATAAGTAAAGTACAGATGTTACATGGCATACTGTAGATCACTGATATGCTTCTAGGTCATAAGTTTCTACTTACCAAATAAATCCTTCAACTTTCCACATCGATTTCCCATAACTGTGGTTCTCATATGATACATTTGAACTAACAAAATAACCATAAATATATTGTTCAATATGAATAATCCACCAAATCTTGACACTATCCAATTTTTGTGGAATTGAACATCCCAATGACTTTAAAACATCTCAAAATAGAATGTATCTTTGTGGGGGAAGCATCCTTCTTCTGTGCATTCTCTAATCCCCAAGACCGATCACCAACATAGGGATCTATCAATTCAATGTGTTTAGTGATAGAATTATTGGTTTTAGGGCCACCATCTCACTAAGAGGGGTCCCACACAAAGTGGAAAACCCAAGACCTCACCTCCAGATAAATCTTAAATAACCATGAGTTTACTAGAAAGTAATCCCCTATGAAAATTTATTAATATATATCCCAATAAAAGGTCATTGAAAAATGGATCTTGATGAACAGTATGAACCAGATCCCTTTATCTCTTTGAATAAGACTTTCTATGAGAGAAACCATCTAATTTACTTGGGTATGCACATGCCATAAAATCCTAACTATTTTCTTGATCGAATCCTTCATTACCTGAAGGTCAATATCTATATGAAACCTGAGTGGTATTTTTCATTAGAAATAAAAAAAATTCAAGCTTACATGTATCATCAACATGTCCTAATAGATATATAAACTGATCAGTATGAAAAATATCAACCTATTAGACCATTAGAGTGGGGTACATTTGCTACTCATAAGGTGGAAGTAATGATCTATGCTCTCCAAAAGGGAACACATCAGGTATAGATCCCTACACTATGGCCTCGTCACTCAAATATATACCATTATGAAACTATCTTCGAATCCTAGATGGTTTTTTTCATGGAGAAATCCTGGAAAATATCATGATGTACCATTTTCAAAGAGAATATTTAGGGGGAAAACTCTAGAAGTATGTTGATATAAAAATACATAATCCAATATGATAAATTTACCATTGGTTTCACAGAAATTGAAGTCTTAGTATGTTGATTCAAAAAGCAGGATGTTAGAGTCCTAATGTATGGATGCATCTTCCACCACACCAACACTAGGTTATCTGGCTTGAGAGTTGAAAATTAGGAACTCCAACACCATTTCCCTATATTCCCAAGAAAAACCTCAATATATTTATATTTTAAAATTTTTTCACTAGGAAAACCCCATATTTGGTGTCACTCTATCTTGATATGACCCAATAGGGCCTCTCTAGGTAAGTAGTAAACAATGTGTGACACCCCAATCCCACCACCAATAGGCATGGGGATGGAATCATACAATGATAAGAAATATCACTTAAATGGGAGCCCCTAGACTAAATTACAATCACTCACATATGTATGAAACTCAATGTAAACTTTCAAAGATAGGAGAATTTATCAGCCACTAGATATTAAATGATGCATTCAATAACCTCTATGATATATATCAGAGTAAAAAAATGTATGCAAATGGATAATGGGGGAATACATTTCCAACTAGTAATAAAGAGGGAAAACCAAACTGATAACTTATTTAAATAGGTAATGCATGGGATAAACCATCATAAGATCCAAATGTATAACCACAAAATATGTCCATCTCCACCATGTATTACAATTATCCACTAATACTAAGTCCAAAATGGAAACTTCTAATCCATATGTTATTTTTATAATACAATATGTGATCAGTAAAAGGCCATGTAGGGATGAGAATTTACAAAACTAGTAGGTCACCCCAAAAAACAAAATAGGTAGATGTAGAATAAACATACTCAACTCAACCCATAGGAAAGTGGGTAACAGAAACCAACTTATGATATAATTAAAAGAATCCCACATGATGATGGAAAGAGGATCCCAATCTCCATAGCTCAATAAGAATGATGAGTCGGCCTACTACTCAAAAAAGAAAATATACATCTACCATCATAATTAAAAACCACACAATAAATAGTGGGGAGGGCTTGTATCTAACCATTATGCTCTATGGATATGGTAGAAAAAATTTCCATTGGTGAACCAACACCCCACCTATGATTGAAGAAATAAGAGTAATACTTCATAGATAGAAGACTCATTCCCTCTATAGTTTTGGTAAGTACTGACTCTACCTATGCAAAGAGTATGGTTTCCCTCACCCTTGTTCTATATTGTACTAAAACCGACACCTCTCTAGGGATACCGCCCAATCCCTACCATTGGTCAAGAATCACTATAAGAATAATTTCCTTGGTAACACCTCATGTTGTATCTATGATTCCAAAATGAAGGCCACCATCACGTCCTACAAGGATAACTACTCAGGATAGGCTACTCATGTTCCAAAATCAATGTCTTGTAGAAGAATACATGTTCAATAGAATCTTACATAGGATTTACATGGAATGTATTACTATGGTACATGACATGTATCATGATGATGAACCGTGGTTATGTCGCAACACTGCACTCGATGTGCAAAATCTAAAGTACACAACAAGTCATCCTGATGACATGGTGTGTAAGTCCACTCTAGGTCCACATTAAATTCCTCAATAATCATGGGATTCTAATCCGTGTAAGAATACACATCATGTACTGTCACAGACACAATGTGTGGGAACACCTAGGATCAAATATGAATTCCTCACTGAACATGGGTCTTATGACCTTGTATGAGTGCATGAGGTATACTATGAGTTACATGTCATGTAGTCCACATAAACCTTATTGGAATATTTCATACATATGTGGATTGAGCACCTATCCAAGCCAACACAATTGTGGATTATCCATAATGCGTGTGATATTTACAGTGCACATAATAACTATTTGTTGCACATGGGGGTCAACATGGTATATATTCTTATAAATTACATTGTTTTTATATCATTATTTTGATGAAACCTATATTATTCATGTGTACCACCTACATAATCTCCTCATCTTCTATTCTAGCGACAATATCCAATATAAGTACATGATCTACATTAACTGAGCTTTCAAGGATGTTGATGGATCAAGTTTATCCCCATATTAGCATGAAAAACATTTTTCACCATCATATCAAAATTCCACAAGGATCATTCCTCAAGAACACTGCCAGGATCAACTATAAACACACCAAAACACCAAATATGAAGGATACTACTTCTTATCATTGATTATTGGCCTCAAATGGGTGCAAATCGGGTTTCTTGTTGACCATGCATGATATATTTCACTTCCATGTGCCAGAAAAGGTTTTGATACTCAGAAACATCATTTATATCCATTATCACCTCCTGATCCTTAAACTAAAACTTGATATATTATCGTTCACATAGTCACCATGATTTTGGAGGTTTGATCACATTCAAATGAGTCCAACAATGTTGAATCATAAACCCATTTAGGCCAATGATGAAGAACACGAAGAACATAGTTAATAGAGGCACACAACCAAAGTGATAATTATCATTATCTGATGTGAATATGGAAAAAAGTCATAAATTGTCAAATTAAAGGAATAGATAATCATAGATGCAACAAAAACTGATACTATGAATTGAAATATTGATTAAATTATCCATATCAAGGTAAGATCTAAACTATATAATTACACAGATATCTAACTAATGATTAGCAAAAAATTAAATGTGGAGATCCACAAAATAATGAGTCTAACCCCAAGAATGGATCCATAACTCATGAATAGAACGATTTCTAGTGGTTATGATATATATTCCAATATGTTTATCTTCTTTCTCATTAATCCCTTCAATCGTTCCGTATCTATCAATTATTTGGAGTAAAAAAATGATAATGAATTTCTCCTCCACCTTTACTATAATCTCCCTGGGTTATGAAGTTATCCCTTGATATTTTTCATAATGATATATAAATTGAGATGGAATTTGGTTTTTAAGTCATTTAAAAAATGTATTTATTCACTTATTGAACCTTCCAACAATAACCTTCCACAAAACACCCAAATCAAAAAAACATTAAATCACTCATAGGGTCAAACCCATATCTCAATAAAAATCAAAATCATGGATTTCCTATATGAGGTATTGGAAAATAGGAAAAACCATAATTCCAAAATGATTTGTGTAACACCCAAGTCTCAATTTTAGTAAGTGAGAATTATTTGTAATAAAACTTTAAAATAATATACATATTAATATTTCATGGACCAGATTTTTTTTTGATTTGATGAGTATTGATTTTGAACAAACTTTTTCAAAATATGTGTAGATTGATTTCTTGAAATTTTTCCTTAGATATATTCATTTATGAATAATAAAAAATGTTGTATGTCATGACCCAACCCACAGAGGGTTACCTGGTCGGTGGAATATCATGTTGTGACAACCCCAAATATACCTTCTATAGGCCAGGGGATGGGGAAATGTAATAAAGTGAAATAATCTAAAATAGGATGCCTTATACTAATGTACTTGTATACATACACCCAACCATATCCATGAAATATTTTATAGTAATAATAAGAAAATGAACATCTATATTGTAAAAAATTCATGAAATAACCTTTAAGAAATAAATATCAACGTACAACAACATAAAATAAATGATTTTATGAGGGAAATAACTAAAAAATTATAAATACAGTGGGAAAATAGACCGAATTTTCATGACACGTCAAATTGATTATGCTTTTAAAGAGTATTTATAGTATAGGTCATACCCTAGGTCATCTCTCATGGAGCTTTGGTGGTTTATAGTTTGAAATTTTAACAAAAAGGAACAAAAGAAGTGGGTGGGTTTGAAAAATGTTTTAAGATAATGACGTCATTTAAAAACATTAATAGTTTCTAAATAAATCTGGTGTTTTAGAATTATGAGAGAAAGACATCATTTAATGTTCAGTACACATCTTTCAATATTAATTTTTCTGAACATTTTATATGGTTTAATTTAATATTTTGTTTAGGATTGTCAAGATCTCAACTTCCCTCTTTCCTATTAAAGTGATTGTCAATGAATCACCCCTTGACATAACAATCGTGTTATCAAGGATTGGTTCTAAAACATAGAAATTGGGATACAAAAGCATACTGAAATCTTATGTATGTGTGAGTGAAAAGGATTCTTTTCTTTTCCAATCAGAACAACCCCAGATTCCCACTTGAAATCTCAACCCAATCAATGTTGAAATAAAAATTATTTCACATAATTATTACAAAATAAATTTATTCAGAGGATCCAAGTTAAACATAAGTGAAATATTTAATAGATAAATTACATAAAACAATAAGTAGAACAAGTTCCAGAACTCCCACCCATGTATGTGTCACTCCTTCGAAATGATCGTTCACCATTTTTCTCGCCATTGATATGAAGAGGATGCTTAGGTGGAAATTTTCCTTTACCCTTGATCTTCCTATGATGATAGTGGCCTTTAGATATTCTTGGATTAGTATAGGACTCCTTTAGTTCTCTAAAATACTAGAGCATTGCCTCATGGATGAACATAAAAATGAGTATCCCAAGGTATCATTTTATAGGAAAAGTGGACTATAAGGACCCGGCCTTAAACATTACATAATATTGAATTAAATTAATAATTCACTTGAGGATCTTTTCAGGTTTAGAATTTTAGAGAACTAGGCCATAACTATTGCATAAAAATTTTAATATTATAAGTAGACACTACTACTTAGTATCCATTTTTTTCATAAAATAAACTCTCTTAAAAAGAAACATGTATATTTCCATATTTTAGACAGCATGACTTTTCCTTGATCCCATCCTTGACCCTATTCCACATTATGTCTTGTGAAAAACATTTCAAAAAAACATGGTATGAGCATAAAAATCTTAGTAAGGGATACACAAAGAAGGAAAACTGTTAGTTTTTTTTAAAACAATAGGTAAACCATGAATACTTTAACATAAGTAATACTTTTCACCTTTATGAAGTAGTAAATACTCTTCACTAAATAAAAGATCATTACTTACCATTTTGTAACCAAAATATTACCATAAAACCCATCTAAAAAACACATAATATATAAAGGTAACTTGGGACATAAACATACTTAAATGGAATAACCATACGATTGACTTCCACACATATCACTAAATGGAATAGCTATACGGCCGACTTCCATACCCAATGCATTGGAGGTTATAACGTAACCACCCATCCTGGTATTCATGACACCACCCGTCACATGGTTTATCACGTAACCACCCATAAAATGTCCAAGTACCATCATAACAAAAATAATATTTCAAATATAAACATTTCACCAATAAAATTTCATTTGCAATCACAAGAAGTAATTTTGAGATATTGAAATAATCAATCCATTTTCAAAAACCATTTAAAAAGGATTTTTAATCAAAGTGTTCCATACCAATTTGAAGATTTTAATGGAATTATAATTTTAAAACATTAATTTCTATATAAATAAACACTCAATACCATTTTTAAAATATGGACATTAAAGATAAATATTTAGAATGATAAATCTTTAAAACATTTAAAAATGATATTTTTGTTAAAGAGTTTTTAACAAAATGAGAGACTCTTGAATACAAATAATTGTGGAATAACATTTAATCAAAACTTTATAATATCATGAGAATAAAGGTATTCATGATATATTATGCCAATGGAAAATATATAAACCACAAAAGAGTGAATTGGTGCATAACAACAATGAAGTCTGAATGGAAATGTAAATTGAGATAAAATCCCTTATAAAGATGGTATCCTTAAATTAAGGATAAATCAATCACATAATTATGTGTGAAAAATATAAATACACCCAATATAAGTTAATATTAAGTGTAAAAAAATCATAGGACATTCAAACATATTCATAGGATGACATATTCAATAAGTACAAGTTGAACCTGAAGAATTGAAATTGGGTTAAGAGGTTCCCTTGTAAAATTTGACAGCCTAACGACATCACTTTAAAATTCATAAAATGAGTTGATGAGATAGAAAAGGGGTATATAATCACTTGGATATAATTTTTACATCAATAAGGATATATAAGAACATATACCAACATAATAATATGTAAATTAAAAGACATAACAAAAAATAAGTCTTTTATAAAGAGGAGGGTGAAAGGTTCCCTTACCGATTTGGTAACTTACAAAACATACGCCACATGAAAGAATTACCATAAAATGTAGATTTAACTACCCATAAATGAAATTATATTACACAAAGTGTAAAATCATGGGTAGTACATACACCACATAAAAGGAAATAGTGTAAAATATCGCATGAATCTCACGGGAATAAAAAGTGAGATGAAACCCTTTACCACGTTGTAATCAACCGAGTCGTATGAAAAAAGTTAATAACCACCAAATGATTGAAAGAATAAAATGAATATAAAGAGAATCATGATAATATATATAAATTGGAATTACACAATACACCACATGCAATAAATTATTGGCAAACAATGGAAATCTCACGGAATTAAAAAGTGAGATAAGAAAATCCCTTACAAAAATTCGGCAGCCTAACTGCACTACATAAAAATTATTAAAATGGATTGATGAGAGTAAGAGGGGGTATATCATCATATGAAAATGAAAATTAAATTATGGTGAATATTAAAGGACCTCCTCTAACATAATAACATGGATCATAAAATAAATGACATAAAAGAGAGTACTTGTAAAGAAAGAGAGAGGTTGGATCCCTTACCTCGTGTCCTACTTGACTCGATCATCCTTTAATATCCTGAATAATAAACTAAAGATAATTTCTACTTTCTTAAGAAACTTTTTCATGTTTATTATTCCTTTTATATCACTTACTACCATGTTATAAACATTATTCAATCATTTAAGTTAATAACGTTCATTTTGTCGATATTTGGTACTTGAGTCAAAATGAACACATTATATTTACAAGTTGTCCATGTGGTTAATAGTTAATTATATAGAGAATGATATTCATGATTTGGATATCATATATATCATATATATCTAGTATATTCATGTTTTTATAATAGTATATAACATTTATAGGTAAGAAATGAAATGCACCGTTCATGGAGACGGTAAGCCGTACGTACGCATGAACGCTAATTTCATTTATATTTATTATTTTAATGGAAATAAAACATAATGATACATAGGTATATTATAATTCCTGTATAATATCATATATAATATTGTTCAATCCATATTTTATACATCCCACATAAGGCATTAACGAATCAAATCACTTTGAGGGGGCGGTAGTCCGCACTTCCTCAAATGAGATTATCGTATTTACCCACTATGGAAACCATAAAGGCATTATATAAATGAAAAATACAGAAGAATAAATAAAAAATAAACATAATATATATCATATATAAATACAGTGCCATCATAATGGACACCATGAAAGGAAGTTGGAGATATTTGAACAATCATCGTTTCGTGAGGCGTTAGTTTTCCATCCACAGAAACATTATGTTCTTCATCCATTAGATGGAGGTGTGTGTAAGTGTAGCTATAATAATTCTCATAAAAACATCCTATTATATTTAGGATACTTATGTTGTTTCAAAATAAAGTAATAAAAAGAGTTTAGGGGTTGGAGAAGAAAAATAAAAGAAAACAATTTAAGAGAAACCGTTACCTTTAATTTGGGTAACTTCCTTTGGTTTGAACCAAAGGACTTCTTGAAGTGCCTTATGCATAAGGTAAGGCTTATAAGGGTATGAGAGAGATGTTGGGAGCTTAATTTGTCAGAGTTTGGACGATCCAAAAGGCTTGACAGGTGTGAGTAATTGGTTAGAAGTGGTCTCCTTTTATAAGGGGGGGCTCTTTAGGAAAGTGTGAAACTATTATTTTTTTATATAATTATATTCGGTTTCTAATGGTCCAGAAATCATTATATTCGAAGATAATATGAGTCATGGTTGAAATAAAATCATTCAATCAGGATTTGACATGTTTGGATAATATTTTAATCATTTTAATCATATTTATTTAAATCATTTATTAATGAGGTAAATACTGCATCATTATTGTGTCATAAATAATTTAATTTATGTGATGTCTAACAATTATAAAAAAATACCATGATATAGGAAATATTTTTAGATTTACAAATAATATTTATAGTAAAAAATAAGACTTATATAACACCATATAAAAATTAATTACTAAAATATTTTCATTTATGTCATTTTGGCCTTTACTTTAAATTAATTAATCTAAATTGTCATTGTCACTTCCAAGTGGATCAAAGGGGTCCCAAAATAGACACAAATATTCCCATGGTCGTTAATGACTAAAAAAATAAGGTTAGGACAAGTTTTAAGGTAATTTTGAATTATTATAATATTCTTTTAACCTTGAATTACCCTATTTACCTTTAACCACGGTAAATAAAAGTCAAAAGTTACTATTCAACAAAAATTATTTTCATCTTAATGAACCAAATTTTACTTCTTGATAACAACCATATATGTCAGATTTTTGAAATTCAATTCACAGAAGTGGTAAAATTTCATTTGAATGAAAATTTCATTTTTTTTAACTACCACTAAGTGGTTTCACTATTCATAAAAAATTGAAGTTTTTCAGAAAAATACCAAAAATTCAGGCTAATAATTATTTGATATTCCGAATTAAAAAATGATTTCTATTTTTCAAAATTCAAAACATAGAAGTGGAATTAATTGATTTTAAAATTAATTCCTTCTATCAAAACAAATAGCGTGTTTTTAAGAAACAATAACTATCAAAAGATGGATACTTGTTTATGTCCAATTTCAAAGTGAAATTTATAACAATGAACAAAATTGGATTAAATGGTAAAAATATATTTTCATTTCACTTTAAAACAAATTAAAAAGATAATCTAACCATATAAATAAATTATATTAAAAGGCACTTTTGAATTAAAATACAATATTTTTCACTATTCATTAAAAAATCAACTTTATCCGAAAATTTCCAAAAATTAACACAAAGTAAATTTTAATGTCCCCATTCTAAAGAAGGATTTTATTTGTTCATATAGAATGTATTAAAGTGACCAAAACTAGATTTAAAAAGGGTTCACCATTAAAAGGCGGTAAATCGGCCTTTTAATATAAATTATGCTTAAAATTAGATTCATTCACATTTTAAGCCTCTAACATTTATTGGATAAAATTAATTACATTTAACAAACATGTATAATCATATTGTATTTAGTTTTTTTCATTCCCACCAATACAATGGCTAGGAGTTAACGACCATTTAAAATAATAATATTATATTATTAGTGTGCAACGTAAGATTTCCATGAAATCCATTATTACGCATCGGGTACGCTATCGAATATAGAAACCCCTTTAAAGTAAAATTAATATTTAATTCACAAATATTAATAAATATGAAAATTTTATATTCTTTATTTTCTTGGGATGTTACATGGACGTTGGTTTTGGGCACCCATATTATGTAAAAACACGTGTCCCATTGTTTTAGGTGGGTATAAAGCTTTATATTGCATTGGTAAAAAATAAAAAGTTTTTTCACTACATACGTAATATATCTAGTGAAATTATGGAATTATTTGGTCACCTACAGCTCGATATATGGAGATATCACAACACACCACTTTTGACATCATGCATTTTCAGTTTGATGGACAGATCAGGTCTGTTGGGCTACTTAATAGCTGAATTGGGCTTGGATGTCTTATTATGAGTTTTATACCATTAATATTTAGAATAAAAAAAATATCATCCCAATTAGATACATTTATTTTTTGTATCATTCACATTAGTGGACATGTGTTCATGGATCCCATGCAATTTGGTCCCATTTTTCATCCACTACATCTTGTGCCCTCCAAATCACTTCCACCTATAATGAAATCGTTAAAGAAAGTATAAATAAACATTTTAACAGTGATACATATTAAATAATAGAATAAAACATGAAGTGAAATTTTTTATTATTTTAATAACTTTTAATACAAAACTAGTTTAGCACAATGATGTAAGGGTGAAAATGAAATAGTGAATCCTAGTGGGAACACACCACCACACCTAAAAATTTTCAATCTTGGGAAAAGTCATATTTCCAAAAATTATGCTCGTAGATATTTATAACTTTGTAAAGATTTAACATTCAATGAAAATTTTATTTCTGATAGAAATGTAATCAAAGAAAAAATCACACCGAAGACTTATTCTCAGTTACCATGGAAAAAGACATCTCAAAAATTGTATCAAAAAGAAATTACATGAGATTCATGATACTAATAAAAGAAAATTATTCCAAATTTAATCATGTCATTAATTATCCATGTGTTTTAGTGAGAACCATTTCATGATATTTATTTCTCTTTCTATAAAGTAATTAGAAGTTATTTTAAAAAAATTATACTTAAATGATCATTTCCACCCAAACATGTCTACAACCTTTACAATAAAATTTCAAGAACCACTCACTAAAAAATTCCCATATGTATAACACGAATATCCTAACCTAGATATCCCCATATGTTGTACATTTCATCACTCCACTCGAGGTTTATTTATTTTTGTTTGTTGTTGATTTTTATTTATATTTTTTTGGGCGTAAAAAATTCGGATAATAGGTACCCATGCATTGGTCAATATGGTACAGAAATGAAATAGATCTCATAAGGAATGAATGTATGGAAAAATAATATTTTATTATAGAGAAAAATTACCCTAAATTATAATTAAATTCTATTATTTAATAATTTTTCACACATCATGGTTATGTTCAAATATGTGTAGAGATATTAAGTGAATCAATTTTCTATTACACTATTCACACAAGAGGGACTATTCTTCTCAAAGGTTTCAAAATGATACATCCATTTATATTATCGAAAAACAACCAAATATCACATGAAAGTCACACCATAGTATTGAATTCTTGATGAAATTAACATTTCCTCAGAATTTCTTTTGAATGTTAGAACAAAAAGTAATTGAGATATCACTCATGCATTTTTAATAACATCCATGATTAAGAAGACATCATTTTCAATGAAAATGTGGTCATAAAAAATTAACATTACAGAAAAAACTGAGGATGGGGGAGGAAAATGAGGATGAAAGTGAAAATACAATCTATAAAGACAAAATTAGAAGAAGAAGAAAGAAAATGAAAATTCATAACTTACCCAGGAATATACCAATCCGCCCAAATGTAGAGTGTGAAGTGTACACACTCTAATAAAATAGAATGTGGTGAGGATAAAATCAGTTGTGTGTCATTGGAATTTTTCTTTTTGGACTTGAGTTCCACCATCGGGAACTCCTGATGGGATTTATGGAAGTGCTTAAGTTTCTGCCCATTGACAGTGAATATTTTATTGGTTTCTTCATTTTGAAACTAAACAACACCAAATGGATAACCATTAGTAATAGCGTATAGTCCATGCCAGTGAAAACAAAGCTTGACTGGATGAAACTTCATCCTTTCATTGTAGATGTGTTCCTTCTTCCCAGTGTGGAACTGGTGATGAAGGATTAGATAGTAGTGGGAAGACTTGGTTCGCTCCTTATAAATTCAGTAGTTCTCATATGAATCTCTTATAATTTTCTCCATCTCCTAAATCTGCAACATCTTTTCAGGAACTACACTAGAATGATTATAATTAGATTTTTTTATTCCTAGTAGGCTCGGTGATAAATCTCAATACAGAGAAGAAAACTCCTTCCAAATACAAGACAATATGGTGACCTTCCAATGGATGTTTTGATGAAAGTATAGTAATCCCATAAAGAATCATTAAGTCTCAGACTCCAATCTATTCAATTATGTAGAACCATTTTTTCCTAGAATCCATTTAACCTCCCTATTTGACACCATGGATTGACCATTGGTTTTTGGGTGATATGTAGTATACACTGTATACCTAAACCCGTACGGACACAAAAGACATTGCGTTTTTTGTTACAGAAATGAGAACCATGGTCACTAATGATGAACCGATGTAATCCAAACCAATAAAAGATTTGGGTTCTCTAAAATTCCATAACTACATTAGAATCATTAGTTCATGTAGATCATGACTATACCCATTTTGAAAAATAATCCACTGCTAGAAAGATGTAATGGTTGTCAAATGAATTGGGGAATGGAAACATAATGTCAATTCCCACAACATATAAAATTTCTTGGAAGATAAAGTGTTTTTTGTCTTTTAATTTATTTTATATAATTCCACATTATTTTACATTGAGAATAAGATTTATAAAAATCATGGGCATTCCAAAAAAGTGTTGAAAAAAAGAGACTAAAATCAATGACCTTGATAGAAGTCCATTGGGGACTAAATTTTCCCCCTCAAACAAGAGTGTGACACAATCTATGGAGAGAATAAAACTCTCCATTAGGAACACAACACCTGAGGATTTTATCCCAACATGTGCACCAATGGTATAGGTCATACCAAATGTACCAATGATACTCATGTTTTATATGGTTGTCCTGGTTTTTATTGAAATTAGTAGGAATTAAATATGATACCATATAATTTATAATTTCGGGATACCAAGGAATAACATATTGCACTCGGTACAATTTCTCATCTAGAAACATGTCATTCATGGTAATAGAGGGGGATGAGTCAATGTATGAGGATGGGTGGATCCTACTAATATAGTAAGATACCACATTGTTATCTCTTTTATCTCTAATTTCTAAATTTAATTCCATAAGAAGGTGCATCCAAGGAATAAGAAGTGCTTTGTCTTCTAGTATATGAAGGAGGTACCCGATGACAACATCATTTGATAAAACATTAACATTGGAAACTAAAAGATACAACCTGAATTTATCTAAGGAAAACACAATGGAGTGAAACTATTTTTCAGTTGTGGTGTATTTTTCTTGGATAGGGTCCACTATAAGTGATCCATAGGCAATGACATAAAAAGCTCAATTAACCTTTTGTGATAAGACTTCCCCAAATTCACTGTTCGTTGTGTCACACATGATCTCAAATGGTAAATCCCACTGAGGTGGTTGGATTACTGGGTGAGACGTGAGACTCCATTTTAGCGTATTCTAAGCTTCCTCACATTTTTTATCAAAAAAATTTTTCTTTTCTTATAGTAGAAATCAGGAAACGGGAGTAAAATATTACTAATTCAATGAATGAAATGATTGAAAAATCTAGTATGATCAAGGAAATACCACACATACCATACATTTTTTTGGAATTGTTGGGAAGAAATTACATTCACTTTTGATTTATCTACTTGAATACCATCCCAATAAATGACATGTCTCAGAACTATACCCTGTCACACCATGAAATTGAATTTCTCATAATTTAATACAAGATTATTTTCAATAAAATGACATAAGACTAAAATAGGACTACTCAAATATTCATCAAAAGAGGATCCATAAATAGTAAAATCATCCATGAATACTTCCATGAAATTCCCTAGGTAATTAAAAAAAAGCAACCTTGCTTCGTTGGAAAGTACTCAGAGCATTGCACATAACAAATGGACTCCTCCTATATGAAAATTTTCCCATGTGGTAGGTGAAGGTTTTCTTTATCTAATACTTGGGGGAAATATTGATATGAAAGTATTCAGATCACCCATTAAGGAAATGGTAATGGGACGTCCCTAATAGCCTCTCTAGAATTTGGTCAATAAATGACATAGGGAAATGGTCCTTCCTAGTGTGTTGGTTTAATCATATATATTATATACAAACATTCCAAGTATTCCACACATGAGTTTGAACCAATTCATAGTTTTCAATTGTTATTAATATAATACCAGTTATTTTAGAATATCCTTGTAATGGACTGACCCATTGGATATCAGAGATGTGGTAAATGATTCCAGTAGCCAATAATTTCTTTACCTCATTTTTTAAAACAACTAGGATGTTTGTGTTTAGTCTATGTTGGGCCTGCCTCACTGGTTTATCCTCGTCATTTAACAATATATTATGTTTGAAAAATGATGGGACAACACCAGGAATGACTGCAAGTGTCCATCCCAAAGATTGTTTATACTCCATAAAAAGTTCAAGTAGGCACAATTCATGGTCTGGAGGGAGTGAACTAGAAATGATTATAGCAAACTGGGTTACATTCTCATGATAGGAATATGTTAATTCTTTAGTAAGTTTTTTTGTTCCAATTCAGTGGAATTTTATATTTATGGGATTGTGTGTGGAAGTGAAAGGAAACTAATCTCATATAACTACTCAATGGTATCGTCCTCATATGTGGAATGAGATTTTACATGTTTAGAAGTATCATCGATGGTCATGTGATCATCAGTGTTCATGAAATAATTAATTAATAAATATTCATGAAATTTTTCTAGACCACTATAACAATTAGTGATTGATTCAATTCCTAGATTTTCAATCAATTATAAAAACACAGAAAGGGAATCAGGGTAATGAAATGAGGTTTTTTTTAGGGAAGGGAGTACATAAATTGAATTAACTTAGATAGAGTAATGTTCTTATGAGAGATTATTCATGGAATCAAGGATGTTGAAATGGGAAATGTCACAACCAAAATCCATAGATAATGTACCATTGTGGGCATTAATTATGGTTTTGGTATTTTTCCTTAAAGGTATCCCCAATATAATCTGGTCATGTTCATTCATCATATCATCTTCCATTTTATGAACATAAAAATTAGAAGTAAAAATTAAATTTTATGTTGTCACAAGAACATCCTCTAACACACCAGTATGATATGTTGTACTTAGATTTTCAATTTCAAAAATAATTACTATTGGAATTTGTTCTTCAACCTGTAATGTAGATTAAATGGTGTGAGGTATCACATTTATAGAGGAACTCAAATCAATCATAACATTGGAAAAGTAATACTCCCTTATAGTGCATGGAATTGAGAATGATACCAAATTGTTGCATTTAGTGGGAAGGGATGGATCTATAAATGATGAGATATTCCTCAGAAATATCACTTTCTCATCACCTCGAAGTCACCTTTGGTGGGTACAAATCTCCTTGAGAAAAATTTCATATCGTTGAATTTTCTTCATGACATCTATCAAGGGGGTGTTACCTGCTCTTTTTTGTACATTTCCAATATTTCATAATCAATGTCAGTTTCTTACTGATTTCTTGGTTGGGTGGACCATTGGGGGAATGAAAGGGGAATTGTGGGGCTATGAGACTCATCAAAAGAGACACTCCTTCCTTTGGAAAGGCTTCTCTTTGGAGAAGGTTTTATCCCACTTAGACCAATTATAGTGGTTGGGATGGCGATTTTCCAAGGAGGGGATGACACTATTAAAGAGGTTATTGGGATTTTAAGATGATTTCCAATCTTAAAGGTAATGACACTAACATTTACCCTATCCCTAGGGTTAACTAATGGTTGAGATGGTAGGTTACTTGATCCATGACAGTGAATTTCCGCCGTAGAGTTAGCGAGTTGGCCTAATTGGGTTTTTCGGTTTTCTGTGGATGCTTGGGTGGTTTGATGGAATTAGAGAATATTTGATGCCATTTTTTCATCATATATTCTAGGATAGGTTATTTGGGGGGGGGGATGGTTTGAAAGTCCTTTTTGGTGGTTGGGTATTACAATGTGGTTTTGGTGGTTGACTACTCTATATCAGTTGGTTCCATTTTTGTTTAGGTTTTTTTGAATACCCCCTTTCATATAAGCTTGGTTTTCTTTCCACCCATGGTTGGATTGATAGTAAGGTTCTTGCCCAAAAGGTTGATTATAAGGGTGAGCACATGAATGGTTTCCTCACAACTCTCTAAAGATTCTCTCAGTTGGGGAATTGGTCAGAATAGTTGGTATGATAAGAACATATACAATAATAGATGGGAGGAGGAGATAGGGATTTCCCTTAGTAAAGAGAACTTTATTGAAGAAGGGTACATACCTCTTCAAAATTTATGTCCTCATTCCTCTTTAATTAATTATTTTTCACTTTATGGACACCTAGAATGGGTCCACTAGACCTTTAAATTTTTTTTGAGTGTTTCATTCCATGTTCTCAATCATGGTTCTTATTGAAATTGAGGTTTTATCAACTTGGGAACCACTTGTAGAATAATCAATAATATTTCGATCAATATGAATGAATCCTTCCTAAAAATACTTAATTAAAAGTCTATCAACTTATTTGGTGGTGTGGAAAACATGAAAAGGCCTTTTAAATATTTCCCAATATTAATGAGGTGTTTCCCCTAGTGATTTCATTATTCACTAGATTTCTTTTCTTATTGTTTCAGTTTGAGAGGCTAGGATGTATTTTTTAAGAAAAATTTGTTTCATGTCCTCCCAACCACTAATTGGTGAATTAATATAGTAATGAAAATATTTTATATTATATTATAAGGAAAAAGGGAATTACCTAAGCATTACATGTTTTTCATCAACATTATCATGTTTTAAGTTTGAACACATAGTGTGAAATTATTTTAAATACTTGTGTGGATCTTCTCAAGTGATTCCATGGAATCATGTTAATAATTGAATTAAACCAGACAAATGATCAAAATTGGATGCCTCGCCTTAAATTTGAATATAAGTGGGTTGGATATCAATATCTAGTGAGATTATTTATTTTAATGTTTGTTTTTTTCATCCATGTTATACATGTTCAATTTAGTTTTAACATGGGTTTTCAGATGAAAAAGAAGGATCAAGAATTGTGTCAATGTGTTGTGTGCCCATCTACAAAGACTTCACTTGTGCATCTCAGTGTCGCTGACGTAAGGTCCTATTTGATTCAAGTTTTAATGGAAGTGTTTCATCTAATAAATAATACATATTGGAAAAGTCCTAAAAAATTATTATTTCAGAAATAAACTTTAAAAAAATGATGGAATAAGAAAAAAAATACTAAAAAATATTCAATAAATTTATAGGAATAACAGACTAATGAAAAAAGTGTTACCCAGAAATGGCATCAAAATTTGATAGCATTGTCATGAAACATAAAATTTATTATTCTTTTAATGGGTATTTATAGTATAGAGAAGAACCTAGGTCATCTCTCATTGAGTGTTGGTGGTTTATAGTGTGAATGTTTTTTATCAAAATGGAGAAAATAAGGGGATGGTTTTGAAAACAATTTTATAAAAATAAATTGATTTAAAATTTTTAATAGTTGATAAATAAAGGTGGTGTTTTAGAATAATTAGAGAAGGAGATCATTTCAAGTTCATTAAATATCATGGAACGTTCATTGTTGTTGGGAGAAAATCCCTCATGGTAACATTAAATCATTTTTTAGGTTGATTGTGTTTGATGAAAAAAAAGTTTCCTTGGTCTGTTGTGTTATTCCATAGATATTGTTGACAACATTTTTTCACAAAGAACCATGAAAAATGAATGCAGAATTTGGAGATGGTACAAAAAGATTAAATACAATGTGGCACTATTTTCTAGTATTTGGGAAAATTTTGGGCCTTAAAATCAAAAAATAGATAAAGGTATTTTTGGTAAAGGAATTTATGTGCGATATTGAAGATGGTATAGAAAATTATATGAAATTCATGTTTCAAGATCATAAAATTGAAATATAGAAAAGGTATGAAGTGAGTGAAAGAATTGGAAATTTTTGTGAAAGTTGAGTTTTCATAAAAGAGGCAGACACGTCCAATTCGAAATAAAATGGGGTTTTGCGCACTCGAATATGATGATGTGTGATATTTCGAATGTTCCATGTAGGGTTCAGAGATTCCTCTAAATAATAGAAGACCCCCCAAATTTGTATACCTCAACACTTAGAGATAATATGAGCACTAGATCACGTAATAATTTTCTGTAAACAAAGTTTCACAAAAGAATTGGAGTAGCGCACAAGCTAAGGTAGTTTCTCATAACATCTATATTGCACGTATGATTGATATTGAAAAAAAGTGTTTTGTGACAAAAAATATATTTTGTGCGCAATTCATTAAAATTGAACACATGACGTAGTAATGGTTGCACAAATGATTGGATGTTTCCCAGTACATCTATGGTAAAGTGGTATTAATTAGTGAATTAATGTGGTACATCAATAGAGAATCTAAATACAGTGGAAGATTCATTCATTTGTGATAATGAATTTACCTACAAGTCTATAAACTGTGACTGTATTATATGAAAAAGAGTTGAGCACACCTCTTTTGAGAGAGTAGTGAGCATCCAAATTTTAATTAGCTGTTAACTAAGAGGGACAATGAGTCCACTCCAAACATTGTAAATATATGTGAGCATTTAGTGGATTTGGAACATCTACAAATCACTGTTGTATGTTCCTTAGATGTACCCTGGTGAGGGTGAACCATGTAAAGTCTATGTGTCCTAGGCATGATTTATTTGTTATCATACCTTGCTATGGGATAGTTATAGAAGAGTGTTTTGTTTAACAATGAAAATAGATTGAATGGGGTAGCTGTTTTAATGAATCAAACCCTAATTCACCCACCTTTTAGGGTATTTGACCTAGTGGACCAAACATTAGTTATGAAAATTTCATATGGATTAACGTAATCATTTGGTTGAGGGTTGTCAAGATCTCGACTTCCCTCTTTCCTCGTAAAACGATGATCAAAGAATCACCATTTCACACAACAATCATGTTTCCAATGTTTGGTTCTAAAACATATAAAAATGGTTACCAAAGGATACTAAAATCATAAGTATTTATTTCAGAAATATGATACTTATCTTATCAAATCGGGACATCCCCTGATTTCCAAAATAATTATCAACCCAATCAGTGTTGAAATAAAAACAAATTCACTTAATTATGAAAAATGAAACATTTTTAGAGGATAATTATATTCAAATTAGTCATATGTAAAATATTTAGCACAAAAATTACACAAATCCAATAGAAGAACATGTTCTGTATCTCCCTCCAAAGTATGTGTGGCTCCCTCGAAATGATCATCCACTAACTAGCTCCTCATCGAGAGGAGGAGGAGGCTTAGTTGGAACTTCAACTTCATCCCTGATACCCCTATGAGGATAGGTTCCTCCAAAACTTCTTGGATGTGGAGAGGACTCCTTTTTGTCTTTGAAATACAAGATCATTTCTTCCTAGCCGAACATACAAATGTTGTGCCCATAGTATCATTTTAAAGGCAAAGTGGAAGGTGATTTTGGGCACATATATTGTGTAAATAAACATGAACCATTATTTTATGTTTGTAGACATACTTATCTTACCTTGTAGAAAAATAATTTTTTCACCACATCATTAATATCTCCACTAAAATTTTGGCATCATTTGGACTCCTATAGATTGCGATATGGAAGGTTCACAACATAAAACCTTTTACATCATGCAGATTCTGTGTGCTGGACAGATCAGGTTAGTTGGACCACTTAATGACCGAATAGGGATTTTATGTCTAAATAAGATATGTATCCCATTAGAATAGATACCATTCCAAAAAATCCCAACCCATTTGGTTTCACTTATTTTTCATATAATTCACATAAGTGGATATGTGTTCATGGATCCCATGCAATTTGGTCCCATTTATCTTCCACTTAATCCTAGGCCCTTAATGTCACCTCCACTTGCAGTGAAATTATCTAAAAAAGTAAAATTTCCGCTTCTAAAAGTGATTAATATTAAATAATGGAAAAAAATGAAGTGAAATGTGTTATTATTTTTATAATTTTTAATAAAAAACTACATTAGAACAATGGTGTAAGGGTGAAAATGAAACAATGAATTGGGGTGCGAACAGAAACCCAAATAGAAAATTATAATAAAGAGTAGATGTGAGGAGATTCGGCTCCATATCCCAAAGTAAAACTATCAAACATGTCCAAAAACACCAAAAAATTATAAAATATACTCAATATATTAAACTATAGTCACTGAAATCATATCATAAATATTTATAAGACATGAAATGTGTGGGAAAATCCCATACAATTATTAGTATATACATATCAAGTAGGACACCCTGAAATAGGAAAACAAAAATAATAAAGAGGGACATGTCATCTCATCACAATTATATAATTCCAATAAGAATATGAGATAGCAACCATATCGATAAAGATGAAATATGTGACCTCTATAAGCCAAATATGCTAAAAAAAACCCCAAACGGAGAGAAAATGGGGATCACTATCTCCACACGCCATATAAGAATGACGAGTCTTCCTATAGATCTAAAAGAGAATTTCCAAATACTATAATGATAAATATACATACAAGAATCCATACAGAGGGGCCCTTGCCACATTGTAATACTCTATAGTCAATGGAGCCACAACTCCAGTCAATCTTCCCATACAACCTCCCCAGAATATGTATGAGGTGGCCTGCACCTCACCACTATTCTCCATAGTCAGTGGACCCTCTACTATAGTGGAGGACCCACTCCCCATTTTATCATGATGATGGGGGAGTACCACACCATATATATATATATGACTTTATCGCCTATTTTGTATGGATATCACTTCAAAAAAACTCATAGGATATATTTTTTACATGCCCAAAACAAATAACTTGTGAAAAAACTTTCATATCATTGCACATACATCAGGAACTTCAAGGTCCCTAGCCACACATACAAACTAGGTTTCCAACATTGGTGATGAATTTATATTCTCAATATTAGGATTTTTATTCAAAAGAAACGTCACCAATCATGCATCACATGATAGAGTTATGACTAATATAATATTTCATTACGAAAATAATATTAATATTATTTAATATTATTATTATTTCAAAAAATTATTCAATGGTTTGAAATCATTTCACAACTCCCCCTTATCTATGAATATGTATATGTGACTCCCCCATGTTCCTTTTCTTTTAAAAAATTAAATCCATTTTAACATTATTAACTCCCCGCTTATCTCTTTCCCATGGATACACAAGTGGAAACCGACCCCTCATTCTCTATGAAACATGCACCATTCAAAGCTCCAACCTTGGATCCATTTTTTTTTATTTTTAATCAATAATAATAATAATAAATATCCAATATTATTACTATTTAAAATAACAATATAACACATCCCTCCACGACTTACATTAAGTAGGATTTCAAACATTCTTTACTAGAAAATCATCGATCATATCCAACCACAGCAACCACACATCCTAATTCATAAGAACTACACATTCCACAACAACAATATATTCAATCATCGACGATGGTCGTATTAAGGCCATGTTTTTTTCAAAACATCAATCACTATCATCTGAATAGATCCGACCAATCTATATTCAAAACCACGGATACCCAATATAATGTCGGGTTCCCATTATCATGCAACACCTTCTTCACATATATAAAAACCAAAGTTGAAATCATGATTGTGATATGTTGTTATTAATAATTAATGAAATGTGATTTCTCCTTTAGGGTTATCATATATTCACCAGGCAACCAATATATCGATGAAAAACACCATGAAAAGAAGAAGAAAGAAAAAATACGCAAAATAAGTCTTGATCGATGGTCATGTTTATTTGGAAATCAATAAAGGAATATAATGAGTATGAGTTATCAAATCAATAGGAATCAATGATTATAATTAAATCCCCAATTCCTAGATCTTTTAAGAGAACATAAATAATTGGAAAACCAACGAAGTGAGATTCGTGAATTAATTAATGGGGAATTAATTAAAGTTATTATCAAATTATACAATGGAATTAAACATGAAAAATATAATGTAAATCCATGATAATGGTTTCATCTTTTGTGAAGAATACATCGACTAGCGATGAAGGTATTTATCATACTAAATTATTTGTTCCTCATATGGTTTTTATAAATCACCATCATCAATCCACATTCAAAATGTTTTTCTACCAATGAAGCACTCCTCTTTCTACTCCATTATCTCTCAGGGTTATACAACTAACCCTTGAATTTTTAGAAAACATAGTATTTTAATATGGTTTCTCAGTGTAGGGTTATTTAATAATAATAAATAAATAATTTATTTATTTTATTAAATTCACCTTCCAATTGTCATCTCTGATAGAACATCTGACACCGAGATACCATAAGTTGTTACTAGGAAAAACCCCATGTTTTGGATTCAATTTTTTTGGATTTCTAGTGCAAGACACTATTTTGGATATATTTTATTATTTTGAAAAAACTATGTGTACGTGATATAATATATTTAAAATTCTTAATACCACCACATTCAGGCACTTTGTGCCTTGTAATCTCATGCCAACCCACTTCTAGGCTCTGAAAATATTCCCTAAAATATTTTAAATCCTTACAAGGTAAAATTTGATTAAGTAAACTCTCCCCACCTTCAATTATTTTTGTCCCAAAATGAAAATATCATACTCAGATAAGTGATGATACTAAGCTATCATCCAAATATACCACTCCAATGATATCTCTTAGAGTTCCCCAAGCTTACAAAAATCAAACACCATACGAGAAACACTTTTCTATTAAGGGTTTTCTCCTATAAGTTCTCAATAAAAAATGGTCTCCTCAATCTACATAAGTTAATTATTTCCTCCCTAAGTGACCACCTCATCTTTGAAAAGATCATGCAATAAGTTACGCATGTTCCTGCTCAACTATGATGCATGGAAAACACAAAGCACCCATTATAAATGTAGTCACACAGTCAAGTGGTATTATACCTCACTAACCCATCATAGTGACTATAAAAGGTCATATTATCCCCATGGATAGCCATCCATCTGAGCCAAATATCTGTGATCCTTAACATGGAGAGGTATCTAAGACATGAGCTACTCATCGAATTAAATATTACACTATCATCATCAGTCCAAAAAGAAATCCTAGCAGCTCTAAGAATTCATAATACACACTTAAATGAATATTCAATTTCATAACCATATTTAGCGCCAACATTATACCCACAAACTCTCTCTCATAGGCTCTAACTAGTGCATTGGTGGTCTGCAAGGTCTCCGACACATGACCAAAAATGGTTCTATATAGTTAGTGTATTGGTAAATGTTGTGATTCCCAATATCTACTTATGTCATATGATCCACTAAGATATGTCCTGCAACTAACATAAAAAACCAAATCATCTATACCAGAGCCCGAACGACCTATTTTACCTGGCTGTTAGTTTGGGGTAAAAAAACTATTCTGAACCAAAACTAATTCCAAAATTCCACATGAATCATCTCTATAATTTTGATGTGGTTATATAATTAGAGTATAGAATTATTCTAAATAGAATTTGATGAATCTGAACTACCTCTTTTACAAATTGAAATCCCAAAATATCCACCAAGATCAAACTGTTTTCACCAACCCATGGGTGAGACAAAAATTTCCTAACTCATAAACATATTGTGACATCCATTCCCTCCTAACTATTTCCAATAGATACTAGTACATCCTCACATCTCCCAAAATTACTAATAATGTAATGAAACTTACATATAACCTCCATTCATAGTGTTACTGGTGGTATAGTGCATCCTCCAAAGAATAACATACTAACCACCTTCAAAAAATCCATCAAGGGCATATCTAGTGGATAACTGGTGACGCAATATCTCCTAATCGAAATCCCCAAATTGTGCCTCTCAAACTCAATAATAATTGGATGGCTAACAACCATATACTAGAGGTATGCTACACCATCCTCACCTCTATGGTTCAACAAAAAAGGATTCAACTACTCCTTCTACTCACATAACAAAAACAATTGGAAAAATTTTATTTGGGAATATAATTCCATAGCTATGTCCTAGGGTGGCTCTCAAGCTAGCACCACCTACACCATTATTAGTTATACAATCACTCTAATGTCATAGAATGTATTCATTAAGAAGTGGACCTAATAATTTCAGAAAAGTGTTCTCGAGAGATTCCCAAAATGATGGTACTCTAAGGGAATGTCTAGAACCATCCACTTGTATCACGTGTTCTCATTCATATATTCCAAGTACACAATGATTTCACCAATGAATTCTACTAAGAACTGATCTAATAAGACCTAAGGTTCCATTTCAAAAGTCCCCCAACTCTATCTGGGCACTAAACTCACTGAAGGGTGTTATCAAGAATTCATATACACCATATCATTTTTAGAAGTCCACATTTTTTATAACTCCTCTCGAACCCAGAGATGATGATGACCCAAACTTAGGTCAAACTCAAAGAACCACTTTCCCCAACTCTACAGTAAAATAATTCATTGATTCTTAGGGTTGTATACTCCTCTATGAAAGTCACCTAATATAAGTGATTTAAATCCAGACCTAACCTCAAACCCTGATCCAACTTCTTGGTGAACATAACTAGGATACCTAGGATATCACACTGGGTCATAAAGAAACCCACCTAAATATATCCTCCTAAACAACTTTATCTCTTGCAGATCTACTGGGATATCTAATATGCCGACACAAATATGGTTCTATCCTTGGGAATAGGTTCGTGCCAAAAAACAATCATCCATGGGATAAAAAACCTAGCACATACTCAAAAAATATTTCATCACTCTCCACCATCATTGAAGGATGCTAATGGATCATAATATCAAATTATATAAGGGTAATACTTTCCAATTAACAAGTAATCAGATGTAACCTCCTATGAATTATCCCATCCTTCTTTATATGGTTTACCTTCTCAGTAAGAAGGAAAATTCCATACCATGAGATGAAAAAACTGCCAACCTCACTAATAGAAACCAACTAAGACTGGATGGTGGTCTACAAGTCCATACTAAGGAAAAAATCATAGAATTTCCATACTACTATGGAATGATTTTATGAGAGGATCTATCTCCTCTCAGATGTAAGTCACATAACATATGTTTGTGATCAATGATCCAATCTATAGGAGACTCAAAACATAGGGATCCTATTAAAGGATCCACTGGTATTGTATGTCCTTTAACAAGGATCAAATCCATGGAAAAGTGGCTTGTGAATGCATACCAAAAATGAAACCAAATAAGAGAACACACAGGTCGTACATCGATCACACCATGATCCATAGGGACTTGAGCCTCTACTACTTGAGGTTGTATTTCCCATTTCTAGTTTTCCCCCATAACTAGGTTCTACCTTGACACCTAATCACACCAAACCTCTACATTCATAGAAGTCAAAGGAACTCATCCGCCACTCCAATACACTATCATATTTGGAAGGCACTGACATTACCATATGTTTATAGATCATGGACAAGAACATGTCTCAACGGGGAAAGATTATATCTACCTTGTGTGCCTGAAGCCACGTGAACATTACCAACAATGGGATTTATGGATGGCCTATATTAACCTATAGAAGTCTCATCATGAGGACCACCATCAAGAGAGGTCCTATCCAGGTGGGGCACTCACACCATAGGCTCATGGCGGTCCTCGACTATGACGACCTAAAATTTTATAATTGAAATTCCCTTTTTTAAACTAAATAAGTTCCTTATTTATGTAATATAAATAAAAAAACACATGCAATACTTTGGTTAAATTGGATTGTTATTAGTTAAATCTTATTGAATTTAAATTACATTCAAGAATCATTTTTGTCGATAATATAGAAATTGAATAATGATCATATTCTTCTTATATATTAAAGGTAATGATAAATTCCAATTGATAAAGACAAAATACGTGATAGCCATGACCATTAGAATCATACCCTATAAAGCTCATTTATCGGAGCATCCTGTGTTGATAGAATCTCTAGTATTTTCCCTTGAAAAATACCAATCCAATATTTAATAAAAAATTCACTAAAAAATTCATTTATGAGATATGTTCATGCTCATCAAGATCATGTACCAATCCATGTTCTCCGAACCACCCCAAAAAATATATCATTATCACACACCTTACTTATAAATAATTCTCTAGTGTAATAAAGAGTAATGTATCATGACCCTAATAGTATAAATATATATATTTATCTCAATAAAATATTTATTATATTTATTCATTATTTTTATTAATTTATAAATTATTATGTAATTATCTTGATAAATATCAAATTTTAATACAAAAAAAAAACAGAAATTTAATTTGTCGGTACCATGAAATTTTAAATAATACATTCCTTTTAATGAATTCATGATTTTTTTAAAAAATATAATTTAATAAAATATTATTTTTTAATATTATATAATATATATTATATAATAAATATAAATGATAATATAATTTTATAAAGTGAAAATGTAATTTTTATAAGTGTTTTCAAACTGTTATTTTCAATAAATAATATTTCTCTATAAAAATAGATTTCAATTTAAAAGTGCAATTTCTAATATTTACTTAAATATTTTGATAATATAAGTATTTTTTTGGAATCATCATTTAAAAATTATTCAAAGGTGAAATATTCATAATTTTCTAAGATAATCAATGTTTTGGGTAAAAATTAAATACAGTGTAAGTATACGGTATGTATTATGACATAATAATGACCGAAATGTGATATAATATGTGCCATAAATGGTATCCATGAAAAAATATATATTTAATATTTTAAATAATGTATATTTTTTGGTTGTTTTTTCAATTTCATAAAGCATTAATGAATCCTCCAAAACCTAAATTTTATTTGAAGGTTTTAAAATCAATTATTTGTATACATGTCTCTCTAACACGTCACCCTGTGTATTATTTTTATTTGATTTTTTAATGTAAATATAAAAAATAAAGCAACTATTATTTTTTATAAACCCTATGAATAACATAGGATGGTTTTTTTATTACAATATTTTATTGTCGCAAACCAACATTCTGAAAATAATAAAGAATTTTCCTCACTATTCCTATATAAACCCACCCAATCTCTCATTACTCTTAGTCGAGAATAAATGGAGCACAACTATAATCTTTCCTTTCCCCTCTAGATCCCTCTCAAGATATGTCTAATCTCACAACAATCTCCACCCAAAATTTTGTAAACACCCTCTCAGGGTATATAATCCTCTCTTTCACTTTATTCAAGAACGTTAATTATGTAATGCCTTTTGTCTTCCAATTCCTATTGATGGGATATTATTTTACCCATCCATATTAAATCCCTTATGATCTAAAAGTGGTTAGAATCACCCATTCAATATCATTAATCTCTTTCGTGATTTATTATGTACCCCTGTTATGGTATCCGAATTATCCTATAATTTTCCACACTAAATGGTTATTAAAGAACCCTTTTTCTCTTATGCATTTTAATTCCAATTTTTTTGGGTTTTATTATGTTTTTCAATATATTTATTACTTAAACCATGATTTAAAAGTGATTTTATATCCCTTGACCTCTCATTATTCCCAACCATGATTCAATATGTACTCACATTATGTTACTGAAATTATCCTATGATTTTACCATACCAAATCATTGTATTGTGAATACCATCACCATTTTCACCCAATGGTATTCACCTCGACATGAATATACTTATTTAATTATATAATTAAATGTATTTATTCCACACTCCTTAATCATGGGATTAAATATGATGATATATAATCCTATGTTGAATGCTTTATGTGGCACACTTATGCATGTATATGATATGAAAGAAATGGGTGTTCCTAGAATTATATAGCACTTTATGCATTGGGTAATATTATTATCTCATGAGATTTATTTTATAGGATTAAGTAGTAAATTGAATTTATTATGAGTCTATTTACACCATGTTATGATATCTTAGAAGTTATTCTTTTCCAATGTTTATAAATTCATGTTTACTGTTGTTTCCTCTTTCATGTGATTCTTTTATTCTGTCATGTTGTATCATTCCTCATTGTTCAAGATTATGATTCTCACCCATTTATGTCCCATTGAAAATCCTATTGAATAAAATGTTATAATCTCATCATGTTATCTTTTATTAACTTATTGGGTTTTATATATCACCCCTTTCCTTTGTCTTTCCTCAAGTTGTCCCATGTAATTTTAAAAGCATTGAAAATTTAGAAGCATGCTAAGTTGGTTTTCATTAATTCTGTTGTATACATATATAATGTTGATGTTTTATGTACCCAATTTACAAAATTCACTAGGAATATTGATCTCCTAGGTTTTAATAATTGTGTTTTTATGTAATAAATCATGAAATAATGTGTTATAAATATAAGGGTTTCCATAATTGGTATAAAAGGAACCCTTATTTAGTTTTTTGGATTATATTTAAAAACACTAAACAAATCCTAAAGTATAATAATTAACATTAGAAAACATCCAAAAAAAAATTATAATATATTTATGTTGACTCTAAGAAAATAAATCCTTTCTTGGATATGACAAGTGGATGTGGCTCTGACATAGATGTACCTAGGTGTAAAAACTCTGAAGACACCTTAATGAGAAACAAACAATTGGGAACTAGTAAACAAAAATAGACCTTTCTGCACACCTAGTTTGACACTCATTGGGGATATTATTTGATAAATCTGCAAGATCATCATGAACCATTACCAAGGGAATAAAATATTCCCATAATAATTTATATTACGAAATAAATCATTGATAACATTGATTGAATCCTACAAATTTAGAATTTATGTAATATTTTTTATTTATGAGTTATCACTTAAATATTCATAGTCTCTATTTTATGTATTTAAAAATTTAAAAATTATCATAACTAATTTTCCTTTTATTATAGATAATATTTATAAATATAAGGAACTAAGTCAAAAACCAATGTGAGGGGAAATGTGATGACTTTCTAAATAGGATTTTTAACCATATAGGACTAGTAATCACAAACTTAATGACTAGACATTCTAAATTGAATAATGCATTGAATCGAAACCTAACTAAAGAGGAACGCTCAAATACCCCTAATAAATAGAAAGCTTCAAGTGATACCTTTATGTGGAAAAGGACTCCAAATTTCAGTAGATCTTCTGGTCAATTAATTATGAAGATATTGATTGGCTCCATTGAAATGGTTATCTACATCCTTCAATGATATGGGAAGGAAAAGCTTGTATTGGGTATTTATCATATGGAAGGAGAAGCTGATCAAAGGTGTACGTTATTCAACAATACAAAAGCTAAGGATGAGATTAATGTGATGTTGTACAAGGAATTCTAGAAGCAAATATCCAAATAATATTTTCCTCACACCATTTGATTGAAAATGGAGAGTGACTTCTATAGCCTTAAGAAAAAAGATGATGAATCTTTTTGGGCATACAAGGAAAACATCACAAGACACTCACGATAAACTGAGTATTTTTTGTTACCCACAATGTTGACCAACTTTTTGGAGGTCTAACACTGAGTATATGAAAATAATTTTCCATTTGGGACTTTGAAAATTATCATGAAATTGTATGATGTTCCCTCAAAGTCAAAATGGAGATTTGTGAATATCAAGGGTCTCAGAGGGATAAGTAGTGAAAAGTGGAATTTAATTATAGAATTGTGATACATAAATCAAATTGTGGAACAAAATCTCAAAAAACCCACTTATTAAAGAAGTTGGAAGAAGTACCCTGAAAATTTAATGTAACACCCCAAGATTTCATAGTGTGTTATTTCTTCAAAATAATTCAATAACTTGCACTACACGCAACACCGAGTTCAAGCGCACCATGACTTACCAAACAAGCCGTTCAAAAGAGGTTATGAATAGTATTAACTAAATTTTAAACTTTATATAATCCTTATAATTTTAGAATCCATATTATGAGTTTCTTAGACATAATGTTAGAACAGATTCATTTTCAGTATTGCACTTTTACCAACTTTTAATAGTGAAACCTTTTTAAATATAATATATTAAACTTTTGAATAAATGGGGACATCAAAAATTTAAAATGAAACATCCCAAGCTTCCATGGTACTCTTTCCTTTGAATAATACAGTAGCATGTGTTGTACGCAACAACGAGTTCTAACACATCATAACCAATCAAACTAGCCGTTATGAATAGTAATACCTACTTTTTGAAATTATATATATTTTATATTTCAAAATGGACTTCATTTTTATATTCGTAATATCTAATTTAGCCTAAGGTGAAATTTTGGTACTTTTCGGATAACTTTAATATTTTGATGAATAGTGAAAATTATTAAATTTTAATTAAAAACAACTTTTTTAATCAAAATAATTAATAGTGATAAATTATTAATTTTAGTGGTTTTAAAGTATATTTAGAATATATTTTTACCATTTAATAAAATGTTGGTCATTGGACAAAATTTTACAATTAAACCGGACATAAACAAGTGTCAATCTTTTGATAGTTATTATCTCTTAAAAACACGCTTTTTGTTTTAACTACGGGAATTAATTTTAAATTAATTTCTGCCACTTCTTTGTTTTGAATTTGGAAAAATGGATTCCATATTTGGAATCAGGATGTTCAAATTGTGTAAATAGGTAACTTTTATTTTTAGACATTTTGAATAATTACTTCGGTAAATATTTTATTTACCATGGTTAAGGGTAAATCCAGTAAATAAGGGTTAAAAAATAATATTATAATAATACTAAATTACCCTAAAACGTGTCCTAGACTTATTTTTTGATACATTTTCTACCATATACATATTTGGGTCTATTTTGGGACCCCATGGAGCCACTTGTAGGTGATAGGGACACTTAATTTTAATTAAGTTAAAATAAGTACAAAAATGACATAAGCATATATCTTTTAGAAAAACAATTTTTACGTAGGGTTATATATGTTGTATTTTCAAATATAAATATTAATTAGAAAGATAAAACGATTTCCTACATAATAATATTTTATTTATAATTTTTATACATTAAATAATTTAATTTATTTATGACACAATGATGATGTAGTAATTACCATAATATTGACAAATTAAAATAATTGATATTATAAATACCAAAATAAATATAATTTGAGACTTTTAATGAATTAAAATAATTT
Source organism: Viscum album (assembly GCA_963277665.1). NCBI lineage: Eukaryota > Viridiplantae > Streptophyta > Magnoliopsida > Santalales > Viscaceae > Viscum > Viscum album. The sequence continues at coordinate 1,548,209,997 of OY728140.1, forward strand.
TATAGGATAATATAAAATATTAGTATTGATTTAATTAACTTTTTTCGATTTAATCATTCTGTTATGAGTTTCACAAAAATCAACTATTGAATAGTGTCAAAATTGACATAAAAGAGTTTTTAAAAACATATTATATTATTAATTGATATTAAATTCCTAAAAATCTAAGGTTCGGCCAAGAGACTTATATCATGATATTTATATCATTAATGGACCACTTGGGGGCCGCTTGGATGTATATAGTATGTTTATTGACCATATAATATAAAAATACAAAGAGACATTGTAAAAGTGAAACTAATTAACTAAAAGTTAATACTTAAATATAAGGTTAATATAGTATCCCAAACCTGTCTAAATTATATTGGTTTAATGTTTTCCAACCTATACCCACCTTAAAATTTAGATAAACAACTTTGGAGCCATTATAAACCAAATATGAATTTATTATAAATTAATATTTCTAGCTTTTCCAAAGGTGCCCCTCACCCCTCTTATAAAAGGGCACTCCTCCTTCTCATTTATTCACACCTTCAAAGCCTTTTGGTTCTGCCAAAATCTACCCAAATACTCTCCCATCTTCCCTCACTACAACCTAGAGGCTTTATTTTGATCAGAAATCCAACCTAAGGAGCCCTTTTGATCAAATAAAAAGGAAGAACCCGAAGAAGAGGTAATGATTTCACCACCCTTTTCCAAGTTCCTTTCTTCTTCCACTTCTTCTTCATTTGTTATTACCATTATAAAATAATAACTCCAGTATCATATATATACTATGATGTTATTATAAATATGGTACAACCATATTCAGTATTCTATCCACCCTTTGAATAACATGTCACCATACGTGCGTACGTACGGCTTATCGTCTCCACGTCGTGGTGTAATTGTTATTCAATATATTATTATTTGGATGGGTATAATAATGATGTGTAACTCATGTAAATAATAAATATAACATATTAATTATTCTTTATATATGATATAACATCCATTTATATATTATTTTAATATCAAAAAAATGATATTGTCGCTCGTGCGTACGTACGGACTACCATCTCCACGAACGCGATGAGATTCATTCTCCATCGTATCCATTCATGTATAATTATCATTTGATGATTTAAAAATAATGTTTAAGGACTTGATATCATTCTGTATATGAATAATATACAACCTATCCATGACAAACATGGATTATGTAAAAAAACATATAAAAGAAAACGAGTAAGTTAACACCCGAAACGACGATAATACTAAGATATTATTAACAAAGCAATGTTAAAAGATCATATATGATATCATATGAATTTATATGATTCCTGTGTAATTTAATAACAATTATTTTACCATTATACATGAGTTTAACCAACCCCAACCAAGTAAAAGTACAAGGTAAGGGTTATTTCACAATCTCTTCATTATCCGAGGTTGTTTATACGTAATAATCTACTGGGATCTCTTTATCATCCACATCCATGTTTCTTAAAAATGAATTTAAAAACATTTTTACTATTTACTAGAATATGGGTTAAATTAATTTATACCCTTGTTTGACTTTTTATAAGTGGTTTATAAAGGAATCTTTCTGTCGTTTTCCAAACAAGGTCCTTTTTAACCTTTTCGACAGAATTAAGGTAAGAATGTTTTTTATATATTATACAGCGGGTGTGGCTATTTACAGCCATTATAAAATCTTCAAAGCTTCCCTTACAAGATTATAAGAATGTTTTCAAAGTAAATGTTTTATTTTATAATTATGTGACTTTTAAATGATTTCAAAATGAATATATTAAGAATTTTTGAAAGGTACTCTTTATCAAGAACATAATTTTAAATGTTTTAAAGATTTATCTTTCTAAATCTTTTTAATTAATGTCCATGTTTTCAAAATGATTTTAAGGATTTATTTATATAGACATGAATGTTTTGAAATTATATTTCTTTTAAAAAGTTTCAAAGTGGTATGGGACACTTTGATTCAAAAATATCTTTTAAATTACTTCCTTTATAAATGTGCGACTTTTCAATGATTTCGAGAAAAGAGATATTTCTCTCAAATTGTTTTGATTTCATCTATGTCAACATCCTTGATAGATTTTAAGCTTATTTGATGTTGATTTATTATGATACAAAATTTTTGTGTTGTATTGAATGTTTTGTGATATGTTTTACTGTGGATGTGTTATTTTTATACCATTCATGGTTTATGGAGAAAGTATTGACATTTCGTATGCTAGTTTTAATGCAAATGTTTATGTTATGTTTAAACCTTTTCATATGGGAATGCATTGGACTTAATATGTAACGGGTGGAGCCCACTATAGCTCCTCAATGCATCAGTAGGTCTCATGAGACAAACTAGTTTCTTGGCACAAGGCCTTGGAAAAATCTTATTTGTAGTCTTGGCACGAGGCCTTGGCTATGTGGTTATGATAGTCTGGCATTATGCATTCCATCATTATGAAAGTGGTTATTAATATTACATGTGATTATTCGATTAGTAGAATATCCATGTTAATAAGTAAATGACATTATTTCATTTTATTTTGTCCATACTATGTTGAAGTTCAAGTTTAAAAGGCTTTTGTTTTAGTTATACATTGCCTTAAATGTTTATTCTTATTTATGAAAGTTTCCGCTATATTGTTATCCTTACTAGTCATTTGAGATCACCCCTTTTCTATGTTTTATTTTTCCCAGGATGTGAAGAAGTAAATTATGAATGACCTGTAGGGATATTATGAGGGGTTAATAGTGTGGTCTATGGAGACAATATGTTGTTGTAGTAGTTTTTCATCTTATGATGTAATGTAAAACTTTATGAATATATCTAGTGTTTCCAAGGCTACTAAACCAATCGGTCTTTAGAGATTTGATCTTTCTTGTGATCATGCTAATGTTATGTAATAATGCACCGTCTCTAGGTAATTGGGGTCGGGGCGTTACAATTTGTATCAGAGGAAGTTTAGTACAAACCATGGAAGCTAGATTTAGATAAACTTTGATTAGAGCACATAGACCTATGATGAACATTGAGGATTAGTATAGAAGAACTTCCTAGAATTTTGGTATTGTAGAGATTTTGTGAGTTTTCCGAGTAATACATCCATGTCTGGATACGAGCAGGTAGAGGCGGATCTGGAACAAATGTAACTAGGGGTAAAACCCGAAAACACCGCTTTGATCTAGACTTGAATGGGAACTGGTGCACGAAAACGGTCCATGCTGCACTCTTGGTTACGACACTCCTGGGGGATATGCTTAGGATAATTCTCATTTTCTTTACAAACCATTATGAAGGGTTTATGAGTTTATAATTCCTTAAAAGAGACATTATTATGATTATGAATTATATCCATAAACTATTTAATTTATGTTATGTGTCTTACAAGTTTGGGATTAGGTATTGTTATTCATAAACTAATCTAGTGTATGCCATTGTTTAGAAATGGTGCCCAGTAGAAGGAATGAGAACTCCAGCAATGAACATGATCCAAAGAGAAAGAAGGATCATATCTTTCATGGTCTTAAGCCAGAATTTATAAGAGAAATAGTCTCCCATGTATTATCATCATATAAAGAAATAATATCATGTGTTGATAAGATAAGTAAAGAGTTTACTGATTCCTATGGCTTTGAAGGGAAGCATGAGGAGAAAAGGATGGAAGAGAGAAAGGTGGATAAAGGGAAGAAGGAAAGAAGAATTTTCCAATATGTGATAATTGTGGGAAGAAACACCCTGGAACTGGCCTGAAAGGAATGGGAGTTTGTTATAAGTGTGGAGGAAAAGGGCACTAAGTACGTTACTGCAAGGGTAAGAAAATGGTTTCAAATGTACAATGCTTAATTTGAAAGGAGTTTGGACACTACGTGAACCTATGTCCCAGTCATCAGACTATGCCGCAAATGATGCTATTGGATAATAATCAAGTTATGATACTACCACAGATGAAGAGGAATTATTAGAGTTCTTGTGTTGATTATGTCATTTGAGTGTTGTATCAACAATTTACTTGTTATAATAATTATGGAGTATATAAGGATTGTACTACAGTACTATTTCATTAAGGACTTGAGATTGTGTGGAACAAAGAAAAGTGACTCAATAGCAGGATAAGTTTTTGGAAAATATATGGTTAAGAGAATGATAAACCATAATATAGTTCTGATACTGAGGTAGTGATTTTGGAATAATACATGATTTATTTGGATAAATTATATTGGATATTCTTGACTACCTTGAAACTGATTAATGATTTGTATATTCCATCATTTTTGGGGTTTAAAACATTTTTTTATTGAAGGAGTATATCTATTATTCTTTAAGGAATAAGGGAGCATGAATGTAATCAATAACGTTTTATGGTAATTCAGGATGTTGCAGTGTTTTAAAAGAATACATGATGAAAGTTCTCACATGTTATTACGCAGAAAAAAAGATCTTTATTGTGCTTACCTTCCTTATAAAGTTTGGGCTGAAGTATTTTGGATAGTTCTAGTTTGGAATATTTTGGATTGCCATAAAAGGACAACCCGGAGGTCGGGTGGCAACCCGTCGCGTCCGGAAAGGCCGCGAGACTTGAACCCACAACTGAAGGGCGACAAGGGTGTATAACCTACCACTGAACCACGTGATGTCCCGAATTAAATAATGTAGTTTTTTTAAAATATATGGTAGATGAATTATAAATTCGTTTTTTAACCCTATACGAATAGGATAAATAGAATATTTTTTACGTTCTATTATCTTTTAGAGTGAAATATGAGTTTGTGGTAGAAATTAGTTAACAGATGGAACTCTACTTGCCAAGAATATATTTTTCTTCTTCTCTTATTCTATGAAAAAATTAATTCTTATACTTTATTTAAGGAATCCTAAAACAAAAAATGTGTTATCCTAATACCCTATGTTTTGTTGAACCGATGGTATTTCAAATCATCATAGATTGATGAATTTAAGGACCACAATTTTACACTTGTTTGTGATTGATGACCTCAATAACTACCTATAAATATTTACATTTTTCCTCTAATTATATGTCTCTAATTTCCACCAATGTTCTCCTAATAGAGATCATAATTTGGTGGTGACCCTTTCATTTATCTTTTCCTCATATTAAGACTGAATTTTAGTAACCCAATTTCTGATGTGGGTTTTCCCACAAAGATATTTTCTATTTTCAAACATTTATTTTTGAATAAAAATTTCAAATTGCGAGGATGCAATTTATTGAAGGAGGGGAGAATGTAACACCCCAAGATTTCATAGTGTGTTATTTCTTCAAAATAATTCAATAACTTGCACTACACACAACACCGAGTTCAAGCGCACCATGACTTACCAAACAAGCCGTTCAAAAGAGGTTATGAATAGTATTATCTAAATTTTAAACGTTATATAATCCTTATAATTTTAGAATCCATATTATGAGTTTCTTAGACATAATGTAAGAACAAATTCATTTTCAGTATTGCACTTTTACCAACTTTTAATAGTGAACCATTATTAAATATAATATTTTAAACTTTTGACTAAATGGGCACATCAAAAATTTAAAATGAAACATCCCAAGCTTCCACGGTACGCTTTCCTTTGAATAATACAGTAGCGTGTGTCGTACGCAACACCGAGTTCTAACACACCATAACCAATCAAACTATCCGTTATGAATAGTAATACCTAATTTTTGAAATTATATATATATTATATTTCAAAATGGACTTCATTTTTGGATTTGGAATATCGAATTTATCCTAAGGTGAAATTTTGGTACTTTTTGGATAACTTTAATATTTTGATGAATAGTGAAAATTACAAAATTTTAATTAAAAACAACTTTTTTAATAAAAATAATTAATAGTGATAAATTATGAATTTGAGTGGTTTTAAAGTATATTTAGAATTTATTTTTACATTTTAATAAAATGTTGATCATTGGACATAATTTTACAATTAAACCAGAAATAAACAAGTGTCAATATTTTGATAGTTATTATCTCTTAAAAACACGCTTTTTGTTTTAACAATGGGAATTAATTTTAAATTAATTTCTGCCACTTCCATGTTTTGAATTTGGAAAAATGGATTCGATATTTGGAATCAGGATGTTCAAATCGTGTAAATAGGTAACTTTTATTTTTAGACATTTTGAATAATTACTTCGGTAAATATTTTATTTACTATGGTTAAGGGTAAATCCGGTAAATAAGGGTTAAAAAATAATATTATAATAATACTAAATTACCCTAAAAAATGTACTAGACTTATATTTTGATACATGTTCGACCATAGGCATCTTTGGGTCGATTTAGGGACCCCATGGAGCCACTTTTAGGTGATAGGGACACTTAATTTTAATTAAGTAAAAATAACTACAGAAATGACATAAGCATATATCTTTTAGAGAACGAATTTTTACATAGGGTTATATATGTTGGATTTTTGAATATAAATATTCATTAGAAAGATAAATATATTTCCTACATAATTATATTTTATTTATAATTTTTAGACATTAAATAATTTAATTTATTTATGGCACAATGATGATGCAGTAATTACCATAATAGTGACAAATTAAAGTAATAGATATTATAAATACCCAAATAAATATAAATTGAGACTTTTAATGAATTAAAATAATTTTCTAGGATAATATGACATATTAGGATTGATTTAATTAACTTTTTTCGAAGTAATAATTCTGTTATGAGTTTCACAAAAATCAACTATTGAATAGTGTCAAAATTGACATAAAAGAGTTTTTAAAACAAATATTATATTATTAATTGATATTAAATTCCTAAAAATATAAGGTTCGGACGAGAGACTTATATCATGATATTTATATCATTAATGGACCACTTGGGGGTCTATTGGATTTATATAGTAAGTTTATTAACCATATAATATAAAAATACAAAGAGACATTGTAAAAGTGAAACTAATTAACTAAATGTTAATACTTAAAGATAAGGTTAATATAGCACCCCAAACCCGTCTAAATTCTATTGGTTTAATTTTTTTCAACCCATACCCACCTTAAAATTTAAATAAACAACTTTGTAGCTATTATAAACAGAATATGAATTTATTATAAATTAATATTTCTAGCTTTTCCAAAGGTGCCCCTCACCCCTCTTATAAAAGGGCACTCCTCCTTCTCATTTTTTCACACCTTAAAAGCCTTTTGGTTCGGCCAAACTCTGCCCAAATACTCTCCCAACTTCTCTCAATAAAACCTAGATGCCTTAGTTTGATCAGAAATCCAACCTAAGGAGCCCTTTGGATCAAATCAAAAGGAAGAACCCAAAGAAGAGGTAATGATTTCACTACCCTTTTCCAAGTTCCTTTCTTCTTCCACTTCTTCTTCCTTTGTTATTACCATTATAAAATAATAACTCAAGTATCATATATATACTGTGATGTTATTATAAATATGGTACAACCATATTCAGTATTCTATCCACCCTTTGAATAACATGTCACCATACGTGCGTACGTACGACTTGCCGTCTCCACGTCGTGGTGTAATTGTTATTCAATATATTATTATTTGGATTGGTATAATAATGATGTGTAACTCATGCAAATAATAAATATAACATGTTAATTATTCTTTATATATGATATACCATCCATTTATATATTATTTTAATATCAAAATAATGATATTGTCACTCGTGTGTATGTACGGACTACCGTCTCCACGAACGCGATGAGATTCATTCTCCATCGTATCCATTCAAGTATAATTATCATTTGATGATTTAAAAATAATGTTTAAGGACTTGATATCATTCTGTATATGAATAATATACAACCTATCCATGAAAAACATGGATTATATAACAAAACATATAACATAAAACGAGTAAGTTAACACCCGAAACGACGATAATACTAAGATATTATTAACAAAGAAATGTTAAAAGATCATATATGATATCATATGAATGTATATGATTCCTGTGTAATTTAATAACAATTATTTCACCATTATACAGGAGGTTAACCTACCCCAACCAAGGAAAAGTACAAGGTAAGGGTTAGTTCACAATCTCTTCATTATCCGAGGTTGTTTATACGTAATAATCTACGGGGATCTCTTTATCATCCACATCCATGTTTCTTAAAAATGAATTTCAAAACATTTTTACTATTTACTAGAATATGGGTTAAACTCATTTATACCCTTGTTTGACTTTTTATAAGTGGTTTATAATGGAATATTTCCGTCATTTTCCAAACAAGGTCCTTTTTAACCTTTTCGATAGAATTAAGGTAAGAATGTTTTTTTAACTTATACGGCAGGTGTGGCTATTTACCGCCATTATAAAATATTCAAATCTTACCTTACAATCTTATAAAAATATTTTCAAATTAAATGTTTTATTTTATAATTATGTGACTTTTAAATGATTTCAAAATGAATATATTAAGAATTTTTGAAAGGTACTCTTTATCAAGAACATAATTTTAAATCTTTTAAAGATTTATCTTTATAAATCTTTTTAATTAAAGTCCATGTTTTCAAAATGATTTTAAGGATTTATTTATATGGACATGAATGTTTTGAAATGATATTTCTTTTCAAAAGTTTCAAAGTGGTATGGGACACTTTGATTCAAAAATCTATTTTGAATTACTTCCTTTATAAATGTGTGACTTTTCAATGATTTTGAGAAAAGAGATATTTCTCTCAAATTGTTTTGATTTCATCTATGGCAACATCCTTGATAGATTTTAAGCTTATTTGAAGTTTATTTTTTATGATACAAAACTTTTGTATTGTATTGAATGTTTTGTGATATGTTTTACTGTGGATGTGTTATTTTTATACCATTCATGGTTTATGGAGAAAGTATTGACATTTCGTATGCTAGTTTTAATACGAATGTTTATGTTATGTTTAAACCTTTTCATATGGTAATGCATTGGACTTAATATGTGACGGGTGGAGCCCGCTATAGCTCCTCGATGCATCAGTAAGTCTCATGAGACAAACTAGTGTCTTGGCACAAGGCCTTGGCAAAATCTTATTTGTAGTCTTGGCATGAGGCCTTGGCTATGTGGTTATGATAGTCTGGAATTATGTATTCCATCATTATGAAAGTGGTTATTGATATTGCATGTGATTATTCGATTAGTAGAATATCCATGTGAATAAGTAAATGGAGTTATTTCATTTTATTTTTTCCATACTATGTTGAAGTTCAAGTTTAAATGGCTTTTTTTTAGTTATACATTACCTTAAATGTTTATTCTTATTTATGAAAGTTTCCGCTATATTGTTATCCTTACTGGGCATTTGAGCTCACCCCTTTTCTATGTTTTATTTTTCCTAGGATGTGAAGAAGTAAATTATGAATGACTTTCAGGGATATTATGAGGGGTTAATAGTGTGGACTATGGATACAATATGTTTTTGTAGTAGTTTTTCATCTTATGATATAATGTAAAACTTTATGAATATATCTAGTGTTTCCAAGGATACTAAACCAATCGGTCTTTCAAGATTTGATCTTTCTTGTGATCATGCCAATGTTATGTAATAATGCACTGACTCTAGGTAACTGGGGTCGGGGCGTTAAATTTAATGAAGTGTGTGAGGAAATAATTTGGGTTCGAGGAGGAAGGGCATCATTCTATCAATTTTCGAAAAGAGGAACCCAAAAATGTTATGGAAAAAAGGAACGATCTAGTCCACCCATTTCTCATTTTACAATATTTTATCTTCAAGGAACATGGAAAATATTTGTGTCAATGCACTAAGCCAATGGTTTTTGACAAAAAATGATGATAAAACCCCCAATGCTTTGAGAGAAAGGGTGACCTCAATTCATCACAACTACGGATGTGGATTACAAAAAAATGAGGAAAAGTATAAAATTTATTCATTCAATAATGGAAAAAATAATTTTTTATTCTAGTTTTACACTTTATTTTTTATCTATCATGATTATTAGAACTATTAAGACACCACTGTAAGGCGTGAAAGTAGAGTTTTCAGTGAAAAAAATGGGTTAATTATTTAATTTTTATGTATATTACTCCTCCCTTGTCAATATTTATGGACTAAACATCCTAGAAAAACTTATGATACTCCCATTATATGAATTTGATTCTATTATTGGTTTGGATTTAATTTCCTTATATAGATAAATCCAAATTTTTTTAGAGAATCAAATCAACCTCTATGTCAGAAATCACCCTCTGATTCTATACAAGTGCATGGAGGTAAATGACTATTCATTAGTATCATGATCTCAACCATGGATATTATGGAACTATGAGAAGGCACATATGTCTCAAATGATTGAGACTATGGAAAATATGATCCTTGAAGAAAATAAAATTGTGAGGGAATATACAGATTTATTTCCAAATGTATTTTCTAGTCTCCCTCCTAAACGAGTGCTTATGTTCTCAATTGAACTTATACTTTGATCAAGTAACATTCCTGGGCATGTTATCAATATTAAATGGATATATGTTTTACCATAAAAAATATTAGCAATTAGAGGATGGCCAAGGACAACCTTTATGAAGAATGACCATTGTGTGCATGGATTAATTGGGTAATATAGTTGATTTTTGAGAAAATTCTAATAATTTTCAATCCCTATAAAAAAAAGATAACTCAAAGAGGAGTAATGTTTTTCTCAAATGAGGATTGTGAGGATTGTTTTAATGTGCTAAAGAAGAGTCTTATTAATAAACCATTGATCAAATTTCCCACCAGTGGGGAAATATTTTTGATCTATAGTGATGCATTCAAAAAGGAATTTGGTTGTTTACTCAAGAAAAATGAAAAAGAGATAGCCTACTCCACCCACCAACTATAGATCCATGAGAATATCTACCCAACTCGTAATCAAGAATATTTTTCTCTGATCTTAACATTAAATATATATAGGGATTATATATATTGGGATATGTGTTATATATACAGTCCATAAAATAATCAAGTATATATCCACACTAAATGATCTTTATAGGTGACAACAGATGTGGTTATATCTGATCATAGATTATGATTATTCAATCCATTACCATCAGTGTAAATAAGACAAATAAGTCAATGCTCTGAGTAGAAAGGATCTCACAACACTATCTATTATGAGGATTTAATGTGATCCAATATTAACAGATATAACAAATATTTAAATGGGATTAATAAAAGGATCTCTATACTACCATTCTCCAATAACATCTCATCCATCTATTATTGAGAGTGTCAAGAAGGCTATGAAAGATTAAGAGTGTATATAGAAGTAGGTAGTGAATAATAGGGAGGTAAAAAATGATAAATATACACTACTACAAAAAAACATTTAACAATACTAGAATCAGCCTTTATGAGTTTTAAGAGATTGCAGACAACCTTAGTGCGAAAAAAAGTACATGGCATTTATCAGTGCTAAAAAATCGATGATAAATGGTATATTTACCAGTGCCAATAAAATCACTAATAAATCATACATTTATCCATGAATTTAAAATCTCCAATAAATTACCTCATTTATCAGTGATTTTATTTTTCACAGATAAATATACCCTTTATCAGCACTTTTATTTTCTCTGATAAAAGTATGATTTAATAGTGTTTTTTAATATGCTGATAAATATATACTTTATCAGTTCCTATATAAATGAATATAATGGTGTATTTTCTCAGTAAATTTATAATAACTTATAAGGGGTGGATTTATTAGTGATTTTAGTAGTGTTGATAAAGGTGAAAACTACATTGTAATGCTGCAGCACACCGTATCAGCAGAAACAAGGAAATGTGCTGCAATAACACACTACATCAGCAAAAACAACAATAAAAATTAAAAAAACAAAATAAAAACACCGAATTTATTGGAAATAAAATATCTAACATAAATACAAGAAAAAGAAAACATTATTATTGATTATGTTAGTTGTTTTTCCCAAAAATTAATGTACATTTTGAATAAAAAGGCACACTTTGAGTCATATTGGTAACACCGTGAGTGGAATTGAGGTTTGACTGAGTCCTACACATCAAAAATTACTTAATGATGGTTTTACTAAAGTAATAAATCAATCAGAACTTTTTTTTCATGATTTTGAGTAAGCTAGTTGTTTTTTATTAAAATTAATATTAATTTAGAGTAAAAAGATGCACTTTGAGTCATACCGGTCACAACATGTGTCAGATTGAGGTGTAGGTGATCCCTACACATTAAAAATGACATATGGATCTATTTCCCAAGGTACCAAAACAATCCAAATGTGATTTCTCAGGTTTGATCATATCTATTATTTTTTTCAGTATAATTAATGTCAATTTTGAATAATAAAGACACACTTATAGTTATACTGGTCACACCATGCATCGGATTGAGGCGCCGCTGAATTATATATGTCTCAAATTACATATGAATAATTTTTATAATGTATTACAACAATCGGAATGTGTTTCCATAGTTTTGAGTATGCCACCTATGATTTTAACTAAAATGTCTTTTTAAACTAGTAACACACACTTTGATCCATACAGGTGGCATATTTTGAGAGTATTACATGAGACTAATTCATACACTTCACAAATAAATTATGAATAGGTTTTCTAAATTACCAAGAAAATTTGAGTTTTTTCCTAGTTTTCAGTGGGTGACAATTTTTTGTATTAAAATGTCAATTTTCTACTCATAACTATCACTTGGAGTCATATCGGTAAGATCGTGCATCGGGTTGAGGTTTGGGTGATCCCTAAAGTACGAAAACAATCTGAATTTTTTTCTCAGATTTGAGTGTATCTGTTGTTTTTTAACTAAAATTAATGTCATTTTTGAATAAAAAAGATTCACTTCAAGTCATACAGGTCACAACATGGGTTTTATTTTGTAACGATTGAATGTTACACATCCAAAATGACTCATGGATGATTTTCCTAAAGTATAAAAACATTCAGAATGTGATTTCATTGTTTTTAGTATTCCCCAAGTGTTCTTTACTAAAATGTCACTTTAAACTGAAAACACACAGTTTGTGCCATACAGGTGGAATTTTTTTGTAGGTTTGACATGAAATTCATTCATACACATAAAAAATTAATTATGAATCGTTTTGAAAAATTATCAATACAATCCTTGTCATACCGATCACACTATTCATTGTATTGATGCATAGGTGATCCCAAGACATAAAAAAAATGTATGGATCATTTCCCTAAAGTACCAATACACTCTTAATGTTTTTTCTTGGGTTTGAGTATGGAAACTTAATTTATAACTAAAATTAATATAAAATTTTAATAAAAAAGACACACATTGAGTCATAAAAGTCACACTATGTGTCAGATTGAGGTGTGGTTGAATGATACATGTCCCAAATGACTCCTGCATCATTGTCATGAAGTATCAAAACAATCATCATGTGTTTCCTCAGTTTTGAGTACACCACATGTTTTTTTACTAAAATTTCATTTTAAAAAAGAAACACACACTTTGATCCATAGAGGTGGCATTGTGTGTGGGTTTGACATGAGGCTAATTCATATATTTCAGAAATAAATTATGAATCATTTTCCCAAATTTTCAAGACAATCCATGTGTGTTTTCTTGGTTTTTAGTGACTGTAACTTTTTTGTATTAAAATGTAAATTTTAAATTATTAACGAACATTTGGAGTCATATCTATCACACTATGCATCATATTGAGGTTCTGGTGATCCATATATGTCACAAAGGATTTATAGATATTTATACTAAAGTAACAAAACAATACAAATGTTTTTTCTCAGTTTTTAGTATGCCAATGTGTTTTTACTAAAATTTAATTTTAAATAGAAATGTATCACAATGGATATTATCTTAAGAGAAAAGTGTTGTGAAGAATTTTTAAATAATTATTATTAAATACGATCATTATATGATTCTTATTCTACATAATTTCCCAACAATTTTATTATTTGTTTTCCAGCACATCATATCCTCCTCTTCCTAGGTCTCCGCCTCAGTTCTTTCCTCTACCTCCCCCTCCATGTCAGTCTCTGACACTAACTCTACCTCTACGTTCACATCTTCCTCAACATCTTCCTTTGCCTATGTTTCCACCTCTTCCACTACGATTGAAAACAATTTTTTTAGGCTTGTAATTCTAAACAAATTGATTTCTTTCATTACTCCTCTCCTTGATAAAAAGATCAAAAATAATATATAATAATTCTGACACAAATTATTATTTCCCAAAATATATTTTGAAGGTCATAACTCTTACTATATCACAAACACTGCAGGTAATCACCTATTTTTTTGCCAGCATACATTCTAACAAAACATACGCTGCCCACACGTCTATAAATAAATTGATTCCTTATTTTGAGTAACTCTTTTGTCAGTAACATGGTATTATTGTGAAAATATAGACAAATAAATTGCTGTAAAATACGTTTAATGAAACTGTAATTACATATGGAAGATACCTATTCAGGTATTTAGGTCCTTTTATAAATTATGATTTCTTTCATAAATTTGTAAAAATAATCTCTATAATAGATTGAATTAACTTGTTTTGGACAATATAGAAACGTTGACCAAAAAAGTAAATATTTTGTAATGTTTTGGTAGTTAAATATTACTATATATACCTTAATTTATTTCCATTTATATTAATCCACAAGCTTTAGTATTTTAGACACTGACACCATGCTATGATATAGCCTGTATTTAGTGAATTCCCTATCATAAAACATTATCAGGTAAACAATTATCAAACAAATAATTCTAATTTTATCTATAAAATGTGGATTCTAGTTTATTACATATTCAGAATACACATCATGTGTTGTTTATTGGTTGGAAATCCATTCATTGAATCCAAAAAATAAAGATTTGGGGTATCTATGTTGAATGCTATCAGAATCTAGTGCTTCCTAAAAAACAAAAACAATTAAGTAATGAAAAAATTAAAAATATATTATATGTGATTAAATCACAGAGCTTTACCCATGAAGTGCTTGGAACAAAAATATTTATTTTTATGGTTATTTTTTATTAAACTCTTTGAGTAGCTCGTATTGTTTTCTTTTAAATTTCTTCCTCATTCAAAGTAATTTCTAGCATAGTAATGATATAGGGATTAACGATTCCAAAATGCGCTTCACTAGATCAACCCTTTATATATTTTTCACATAAATAACTATAACAAATATTAGTTGTTATTAACTTCAATAAACATATTTATATCATTATTTGGTCAGACGTATTATGAAACTATACCTTATGTATGTATTTAGAACTGATTCACTTATCCAATAATGAATGAGAATCTCATTTATATCTCAGGACCAATTCCATCTTTTAAGGAATCTCTAAAAATTATTCTTCATATTCAATGTAATACATAGTGTTATCTTTAAATGTGGTCTCTACATGATGTTCTATGATAATAAATATTTCGATGGATCTAGAGGGGAGATGGTAATCTTGAATGGTAATTTTTTTTTTCTTGGTCGATTCACTAGATTTTTTTGTTCGTCCTTTTGTTTCTCCACCACGTTATCCATCAATAATATCATTCATCGCTTCAAAACGTTTATCATCAACTGTTAAATGTTTTTATTATGATTTTTTTGAGAAATACATACCTCATATATCTTTATAAGATTAGATGACCATGATATTAACGCTCCAAAAGATGCTTTGACCGTTATAATATCTGGACCATCAAGTGGAATTGGAAACTCAATAGTCTGCACATAATCTACCTCAATCCCCACTCTCATGTGAATTTTTTGGAGGGGTTAATTATGTAGCTACTCTCCCATGATATTATAAACTATACCCATCACAACAATGTTTTGCATGGATGTTGAAAAATAAAAATGACATACAACTGTACCTTGTAAAAATTTAGTAATATAATTTTATCATATGTTGTTTGATTCACATTTAAGAGAAATATTATGGATAAAATTTATTAACTCAGATAAGATATGCAGTTGTGTGGAATGAGTAGCCTCAAAGATAGTGGGATCATTTGGCTCATTTGTCAATCTTTTCTCCACCACTGGTTCTCATTGATCTTTTCTTATACATTGGTCTTCCAAACTAGACTGAAAAATAATATCTTACAGTGTGTCTATTTATGTATTTATTTGCTACATTATTTTTATGTGTCTTCTTGTGGTTTATCTTCTTATAATATGTTTGAGGTGAGACTCAAAAACCCAATCAACTAATGTGAACATATTCTTTAAGTTTCTTCAAAGCTACAAAAACTATCTTTTCTTCTAGTATAGTCATTGTAAATTCTTGCGTCTAAACCATATAAAAAATATGAACAAATTTATTTTTAAGTAATATTGTTATAAATTATAACTAATTAAATTTATTTCATACTTTCAAATTCTTCCCATACTGCTTTTGTGTTTTCATCAACAAATATACCATCCATATTTAATGAGCCTCCTTACATAGAACATTATGTGGAATGGTAGTGGCATCAGATTTTGATTCCTCACTTCGCATATACATAAAAAAATATATGTTGTTTCATATCACATAATTAAACATTTATTGTTTATTTAAACTACATTAAAATTTCTTCTATAATGAAGTGTATCCATCCATCCTTTATCATAGGGGTATACTTTTTTTGATAAACATTCTTTATTTTTAGTATTTCTTCATAAATTAACAATTTTCAATCATGTTGGATAAATTAAATAATTTCAAATAATATATTATCAACCATAATGCACCTAAAATGATTTCTCATTGCAATGATTCCTAATATTTGTATATGTTTCCTAATTTATAATGTGTACATAACTAAGTGGTGGGTGGGGATTTATTTTCTCGCTTTAATCCATAATATATAAAGTAATTAGTAAAGTTTCTAAGACACTATGGGATTTTACATCAGCCATTAAGACAAATTTGTTACTGAAATATTATAAAATAAAAAATCCTGCTTGGAATAATGAAATCTAAGTCAATGTTTCATTATATAATTTTTCAAAAAAATAGAGAATGTATATTGTAACATTACTGTTATATATTTAAAAAGGATTTCCTTTTTTACAAGTTAGAAGCAGCACCATGAGTCAATATCAATCGACACATTCATCAACATTGTGACCCTAAGATAATTAATGGACATTTACTTGTTGGGGTCAATAGGTTGGTCGCATTGATTCCATCCAACCAAAAATTTTATACCCTAGCATCTTTACATGATAATTTTATTCAAAAATGTGATGATGTGTCATTCTTTTTTTTCTTAATTTTTTTCAACAACATCTGGTTGATCCATTAATAATTCTACAGTTTCATAATCAACAATTTTTCATTTCTCAGGATTGGAAGCATCATCATGTTCAAAATAAATCATCTTCTTGAGTATTAAAACATTCAATTTGTCTCGAATACCAACAATTCAAATCACTTTATGCATCAATGTCTACCAATTGCATGAATCTTGCATGAAATTTTTTAACTTCTTGAATAATGATATAATACTTCAATACTACATTATTACTAACCTTCACTTAATTTGTTTAATCCATCCACATAATCTTGGTTCACTTCCATCTATTGATGATGGATTTGAGGCTACTCATTCCTTTTTTCATACTAGTCTTCCTCCCATCACTATTTGGGAGGTATGTCATCAATGAACATTGGAAGCACAGTGATGGGAGGAAGTCATGATTGAAGGATGGAGTCCAATCCATCATCAAGAGATGGAATATAATCAAGCATATAAGGATTAAAGTTTCCTAGGAACCTACACTAATGGAATCAATCAAAAAGTCTCCTCAATTGAAGAGGAATTATAATACCTCCACAATAATGGTCATGAATAAATAAATCTCACCCCAAATACATTGGAAATCACTTCTTTCTACTCAATGATTCCTCACCTTCATGTTCTGGATATTTCCTTCCTCCATAAGATCCCTCTAATAACATACATCCCATTAATGGGTGAAATTTTCAACTTATGCTCAGTATTGATCTAGAATATTTTTAATCATATAAATGAAATGAATCTATTCAATGCAATCATAAATTTATTATTATGATATTTTACCATATTTTCTTAGATGAACCATACATACTTCTTGTCATTGAAATATATACCACAAATTATGAAGTAGATCTACAATTACCTCAATGAATGTCCTGCTTTTCTACTAATAATGAAATTATCGGTTGTAAAATATAATATTGAATAGAGGTATCCCAAAAAAAATGTATTCTTGAATTTGAGGAGATTACACTAGAAATCAATCACAGAAATATTCTTGAGGAACCTCGATCACCGAAGAATTTGAATCACCTTAACCTATTGATAAAGAATGATAAAAAAAGAAGAGAGGTTTGGATATAGAATGAAATAAATGGTTAATTACCATATGGGTATTGTATTCCTTTATATAGACTATATATTTAATAATTAATTCCATGAGAATTGACCTCCATCTCATGGAAACTGGTAATTTCATCACGTTGGAGCACTTGTTTCACTGTGTGTATCAATAAATGTTTCAATCCATATATGATTCTCCTTATTATTTTTAATTGAAGAGAAACCATTTGTCAGATATAACTGAATTCATTCATAAAATATCATATATTTAATCCCCCACCAAAATATATGTTGGTAATATATCATAGCTTTGATAAAAGTATCTATAAGCTTAAATTTCCATTTATGGTTCAAGGATATAAGCAAATATGATGTCTCTATTTTTTGTATTTTGGACATGGATAAAAAATTACATGACATATTGGATATAAAAAAAATCAAAAGTATATTTTAATCAATTTTTTTCTCTCTATAGTTATTCACCAAGATATGTCTTTTTAAATTATTTTTTTTCCTATGAATTAATTATCTCTCTTTTTTATTAGTAAATATATTAAGAAATTACATTTTTCATGTTTTCATGATCAACCATCGACCATGGATAACACAATTACTTTGGGGAAATACATTATTTATATGTTGTTGTGTATTTATAATTCCATTTTCCCAATGATTTATCAACTATATTCAATAAAATAAAACTTTAAAATAATTACTATTCTTTTCTCACTAAATAAATTCCCCATCACTCTATGTATCCCATTATTAATGTTTAATAATAATCTTGAATTAATTAAAAAAACAAAACTCTCACAACATGGATCACTAAAATAATTTTTTGAATGTAAATAATTAATTCAATATTTTTTTAATTCATTGAAAAATTATTCAACAAAATCATAAATCTTAATAACCCATTTCATGGTTTAACAATTTACATGAATAACCTAAATCAACAAAACATGTTTTAATGATTGTTTCACTTACTTTGGTCCCTATATGTTCATCACCCATAAATTATGACCACAACTTGGTATCCCCTAATCATTAAAAACCATCATAATTAATTCTTTATAATCTATAATCTAGTATATAATATGAATTCAATGTGAGAAACTACCTATATTTTGGTACCCTATATTATTCAAAGCAATAGAAAACCGATGGGGATGAGAGGTATCCTTGTTAATCTCAACAGGAAAGTAAACCATCTATGTGTGTCTCTAGAAAAAAATGGGGTGTTCAATCAAATACATATGAAATGAGAAAATGATGAAATAGAACCACACTTGTTGTATTTCAGTAGTTATGAGAAGAGACGTAGGGTTTCTCTTGTTTATGAACAATGCAAAAAAAGTAAAATGAAGAACCTAAAACATCAAACAATGATAGAGGAAGAGCAGAAAATAACATACATTCGATTCCATCCTTGATTTATTTGAGGGAATGTAGGGGAGTCGCTCCAGAAGCATAGGAGACCTGCAAGAGTTTGAGAATCACGAGTTACTGAGTCATGGTTTGGGGTTTTTAAATAGATCAAGGACTTCTTTAACAGTACTTTCAGAAAAGTGCTGAAAAAGATACATTTTTTAGTGATAAATTCATATGTACTCATAAAATGAATATTTATCATTTTTTTTAGCAAAAATAAATCTCAATCATTATTAGTGCAAAAAATGTGCTGACAAAAGACATATTTATCAGCACAAACATTTAAGTACTGATAAATCTATCTTTTCATAGCATTCTTTAGCACTGATAAATATTGATCTTTATTAGTGCTAAATCAGTGCAGACAAATGTTTTATAACTATCATTATTTAAATTGATTTATTAAAATTTTATAATTATTTCAATAAATTTATTATAATTATTTAATTATTTAAATAAGTATATTATAATTTTATAAAATTTTATATAATTTTATTACAATTTTATAATTATTTAAATTAATATAATTTTTTATTTGTAAATATAGAAATACTTATTTAAAAAATAATAATTATTTCATTATAATAAATATAAATATAGTAAATATTCATTTATAGATATATTTATTTATAAATATTTATTTACAAATAATTATTTACAAATATATTTTTAACATTATTAGTTGATATATAATCTTAAATGTACATGTTTTAAAAAAGAATGAAATTGAATAATTCAAAATGTGTACAATTTAAAAATATTGACAAAATGGATAAGTTTTACTAATTAAATATAAGTTCTTAAAAAATATGTATATATATATACTGAAGTGGATGAATACATATTGAAAATACTAAAACATAGTAAATATATATATATATATATATAAAATAGAAAATGATCAAATTCAAAAGTAAAATAAAAAATAAAAAAAACCTTTAAAATGAATACCATAACTATAGTATTAATATCAAATAAATAAAATTGGCCGATTGGAAACATAATATATATTAAATGTCTCATGTTATAATGAAATTATAAAATATACTAAAATTTGAATAAAATACATAAATATTAGGTGTACATGTTTCTAGTGCATTTGTTTATACAAATGCATTAACATATATATATTTATATATATATGTATGTGAAATTAATACAAGACACAACATTTGATACTGGTTAAATTGAAAAATCAAACAATTTTAAAAATTAATATGCCATTAATATGTTTTTTATTAACATTTTATATATATTATACTTATTCATTTTAGAAATCTATATTTATTATATACTATATATTAACATTTATAATCGATATATATGTAAATTAAATTTATTCATTTTTATCAGAAATTATTTTATTAAAAAAATGTTTCATATTTTTCTTAATTTGCACATTTTTTTATTTGTTAAATTTTTCATTTTATTATGGACCTTTGTTAGAGCTAAAAAGGTACTAATAAATGGAAACTTTTATCAGCACTAATAAATGGAATATTTTATCACAGATTAAAATAAATTATTGGTAAAGGTTTCGTTTATCACTGCTAAAATAAAGCGTTCATAAAGGAAAATTTTTATTAGTGCTAAAAAGGTGTTGATAAAGGGTTCCCTTTATCAGTGCTTTTTTAGCACTGATAATGGGCTGCCTTTATCAATTTTTATTTTAGCTCTAATGAATAAGAACTGTATCAACAGATTTTTCTTTCATTGATAAATTCAAGTTCTACTGTAGGGATGTTTTGTAGTTGTGATAGAGTTATAAGGTTTCGAAGCTGAATTTGTGTCCCATAAAAACTATAATTTAAGAGGGAAATTCTATGCGTATATCTTAGTATTATTTATTCATCCAAGAAGAACTAAGGATTATACATATTTGAAGAAAAATTTGTTCTGTGATAACGTGAAGAGTGAGATTGCATAATTTGTATCTTGATTCTTGGTATGCTAGTAATTCAAGGCTAATCTTTACATGTATAAGGATATGGTGCAAAATGTTTCTTACTTGTATGGAAATAGGAAAGAATAACAATGTATTTTCTTATAGGACTCCCAATTACACCTAAATGAAATAACACAATCTAGGTATTAGTCTATATCATTACTAAGTAAGTGAATTTCATTTCTATAAATGAAGATTTATCTCTTGACCAAACCACCACGATATACATTTGAGAAGAGGTATGACTACATGGAGTGAAAATATCTATTGTATCTTATTGAGATATATGGTTTACCTTGAGGTTTTCAAGAAGCCTTCAGCAAAAGTTGAATATAGAATTCATCTTTATCAATACTTATCATCCTCATACGGAAGGTTAATTTGAAAGTACCATTCATAATCTTGAATATATGTTCAGATCATATTCAATGAATTTCCATGTATATTGGGATCAATTCCTTCCCATATTTTAGTTCTCATATAACATGTATTTCTATTATAGAATTCAAATGATCCCTTTATTAGAATATGTATCAGACTCTATCTTGTTGGGATGATGTTAGAGATTGGAAACTTATGGGACCAGATCTTTTATAAGAGATGACAAAAATGGTCCAAATCATTTAGCATCACATGAAATCCACACAAATTCAATAGAAAATCTATTAATGGAATCATAAAAAATACCTAGTATTTGAGTTTCTTGATAATATATTCCTTTTTATACCTCAATGGAATAAATTCATAAGGATTTGGAATTAGAGAAAGATTATTTCTAGATACATCAACCCCTTTGAGATATTTTATCATATTAGAGATGTAGCATATCGACAAGAACTCCCACCATACCTATCTCAAGTAAATGATGTATTTCTTGTATCCCTTCTAGAAAATACATATCAGACCCCTCACAATTACTAAGTAAAAAGGTGGTACCATTGGGTAATGATCTTTCATGTGAGTAGAATATAGTGAAGATCATATATCATAGAGAAAAAGTTCAACAAAACCAGAAAACTCTCCTAGTCAAAGGGTTATGCAAGAACCACGAGTTTGAGGAAGACTAATGAGAACCATAATAAGTGATGGAACAAATGTACCCATATTTGTTTTTTCATATGAAATGAAAATTTTTAGGGGGAAATTTCTGAAGGATTAACTAATGTAACGAAAAAGTATTTTATAAATTAAATTCCATTTCCAAAATTATTGAGTGACTTATTTATGTAATGTAAATATAGAAAACACATGAACTACTTTGTTTATATTGGAAAATTGTAAATTATATCCTATTATAATTAAAATAACATTCATAATCATGGAAACTGACAATATAGTCATTGAACAATAATTATATGATAAGTGTATAATAAGTGTTATGATAAATTACTCTTAACACAAAAAAAATAATTGATGGCCTCGACCAGTAGGATCATACACTATGAAGCCCATTTATCAATTATTCCAAGGGAGATAACATCTATGGGATTTACCCTTGACCAAGTTGATTCCAATATTTAACAACTAAATCATCAAGAATCCATTTACATTAGAATTTCAATATCATCAAGATCACAACCCAAACCATGTTCATCGAACCACCAAATGAAAATATCATAACCACACACCCTACCCTTAGAGCATTAAATTGTGTAATAAGGGGTTATGTATCTCAAACCAAACAGTATGAATATATTTATTTTATTTAAAATAATATATTTATTATATTTATTTATTTATTTTTGTACTTTATAAATGATTATGTAATGATTTTGTTTAAAATAAAATTTTAATACTGCAATACCTGTATTTCATTTTTTGGAAATATAATATTTAAATTAATAAATTATTTTTGATGAATACATGAATTTTTAAAATAAATAATATTTTAATAAAATATTTTAATTATATAGTATATATTAAAAATAAATGATAACATAATTTTACAATTTCACAATGAAATTTTTATAATAGTCAGCAAATTGTTAATGTCGACAAATAAATATTTATAAAAAAATATGGATTTTAATATAAAATTGTAATTTATCAAATTTATATATAATTTTTTTCAAAAATAAATATTATTTTAAGAAACATCAGGTAGAAATTTTTCAATGGATAATTTTTCATTCTTTTCAGAGACATTAAAATTTTTGGTTAAAAATTAAATACAATATAAATATACGATATGTATTATGACATTATAATGACCCAAAAGTTAGTAATATGTTATATAATGGGCATCAATGACAAAATATATATTGAAAATTTAAAATATTGTGTTTTTAGGATATTTAATTAATTTTATAATTCTTTAATGAATCCTTAAAAAACAATATTATATTTTACATTTTAAAAATCAATTATTTGTAGACATGACTCACATTCATGTCACCCAGTTTATTATTTTAAAGTTATTAGTTCATGGAATTATAAAATAATGTATAACAATTCTCTTTTACATAAACAATGAGAAAATCATGGATGGTTTGTGCTTTTGATTACTTTATTTTATTGAGTCCAAAACCTATGTTTTGAAAATAATAAGGAACTCCCCTTACTTTTCTTATTTAAACCAACCCAAAATATCATTACTATTCACATGAAATACCTGTAAAATGAATATATTCTTTTTTTACTCTCTATATAACTCTTATGGTGCCCGTAATATCTAAATAATCTTCCCCCATGATTATGGAAACACACTCTCAAGGTAAGGGACCATCTCTTTCTCCTCATTATTCTAGTACCGTCATTAAGTAATCCCTGTTATATTCCAAATAATTAGGATTTGATATGATTTTACACATCTCAATTACTTAAATTATGTTGGAAAAGTGATGATATTCCCCTTTAAATATCGTTAATCCCTCCCATGATTCATTATATACCCCGGTAATGCTGCCGAAAATATTCTGTGATTTTTTCATGCCAAACATTTGTTTAAGATACCGTTTTGTCATATTCCATTTAATTCCAAAATATTCATGTTGGATTATGTTCTTACATATCCCTACTAATTCATTTATGATTTACAAGTGACGATTTTCCACTTTCACTCTCTATAATTCATCCCATGATTCATTATATGCCAATGTTAATCTGTCAAAATCATCCTACGATTTTTTCATGCCAAAACATTGTATTGTGAAGACTATCACCGTTTTAATCAAATTTTATTCACATAGACATACTTATTCATATTTTATTAGGGTCATACATGTATTTATTTCACAGTACATAATCATGGGATAAAATTTGATGATATATGATCATATTTTGATTGGTCTATGTGGCACACTTGTGGATGAAAATCATATGAAAGTGATTGGTGTGTGTGGAATTATATAGCACTCTAATGAATTGGGTAAGGTTATTGTCTCATGAGAAGTCCTATGTGGAATTAGTTAGTAAACCCAATTCATTATGGTAATTTTTTTCACCATCTTATGATGTCATGTATGTTTAACATGGATTATATTTGTGATAGGATGTTTATGGGTGGTGCCACATTCCCTTGTCAAATTTATGTTATCATGTTGTATCATGCCTAATTATTGATGATTTGTATCTAATACCTTTTATTCCCCATTGAAATTTCAATCCACTTACATTTCATGCTTTCATCAAGTTATGTTATTTTTATTCCCTTAATGGCCTTTATATCTCACCCTTTCTTATGTATGTCCTTAGGTTAAACCATTTAGTTTAAAATCTATAAATTTTTTGAAGCATTTTAAGGATGTCTTCAATAATTTTGTTGTATCCATGTATCATGTTGATGTGGTATGTACCTAATTTCCAAAATACAATAGAATTATTTATATTTTAGTTTATAAGAAGTGTGTTTTTTTTATAATAAGTCATGAAATAATTTGTATTATGGATAAGGGTTTTCATATCAACCTCTTGATAAGGGGGTATATATCACCATGAATCCTAAGTTATCTCTATTATTGAACCCCTTGATATGAAATCAATATGAGTGTATCATTCGGTTATTCATCCAAAGATAAAAACATCTCCATGAAAGAAATTGGTCAGCTAGAATAATAACCTGATCGGTCGGGGTCTACACAAGCTATAAATCTTGGAACAATATCTCATGTCAATACTCTAATTCCTGAGGGTATGGCTCACCACGGATACTCATTAATCCCTAATGCTGGAACTCGTGTAACACACTAAGCCTCTTCATACCATAGTCTTTCCCTAATTTATCCATCCACTACTCAACATGCAGATGAACATCTACCTACACCACTTGATGAGGTTCTATGCTCTGTTCCATAGGTTTTATCACTACTTGGTGCTCACCTGTAGGAAATACCTCATGTATCGATCCTTGAAATGAGGCATCATCACACAATTGGTAATTTTCAAGACACTTTATTGAAATCCTAGATGCCTATTGTTGTGGAACCATAATGAATGTTATCAATACATGCCATGGTCAAAGAGAATATCTGGGGAGCTGAATCATGATATACATGGAATTAAATAGATTCAATCATATATGATTCAGGTACCATTATTTTTTCTTTAATAGATGTCTCATAATGTTATTTTGATATAAAAGTATTTAATGTATCAGTATGCAGACACCCAACCATATATATGCAACATTGTAGAGTAATAATACAATACAGAACATCTATGGTATAAAAATGCATGAACTAACCACTAAGAAATACATATCAAGGTAAAAAAGAATAAAATAATTTATATAAAGGGTTATAATACACTCCCAAATAGAAATACAGTGGTAAAACCAAAACTTGAACAATCTATAAATAGTATTATGGGAGAAATTCAGAATCTAAATCCTGGAGCTCGACCATCGAACATAGTTAATAGCACTCGATATTGCTATGATCCTCTGTCCCAGGTCCCCCATATTTATTTCTAACATATCTATCATCTTCATAAGACTTGAAACATGTGGGAAAATCCCATGTGGGTTTGAGTACATAGATACCCATTATGACACCCTAAAATAACCAAACACAAAGCCTCAATATATAGTGGTTAGTATATCCCAATGAAGGAATGTCAATAAGAATATAATAGAATATCTATTTTTATAACCATAACATCCATAACCTCCACAATCTAGATATTCTCTTCAAGAATCCCAAACAAAAAGATAATGGGGACCTATATATCCAGGTCCCATATAAGAATGATGGGTCTTCCTGTAGATCTAAAGGTCCATCATGGATTTAAAAAATCACTAATTGTCATAAAAGAATCAGTTTTGAGGGACCTTCATCTCAATGTAGTGCTCCATAGTTATGGGAGACATAAATAAAGTCAAGCATCCCACAAAACGTCACCAGAATCTATGTGGAGTGTCTCGTATAGTACCGATATTCTCCAGATTTTAGGGAGACTCAACACCAGTGGAGGATATTTTCCCAACCAAAGATCAATAATTGTGGAGTACTACCCCATATAGAGAATATTTTTGACCAGATGTAGAATGGGTGAGTACCAACTCTACCCATATAAGGACTATAGGGGCCCCGCGCACTACAACGATTGGAGTGTCAACCCCAGAATCTCTCGGATCAAACCCAATCACTATCATCGATCAAGTATCACTGAATGAGTAAAAAATATTTTAACAAATATCTTCATATATCTAATACTAAATGTTAGGCCACCATCACGTTCTATGTGGAAAACTACTCCGTACAGGTATCATAGTTTCCTAAATATGAGTCTAAAAAATCCTAAAAAACACATGATGTTTATCATTTATTTGTCAAGATAGACCATAAACTCATAGATATGTAACCACAAATGACTATGAGTCTCTAAATGTATCATTTAGTTGATATCCTAGTCTATACCCCATAGGATAAACTATTTAAATTCAAAAAATAGCCATCCAGTGAAAAAAATGCTTATTTTTCATAGCACATACATCGGGAATATTTTTTGGCCAAAGTCACAGCTCCAAAATAGGTTTCTAAAATTAGTAATAAATTTAAAACATTAATATCAATGTCTTGATTCCAAAAGAAGATCATCAATCTGATGTCTCATGAAGGATTCATGACTGAAAAAATATTTATTAATAACAACAAGAATTATAATAATATTTTATATTATTATTATTATAAAACATTAATCAAAGGGATGAAATCCATGAAAAAACTCCCCCTTTATCCTCGTTCAAGTCCATGTGACTCCCCCTAGTTTGTTTTATTTTAAATAAATTAAATCCCATTTAATTTTCTTAACTCCACATTTATCTCCTTCTTCCTATGGTTACATAGGTAGAATCCTACAAATCATTCTCCACGCAACATGCAGAAATACAGGACCTAAACATTTATCCCATTAATAATTTTTTAATATTTTTATCAATATTAATAATAAAAAATAATAATAATGATAAATATTATATGTAATAGTTATTTAAAATTATAATAACACACCTCCCTCCACCATCATTCGTAAATCGGATTCCAACCTTTCTTCACTAGAGAATCATACATCTTATCAATCCATAAAAATCACACATCATGTGTTATATAGACCCTAAATTCGGAACTAAAATTGGATTCCATCTTCACTGGTGGCCAAATTTAATCCACCAATTTCTTGGAATGATCAATCAATTTCCTATAGAGAGATCCAATACATCCAACTTTAAAAACACTGATACCCAATCCAATGTTGAGTTCCCATCATTAACACCACACCTCTGTTACATATCTAAACCCCAAATTCAAACTCCGGACAATGATTTGTTGTAAAAAATAAGGAACAAAAAATTATCAGTCTTTCCATGCTATTATTGAGTCACTGACCTACCAAAATACAGATTATGGACGACAAGAATAGATAGGGAAAGTCACAATACACAAAATAAGTATTGATCGATGGTTGTGTTCCTTTGGAAATCACTAAAATGAATCCAATGGATGGGTGTTACCAATCAATAGTAATTAATAACAAAATATAAATAAAAAATTCCTAGAACTAGTAAGATAAATTCAATCATTGTAAAACCAATAAGGAACGATTTGTAATGTAATTTAGGAGGGATTAATTCATGTTCACCTCAAATTATACATGGAGATTAAATAAAAAATAAACATACTAAATAGATAATGGATTGATAATAGGTGCAGAACAATATTTCTAGGGATGAAGGTGATGATCTTGATGCATTCATCATTCATAATTCAATTTTCCCCAATCGCTGTTATTGATCCACATTCCTAATCTTTCATCATCAACAGAACTATCCTTCTCCTCTTATCTAATCTATTAGGGTTATTCATCCAACACTAGAAATTTTTCAATAACATTTTATTTAAATAACGTTTCTAGGTTTATGGTTATATATTATATATAAATAAATTATTTATTTATTTTATTAAAATCCCCCAGCGACAGTCACCTCTCACAGAATGTCTGACGCCGATCAATCTTAGGTCGTCCCTAGGTTAAACCCCATCATCTGAAGTCAACAAGGTGGTTATATTTCTGATCGAGGATCCATTTAGGTAATATTATATTATTTATTAATAAATATTCATTCATGATAAAATATATATAATATTTTTAATATCACTACATCGAGACTCTTCAGACCCTAGAATCCCATGCAGAATCATTTCTTGGCTCTGAAAATATTCTTTAAAATATTTCATAGTATTACATGGTGAATACAAAGTCGTTACATAATATTTAACTATTTAATATTTTATTTACAATAAGGTGTTAAAATATGTGCAATTAATAATTTTTTGACTATAAATTTGATATAAATAATTATATTAACATTTGGAGGTAAAATGTGATATTATTTTGAAATAAATTAATGCATATGGTCAACCCATTTTATTTACATAAAAAAATATTAAATGATGAATGATTTAAATAAAATTTATATTATATATATATATATATACGAATTTAAATCCATTGAGTTATGATTGTTAAATGTATAATAAATATAAGATCATCTTATGCATGAAAATACATTTCTTAAAAAATCATTTTTCAACACGATCTATGGGTTTAATTTTAAACTTAATTATTTCACTTATATGAACTAAATTGGATAAAATTGATTCCATTTTTGAAATTTTAATGATTAATATTAGACAATAAGGGAATGTATTTTTTTCACAATGAATAGTAAAAATAATAAAAATTTATTAACCCGATTATGGTTAAAACTAGTTTTCCAGGAGGGATATAATAATAAATAAGGATATTTTTTAAAATTATACATTTAAAATACTAATGGAAGTTCATATAAAAACACTATATTATCCCACCTTAGAATACGAGGTCATTTGGAAGCATTTTTTTATGAAATAATTAATCATTTTTTATTTTAAGGGAAATTTCCAAGTAGTTTCCAATAAGGTGCTCTCCCCCGACTATAAAAGGGAACCTCCTTCCATAACTTATTCAAATCAATTAAGACCTATATCTAGACTAAAACCTATAAAAATATCTCCCTAACAACCCAGGAACATTTTAGAGGTTATGGTCTTCCAAAAAGACCAGCCCAATGGTCCTTAATAAGAAATCCAAATGAGGTTCTTCAAAATGAATGTAATTATCTTCACTATGCTCTTTCTTATTACTAATTTATTTATAACCATTAATAATGTATTAAAAATTACAATATAAAAACATCCATATATCCCTTACAATTATATGTTATTATTTTTATGTCATATTATTTATCAATATCCTTCTCCATGAAATGGGAAACAAATCAATTGGTCATCTATATGACGGACTACTATCGTACGAGCTAATGTAGTTTGTTTACCATTATCAAATAACATGTATTTTCATAATGATGGAAATTATTAATATATATATATATATATATGACATGATATAAATTCTGGAAAATTAATATATCATCTACTTTCTTACCATTTCACCCATTAATAGAATTTTTTCTTCGCTCGTGCGTGTTTACATCATGTCATATCCCTAATGAGATCAAATTAATTATCCATGTACATAATTAAATAATGGTAATAACAATTATCTAATTAAAAAATATTTTATAAATATAAAATTAATATCATTATTTAGATTATGGATCTATATCTGATGCACCAGAACAACATCATCCATGAAAAAACATGCATAAAGAAATGAAGCATTTAATACCCAAAATAATGGTAAAAATGAAATATTATTAATGAACATGTGGTATGATTTTATAAGTGGGTAATATATGATGTTATAAATATGAATTTGGTTCTAATATAAGTTAATAACATTATTAAAAAATAATATATGAGTTTAAATTATATTCAACTAAAGGGAAGTGCGGGGTAGTAGAGTTCTTCTTAATTTACACTCTAATGAGACACATTTTTTATTATGAACCTATTAAATTTTATATGGATTATATAGTGCCCCATTGATATATTTAAAATTAATAACTATTTATTCATGATGATTAATGTTTAAATTCTTGACTATTATTTCAATGGGTTACAAGTTTAAAAATATCAAATAGGTAAGAATCTATTTTACAATCTCACTTACTTTTGGGATTGCTATTATTTTCATCGAAATAGTATTATAATTTATCCAAAATAAGTTCCAATAATTTTACTATACACTATAAATTTCTTTATATTTCATCTTTTTAGCCATATTTTCTTATCTTTGGTACTTTAATCATTCAATGAAATGTTTAAAATAAAAAATGATTTTATTTCTATTTTAAAAGGATATATTTTTTATTTCACGACCACGTTTTTCAAAATAATTATATAAAAGTCCTTTTATTTAATCAAATTATTTATTAAGAAATGTTTAAGTTATCCTTCAAATTAATTTTTTTAATGGAATATCAGTAATGTTTTCTATAAGGGATATTCTTTACCAAAAAAAGTCTGAATTTTTTTTATTGTATATGACGATAACAGAATTCCCCCTATAGTAACTACTTTATAAAATTTAGCTTCTAATACAAATTTTGAATTATTATAAAAATAAAAATATTATATGAAATTTTATTTTCATATTTCAATTCCATTCCCTTTATTCTTAAAAAGGTAGTTTTTTTATAAACCATTATTCCTGCTAAACTGATGGTCATCCCTTGTCCATTATATATTTTTTGTTCATTAAATTTATCATTAAAAATTCACTTTATTTTTATTATTTTACATTAAATTTACCCTAAATATCCATTTTTTATTTGATGGATATGCTTATTTACTAATTTTATATAATTTCTATATATGGTGTTTCCATTTGAATGTTATTTGATTGACTATGGGACATATTGATATTCTTAATTAATTATTCAATAAAAAAATTTATTGATATTGTATATTGGTCACAAATAAAATATATCATTCAATATTTGAGGAATGTATTAGAAAAACAATGATTGTGAGGACAAGAATTATATGTCCCCTCATTGCAATGATATGTCTAATAAAAAATATGATTTGGCCAAATTAAATTTTCTTTAAACCTTGGCATTAAAATGTATTACAGAAAGGTATTGAAAATATAGATATCTTGATTTATTAAGTAATAACATCCAATATTTATCATTTCCTTCATTGAAAATTCAATTATAATTATTGATTGAGAATTCAATTATAACTATCGATGATATTATTTCATTGATATTACCCATGAATTCATTCCATTCTCAATTTATTGATTAAATGAAATGTGTTTTAGGTTATTTGACATGCCATGTTGATTATTCCTTATTTTCACATGATAAATTATAATATATGTTACCTTTACTGGGTAGATGATATAACTATTATATTATATCCATTCCCATGGATATGGAGAGGAAATCTTTGATTAAGTTCAAGGATTCAAAATTCATTGAATTACTATGTTTTATATTTTATCCCTAATGTAAAATGAGAATCAGGTATTTGTCATTCTCAATATGACTAAAAAACATTTTATTCTCACAGTATTTGTGCCTATGTAAAAATGTTTACACCAGATCTAGGTTACTAGAGTTGTAGTTGTTATAGTTTGTGTTTGAGAAATTTTTGTCAAAACATTGGGAACAATATTTTGGAAAACTCAGATTAGGGAACATAACCCTATGATAGATAATATTGAAATGTCACGCTGTGGTAAAATATCTTAAATTTATTTTTATGTAAGATATTATGTGTTTTTTCTTAGGAATACCTCCCTTTCTTAATATTATAGGTGGATATGGCTCTTGAATAGTTGTACCAAGGGGAAATAAATATGAAAATAGTGCATTGGGTATTTACTCAATCATCATTTGGTGCTAGATGACATGTCATACTAAACCACTACTCTGAAACTCCTAGAAAATTAATTAGTATAATTTAAATTTTATCTACAAACAATTATGATGGAGTTGAAAAAAATTTTATTCTCAAAGAAACCATTTTTATGATTCTAATATTAACAATCCATTAATTTTTTTATTTATGTTAACTGTTAAACTAGATTTAGAAATATATGTTTGGATTTAAAATTCATAATTTCATGAGATGATCAAGTATAATCCATTTTTTATAAATTTCACATGAAATAATGAATGGTATCATCCATCACGATCAATGTAGAAATTTTCCTACTATGAAATCCAACATAGATGGTATTGGAAAATAGCAGACCATGGCTATGATTGGGGAGATTAATTAGGTCATAAAAAATAACCTTACCCAAATAGATAAAACAATTGTTACACAACATGATTCTACTATTTTGGATCGCTTCATGTACTTTAATCCCTTAGAATTTAGTGGGACTAAAAATCTTATGGTAGATGAGAAATAGATTAACCACCATGAAAAGATATATCTATCTATATGATTATATGAAAATGAAAAGTCTTTACTAGTAGTATACTTTTTAAAATGTGGTACAGATCAATGGGGGCTGTTAATCTAGATTAAATTTGAGGGAGAAGAAATATAACACAGAGAATAATGATCATTTAATGAAAAATTATTTAAATAATATTTCTCTCTTGATCAATGGACTGAACCGAAGGAAAGTTCCTCATCTTAAATAGAAAAGACAAAAAATCTATTGTAAAATATAAGGATACTGTTACAAGAATAGTTAGGCATGATATATATTACATATGCAATACAAAATATAATATTTACCATTTCATTAATGTAACGCCCCGACCCCAGCTACCCAGAGCCGGTGCATTACTTCGTAACATTGGCATGATCACAAAAGATCAAGTCTCTAAAGACCGATTAGTTTAGTAGCCTTGGAAACACTAGATACATTCATAAGTCTTTCATTACATCAAAAAGTGAAAAACTAATAACAAAGTCTTCATAGTCCACACTCATTTCCTCTTCTGACTATCCCTGCAGGTCATTCATAAAATACTTCTTCACATCCTGGAAAAATATTAAAACATTGAAAGGGGTGAGCTCAGATGCTCAGTAAGGATAACAATAATGCGGAAGCTTTCATAAATAAACATTAACATTTAAGGCAATGTATAACTAAAACAAAAGCCTTTTAAACATGAACTTCAACATAATATGGCAAAAGTAAAATGAAATAATGCCATTCTCTTCTTCACATGGATATTCTACTGGTCGAATAATCACATGCAATATCAATAACCACTTTCATAATGATGGAATGCATAATGCCAGACTATCATAACCACGTAGCCAAGGCCTCGTGCCAAGACCACAAATAAGATTTTGTCAAGGCCTCGTGCCAAGACACTAGTTTGTCTCATGAGACCTGCCGATGCATCGAGGAGCTATAGCGGGCTCCACCCGTCACTTATTAAGTCCAATGCATTCCTCATATGAATAGGTTTAAACATATCATAAACCATAACATAATCGTATCACATAAAACATGCATAAAGGAAACATAACATTTTCATATTTCAATCACCAGATATCAATACAGCACATTGATATAATAAAAACGCTTTCAAAACCATTTTCAATACCAAAATAAAAGAAAGTTAAAACTTTGTATTTATTTTTCATTAAAAAAAAGATGGCTTATAGAGGAAGCCGAAACTCAAATAATGGTCACGGCGGCGGAGAAGTCGTTGTCGCCGCATAAGTACGGAAAGAAAAACATTCCCTTTTGTCGTTTAGCAAAACGCTTTATATAAAAAGATTCCTTTTGAATAACCGTAAAAGTCAAAGGGGTTTATACACCGTATAAAAGAAAGTTGTGTATAAAGCCAAATATGCCTCAATGAAAGGAGATTGAGACAAAGTCCTTAAAAAGATCATTTTTAAAATAAAATAGATCTATTATGTGTATTCACTATAGGTACACATAAAGAAAGTAAAAATACAAAATAGGACATAATAATATCATGACATAATTTGAAAGTAGGAGATTAACCCAAAGAATGGAAGTTGGGTTAAGAAATTCCCTCACCTCGTGTCTGACTTGACTCAACCGTTCTTTAACCTCCTGAATAATAAACTAGAGTTAATATATACCTTATTAAGAACCATTTTCAACTTCATTATCCTTATTATATCACTTATTACAATGATATGAACATTATGTAATTATTTAAGTTAATAATGTTCATTTTGTCGGTATTTGGTTCTTAAGTCAAAAATAGGCTTCTTACACTTACATGTTGTTAATTTGGTCAAAGGTTCATTATATCCAGAATGGTATTCATGATGTAGATATCATATATGTCATATATATCCAGTACATACATTCATTTATAATATTACATCACATTTAGAGGTAAGAAATGAAATGCACCGTTCATGGAGACGGTAAGCCGTACGTACGCATGAACGCTACTTCCATTTCTATTTCATATTTTCTGGAATGGAATCATAATGATATGAGAGTATATTATAATTCCAGTATAATAACATATATAATATCATTAACTTTATCCTTCACACATCCCACATATGGTATTAACGAATCAAATCACTTTCAGGGGGCGGTAGTCCGCGCTTCCTAAAATGAAGATATCGTGTTTTACCCATAATGGAAACCATAAAGGTATGCCCAAAATGAAAAAAACAGAAGCTTAAGGAAAACATAAACATATTATATATCATATATAAAAATAGTGACATCATAATGGCCACCTTTGAAGGTGTTAAATGAGTGTTGAACAATCATCGTTTCGGGAGGCAGAATTTCGCCATCCACGGAAACCTTATGTTCTTTAACCATTTGATGTAGTTGTGTGGAAGTGTAGCTCAAATAAATCTTATAACAACATCCTAGTATATTTAAGATACTGGTGTTGTTACAAAAGAAGTAAATAAAAAGAGTTTAGGGGGTTGGAGAATCAAAATAAAACAAAAGAACATGAGAGAATGAATTACCTTAAAAAGTGTAACTCCTTTTGAGTTGAGCCTAAAGGCTTCCTTTGAAAGGATTCTGCCCAAAGGGAATCCTCTAGGATGAGGAGAGGGATGTGGAGAGAGCAAATGGGCAGGGGTTGGCCGAGCCAATGGCTTGAAGAGTGTGTGAAATGAGGTAGAGGTGGGGGCCTTTTATAAGAGGAGAGGAAGGGCACTTTTGGAAAGTAAAGGAACATTACATTATTTGAAAATGTGTTTCGGTTTTAAAAGGTCCCACATTGATAGAATTCGTGGATAAGGTGATAAGGCATCGAAATCCACTCATCCAATTGGTTTTGGCCATGTGTAGTTCATAGATTTTATATTACCTTTCCATTTTATTTAAATCGTCAAATAATGATGTCATCGCTGCATCATTATTATGTCATAAATAATTAAATTTATTTAATGTCTAAAAATTATAAAACAAATACTATGATGTAGGAAATCTTTTTAGCTTTCCAATGACTATTTATAATCAAAATTTGGACTTGTATAACCCCAATTAAAAATTGTTTTAGTAGAACAATTTATGTTAGTGTCATTTTCACTTTAACATTAAATAAAAAGTAATTTATGTTATTTCCCAACAAAAGTGGATCCATGGGGTCCCCAAGTTAGGCCATGGCTTGTCTTGGTCGGCCATGACTCAACCAATGAGGTTGGGACATGTGTCTAGGTCATTTCATATTATTAATGTATTATTTATACCTTAAACTACACTAATTACCACTAATCGCGATTAAGAACTTAAAAGTTACTATTCACCAAAAAATTATTTTGATCTCATTGAACCACATTTTACTTCTTAATGACAACCATGTATGTCGGATTTTTGAAAATCAAATCACAGAAGTTGTAATATTTCATTTAAACGAAAAATCAGTTATTTAACTACCACTTAGTGGTTTCACTATTCATCAAAAATTGAAGTTTTTCAGAATAAGGCCAAAATTTCACCCTAAGCTATAATTGATATTCCGAATTCAAAAATGATGTCTATTTTACAAAATTCCAAACATATAAGTTGTATTAATTAATTTCATAATTAATTCCCGCTGTTACAACAAATAGCGTGTTTTTAAGAAACAATTTATATCAAAAGTTTGGCAATTGTTTATGTCCAATTTCAATGTTAAATTAATTCTAATGACCACCATTGGATAAAATGGTAAAAATATTTTCTAATTATACCTTAAAACCACTAAATAGTATAATTTATCTGTATAAATTATTTTGATTAAAAAAGTTGTTTTTATGTATTTTTCACTATTCATAAAAAATTAGAAGTTCTCAGAAAAATACCAAAAATTCAACATAGGCTAATTTCGATATTACGAATACAAAAATGAAGTCCATTTTGAAATATAAAATTTCTATAATTTTAAAAAGTGGTTATTACTATTCATAACGGCTATTTTGATTAGTTGCGGTGTGTTAGAACTCGAACTTGCGTACAATGCAAGCTATTGCATTATTGAATGAGAAGCGTATCGTGGAAGCTCGGGGTGTTACATTCTCCCCTCCTTCAATAAATTGCGTCCTCGCAATTTGAAATTTTTCTTTGATAATAAAAGGCTGAAAATAGAAAATACCTTTGTGGAAAACCCACATCGGAA
Organism: Viscum album; assembly: GCA_963277665.1. Classification (NCBI taxonomy): domain Eukaryota; kingdom Viridiplantae; phylum Streptophyta; class Magnoliopsida; order Santalales; family Viscaceae; genus Viscum; species Viscum album. The sequence goes on from OY728140.1 coordinate 1,548,247,704, forward strand.
ATAAGGTTAATAAATATATAACATTAAAAGAAAGCAGGATAAGTACAAAGGTCACCCGATATAGCCCATTCTAGGATTCTATGAAAATATGGATATGGAGGAGAAACAAACCATCAAGGTCTGATGGAGAGTTATAGAAAACAGGATTAGGAGAATGTTTAACCACAAGAAAATCACAAACTTGTGATTGGTTAAACGGTCATTGAATCCCCAGTTGGAAAAGTTAACCGACAACATTTTTGTTTTAAGTTACCTTTTATAATGTTGAGGAATTTATTTATGAGATTTACTAAGAACGTAGGGGAATATACATACTTGTTATGTATACTTTCATTCGTTAATAAATTTTTACCACAAACCCAACTTTTACTCCAAATGGTAACGGAACTCAAAAATATTCTATTTATCCTAATTGTATAAGGTTCCAAATGTTAACACATACCATTTAGATTAGTAAAACGATTTTGTAATAACCAGGGACTTCCTGTAGGCTAGTGGTAGGAAATAAAGGCTTGTCGCACTATGGTTGTGGGTTCGATTCCTGCAGCTGTGTCCGACGCGACGGGTTATTCCCCACCCTGCAGGTTGTCCTTTTTCTAAAAATATAGTATTATAGTATTCCAGAAATAATCTTCAGAAAAGTTTTAACCTTAAACAATACTATTCAAAGTTCAACTTAATCCATCCCAACATTTATAGTTATCCAAAATACCTCTGTCCAAACTTTCTCTAAAAGGTCTCTTAATTCCAAAATCAATTGTAACATCCGATTCCCCAAACAAAGAAAAGTTTCTCTTATTGTCACATACTAAAAATATGATTACCTTAATCATATTAAAACCTTACTGAAACCAACAAGTACTGCAGTACAATCCTTATATAGATCACATTATTCTAATAACCAGAATATAATCCATGAGTCCGAAAGCATCAATACATTAGTTATTCTGCTTCAACTGTAGTAATAGCATAAGATTGTCCTTGATCCCTTGGCCTTTTCTGAGGTAAGATTCCTTGACGCTTAGGACATTCATTTGCGTAATGACCCATTTCTCTACAATTGTAGCATTCAACTTTGACAGCCTCTTTCTTTCCCTTGCAATCACGTGCCTGGTGACCTTTTTCTCCACATTTATAACAGACTCCCATTCCTTTTAGGCAAGTACCAGGGTGATTCTTCCCACAATTATCACATAATGGAAAATCCTTCTTTCCCTTTTTCCCTTTATCTGTCTCTCGTTCCACCGTTCTCTTCTTCTCTTGCTTTACTTTGTTGTCATAAGACTTAGAGAATTCCTTTTCTGTCTTGATAGCACATGAGACTATATCTTCGTATGATGAGAAGGATTGTGATACTAAAGCTCGTCGGAGAAATGGTTTTAACCCATCAAAGAAACGATCAATCTTACTCCTTGGGTTACGTATATAATCGGCAGCATGCCTCGCTAACCTTGTAAAGTTAGCCTCATACTTTGCGACATTCTCATCCTCCTTCTGCCTCAGACTCAGAAATTGCCTTTCCATATCTGCTCGATGGTCACGAGGAAAGTATTTTTCTAAGAAAAGCTCTTTGAACTCCCTCCATTCCATATTCGATACGTCATCATCTTCCTTTGTGTTTTTAATCAGCGACCACCACTGATCGGCATCTCCAGTGAGGCGGTAAACTGCTATGACAACCTTCTCCCTTTCACTACTCCCCAAGGCATGGAATATTTTCTCTAAGGAATTTATCCATTGCTCAGCTACTATAGGATTTGTACTCCCATTAAAGGTTGGTGGTTGTTGCCTCATGAAACGGTCTAGCATTGATCCTCCACGTTGCGGATCAGGGTGCTCCATACGAGTAAGGTTGTTATTCATAACCTGCGTGAGTTGTCCCAGTATGGTGATAAGCTGATCAGCACCAGTTGTATCACTAGCTCCACCATAATTATCCTGAGCAGGAGGGCAATCCCTACACGGAGTTCGTGCATTGATACAGTTTCCATTCCTTCTACTAGGCGCCATTTCTAAACAATGGCATAAACTAGATTAGTTTATGAATCAAAATACATAATTCCATACTTGTAAAACACTTAACATAAATTGAACTAATTATGGATATAATCCATAATTATAAAAATGTATTCTTTGAGGAAGTATATACTCGTAACCCTTCATAGTGGTTTGTAAAGAAAATGGGAATTATCCAAAGCATATCCCCCGGGAGTGTCGTAACCAAGAGTGCAGCAAGGCCCGTTGTCGTGCACCAGTTCCCGTTCGAGTCTAGCTCAAAGCGGTGTTTTCGGGTTTTACCCCTAGGTACATCTGTGCCAGAGCCGCCTCTACCTGCTCGTATCCAGACAGGAATGTATTGCTTGGAAAACTCACAAAATCTCTACAATACCAATATTCTAAGATGTTCTTTTATACTAATCCTCAAAGTCTATCTTCGGGCTATGTGCTCTAATCAGAGTTTATCTAAATCTAGCTTCCAAGGTTAGTACTAAACTGCCTCTGATACCAACTGTAACGCCCCGACCCCAGCTACCCAGAGCCGGTGCATTACTTCGTAACATTGGCATGATCACAAAAGATCAAGTCTCGAAAGACCGATTAGTTTAGTAGCCTTGGAAACACTAGATACATTCATAAGTCTTTCATTACATCAAAAAGTGAAAAACTAATAACAAAGTCTTCATAGTCCACACTCATTTCCTCTTCTGACTATCCCTGCAGGTCATTCATAAAATACTTCTTCACATCCTGGAAAAATATTAAAACATTGAAAGGGGTGAGCTCAGATGCTCAGTAAGGATAACAATAATGCGGAAGCTTTCATAAATAAACATTAACATTTAAGGCAATGTATAACTAAAACAAAAGCCTTTTAAACATGAACTTCAACATAATATGGCAAAAGTAAAATGAAATAATGCCATTCTCTTCTTCACATGGATATTCTACTGGTCGAATAATCACATGCAATATCAATAACCACTTTCATAATGATGGAATGCATAATGCCAGACTATCATAACCACGTAGCCAAGGCCTCGTGCCAAGACCACAAATAAGATTTTGTCAAGGCCTCGTGCCAAGACACTAGTTTGTCTCATGAGACCTGCCGATGCATCGAGGAGCTATAGCGGGCTCCACCCGTCACTTATTAAGTCCAATGCATTCCTCATATGAATAGGTTTAAACATATCATAAACCATAACATAATCGTATCACATAAAACATGCATAAAGGAAACATAACATTTTCATATTTCAATCACCAGATATCAATACAGCACATTGATATAATAAAAACGCTTTCAAAACCATTTTCAATACCAAAATAAAAGAAAGTTAAAACTTTGTATTTATTTTTCATTAAAAAAAAGATGGCTTATAGAGGAAGCCGAAACTCAAATAATGGTCACGGCGGCGGAGAAGTCGTTGTCGCCGCATAAGTACGGAAAGAAAAACATTCCCTTTTGTCGTTTAGCAAAACGCTTTATATAAAAAGATTCCTTTTGAATAACCGTAAAAGTCAAAGGGGTTTATACACCGTATAAAAGAAAGTTGTGTATAAAGCCAAATATGCCTCAATGAAAGGAGATTGAGACAAAGTCCTTAAAAAGATCATTTTTAAAATAAAATAGATCTATTATGTGTATTCACTATAGGTACACATAAAGAAAGTAAAAATACAAAATAGGACATAATAATATCATGACATAATTTGAAAGTAAGAGATTAACCCAAAGAATGGAAGTTGGGTTAAGAAATTCCCTCACCTCGTGTCTGACTTGACTCAACCGTTCTTTAACCTCCTGAATAATAAACTAGAGTTAATATATACCTTATTAAGAACCATTTTCAACTTCATTATCCTTATTATATCACTTATTACAATGATATGAACATTATGTAATTATTTAAGTTAATAATGTTCATTTTGTCGGTATTTGGTTCTTAAGTCAAAAATAGGCTTCTTACACTTACATGTTGTTAATTTGGTCAAAGGTTCATTATATCCAGAATGGTATTCATGATGTAGATATCATATATGTCATATATATCCAGTACATACATTCATTTATAATATTACATCACATTTAGAGGTAAGAAATGAAATGCACCGTTCATGGAGACGGTAAGCCGTACGTACGCATGAACGCTACTTCCATTTCTATTTCATATTTTCTGGAATGGAATCATAATGATATGAGAGTATATTATAATTCCAGTATAATAACATATATAATATCATTAACTTTATCCTTCACACATCCCACATATGGTATTAACGAATCAAATCACTTTCAGGGGGCGGTAGTCCGCGCTTCCTAAAATGAAGATATCGTGTTTTACCCATAATGGAAACCATAAAGGTATGCCCAAAATGAAAAAAACAGAAGCTTAAGGAAAACATAAACATATTATATATCATATATAAAAATAGTGACATCATAATGGCCACCTTTGAAGGTGTTAAATGAGTGTTGAACAATCATCGTTTCGGGAGGCAGAATTTCGCCATCCACGGAAACCTTATGTTCTTTAACCATTTGATGTAGTTGTGTGGAAGTGTAGCTCAAATAAATCTTATAACAACATCCTAGTATATTTAAGATACTGGTGTTGTTACAAAAGAAGTAAATAAAAAGAGTTTAGTGGGTTGGAGAAGCAAAATAAAACAAAAGAACATGAGAGAATGAATTACCTTAAAAAGTGTAACTCCTTTTGAGTTGAGCCTAAAGGCTTCCTTTGAAAGGATTCTGCCCAAAGGGAATCCTCTAGGATGAGGAGAGGGATGTGGAGAGAGCAAATGGGCAGGGGTTGGCCGAGCCAATGGCTTGAAGAGTGTGTGAAATGAGGTAGAGGTGGGGGCCTTTTATAAGAGGAGAGGAAGGGCACTTTTGGAAAGTAAAGGAACATTACATTATTTGAAAATGTGTTTCGGTTTTAAAAGGTCCCACATTGATAGAATTCGTGGATAAGGTGATAAGGCATCGAAATCCACTCATCCAATTGGTTTTGGCCATGTGTAGTTCATAGATTTTATATTACCTTTCCATTTTATTTAAATCGTCAAATAATGATGTCATCGCTGCATCATTATTATGTCATAAATAATTAAATTTATTTAATGTCTAAAAATTATAAAACAAATACTATGATGTAGGAAATCTTTTTAGCTTTCCAATGACTATTTATAATCAAAATTTGGACTTGTATAACCCCAATTAAAAATTGTTTTAGTAGAACAATTTATGTTAGTGTCATTTTCACTTTAACATTAAATAAAAAGTAATTTATGTTATTTCCCAACAAAAGTGGATCCATGGGGTCCCCAAGTTAGGCCATGGCTTGTCTTGGTCGGCCATGACTCAACCAATGAGGTTGGGACATGTGTCTAGGTCATTTCATATTATTAATGTATTATTTATACCTTAAACTACACTAATTACCACTAATCGCGATTAAGAACTTAAAAGTTACTATTCACCAAAAAATTATTTTGATCTCATTGAACCACATTTTACTTCTTAATGACAACCATGTATGTCGGATTTTTGAAAATCAAATCACAGAAGTTGTAATATTTCATTTAAACGAAAAATCAGTTATTTAACTACCACTTAGTGGTTTCACTATTCATCAAAAATTGAAGTTTTTCAGAATAAGGCCAAAATTTCACCCTAAGCTATAATTGATATTCCGAATTCAAAAATGATGTCTATTTTACAAAATTCCAAACATATAAGTTGTATTAATTAATTTCATAATTAATTCCCGCTGTTACAACAAATAGCGTGTTTTTAAGAAACAATTTATATCAAAAGTTTGGCAATTGTTTATGTCCAATTTCAATGTTAAATTAATTCTAATGACCACCATTGGATAAAATGGTAAAAATATTTTCTAATTATACCTTAAAACCACTAAATAGTATAATTTATCTGTATAAATTATTTTGATTAAAAAAGTTGTTTTTATGTATTTTTCACTATTCATAAAAAATTAGAAGTTCTCAGAAAAATACCAAAAATTCAACATAGGCTAATTTCGATATTACGAATACAAAAATGAAGTCCATTTTGAAATATAAAATTTCTATAATTTTAAAAAGTGGTTATTACTATTCATAACGGCTATTTTGATTAGTTGCGGTGTGTTAGAACTCGAACTTGCGTACAATGCAAGCTATTGCATTATTGAATGAGAAGCGTATCGTGGAAGCTCGGGGTGTTACAATTAAAGGTATTAATAAATGTTTTCAAAAGGCACAAGTTTCCCAAAAAATTTCTACATATGATGAAATATTTTTATGTTCCATCAAAATAGAAAAATAATTATAAAGATTTATATATTTAATGGGGATAAATAGAATAACAGGTTGTCTAGAAACTATGGAAAATGGAACAAATAAATAAGATTAATGAAATGAATCAATGTGTACAATTTGAAAATTGTGTAAAGTAACATCTGAGAAAACGTCTGAAGGGAATGGGAGTGTGTTACAAGTGCGTTGACAAGGGTCCCTATAAACATGAATGATAGGGAATGAAAGAGACCACTACAATATAGTACATAAACTATACATTGCCTCAAATTTACCTAGTACATTATTTTATTCAAGATAATTCCAATCTTATATATCTTAAATTATTTCCAAAAAGAAATTAGTTAGTTTTATGGTACCTTATATAGTGAGTTGTTAGTAAAAATCCTAGTGGACATCTCACTATGACAAAAATGTATCAGGAAATTCCCAATATAACACATAAATATTCTATATTTTCTGAATTTATTATCATAATTATGATTGAACATGATATAATCTTTATTATGTAGTATATTTTAAAATATCATTTGAAAAAATATTGAAAGGACAAAGAAATTATGATTCATGATGAAGATGTGGAATTCCAAATCTTTATAGCAGAGACATAATCATATGATTCATTTCTATATCCACCCCCATTAGATATTATGAATGATATTATTTTTTAAGAATAGTAAAAAAATATATTGATGGAAAATGTAATCATCAAATTGAGGATATACATATTGTATAACAATACATTGACCTATTTACTAAGGAACTTCCTAGATATCCTCATATGCGTGAAGTCATGTTCTCCTTTGACTTAATCTATGATGTAATATCTATATCAATGAATCCCTATAGAATAGATACTATAGAGTTGTTGGAGTTGAAGAAAAAGTGTAATTTATTTTTTTGTTAAGGGATTTATTCTCCCTAGTCTGTCAACATGATCAATCATTCTCCCTATTAAGAAGAAATATGGATATATGAGAATGTGAATTGATTATAAGAAAATCAATGTCATTTTGATAAATGAAGTATCATTTTCCTCTCACTGATGGATTATTTGATGAACTTCATAGAGATAATTTTTTTAAAGATTGAACATGGTTCTAGGTATTATAAAGTTTTATTAATGAAGGAACAAATCATGAAGACAAAATTCTAAACATCGTATGTACATTAAAAGTTTACCATAATGACTTTTGGATTGAGAACTTTACCATATGTTTTATGGGTCAAATAAACATATTATTCAATTAATATCTATATAATTTTTATGGAATTCATTGATGATATATTATGGTATTCTATTATATATAAAGTCTATGATAATCATCTATGGATCATTCTTGAGACTCTTATATTGAATTAGTTATATGGGAAACATATCATGTGTCAATTATACCTATAAGAAGTTTTTTTTTCATTTCCATATTTTCTCCATGAATGGAATTGCATTTGATCCTGCAATGGGAATGGCAGTCACAGAATGGATTACACTAATGAATATAAATAAGGTTCATAGTTTCACTAGTTTGGAAGATTAATATCATTGAGTCACTTAGAATATTTCTTAATTGGCTACACATTAACCAAACTTACACATAAAAGGGTTATATTCATATAGAATAAATAATTTGAGGATTTTTTTAAGAATTGAAGTGGATATTATTCAATGTTCTAATTTTTAATATACTATCAGGAAATGATGAATTTTGTATATACAGTGTTACATCAAATAAGGGGCTTCATTGGGTCCTTATGAAAAAATGATAAAGTTATTGAATATATATCATGGAAGGACTGTGAAGAGAACTATCCAACCCATGATATTGATTTGGAATCTTTAATTAATGCTTTGAAGATATTTATACATCATATTTGTGGTGAAATGTGTGAGATATACATATATCATAACATCCTAAATACATCATTTCAAAAAATAGATCTATATGATGAAATGGTTAAGGCTCGAGCTACTTAAGGATTATGATTTCCTAATTCACTACCACCCATGGAATGAAAATAATGTTGTAGATGAAATAAGAATGAATGATCATGTATTTTTGACACAAATAGGAATTAATAGGGATCATGTGTTCTTGGATCAAGTAAATATGGATATGGAAATTATCAAGGATGGCGTTACATCACACATTTTTAAATTTATTTAGAATCCACATTTATTAGGAAAGGTAAAAAAGTTTCTTATCTGTTGATAAGAATTTTCAAAAGAAAATTAAATCCATTAATGATTGGGAAATTGGTAGAATTCATTTTTGATGATGGTGTTATGAAATTTGGAATGAGTCTATGTGTTTCATCCATACCTGAGCTAAAAGGGTAATTTTTCGAGAACTCTCATAGCTTTAATTTCTGTATACACCATTATAGAACTAAACTGTATATGTATTTGACTGAAATTTTTTATTGCGATAACATGAATGTAAAAGTTATGGATTATGTATCAAAATTTATAGTTTATCAATAAGTAAAGTCAGAGTGAAAACATTCTAGGGGAGTCATATAATATGTACCTATTCCTATGTTGAAATGGGATGACAATATTATGAACTTTGTCACTAGATTTCCAAAAAATCTTATAAGTAATGATGAATTATGGGTTACAGTTGTTCGAATTAACAAATCATCAAATTTATTTTCAATAATAGAATATTTACCTCTTTATCTCCTCATAATGATATATATTAATAAATTTGTAAGAATTTATTATACACCATGTAACTTCCCAACCTGAGATCCACTGAATGGTTCCTTGTTCTGGTGGGTCACATGGCCACAAGCATGTCTCCCAGTACATAATAGGCTATTGACTAGTAGTGAGGGTATAATATAGTACATTGGGGAGATTATACCCTCTTGATTAGAGTAACACAATGGTATCACAAGTGAATAAATATGCAGATGCATAAAATAAATCCAGATAGAAGGTAACATCCCGAATACATTAATAAAAATAAATACTAATGTACTGTCATGTATAATATGATGATCATGTCATGTCTCTATAAAAAAATTAAGGCACTATATAGAAACAAGAGTATAGTATAATACATATATTAAAATAAATAAACAGAAAAAAAGAACAATATCAAGAAAACATTACAATTTTATCTCAGTCCTATGATCCCTTTCTCCTAAGAAATGATCAAATGAAGCATTGTAGAGTGGGTTCATTCCTAGGTCCCTACTTGCATAAATGAATTCTTTCTGGATACCCAATAGTGGCCCGAATTTTTTTGTGATAACAGTCAGTGAGTCACCACCAATAGTGTCTATAGCATGTCTATTCAATTTATAAACAATGAAAAAGTGTACATTATATCATATGTAAAAAAACTACAAAAGTAATGTTTCAAAAGAAAAAAGTGATCATGTCTAGTTAGACATAGATCCCTATGAACAATAGTCAATCATACATGAATAAAGGGAAAATATAATCAAATACCCATACCAAGGATATCATTAAAGAATGATAAACATCCACATCATCCAATTTCATGTAATCAATTGTTAATCCTGAAAGGATTGGATCTATGGAATGAATGACCATGGAATCCTTGTCATGTACATATAACAACATTATGGAAACTCAGTAATGACTTGTGCGAAGCCCAAGGAGCATGTACAAGGTGATTCCAAGCAATCTAGATCCAAGGAGTAGAAATGTCCTTAGAATCCTATGGAATCAAGATCCTAGGATTATATATTTCGGTTGAATCAACTACAATAATCATTAAAAATTCATGGAATATAAATTTTAATGGAATCCCATAGATTTACGGTTTGATGATTACAAATTTACAAGGTATACACTACAGTAGTCAGAATTCATGGAGAATAAATGTCTATATCATCCAATGAAATTAGGATATGAGGAGTAAAAATGTCCAAGGAATCCACTACCATTATTAATTCATAAGTCCCAATTCATAATCCATTTCATAAATATAAATAATCTATGAGTTTATAAAAGTCATTCAACATTTTCCATATAAATACATTAATAATTTAATACATTTATTCACATGAAATTGAGGAATAATTCATCTCCATAAATCAAGAATTTAATTCATCACAATTCTCATTATAATTTGAAGGCTTATACATACCCAATGGAGTGGTATAACAAAGGGATGATGCAATAACACACCTCATGGGTGGTCTGGGGTGGGTCTAGAAACCTCCAATGATAAATATTCACTACATGGGAAACCCCATCAGGATCAGATCAATTTAATCAAGACATTCATTTAACTTTGGGATAACACAAGAAGGAATGATGTGTAGTACAATTTCAACATGTTATATAAAACACAAAACTATAAGCGAAAGTTATATACCCCCAAAATCATCTCCTAACTTGTGTTGGATAAAAATAAAATGAACGAATTATATAATACCCTAGAAATATGGGATATAATCTTTCACCAAAATACCTATATTGATATGAAGAAAAATAGAGGAGAAAAATGAATGAAGAAGTCACTGACATGGGTCTAATGAGATGAATGATTCATACAACCAAGTCTAGAGAAAGAATTGAAAAAAAATCCTATATTTTTTTTGAAGAAGTTCCATAGTGGGAGAAGAAATCCACTAGTGAATGTAAATAGAAATTGGGTTCTAAAAATTTAAATCCATAAGGGGAAAATGGTCATTTCCTCATTTTTAACTGGCTTGCACAGTCTAGTTGAATAATTAAACAAACCATCCACCAACCATGCACTCCTCACTATCATAACAAGGAACTTATATAGTTTATGTGCATGTTCTGGAAAGCCATGAACAAACAGTGCCATATGCAATTGTCCATGACTCCCTTTGAATAATCATTGTGCAGGTTTAGAAAAAACATGCGATGAACCTTCATTTGGCCTCTGTTAAAAATTACCAGTGATCTCACAAGGGAATGCAATCCTAGACCCATTGTTATGGAGAACAGTGCGCCCATTGCTACCATATAAACCAGCCCACACGATTTCTTCAAACTGTGCAACATGGTACACACTGTTCATACTAACTCTACAATCCATCTACCTATTTCCATGAACTAGGACTCCAAGCATCAAAAAAGTGCTGAACACCCATGAAACTCTCATGACCTCATTAAACAACAAAATTAGGTAAAAAAAGAATATATAGAAAAATTAAAAAGATATTTACCACATAGAAAACCCTGGATCTTAAAATCAAACCCCTGTAAAGAAATTTGACCCTAAATTTCCCTTTTATGGGTGTTTAAGTATTATCTTAGAATAAATACATCCACTGAGCATGTACATTGGATTTCAACTCGGAAATCTCCACCAGATATGGACTTGATACCATATCACTCATACTAGATTAACTGAACTCCCTAAGAGAGCCTTTGTGTCTCTATCAACAGTAAGAATTTGATGCACCTCAAATGATTCATCAACTTGAAACTCATCATCATTCAGTTGTAGAGTGTAAAACGTGTCTGAATGATAATGGTGTTTCTATGATACATGGAATATATCATTCATGGCTCAATACATTTGAGGTAACTGATACCGATAGACTATCAGCCTAACTTTCTTCAAAATCTCAAACGACCTAACATGAAATTGCGAAATGACTCGATATCCCCTAATATATCGATGTCCCAACAACATTATTATATGAAAAAAATACCAAATCCTTGACATCAAAATATGTAGGTAATCTATGTGAATCGGTGTTAGAAATCTATCTAGACTGTGCTGCAGACATCAACATTATGATCAACAGGACATGGTCCAATGTTTCTTATTCAAGATGTAGTCTCAGTAACGCTACCTCTACCACCTCAAAAAATAACATGGATGATTGGCATTGTCTATCGTACAATTCCACATAATTTCCTATTTTTATACTCTCCAATATCTATTATTTTTGGTGAACTCAATAGGGTATATATGTCTCTCCCAAGATCCCCAAAAATCTGTGATGTATTCTATAAGAATGTCCAATATAACATGTACAATGTGCTCTAATTGGAGATCATTTTGATATTTATGTGTCATGCTCATATGCACCTGTGTTCCCACAGTCCTCTATATGCATTTCCAAAATCGATATGTAAACCGGGAGTCCATATTTGATACAGTTATTTCTAGAACCCCATGAAGGTGGAAACATTCATAGATATAAAGTGTCCCAAGATCATCAATTTATATGTTCAACCTGATATGAGGGTAATAGGAGACCATTATGAGATTATCTAGAACAACCCATACAACATCAAAACCTTGAGGGGACCTAGGAAAACCAGTCATGAAATCTATCACAACATCTTACCATTTACACTCGGGAATGGGTGACTTCTTCAAAATACATGTTGGCCTATGTTGTTCCACCTTCACCTACTGATAGGTGGAACGCCTCATGAAAAAAATAACTACCACTCATTTCATACCCAGGTACCAATACTAGCAGTATAAATCATGACACATCTATGTAATGTAGGGATGTACTACCCAAGATGAGGCATGAAACTCTCGAAAATGGTCCTACTAGGAGGTGGGAAACTATCCATACTCTCCCGTATGACTAGGCCTTTAGCATCATATAACTATATCATCCTCACTCTATCTAGAAAAGTTATTTTCACTTCCAAGTATGTGTGAAAAATATTCCTTTATCCAACCTTCACATCCATGTGCATCTCTGAAAATAAGACCATAAGTTTTCACTCCCAACTAGCCTCCTAATATTTCTATATTGGATTCCTCTTTCTTAGTTCATTAGTAATTGCATCACCTTTACTATGAATATTGAAAATATCAAAGTTAATAAAATCTACTTATTCAACTCACCTTCATTTATTAAGGTTCATGTCATGCTGCTTAAATATATACAAGAGGTTTTTGTGGTCCCTGTATTCAACAAAATGCTCACCAGGTAAATAATGGTTCCAATAGTGCATGGAATGTACAATAGTGTCTTACTCAAGATTGTGTATTAGGTAGATCATCTCTTGTGGTATCAACTGAAAAGAATCGTATACCATGAATCACTCCTCTTGCAACAGAACTAGTCATATCCTGAAACCTATTGAGTCACATTATATAGTGTACCGTCCTTCCTGGCTCTAGAAGAATCATGACCAACTTTGACGTTAGTTTCCCTTTAAAATCATAAAATGCTGTCTCATAGGTATCTGACCATACAAACTTCACAGCATTCTTAGTCAAACCCGTAAGAGGTTCTTCTAAGTGTGAGAAGTCCTATATAAAATGACTATAATATCTATCTTGACATAATAAAATTTTCATATCAAAGACGTTCTTTAAATACTCATAGGAAACTATAGGTCTCACATTTTCTAGTTCAATTGACACTTCTATTTCTGAGATATATTGACCTAGTTAGTGACTCATATCCATATAGAAGTGGTACATTCTGATAAAGGCATAAAAATGATTATGTCTTAGTGTATCTAAAATTATCTCAAGATTATTGGCATGGTCATGTTGATTGCGAGATTACACTAAGATATTTTAAATGAATATCACCACAAATAAATATAGGTATGGATAGAAAACACAGCTCTATAAAAACTGTTGGTGTGTTCGTGAGACCAATGACATAACTAGATACTCATATGAACTATACCTGCTAAAAAATATTTTATGATGTATGTCTCTGGGTAAAACACACTCCTAGTGATAACCTTGACTCCAATCAATCTTTGAGAAATCCCATCCTTCTCAATGATAGTGGGAGAGATCATCTGTCTGCGACAAGGGATACTAGTTCTTAACCATCAACTAGTTCAATTTTTTGTAATCCTCATACATCCTAAGTGTTATGTTTTCTTTTTCCCTAAAATGTACTAGTAAATCCCTTGGAGAAGTACTGGGTCATAAAAAACTCTTTCCTTCCAAACCTCCATCTACCTCTTGAGATCTTGCAACTCCATATTTTCAATCCTATAAGTATGAATTGATACAAGTGTAACTCGTGACACTATATTTATGAAATAATATACCTCTATCTTAGTATGTGTACTTTATGTCATCTTTGAAAACATCCCTGAATTGGTCTACCACTAATGGGTAATCTTCCTGATGCCTTCATTGATCATACATATATAAAATACAAATATGTGTTGTCATCCTTCCCAGCACAAACTGATAGTGTATAGATCTACTTTTCTAAACATCCCATTCACCATTGTGAATAAAAACCCCACCATATGGAGATGTAATGGTCACCCATCGATAATAAAATTTCAATAAACACAATAATGGGAACCAAACAGTTTATCACGAGAATGAAATCAAACCTAGTCATCTCGAGGAAAACGATTTCCCATAAGAAGTGACTCATGCCAAACTTATGGTGGAATTCATTTCACTTTGAGTATATCCTCTTATATAATTTCCAATAGAGTATCAAGTGTCAAAACAGAATTAGAAAACTGAACATTAAGTTCAATGATCTCCAAAATATGTAGAAATATGAAATAATGTGATGCACCTATATTGAAAAGAGAAGGTACTAGAGTAGAGGTTACTATGATTGAACCTCTAAGCATAGATAACCCTAATATATACTCCTTTGGTGTTGGAAATAAAAAATATATCTTTCCTTAACTGTGACCCTATGAAACAACCTCACTACCCTAAGTAGGCCCACACTATTATCATGATACAATTGGTGTTTCAATTCTTAATCCATGACCACAACATCATCCTGAATGACCAGGAAAACTCTACCTCCAAGTCTAGTTTAGGGATATGAATTCCCTCTTGAACATTGAGTTGATGTCGATCCCCTTCCACTGATTACAATATGGAATATCCAATAAAATCGATGAACATGGACCATCATTCAATATTCTCAGCACTCAACTGGGTCTCTATCATACTGAATACTGGAATATCAAAATCTCCCACACTGACTAAAGAAGGTAGACTTACCAGTACTCACACTCTATATTGTATTCCCCTCATGAGAATCCTCAAAATTTTATTTTTTTCTACTATACACTGATGTACTGTTGAACAATTGGGTTCTGTGGACCCAACTATAGAGAGATTTTTAATATCATATCATATGTACAATTAGATATATATGATTTCAACTTACTGTTATGTTGTAGATATTTACACATATAATATTTAATGGTAATTTACATAGATTAATTGTTGTATTAAAAGGTTATATTAGATCCCCAACTATAATGAGAACCTTGAGATATTTGAATAGTAATATTAAACAACGTTCCTATGGTATAGATACATCTTACTGACTAGACATATTATATATTTGTCTATATGGTACTATGGGATCATAAGAATTGATATTTCTTTTCATGAGGTTTTCACTTGGTGATATCTAGTACTAAGATAATGAGGACATAACAGAAAATAGGAACACCACATGTTTTTTGGTCCATTGGATGTTCCTATCTACGATTGTGTGTAATGGTATCCTGACTTGAGATCATTACCAACATAATTTATTTTATTGTGTACTTTAATTCAAGACAAAAACAATGATATTGAACTTGTGGCATGGTAGTTAAGGTTGGGAGTATAATTGGTGGCATGACATTGGTTGAATGGTCAAGAACAGAATTATTGCTTCCAGGTTTAGGAAGTAATGTATCTCGGGCCATGTTGATCTAGATGGAAGTACCTTCAAAATACCATTTCAATGGTATTCAATGGTAAATATGTCTAGTTAGATCAAAAAATAATTATGAAAGAAAAGGGACGATGATACAGGTGTGTGTTTGGCTTTATGAGATATCTAAAGACAATGAGATTATATAACATAGTGCATGTTTGTATGTTGGTTGTCGCTGATGTGATAATACTTTTCTTTTAAGAGACCATGATGGGTTGCAAGATCCCACTCATGATCTTTTAATAATATTAACTACAAATGAGATAAAGTCCCAGAATTTCATACACAATAGTGTAATAAAAAATCCACACTATTCAGTTGAATAATTATATTGGATATGATGTGCCCCACCACTACGGTTCAAGATTTTTGCAAGGAGATATGATCACCAATAAAATAAATAAATTCATATTATTCAAGTTATTAATAATTATCATTAAATTTATTTGTTAAATTTATTTACAAGTTGTATGTAAATTCAAGAAAAATATTATTTAAATGGATATAAAAATATTCAAGGTTCAATTTATATTTGTAGGAGTACGATCCCAGTTAATTGATTAGGTATTATCACGTAATATATTTATTTTATTACAAGAAAAGTTATAATAATAATAAATGATATTTATGTCTCAGTATAGTTGTCATGATATAATTTGTATAGTTTGTTAATTATTCAGGGGTTAGGCTGGCATTTTCAATTAATTTCATTGCACATTATTAATAGAGGAGAAGAGGGGTTTTCAAAGGACTAGTCATGGGATTTCTCTCTCTTATCCACTATACCATGTTCTTGAGAGAGATGATCTAGATCCATGAGCTTGGATTAAACTATTTTTCGTGCATCCAAAGTAAGGCAATAATATGATCATCGGTGCATCAAAGGCATCATCATAACTCCAATATGGCACCCAGATTTCAAAAATCGGTGATCCTGTGGATTTTTGAAGTGTATGTGAATGATATAGATGAATTAGGCTTCAAATTCATAGAGTATTGATCTCCAATGATGATAATACATCATGAACGACTTCACATCTAAACTAGGTACTTTACTATAATGACCATAACTTTTATTAATGATAATTCCTATAGATATAATTAAATATCTTATTATGTTAAATAGTTATATATAACATAAACACTTCCTTGGTTTTAAGTTTTTTATATTTTAAAATACCTTTATGAAATGTTACCATTTATAATATAATCATTGAACAATGATCACATGATTAGTATAAATATAGGGCTTTAGCAAATCCAATTTACTTCGAAAAAAGGAAGCAATGTCCTATTCCAGTAGAATTTCTCCATACAAAGCCCATTTTTCCGAGCTAAAAAAGGAGTTAGAATCACTAGGCTTTTCTCTTGACCATTACAAAATTGAGTATCTATATGTTATGCTTGAACGGAACTTCCTATGGGAGAGGTAGTAGATAATAGAGATTACCACCTGAGGGATGTTATCCTAGCCACCCCAAGAGTCTGTCAGCATTACACACCATACCATTAGGTATTATGAGGGTGTTATAAGGGGTTATGTAACAAGAACCTGGCACTATGATTATGTGCATTATTTTTTTATAGTGAAAATACATTCATTTTATCATTGTTACTTTGTTTGTAGTTTTTAAAGCATAAATAGTATTTTTAGTTAACATTAAAATTCAATTAATAAATCTATTATGGTGAATTAGAGGATTTATTAATTAAATTATATTTTAATAATGAATTATTAATAAATTATTTTTTAATAAACTTAAATTATTGTATAATTTTTATGAATACAATTGTTATTTTTATTAAGGATTGAAAATTATTTTTTTTCAAAACCATTTAATTTTCAATAAATATCAGTTTTTATTTTAAAAGTGAAAATGCACATATTTATAAAATTATTTAGATAAATGAATATTATTTTTAGAATCAGGACATCGAAATTATCCAATGGTGAATTTTTCACAATTTTCTGAGAAAGTCGATTTTTTGGGTAAAAATTAAATACCATTTAAATATATAATGTGTTTTATGACATCATAATGACCCAATAGTGATGTAATAAAATACTATAAAATGGTTATTTAGACAAAATATGTTTTTCCTTTAATATAATTTTATTTTATATTTTATTTATTTATTTGACAATGCCTTAGTGGACCCTCCAAGACTTATAAAACATTTTAACTTTTTAAAATGATTTCCATGAGAGTGTGACTAACCTTCACATTATGAGGCCTAATATTTTAATATGTTTTGATATTGAAATTATGAAATAATGTTTTCCACTCCACTTTGGAAAAAAACATGTGAAAAAAATGGTATGGTTTGTCTTTTTGATTAGTTTAATGTGTAGTGTCCAAAACCCAAATAATAAATAATTCCCTCTATTTTACAATATAAACTCACTCATGATCCATCTTCTCCTCACTCAAAACACTTAGTGAACGTCCTAAATCTTCCATACTATCTCTATAATCTTCCCAAGATGCCCCAATCTCCCTCAAATCCTCTCTCTAGCCCCTTCCAAGCCTTTGGGATCACACTACCATGTAAGGAATTTCATTCTTTCTCATTTTAGTACAAATGTCATATTGTTGTTATACGCATTTACATTAAATTAAAAATGTTGGGGTATAAAATAACACCCCCATATATACCAAATTATTTTTAATGATGATATACCTCTTTCCCTTTCGTTAATGCCTCACATGTACACATGTTACCATGCCGAAATTCTGTATGGAATTTCAATCTTCTCATTTACATTCAAGTAATTATTTTATATTATGCATCTAAATTACATTACATTTGTTGGGATATTATGTTCCATGACCGCCTTACTATCCATTTAATTTATAAATTATGAGAGACACATTTGTCTCTCATTAACCAATTTTACGATTTCTATTTGACGCGTTATACTGATGAAGTTACACAAAAAATTCCCATGCCAAAATCATCGTGTAAGTGAATACCATACCCATTTCTCTATAATGGGTATTAAAACTTATGCATATGTACATTTTGGTTTAGGAAGTAAATTTATTTATTCCACATCACTTATTCGAGGAATAAATGGTGATGTTTAATGAATTCATGTTGTATGATCTATGTAACACACATATGCATGAAATGAAATGTTTTTAAAGGGTGCGCCCTGATAGCACTAAATGCATAGGGTAAAGAATAATATCATGATACACCATGTGAAATGAGGGTATAATCATGCTAATTTAAGTGCAATTAGGGTTTAATCATGCTAATTAAAGTGAGATAACGGTTTACTCATGCTTCATGTGCAATGAGCCTTAATTAATGTTAATATCATGTAAAATGTTGTTGCCACATTACTCAGTTATGATAATCATGCTACATCATGTGCTTATGTTCATGTTTATATTATTATCCATTGACATTCCTATTTCCTAAAAAGTATTTTATTCTTCATTTTTTTCCTTTTTTTATTCCTTTACTCAGCTTTAGAGCTAACCATTTTCTTATGTTTGTGATCAGGATATCCTATTCAATGCTAAGTACGAAGAAATGTTGGGGTCATGTAAAAGAAGTTTTCAATAAAGATGACATATTTTTATTTTTATGTTGTTATATAATTCTTCTAATTCCCCAAGAAACTAGAACTCTCAATCCCCAGATTTGTCTTCAGTGCATGTTTATGTAATAAATCACGTTTAAGTACATAATAAAAAGAAAGGTTGTTCTAGTTGGCATCAGAGGATAGATTTAGTTATTTTTTGGATCAGGATTAGAAAACCCTAATAAAATCCTTCGGGATAAGACCATGTATAAGAAAAACATCGGTAATTTTTGGTGAGTATAGAGTAAGTTGTTTATCTAGAAAATACATCCCTTTTTAGATACGAATATCTAAAGGTGGCTCTGGCACAGATGTATCTAGGGGTAAAACTTGAAAAAACCACTCTGATATAAACTCTAATAAGAACTAGTGCACAACAACGGGCCTTGATTCACTCCTGGTTAAACACTACCATGGGATATTCTTTGGTAAATTTATAATCATAGTATTATCCATTACTAATGTATTAAAAAAATTCCCATAATAATATATGATTTGAGGTAGATCATGGGTAACTTATATTGAAGCTTATACATTTATTATTTAAGAAAATAAATATAATTTATAAGCTATACCTTTTTGTAATTGGATTCCCTTTATGTGTTACCCCTAACCTTCCTTTTATTCCTGAAAAGGGCTAGTAATCAGAGGACTCAGGCTATGAACTGATGTGAAGATCAATGTGATGACTGTACTAATGAGATACCCAATATGATTATAGCCGGAATCAAAAACTCGGTCATGATACTCTCTTAGTTAACTCATGTTTTGAATATAAACATGGTTCATGTGGAATGTACTACCTCTTCAGAGAATGAAAAAGATACAATCGAGAGCTTCATGAGACAAAGGCCTCTTAAATGTAATGGATTATCTAATCCATAAATCAGAAAACAATGAGTCAACACCATTGAAAGGATATTCTCTATATTTAAATGTTCTGAACAAGAGAAGGTTCTTATAGCTACTTATCATATGGATGGTGAAGATTATAAATGGTGGACATTGGTAAAAAATATGAAGCATGTGGAAGATATCGAGGTGTTTGAATTGAAGGATTTATGGAAAATATTTATAGATAAATATTTTCCTCACACCCTCCAACTTATAATGGAAAGGGACTTCCTTGAACATAAGCAAAAAGATGATGAATGAATCGGTGAATATGGGGGAAACATTATAGTATTTCACGATATGCCTCTAGATTTGTCATTACCCCTAAATTCATGGTTGAATTCTTCTTTAGTGGGATAAAACCTATACTTTGTAAAGCCCAGAGATCCGTAACATCAATAGCTATGAAAACTTGTTCCATGTGCCCTCAATGTCTAAATGAAGATCTGTGAATCTCAGGGGTATCATGGGGATAATAATTAGAATGTTGAATTTAATTCTACCAATCCAATGGATAAATCCAATGGTGCTAAGAAATTATATCACCCCACATTCAAATGGTGTGAAAAGAAGAACCCTAGAAATTGCCTAAAGCGGATGAGGAAATTATTTAGCTGTGGAAGTGAAGGGCACCTAGATATTAACTTCCAACAAGAAAAACATGATACTATTATAGAGGAGAGGAATACTCCATTTGAACCTCAATGCATTGTTCATTGCTTCAACTAAAAATAACCAGGGAACTTTTCAAACCAGTTCTATAATCAATGGGTTTTTAAAGGCAACCATAAACCTACAAGGAAGAATGTGAGATCTTTTTCCATATCTACCAACAAAGTGAACCCCACCAATGATGTGGAAACATGTATGCTAGTTATTCATTCATGAGTACAAAATATACTTTTTGATTCTAGCTATACACATTCTTTTATATCCCAATCATTTAGTAGAAAAATCCCAACACCACCACAAATCATGGAAGTAGAGATCTCGATGAGAATGGTAAATGAGGCTATCATTG
Source organism: Viscum album (assembly GCA_963277665.1). Taxonomy (NCBI): domain Eukaryota; kingdom Viridiplantae; phylum Streptophyta; class Magnoliopsida; order Santalales; family Viscaceae; genus Viscum; species Viscum album. The sequence goes on from OY728140.1 coordinate 1,548,269,189, forward strand.
AATCTCATAAATATAACACCTCCACTATAACAATTTGTGGATGGAACATCCCATATAACCTTGTAATACTCCCTCTAGTGGAATTTGATGAAACTCTTTGTAGGGATGGGATTTCCCTATATAGAGACAAAATAAATTGTCATGAAATAAATATCACTCCCCATATGGTGAATCGACCCCCGATTCTGAACAAGTACCAGGAGGAGGTTGAATATTATTTAGCAACATCATCTCAAGTGTGGATATTTCTGCCCTATGAGAGTTTGTATCTTGCTCAGATGACTGATTCAAATGAATGAATCATCCAAGAAGACATGCCTATTTTTCGGGAATTCGCTTAAGTGTTTCCCATGTAATTGTCTGTTCTTCTTCCTAGAAGTGATGTTCAATTCTCAATTTATCTTATAATTAGAGAGTTTATAGTATCCAAAACCCCATATAGAATTTCTATTTTAGATCTTTAGGAGCTAAATAAATAACTACAGGAGAATCTGGATAAAGAGTTTATTTCCCAAAGTGCTTCACTATGGGGTGCACAAGTCTTATTCTTCATGAATAAGGATAGGTCAATGTACCAATTAATTTATTAAATTGAGATAAAAAATCATGATAAAAAAAGTATCATCTTCCACGAATTTATGGCTTATTCGATCATCTACATGGAGCACAATACTCTTCCAAGGGGGATCTGCTGTCGGGATATTACCAGCTATGGGTGAAGAAGGAGGATATCCCCAAGACAACTTTTCATATAGGGTACAATCACTATGAATTCATATTAATGCCTTTCAGACTCACTAATTCTCTAGAAATCATCATGGAATTGATGAATACAGTCTTTATAGATTACCTCGACATGTTTTTGGTAGCCTTTATTGAAGATATTATAATATACTCTAAAACCAAGGAGGAGCACAGGGAGTATCTATGAACTGTACTAGAGACTTTGCGAAAGGATAAGCTCTATGAAAAGTACAAAAAAGTGTAAGTTATAGTTGAATTAGGTCTCATTCATGGGCCATATCATCACATAGAATGGTATATCTATAGATCCCTCTAAGAAAAATGCGATTGAGGGATGGACATGGACAACATCTGTGATGGATATCTGTAGCTTCTTTGGGTTATCTGGTTATTATTTATGATTTATATGAAATTTTTCACGATTGTCAAACCCTCTTACGAAGATAAATTAGAAAAGATTTAATGTTGCTCGGAGTGATGAATGCAAAGATGACTTCATGGAGTTGAAAATGAGGCTTATCACTGTAGTCGTTCTCTCACTACCCAAAAGTGGATAAATTTTTGTTGTATTCAGTGACGCTTTAAAGAAGGGCCTAGGATGTTGGTTGATGAAAAATGACAAATTAATTTTCTATGCTTAAATTCAATGGAATTTCATTTAAAAAATATCCCACACATGATCTAGAGTTTTCTATAGTAATCTTCTCCTAAAAATTTGGCGATATTCCCTCTTTAGAGAGAACTGTGAAATATACATGGTTCATAAAAGCCTCAAGTATATATTCACATAGAAAGAGCTGAATATGCGCCAACGATGATGGTTAGAGCTGATCAATGGATATTACTTCTCAATCCTTCACCACCCTGGGAAAGAAAAAAAGGTAGAGGATGCTGTAAGTAGAAAGTACCCAGCGATTATATAATTGATTAGAATTGAAAAGGACCCAATTTTCTAATTTTTGGAGATGAAGGGCATGGAAATCATAAATAATAGAATATCATCAATCCTTTCAAAAATGAATGCTCAACCATCTCTTTTGAGAAGGATAAATGATGATCAAAAGTATGATTTGGGAATTCATAAGAAAGTGGAAACTATCGAAAAATGGAAATCCTCAGAGTTCAATGTTAATGAAGAAGAAATTGTGAGATTTGGGACAAGAATATGCGTTCCATCAAATCTAGAGTAAAATAATGAACACATGGATTATGCACATAGTTCGAATTTATCCCTTCACCCATTTAACAAAAAGATGTATCGAGATATCCGAGAGAATTATGGGTGGGATGACATGATGAAGGAGATTGATGAGTATACATCAAAGTGACTAGTATGTCAGAAAGTGAAGTATGACAGGCAGAAGTCTAAGGGGATGATGAAACCATTACCCATACCAACAATGAAATGAGGGAACATCAAAATGGAATTTTTCACTAGACTTCCAAATACATCAAAAGGAAAAAATTATATCAGGGTTGTTATGGATCATCTTACAAAGACTAAACACTTCATTGTAATTCAAGAGGATTTATTATTAGATCAACTGGTACATATATACATCTGAGAAGTTTTAAGGCTGCCTATAGTTCCACTATCTATTGTATTTGATCGAGAACCAAGATTGACCTCTATGTTCTAGAAGAGTCTCCATCATGATCTGAATACTGAGCTGAACTTTAGTATGGCTTATCATCCTCAAATTGATGGCCAATCTAACCAGACAATCAAAACACTCAAGGACATGCTGGGAGCAAGCTCAATGGACTTAAACGATGGATGGTATCAACATCTTCCCTGGGTTGAGTTATCTTATAATAAATGTTTCCACTCTAGCATCCAAATGACTCCTTATGAAGCCCTTTATGGGAAGAGGTTCATAACACCTTCATGTTGGGATGAAGTTGGGGAGTGAAAACTCCTAGGTCCCGAAATGGTCAAAGAAATGGTGGAGAAGGCGACGACCATCCACTAGTACATTAAAGTTGCTAAGATTCAACAAAAGTTCAATGCTGATAATCGTTGACAAGACCGCATGTTTGATGTTGAAGACATGGTATTCCTTTGCATATCACTATGGAAGATAGTTATGAGATTTTTAAAGAAAGGAATGTTTTGTCCAAGGCACATCATCCCTTTTGTGATCCATGTTCGCAATGGAGCAGTGGCCTATCGACTAGCACTCCCACCGAACCTGTCTCATGTACATGATGTATTCCCTGGATCACTCTGGAGGAGGTACATACCTGACACTTTACATGTAATCAGTCTAGAAGTGGTACCATTGGATAATGAACTCTCCTATGAAGAGAATCCGGTGAAGATATTTGATTGTAGGGAAAATGTACTATGAAATAAGACAATTCCCCTTTTCATGGTGTTGTGGAGAAACCAAAAGATTTAAGAAGCAATGTGGGAATTGGTGGCAATGATGAAGCATAGTTACCCTCATATGTTTTTGCATGGGAAAAGAAAATTTCGAGTGAAAAATATCTTAATGGGGGGTTATTGTAACTACACAAACTTTTATTAATGAAAAATACTCTTGATATAATTAAATTTATTATTATTTAAATTGGTTATATAAAACATATGAACTTCCATGGTTGTATGTTTTTGGATTTTAAAATACCGTTAAGAATTGTTACAGTTGCTAATATAGTCATTTAACATTGATCACATGAATAGTTTAAATATAGGGCTTTAACAAATCCAATTTACTTAGACAAAGGAAGGAATGGCCTCATCATGTATAATTTCTCCCTATGAAGCCCATTTTCTAGAGCTCGGAAAGGAGGTGACATCATTGGGATTTTCTCATGACCATGCAAAATCTGATCTTCAACATGTTATGGTTGAACGGAACAAGCTACGGGAGAAGTGGAAGTTAATAGAGATTACAACCTAAGCGATGTCATCTGAGATACGCCAAGAGTCTGTCACCATCGCATACCTTACCCATAGGTCTTATGAGGGTGTTATAAGGGGTTATGTAACAAGACCCTAGAACTATGATTATATGAATTATTTTTGTATAGTTAATATACATTCATTTTATCATTGTTACATTGTTAGTGTTTTTAAATACAAATAGTATTTTTTAAGTTAACATTCAAATTTAATTGAGAAATATATTGTGATGAATTAATGGATTTTTTCATAAAATAATATTTTAATAAAATATTATTAATAAATTAATTATTATTAAAAATAAATGATTGTATAATTTTTAGAAATACAATTTAAATTTTTATTAAGGTTTAAAAACTATTTTTATCAAAAACCCATGAATTATCAATAAATGTCGATATCAATTTTAAAAATGAAAATAGACATATTTTGAAATTTATTTAGATAAATTTATTATTATTATTGGAATCAGGATTTTGAAATTATCAAATGGAGAGTTTCTAATAATTTTCTGCGACTGTCGAATTTTTGGGTAAAAATTAAATACCATTTAAATATATAATGTGTTTTATGAAATAATAATGACCTAATCGTGATATAATAAAATAATATAAAATGGTTATTCTTCCAAAATATTTTTTACCTAAAAAATAATGTTATTTTAGATTTTTTTGATTTAATTTAAAATACCTTAGTAGACCCTCCAAGACTTATAAAATATATTAACATTTTAAAATGATTTCCATGAGAGTGTTACTCACCTCTAAATAAGTAAGCCTAATATTTTAATATGATCATCCATTGGCATTATAAAAAAAATTTCCACTCCACTTTGGCAAAAACCATGGGCAAAAACCATTGTATGGTTTTTGATTTTGATTAGTTTAATGTGTAGTGTCCAAAACCTATATAATAAAGAAATATCTCTCTTTTTCGTTTACAAACCCACTCAATATCCCAATTATCGTCACTAAAAACACTTAGAGAATATATATAATCTCCCCTACTCTCTCTATAATCTTTCCAATGTTCCCCAAGCTCCCATTAACCCTCTCATATTCCCCTCCAAAACCATTGGGATCACACTGCTAAGTAAGGGATTTCTTCCTTTCTCATTTTTGTTCAAATTTATTTATCTTATTTTACCCCATTATTTTCAATTAAAAATGGTGGGGTATGATTTATAACCTCCAATATACTTCCCTATTTATGTTTGAATGATAAGATACCTCTTTTCCTCCCATTAATATATCCTATGCACACACGTTACCAAGCCGAAATTCCGTAAGGAATTTCACTCTTCTCATTTACATTCAAGAAATGATTTTATATTATGCATTTAAATTCCATTACATATGTTGGGACATTATGTTCCATGACCCCATTCCTATCCAATTAATGTATAAATGATGAAATACCCCTTTCTCTCCCATAAACCCTTTTTACAATTTTTATTTGACGTCATTATACGGGCGAAGTTACACCAAAATTTCTCATGCCAAAATAATTATGTAAGTGAATACCATACCCATTTCTATATCAAAGTTATTCACCTTTATGCAATGAACATGTTTAATGAGGACATACATTTATGTATTCCACATCTATTATTCATCGCATAAATTATTATGTATAATGAATCCATTGTGTATGATCCATGTGGCACACATATTCTTGAAATAAAATGTTTATAAAGGGTGTGCTCTGATAGTGATCCAATGCATTGGGTAAATAATAGAATCATGATATTCCAAGTGTAATGAGGGTTTACTCATGATAATTCCAATTCAATTAGGGTTTAATCATTCTAATTTATGTTCAATGAGGGTTTACTCATGCTTCAAGTGCAATGAACCTAGGCTCCTGCTATTATCTTGTTAAATATTGATGCCACATTTCCATGTTATGATAATCATGATATGTCATTACTTTATTTTCATGTTTCTATTATGCTCCATTGATATTCCTATTGCCTTACATGTGTTTTATTCTTCATGTTATTCTATGTTTACTCCCATACTAGGCTTTTTAGATAACCATTTTCATATGTATGTCCGCAAATTATCTAATGCAATGGTAAGTACGGAGGAATGTTGTGGTCATGTAAAAGATGTTTTCAATAAAGAGGTCATATTCTCCTAATTTCCCAAGAAACTAGACCTATTGATCCTTAGAGTTGTCTTATGTGAATGTTTATCTAATAAATGATGTTAATGTGTGTAATTCCCCCCCCCCCCCGAATGGCCTGAAGGCCTTCATTTTTATTGATTTTTGATAACCCCCCTTTCAAGGGATAAGGGGGAACCTTACAGGGATCGTAGGCTCAAATATTACAAGGCCTGTAGGCTAAGGAGATTACATGACCAAAGGTCTTAGGGAATTCTACCATACTATCTACAAGGAACTTCTCCTCCCCAGAATCTTCATAGAGTGTGTAATAAAGAGCAGGGTTTTTATGTTTACAGTTTTAATTTTTTGATTAATATTCTTCATTTTAGACCCTTAGATTCAACTGGGTAGTAACATATCAATGTTAATGAGTTCATGTCATACATCAGTGATAAATGTTTTTAATCCCACATTTTGGGGCTTCTATTGTGTGCTTGGTACCTTTATTTGGAATCAAAGGTTTCTATGAGATTTTTTAAGCCAAAAAATTAAATTTGAATTAAACCATATAAAGGGATTCATTATGGACCCAAGGTTGTAGTCCGCATTTTAACCCACCATCGGTGAACATTATGTGGACATCTAATATTTTAGAATGGAGTTGAACCTGTAAAAATAATAGATTCTAAATTAATGAACCTTTTTTAATCATTCAAATATGTTGTTAACACCGGAATAGATTTTTCCAGTGAGGATTAATAATAATAATTATTATTATAAATTTATTATAATGAAAATAGTTTTATAATAATAATAATTAAATTTTTATGATAATTTTCTTTTTAAAGTATATAGTTAGAGATTATGAGAACGTTTTGTGTTTAAAAAAAATTATGTCGGGCTATTGTTACCTCCCATGGGGGTGAGAAAAAAGGGTAGGGGGTTTTACTCTTGGGCTAGGTAGGTCACATGTGTTTAAAAAAATAAACAAAAAGGGTCAAATATATGGGTGCTTCTCGGCCCCCACATTTTCCACCCCACATGGCCAATGAACTGCCTCACTGGACCAACTTCAGTCAACACCCTATAGTGGCATCCCACACCACCTCATACTGGCTCCCCTCCAATGTTTCGCCTAGTGCTACTCGATCCAACCAGAGCCTTCCTTGCCCTCCCCAGTAGGTCTGGCCACCTACCATGCCAGCTCACCTCCCTTCCACTGTTATGAAAGCCTTAGACCCCAACTTAACCCTCATGGCCTAGATTTCCTAGGCACAGGGTTCTCACACCTTGGGCTTAGCCTACAAGGGTTCATGCTGACCCATAGAGGCCCTTCCTCGAGATTTTCATGGCATGGACATTTTTTATTTAGTTGAATATTAATTCAAACAATTTATTTATTTTTCAGTTGAAAATTAAATTAATTAAATATTAAGATTTGTTTTATTAATAATAAGGGATTCATTAATTATTTATTTTAAATTATTTTTTTAAAACTAAATTATTTAATGAGACCTAATGACAGAATTTTTCGAATTAAAATAAGGGTGAAATTTGAATTCAATAAAAAATGAACTCGAATTTATTTTAATGCCTGTTTAATTTAATTGTACATTTATTTTAATATGAATGTTAATGTGTATGACTAGTCATGAGTCATGGACCAACCAATGCAGATAGGGTGCGTGTTTATTTATTTTTTTTAAATTATTGCATACTAGGTTGTAATAATTAATTAATTAATGGTTATATTTCCATCAACCATGAGTCATTATATGTATAAGGGCCTGCACGTCCACTTAAGAGTTGTATTTTTACTCCCCAGTTACCCTCATATGCATGAGAGTATTTTTGTATAATAACGAGATGACTGATGTTTCACTTCACATTGAGTTATTGTGACACTCCAGACATCACCATCATTGGCTGGGAAGACACTGCAATTCAAGTTACAAGCAATGCAACTCAATGTATTATCCCTGGTGTATAGGTTAGACCATTATTCACTAGACAAATCAACCATTAGTACCAGATCATGATTTGGTGGTCATTTTATTATTTCATGGATTTTTTTTATGTATATGTATTTAACACATAAACATATAGAGTAATAACAAACAACCATGCACAGATAAAATCAGCATGTAACACGATGAATTTTTCTATTTCATGCATAGTTAGTTGTGAGTGAAATCACAAAGTACATTCTTAGAAGATAGAAAATTATTTCTTTCATCACATAAATACAATAAAACCCTCAATGAAATATTAAGTTTTCATATCCTTCCATCATTCAAATTTATACAGAATTGGGTGTTTGGGGTGCTGGTCATGCCATTTCTAAGGGTGCCTCTTACTATAGGGGAGGTTTTTTTAAATTGGTGGGGTGACATAAATAATGTGGTGAAAAGTATTAACCCTAACTAACATTCTATCATTTTAGAGGAAATCATTGAGTAAATAATGTTTTTATTTTAGAAGCCAGGACTTCACTTAACAGATAATGGAAATATGAGTAAATACAGTTTTCCAGCCAAATGCCTACATTGAACCCTCCATGTATTGGCATAGCCATAACATGTAGACCATGATGGGGTTTTCAAGGAACATTTCCACTATAATAAATAATATGCATAATATTTCAATTCTAGCATATGGGGTTCCTTGAATTTCATAAGATAGTGGGGGAAATTTAATAATTTAAGTAATTAATAAAAATTTCTAAACTAATAATCATGATAATACTACTAATCTTATAAAATTTACAATTTTAGAAAAATGGAATGTTATACCACAATTTGAAAAATTGTGACAAATAAGGATAATTTAAATTTCCTTACCCTCATGAGTATCCAAGAATAGTATAGGCGATTGTGCACAATACTATTTAAAACTAAAGGTGCCAATATCCCCAATAACTATTAAATTTCCTCAGTAAGAGAGGGTGAAATTTCTTATAGGAGACTAGTGTAGAAAGAATATAATGGTTATGTAGTTATTCATTCATCAATGTCTAGTGTTATTTGTTGATGCTACCTCATGACATGAATGATATAACCTGATGTCTCGTCTTTGAGTGGTTTGCAAGGAGAAAGGGAAGTAATGATATAAATATTTAATAGTTACACTAGATATGTATAAATTGAAAGGGGGTTTTTATATTTCAATAAATATTATTCTAATATCATTTTACCCCTTTACTAAAGTCTCATATAATGTTAAGAAAACAAACAATTATTGAGTAAATGCTTCATTACCTATTTAGGAAAATGTTTTCCAAGTAAATAAGAATATAAAATAATGATTAATTTTTAATTATTATAGAGAATAAATTGAAAGAAAATGAGAAAGGATAGAGGTGAGTAATGTCATATGAAAATTCGAAATTTCCTTCAATGTAAGATATATTATCATTAGGTTATTTTCATTTCATATTATGATATTAAACTTTGGAAGTTTAATATAATAAACCGAATTTAAAAAACAAGTTATTACTATTTTCTTCAAGAATATTCATCAATGTAATGTTTCGGTTTTAATTATCAGGTATTAAAAAAAAATATTATTATTACATATGTGTAATGATATAAAATGACCAAGTATAGAAATATTACTACCAATCATGTGTATTATCTAATTGGATAAGAAAGGGTGATACCTATCCAGTTATGAGAAGTACATGACTTATTTATTGCGAAGTGAAAGATTCTTGTATAATTTTTATTGAGTATAACCAAAATATTAATTTAAGGTGTCCTTTGGATATAAGAAGACATCATTATTCGATTGGGAATGAATGTTGTATTAGTGTACAACACTCAAGTAAAAGTTTAGTGATACTTGAATCATAGGCATTACCAGATGAATATACATATAAGACTTATGTCTAGTTATGGAAATCTACTTCATTGTCTACTAAATCTAAAAGTGGACATCATGTTTATAACTAATATATTATTTTTTATTATTAAATATAAATAATTTTTGTGTAATCAATGACATTATTTTGGATGAATAATCCTTTAGAAATAATTGCAATCCACAAAGCATTCATAATTATTTCAGCAAGAGAGCATGAACTATTCATTATATATGATAGGGATATATGTACTTCATAATATTCCTTTAAGTAAATAATTAATTTTAATGTTATGTATGTTCATGGTCAGAAAAAATGGGTTGCTTCAAGTTGACCTAATGAAGAATGTGTTAACAATGCAATTATCGATCATGATAATATAGCATGGTGTAATTCTTAAAAGCACATTACCTTATCTAGATCATGTCCTTGATTTCTATAAAGAGGATCGATGATGAAGTATTACATGCCATCATTCATAAAAATGTAACATGCAGTAATTCTTAAATAATAATTTTGTAAATCAATGTAATGTTGTCAGTAGTATAAATGCTGCAATTCGAAGAAACTTCCATTATATATCATGACGTGCTTTTCAAATAACTGTGATATTCCATAACCATATGCCAACTAAAATTACAAATGGACATCCAACGAGTCATAGTATGATGAAAATATATTATAACATATTCAAATCTGTTTAAATGAAAAGAGTTTATGGGGACATAAAAAAAATTCATCTGGAATAAACAAATCTTGCATCTGCTATAATTATCCAAAATGTTTACTTAAGATATTACATAAATCCCTATGATAGAAAAGTTTAGTCATGTGATTTACTGCCGTTATATTAAAGGCTATAATTATCTATTATAGATAGTGGAATCAAGGTTGAATTGATCTTATTCAATGCTAAAGATGAAAAAATATTTGGAATAGGAACATGTTTCACAAGTACTTGGGGATGAGGAATGTTCTAGAGACACATACTGCGTTGGAAGGATTATAACTATGATGATGTTTTTTGAATTCACTATGGGAGGTGATTTATTATTCATTGCGAATAATATTTCCTATAAGTAATAAGTTTATGGAAATTATCTTAGATTACAAATTCCAACTAATATTCAATATATTGATGCCATGTTTTAAAGTGGAACAAGGTTAATTATAATGAATACATCGCTAGGTATTCAAATGATTTGATACATGGATGGAAAAAGCTTGGTACTAATAGGGCTTGATTTATAATAACATTTCGTTATTCCTAGATACATTATAATATTACTTATTATAGATAATTTTGATGACCATATTATTTGGCATTGTTTGTCATAACCATCAATCATGGAAGGTGTCTATATGAAGCAACTTGAATGGGATGGTCATGTCACAAAATACTAATAATGGTAGCAAATTACTGAAAGCCAATTTAGGATTGAAGTAATAACTGGATCACATAATATTCATTTGGAATGAATGATTTGCATGTGTCTACCAGAGGTTAGTGGGAGTGTAATAGTTATTCACATAAAATAAGTTTGGAAACATATAAAAAATAGATATTTGTCTTCATGTTTGTTCAGATGAGGATATAAATTATTCTATAGTGATTAACATAATGTTCCAACCTATGTTCTTGGATACATGATCTACTAAGGTGGATCTAAAGGTTTTTTTAGACCTAGTAAATCATATATATAGTGACATGTAATTGAAAAACACACGGTGTAACAATTCTAGAGAGAATTTATACAAATGTCACCTGGAAAAATATCTCTAGGTTGACATGTTTGGCACATGGTAGGAAAGTAACATGGTAAATTGGATACCATATGCTTAAGTGATGGATTAATCATGTCTGTCCTGATATGTACATGAATAAATATTTATAGGATATAATTTATAATAGTAATATATTAATTATATTCAATATTACTATAAGTAAAGTAGTTAGAACTATCTTATTGTACTTCAGAAAATACAAAATATATGACCCTGGTAAGTGTAGAAGAAAGGATACTAGTTTTAAGGGGACACAAACTATGTTTTGTAGATCCATGTGATCCAGTTTCCCATTTAGTCTAAGGTGATGAGTGCAAAAAGCTCATATAAGTTAGTGGTAGCCATAACTATAAATAACAATTATGTTTCATCTTCTATAGCATCGAAGAAGAGGTTATATGAAATGATTATCTCCAGTTCATCACATGAAACATTGTTTGTAATGATCAATAATAATGTAAATTATTTTATTCTTACTATAAATGATGTCATGAATTGATAGTGGGAAAGTGGGATATACTTGGGGATAACATCTCTTATAAAGTATTACCTAAGGTATGTGGTCATAAATAGTAGAATAGCTACACGGTGGAATCATGGTAGGCCCAAAAACTATTTTTTTTACTCAATAGAAACATTATCTTTATCATGTGAGTATCTGTCATGTTTTTTTAGAATGTTGGATCTAGTGCAAGTGGGAGTGTTGAAAAAGTGGGTGCCCTAGAACCAACTATGCAGTTCTTTAGATTACCATTTCATGTGTACAGTTAGATATATATGATTAAAACATACCATTATAGTGTATATATATTTACATCAACTATTTAATGGTAATGTTCATAGATTAATTTTCATATCAAAAGGTTATACCATATCCCATGATATAATGAGAACCTTGAGATATGATTACATTAATATTAAACAAAGGTAAAATGGATAGAAATATCATAATGACTGTACAAAATAGATGTTTTACTATTAGGAGTTGGGAGCTCATAAGTATTGAGAATTCTTCTCAAGAACTTCGCAATTGGTGATCTCTTGTAGCGAGATCGGGAGGACATACCCGCCAAAAGAAACACCGAAAATTTTGGTGTCAATTGTTTTTAATATCTATGATCATGTGTAATCATATTATAACTTGAGATTATTTTTAATATATGACATTTTTTTTAAGTTGATTCAAGATGAAAAACTTGATTTTGAAATTATGGTTAGGTAGTTTGTACGGGTTGCATCATTGGTGGAATGACATTGGTTGAATGGTCAAGAATGGATTTTTTGCTTCTAGGTTTAGGAAGTAATATATCTCATTTAATGTTGATCCAGATTTTATTACCTTTATAAAACCATGTCCATGATAGTTGAGCATAAATATGTTCAGTTATATCTACAAATAATAGAGTAGGAAAAGGAAAATCATATAGGAATGCGTCCTTCTTTATGGGATATTTAAATATAAAGAGATTGTATTATACAGTGCATGTTCATTGGTTGGTTTTCATTTTTGTGACAATACTTATCACTTTAGGTTCCATGATGGGTTTCTAGATCCCACTCTTTTTCTACGAATAATATTCAATTTTATCATGATAAGGTCCTATAGGATAACACACAATAACATATTAAGGAATCTTCACAATTAAGTTGAATAGATATATTGGACATGGTTGTACCCACCAATGGGGGTTGGGATTAGTAAAAGGAGATATAATATCCATTAAAATAAATAAATTCATATTATTGAAGTAATAAACAATTATAATTGAATTTTTTTACTAAAGTTTTTAACATGTTTTAAGTAAATACCTGAAATGTATTATTTGAATGAATATCAAAATATTCATGTTTAAATTAATATTTTCAGAAGTAAGAGCCATGTTAATGGAACAGGTATTATCATGTAATCTATTAATTATATTACATAAATAATAATAATAATAATAATAATAATAATAATAAATTATATTTATGGCTCAGTATACTAGTCGTAATATCATTTATATAGTGTGTCAATTATTTAGGGGTTGGGTTGGCATTTTTTGGTAATTTCACTTCACATTATAAACTAAGGAGAATAGTGTTTTTACAAAGAACTATTCATTGTATTTAACTCTCTTATCCTCTACCGCATGTTCTAGAAAGAGAGGATTTGGATCCAGGAGCTCGGATCAAGATCTCTCCTGCACATCGCAAGCAAGGAGATGCATTGATCGTCAGTGCATCAAAGACGTCACCGGGACACTGCACAAGCACTTAGATTTAGATGATCATCACTTCCACATATTTTAATTTGTTTTTGGATGATATAGAGGAATTCAAATTTGGATTATTTGAGTAATTATTTCCAATGATGATAATATGTTGTCTGTGACATCAAATCTAAAAAGTTATTTGGCGGTTTTAATAATTCACTTAATCTTTATTAAACAAGATCTTTGGATTAAAATAGGTATTGACTCATTGATGTCAATGAGATCATGTGGTATGTTAGTGAGTAAATTTTAAAATCCCACTTTTGGGATATTTCTATTATTTCCTGGCATGTTCAACTACTTGGTCTAGAAGCAGCACTACCCTAATTTGGGCCTACAACATACCTCAAATTGAATTCATTAATAAGCACCAAATTCACTATCTATATAATATTAGTCAACCTAAACACATTTACCTATGATCTAAAGGCATGTTTGAGACCTTCCTCTATGTGTATCACCCTCTAAGGATCATCAAAAAGATAAATCGACACAAAGCACTGAAGATCTTTAAGGTGTGATGAATACTCCATAATTCACTTCAATTAGTTTTTAAGATGAATAAACTAATTGTTTTTATCAACCCTCAATGTTTTGGGAAAAAATTAATACTATAAAAAGGTTTTTAAATCCCTCCAAACCATATCTTGAATAGTATCAGCCTGGTTGAAAATATCCTACCATCACTTACCTGCTCCTCAAAACATATATGTTGCGAACATCACTATCCTCTCTAGAGGTGTCTCGAAATTATTGAATATTCATATATCACACTCTAGACATAGATCGAAAGCCTATAGAAAATGATCCCTAAAAAAGTGGGTGGATTCTACTATTATATCACATGTTTCATCACTTCTATAGAAGAGGCAGGTTGTGGGGCTCCTTGAACGGTCTACATAAATCATAAGAAATCTTTGTGGAATAGGGAATTAGTACCCATATCCAGTGCAGTCGATTGTGTCACAAGAAGAACTAGTTGAGGTTCTACTAGTGGTTCAGGGCCCAAAACCTCTAAATTATAGTTATTTTTGAATTTTGGGAACACGAATGGAGATTTTCATGGGGGCATATCTCTACAATTCCAAACACAGACCTCATAAAATAATCGAGTAATAATGAAAGTCATTGATACAAACACAAAGGATAGGATGAAGCCTTCTAATAAAAATATAAAATTCTCTTAAATATTTTAATACATTACTATGTAAAATAAAAATTCATATAAAACTCTAGAGACACTTCCTGCTACCCACTGTAAATTCGGTTCTATGTCAATATCTCTACTTCACAACACGGGTCCATGAATAAGGACTATCCCTTGCAAGTGATAAATCCATTTATTAGAAACCCATCCAATTAAAAATACCAATTTCATTTTTATTCATATATATTTAAATTTTCATTAAATTTTTGAAGAAAATTTATCACCACTTTAAACCTATAAGGTCACATACACCATATAAATCAACGCGTGGAATCAAGTTAATCTCAAATATAACATGTTTCAGTCCTTGCATCCAATGGTCCGTGATTCAAAGTGTCATGATTTACTACATACGGTGTATGTTGTATCCTGTGAAGGAAAACATTTTTTAGGATTTTATAGGCATTAAAATTAAAAATTTAGGTTTCTCAATTTCCTACAATAATCATTAGTCAATAAAAATTCTATAACACAAGGCACACATAATAAATTTCAAGTATTCAAGAAATGAACCCTATTTTTATTGACATATACATGGAATGTGAATCTTATAAGGTGGATTAAATGATAAATGAGATGGAATACCCTAATCTTATCAGGAAATAGTAAAATTCATAATTTTAAGGAACATCAAACATCTATAGTCCACCCAATAGTGGAATAAAATCAAGTGTAATTGGAAAAATATAGAAAAACATGTCTGATTCCAGGAAATGTGTTAGTTTTTGTGCATGGATTAGCTACTCCCAAGAATAGATCATCACGAAATTCCAAAACATTCTAGAATCATTTCAACTGTCTCAAATTTTTAAATCCATAAAAGAAATTCTTTCGATACAAATTTTTAAAGTCTCGACTCAAGAGCCACTAATCGGTGCCCCGTGCTGGTGGGTCACATGGACTCAAGAATGCCTCCTCATACATTAGATGCTACCAACTAGAAGTGAGGGTATAAGATGGTATATTGGGGAAACTATACCCTCATGATTAGAGTAACACAATGGAATCACAAGTGATAAATAAGAGGAAGCATAACATAAATCATGAAAGATGATAACAACCAAAAGAATAAAATAATAATAAATCCAAAATCATTTTCACGAAAAATATGATTATCATGTAATTTACTGATACAAAATTAAAATAAATACATAGAAATATGAATCTATTATAGTAATCTTTATCAAAATACAAAAATGACATAAACTAATTATCTTCATCTAAAATAACGAGTATAGTTCGCTCCTCCGCTTCCCTTCTACTATGAAATATTAAAATCAATCACCATTTAGTGGGTGCTCTCCCCATTCTCTCTCTGCATCAATGATGTATTATTGGGTACCCCTGGGTAGACCGAATAGGGTTTGATATAACACTTAGTATTCCACCACTAACATTTTCAATAATATGTGTAGTTTGTGTATAAACAATGAAGCTGTGTGTATTATATCACAAGTATAATAGTAATAAAATTAATGTGTCAAAAGAAGATGTGACATTTTTAATCCAAAAATATATCTATATGAACAATAGTTAGGCTCCGATGAACCATGGGAAACTGTAATTAAATAAAAATTCTAGGGATATCGGTAAATCATGATAATCATCCACAATAGCTTATACCATTTTGTCATGTTTCAGGCCTAAATGAGTCAGATATAATATATAAATGACAAAGGAAAACTCATCAATTTCTTGGAGAGTATCAAGGGAAAATTGGTAAATACTTTTTTGTAGGCCAAAGAGCATGTCCATGGAGGATGTCCAAGGTTATTCCAAGCACGACGAATCCAAGGATTATTAATTTCATTGGCTTCATATGTAATCATCACCCTAAGAGTAGAAATGTCCATGGAATCCACTATCATAATCACTATTGATCTGTGGAGTATAAATGTAAATGTCATCTTATGGAATCAAGATATAAGGAGTAGAAATGATTTGGGAATCCAACACCATAGTATGAATCCAATGAGTATAAATTTCTATTAAATCAATTTGAATTAGTATCCGAGGAGTATAAATGTCCATGTCATCCACTATCATTATCAGTTATTCAATCTCAATTCATAATCCATTTTCTAAATATTCACAACATATGATATCAACCAATCCATTAAAAATTTTCCATATAAACACATTAATCAATTAATAAATTAAATAAAATAAAAATGAGGAATAATTCCACTCCCTAAATAAAAACATTAATTCATTACAACTCACACTACAATTGGAAAGCTCAAACAGGATTATAAGGGTTGTATAACATAGGGTGGATACAATAACCCACCTCAATATTGGTCCATGTTGGAGATAAAAACCTACAATGATATAAAGGATATATATATTGGAAACATAATCACATTTAACTAAATTAAATCAAAGAGTAAATTTAATTTTAGGGGAAACACAAGGATGGTATGGAGGGCGTTATAATGGAAATAAGGTATATAAAAAACCAACTATAAGAGAAAATTATAGACTAGTGCTTGTATACTCTGGGTTGAACACTCATCCGGTATCAGATCCTAACAGATGCTTCATCAGAAGATATCTATATAATTATCAAATACCATAAAAATAGTAAATATTATCTTTCACTAAAATTACTCTATAGTTAAAAAGAAAAATGGATAAAGGCTAAATATGAATGAAGAACTCAACAATGTGGATCCATCAAGATGAATGGAACATGAATCAAAATTTGGATAAATAATGAGTCACCGGGAATATATATATATTGAATAAGTTACATAGAAAGATAATAAATTCACTAGAGAATGAAAATAGAAAAAGGGGTTTAAACATTTAAACCCATTTGGGAAAATGGTCATTTCCAACTTTTTAGCTAGGTCACATGGATGGAAAAATAATGCTCCAATCATGTTGCCTCACTATCTTAATAGTGATATCGCATAGTTCATGTACATGATATTGAGAATTGTTTGTAAAATAATCCCCTTACCACTTTCCAAGATTCCCCTCACATGACTATGGAACAAGGTTAGACAAATTATGTGCCCACCAAACATTTGGCCTCTGCTATGAATTGAAGTTTCTCATTCATGGGGGTGTGGCCCTGGGTTCATGGTTATGGGTAAATGTGTGCCCTATACTACCTTATAAAACACCCAACATGGTTTCCTCAAACTTTTTTTCCTGAGTGGAATGGTTCTTACTAACCCAGCAGTCTAGCTACATTTTTTAAAAACTAAGTCTCCGGGTTATGAACAAGCCATATACATCCTCAAAACATTAGTTACATCCTGAGGAATAAAAATTAGATTAAAAATAAACACACAAGATAAAATTAAAAAGATTTTTACATCATAGAAAAACCTGTGATTTGACACACCTATTTTAATTTTTTTGATCATGGTCCTCGATTTACATTGAAATTATAGGAAATTATTCACAATGTTCTTGATAAAGATGTTCATTTTATCACAACCTACAATCCTCAAATACATGGATAGTCCAAAATGACCATTAAAAAATGATAATAAATGTTAAGGTCATTACTAACCGACATTAAAGGTATGTGATATTATTATTTACCTGTAGCAGAATTTTCTTATAACAATATTTTTTATTTTAGTATTCAAATACTTGTCTATGAAGCATTATATATAAAGAGGTGTTGTACTCTAACTTTTTGGGATGATGATTGTGAAAGGAAACATGTAGGCTGATAACATGTTGAGGATGAAATGAAAATGGAAAAGAAAATTCAGAATCATATTAAAGTAGCAAAAAGAAGAGAAAATAGTAATCATAATGACCAAAGTAATGAGTGGGAATTTCAATTGGGAGATTACATTTTAATGAACATGTCTCTTTATAATGGTGATATACGGTTTGGTAATATGGGAGAACTAAGACCCTGGTAAATTTGACCTGTTGAAAATTTTTAATGAATAGAATATGTGTCTCAACAAATGGAAATTATACTAGGAGTCTCTAAAGTACATGAAGTTTTTCATATATCATTGATAATAAGGTATATGCTAGACCCAACTCATATTCTCACCTCTCAAGAAATATAATTGGAACCTGATCTATATCACAATAAAGATATCATCTAGATTCTTGATACTATAAAAAAATATTTAGGATTATAATGAATTGAAAGGTAAATGTACATTGAAGAAATCATAAAATTGATGAAGAAATGTGGGGTTCATATGATGTTATGATAAAGAACCTCTCATTTTTTACCAATGTAATATCTATGAAAACAATCGAGAAATGATTTTTATAATAAGGAAGAATCAAATACTTGACCATCAATTATAAAATGTGAACATTATTTTTTAGAAAGTCTATGAAAAAATTCACAATTTAATATTTCATTCCAAAAAAGTCTAATTTTATAATATAAACATTCATTTTGAACTTACCTGGTCAATGTGACCCTATAATCTCTTTTTGAAATTACCCCTAAGAAATATGATTTTATGAATAAAAAAATATAGTATTTAAGTATTACTACTTTTATATTCATAAAGTGTAATAATATATGAAATTAAAAATTTATTGACCATAAATTTGATATAAATAAAGATAAGAACATTTGGAGGTAAAATGTGATATTTTTGGGGGAACAATTTTTTTTATTAGAAGATGTCTATCTATTTTAATTTATTAACATAATATTTAATGATAATTGATTATAATTAAATTTAAATATTATATATATTATTATATGAATTTAAATCCATATAATTATTTTGAATACTCATATATTTAACATAATACCATCTTATGCATGAAAAATACATTTATTAAAAACCCATTTTTTAACATGATTTGAAGGTTTATTTTTAAATTAAATTTTGAAACATATTTTTACTGACTTTGATAAAATTGATTCAATATTTGTAATCACAATTATTAATATTACCTAATTAGTTCAAATTATTTTACTTTTAGACTTAATGGTAAAAATATTAATAATTAATTAACCTGGTTATGGTTAAAATAAGTTCACCAGGGAGAGGGGGTTAAACCAAATGATTATGGTCTATTTGAAAATTTAACTATTCAAAAACCAATTTTATTTTTATATTTAAAACTTATATTTTCCCAAATTATAATATATGGTCATCTGGAATCTTTTTTATTTGTAATTAATTTGTTATTTATTATTTTTTGGGGAATTCTCTTAGTAGTTTCTAAGAATGTCCCACCTCCAGTTACAAAAGGGAACAAACTCCCCTCACTTATTCACATATCATAATCCATTTAACATTCAAAAAACCTGCAAAAATATCTCTTTAAATACCTTATTAGCATTTTATATGTACTATTCTTCCTAAAATTCCAATCCTAGGGTCTTTAATAAGATATCCAAAAGAGGTTCTTCTAAGAGAAGGTAATTTTATTCACTAATGTCTTTATTTTCTACCTTTTTCTTTTATCAACATAAATTATGTCTTAAATGTTATAATATAATAACAATAGTATCTACCAAATACTAAAATGTTATTATGGATATTGAATAATACTTATCCTTTTACTTCTCCATCAAATGGGAAATAATGCCATTGCTCATGTGTACAACAATCTACTATCTCACAAACCAATGTAATTTGTTTTCCATCACTAACTCAGAGGGATAGTCATAATGATGAGAATAATGAATATATACAATACATATGACATGTTATTAATTATTTAAAATTAATATATCATCCATATACTTAACATTTATCTCATTAAGGGATTGATATTGTCATTTGTTCGTATGTATGGCCTACCATCTCCATGAAGTGACGTGATTCATTTTATACGTACAAATTTAATGAATGATAATAAAAAGATATATAATGAAAAAATATGATATTTATTAAATTAATATCATTATATAGATGATTTATTTATATCACATGGATAAGATTTTAAACATTCATGAAAACAATGTATTAGAAAACGATGCAGATAACACATGGAATAATGGTAACAATAAAATAATTTTCTCCAATGGGTTGTACAATGTTACAAGAGGATCATATATGATATTATAAATATTAATATGGTTCTATAATAAGTTAATAACTTCTTCAATACCATTTAAAAAATGGTTAAATCACATTCAACTAAAGGAAACAATTATATAACTACAATGTTCTTTCTTTCATATTTAGACATTTTTTACATAAAATTGTACTCAATACAACCTAGATTATTGAGAGGTCTAGTGACTTTGGGTCTTACAAACATTAAATGACAACATAAGACCTAAAATACAATATATTTATTAAAAACATCTTTTACATGACCACAAAATTCATTCATTATTTAAAGTGCATGGGATAACATGAGGACATGAATAAGTAAATGTTGAGCTATAAAGCCTAGTAAGGGAGAAAAAAAGGCATAAGGTATCACAACCCATCCTCTCGGGCCCATGTCATGACATACCCTAAGCCTGCCTCCCAAAGGCCAGGGGTTGGTGACCAGCACTGAAGGCTTCAACCTATAAATGGGAGACATTTTCCTTAGTACATGTTCACACGCACACACAACTGGGACCCAATGCTAAAAAGTAAACATGAATTCCACTAAACAACCACCGAGTAAAAGTAAAAATTGTAGGTCAAATGGGAAGGAATACAAACCCAACAATGGAATATTTGAAAACATGAAAATACTAGGAAACTCTAATAGTCATCT
The DNA here is from genome assembly GCA_963277665.1 of Viscum album. NCBI lineage: Eukaryota > Viridiplantae > Streptophyta > Magnoliopsida > Santalales > Viscaceae > Viscum > Viscum album. The sequence continues at coordinate 1,548,290,731 of OY728140.1, forward strand.
TCTGGAAACCCCACATGATGTGTAAGTGTAGAGTAGCTGGCTGATGCTGTAGAGGCACATCCCACCTACTAGACCTCACTAGGCACCGCATGGTCCTTGGCCACCAAGCCCTATGCTATGTCATTGGTTATCTACACCAGACACAACATTTTTGTGTGAATCCCATTTAGGTTTGAGTATCAAAATACTCAATATTGACCCTGAATCCAACTCAAGACTCAATAAAATACACAAAGGGAATAAAAAAATACACAAAGATCAGAGTCACTAGAGTTAGCTCGACAATGATATAACTTAATGTGTTGATAGAAAATCCAATGGTTGAAAACACTAAACAACAATTTACTTCAAATCCACTCATCCCCGATGAGTCATTTAGGCTTGAAAGGTCTATTAGACCAATTCAGTATCTGAGTCACAATTCCTCACTGATAGCTCATTCATGAAACCTCCCTGGGTAGGTGAGTCACAGAGTCTCACTGATAGCCATGTCATGTAGTCTCATTGGGTAGTTGGGGCACATAGTCTCGCTGATATCTATGTCACAAAGTCTGGGTGGGTATCTGTGTCATGAGGTCTCTCTAATAGCTGAGTCACAGAGTCTCTTTGGGTTGCTGAGTCCAGAAGTCTTGCTGATAGCTGAGTCATAGAGTCTCACTCGGTAGCTATGTAATGAAGTCTCACTGAAAGCTGAGTCATGGAGTCTCGCTGGTAGCTGAGTCTTGATGGATTGGTAGGTAAACATCCATGAAATATTACATTGAGTATTTCATAAGGACCACCATGTCATGTGGGTCCCAATTAAATAGAAAGAACATTGATCAGACACATGATCTAGGAGATACATACCCTTTTGTTAACATAGGAAATTGCGTCCAGGCCTGGTCGGACTGGTTCGGACTGACCTAACCAACTAGAATCGTGGTCCCACATGAAGTTATCTTTTCCATAATTCCCATAGTCATGCCCCATTCGGCCTCACTGGACCTGAACGAGGTTGGTCGTGTGTTTTGTCTGCTTGGTCACCCAGTGACACAAATTTATCTGGCTCAGCCCGCATTGGGGGGTCAGTCTCTTTTCATAGCTTGGAATTCCATGTGGCCCATTCTTATCTCATCCCCTCAGTCCACTATAGAGGAATATCTCAAATATTTAGCTTGTTCAGCCAGGCATCCCTATCTGCTGGCCCGACCCGCCGAGTCCAATTGGGGCATGTGGGATCGACCAGCCCATCAGGCCCGTCAGAACCGGACGACCCACCGGGTCAAACTGGGACATCGTATTGAGATACTGGATTCGTCCAACTATTATATCATATGTATCCTCTATAGTGGACCGAGATGATGGGATAAGGCCGAACCATGCGGTGGCCCGAGCTTGGAAAAGAGAACACCCTCCAGTGCGGGCCGAGACAAATATATTTGGTTCACTAGGTCACCAAACAGACTGGATCCACAAAAAACCAGGGCTGGGTCCAATGAGGCCCAATAGGCCATATAGATATTATCAGGTCATGCGAGACTCTAGGTCTGGTTGGCCAGGTCGGTGTGAACCAGTCAGACCGGGCCCATACGCAACTGACCCCTTTTTACAAAAAGGGATGTATCACCAAGACTGTGTGTCTGATTGACATGATGTCTGTGGAATTGGGACACATTTTAATGGGCGGTGCTTATGAAATATTCAAACTAAGATTTCATGGTTGTTTACATAGTGACTCTTTGTGAATCAACTACCAGCAAGACTCTGTGACTCATCTATCAACGACACTTCCTGACTCACCTACCCTGCAAGACTCAATGACTCACCTATCAGGGAGACTTTAAGACTATACTACCCAGAGAGACTGCATGACTCAACTATCAATGAGATTTCATGACTCAACTATATAGAAAGAATATATGACCCAACTATCAGTGAGACTGCATGACTCAGCTACCCACCGAGACTCCGTGACTCAGTAATCAGTGGGACTACATGACTCAGCTTCCCAGTGAGGCTTCATGAATCAAATATCAGTGAGGATTCATGATTCTACTAAGAAATATTTCTAGGTGACCTGGCTAACCTAAATGACTAATTTGAGATGAGTGATGTTATAGTAAATTGTTGTTTAGTGTTGGCACCTATTGGTTTTTATATCATCAGTTAATGTTATAACTATATCGAGTTGACTATAGTGAATCTGATCTTTGTGAATTCTTTTGTGATTCCCTTTGGATATTTTTCTAATACCAGAGTTGGTTTCGTATTCCCATACTGATTATTTCATTACTCACCCATGCATGGGCTTCACCCGCACATGTTGTGTATTGTATAGACGACCAATGACTTGGAAAAGGACATAGAGGCCTAGGACTGGGTGGTTCCCAGTGAGGTCAGGTATGATGGACATGCCTCTAAAGCTTTCGGTAGTTACTCAAAACTTACACATCATGTGGGGTTTCATGCAAACAACTGTCATTGATTCTTATTATTTTCTGATTTTCATATTTTCCTTTGATGGCTTTGTATTCTATCCCATTTAACGTAATGTTTTTACTTTTACGCAGTCGCTGTTTAGTGGGATGCATGTTTACCTTTCAAGCAATAGGGTGTGATTTTCTGTGTGTGTGTAAATGTACTTAGTCAAATGCCTCATATTTAAAGGTTAGATCCATCGGTGCTAGTTTCGATCCTCTATCCATCAAAAGGCGGTCTTGGGGTCTTTCATGAGATGGGAATGGGGGATGGTTTGTGAAAAAGTGTTATGAAAGGTGGCCAATCTAACGGAAGAACTAAGAGTCTGTAAATTTGGATGGGCAACAAAGTTAACTGTTTTTAGTTTAAATTTTAGACCAGAGAGTCCAGTTTTGTTGCAGTGGAAGACGTATCCATACATCAGGACCCTGAATTCTGTTTTCCGACTCTGTACATGAAAACTCTAGTGGCTGGTATCTTGCAGAGTTTTCCATGATCGTTTTGAGTTATAGACTTCTCACCAGGTATAATAAATTGGCTTTGGTTTATCTTGATTCTCTTTCAAGATGACTCCATGCTGATAGCTAGCCAGGATCCCAGTGTGTGACCATGATAATGGTCTACAGAGTGATGAGGCTTTGGTATAAGGACCGTAACCCGAGATGGTACCTTCTGGCAGTGTCCCCGTGATACCACTACATGTTGGTTAGAAATTACTACTGACTCTACTGATAGATGAAATATGTAGGATCAATACCTTACACGAGTTTCAGTGAGAGAGACATCTTAGGTTCTCGGTGAGCCCGAATCACAGGTGGATAAATACTTGCATGAGGTAGTGATTAAAGTTCCATATTTCTAGGGCACCCTTAGATCAGATGGACGTCCTAGCAGTGATCGTTCTATGTGGCTCAGTAGTGCGATGGTAGGTTTTAGATTACCCTATCTTACGATGAGGTGACTTTTCTGTGGACAAATATGGATAACCTTTCTTAGAGAAAAGGATCTTTCCATAAATGATAAGGGGTACATGTGCCCATGATCTTCTACATGATGACATGTAGGTATCTTAGTATTCATCAAGGCATGCCAACCTTTACAGGTACTCGATGAATAAAATAAAACTATTGCTTCAGGGATCAGACCTCTGAACATGGTGTGTTAAGAGACATCTGAGCCACTGTTATTCCAATGTGCATTCCTACTTATGTTAGTGTGCTAGAGATAATGTTTTTTGGACATCCTTTGGCTGAGAAGATACAACCAGTTGATGTTAGTAGTGGGAAAGCAAGCAGTCGACGTCTGTATCAGATACCTAGACATCTGAGATGTTTGGAGAATATATCCCAAGGGAGGGGGTCTACAACTTTGGGCTCATAGGGTGAGTCCAGTCGGCCAAGGAATAGGTAATTATTTTCAAAAGATGGTATAGGATATTTATTGTAACATCTCGGCCCGGCCGACCATCGAACCGGTGGCCGGACTGGTGGGTCACATGACCTCAAGTGTGTCTCCCCATACGCCAGAGGCTACCGACTAGCAGTGAGGGTCTCGAGAGATGATAGTGGGGAGACTATACCCTCTTATTAGAGTTTCACAGCAGTATCTCAGAGTAAATAACATTCAATAGAGTAAGCAGTAATAGATAAACACTGAACAAACAATAGCGAAATTCAAATAGTGATCATTTATATAAAATGTGGAAAACACCACTTGTCACAATACAGGGATGATGATACAGATATGGACAATAGTAAAAAATAGAAAATGATTTTAGTACAATACAAAAGGAATGAATAAAAGACAACAAATCCTGATGGGCGATCTCCTGAGCATCCCAAGCTCCCGCTTGGTCCTTTTCTCCTAACTCCTCAAGTAAAAAAAATGCAACAACCAACCTAGGTTCTACAAACAAGAAGGTCTACTCTGGTACCCCAATGCAATGGCAGACAGAGTAGGGTGTGAGATATAAATCTCAGTAGGCCGACACCACTAGTGTCTAACCCAATCCAGACAGTGTAGTAGTAATTAAAGCAGTAAAAAGGTATAGCAGTATTCGATAAACACAACAATAAAGAACAACAACACCCATCCCAGTTTCCCCAGAGGAAACCTGACGGCTATACCAGCTTCAGCTCGTTTCCAGTAAAGTAACCCGATCATGTCACCATATATATATATATATATATATATATATATATATAATATGTTGGGTAGGACCAGGATGGAACTCATGGACGTCCTTAACCTAGGAGCAGTGCTCTCGATCCTACTCCTGGCCCAACCTTGGGGAAGCTCTCACGGTCTATCCTCGGCCCGAAGCTGTGTCAAAGGGGAGCTCTCACGGTCTACCCCTGGCCCGAAGCTGTATCATTTAATTAGGGGAGCTCTCACGATCTACCCCTAGCCCGAAGCCGTGTCAAAGGGGATCTCTCACGGTCTACCCTTGGCCCGAAGCTGTATCATTTAATTAGGGGATCTCTCACGGTCTGCCCCTAGGCCGAAGCTGTGTCAAAGGGGAGCTCTCACGGTCTACCCCTAGCCCAAAGCTGTATAATTTAATTAGGGGAGCTCTCACGGTCTTCCCCTAGCCCGAAGCCATGTCAAAGGGGAGCTCTCATGGTCTACCCCTGGGCCGAAGCTGTGTCATTTAATTAGGGGAGATCTCAAGGTATGCCCCTAGCCCGAAGCCCTGTCAATGGGGAGCTCTCACAGTCTACCCCTGGCCCGAATCTGTATCATTTAATTAGGATGGGTTATAAGGCATACACTTCTTATAAGATTCATATAAATAAAACATGGTATTTTTATCTCACAATATCATATCATTTGTCATATTCATCATATTGATATAAGGTACATGAGAAAACCCACTCATGTATGGTATTGGCTAACCCCCAATTCATTCTTTATACATTTCATTTTCATTTCAAAGAGATATAAGGATTTACAATGCATTAAGAGGTATTAAGGACTACTCTTAGGTAAGTCCCACTTACTAGACCCATTCCATTAACATAAGTCATGCTTATTCCATTATCCTAAGGCATGGTCTTACCACCCTAATCTATTTCATTCATGTTTAACCAATTCATCAAAAGATTAAAAATGTTATGCTTTGACCATTTAGTACAATTCAAAGTAAATATGATAGCATCGACTATCACCAAAGCATAACAAGAATCAAGAAGTCAAGAATAAAAATCTACTTCCTACTTTTATCATGAAGACATTGCACCTCTGATCGAGGGGTTTTATTATTAAATCGTTAGTTTAATGACCAAACAACCATTTTATCTTATTCCTGCAATTCAGACTATTTTCACAAGAGAACTTATCCAAGACTAACTTGCATAATTAAAATACTAAAACAAAGCAGTATTAATCTCTTTAAAAGCTTCACTTTAAATTAAAGGGAAAGGAGAAGGACCCTACCTCAAGGTGGATCCATTAGTCCACTCCGGCTCTTGGACCTTTCTAACTAAAGCTGCCACTACTGCTCCCCCATGAGGCATATGTGATTTCACATATGTATAAGGAAACCTAGCCACTATGCACACGCTCGACATGGCCATGAGCGTGTGCAAGAGGATCCTTACACATATGCTTATACACATAGGCCTGTCTCTGCTCACCTGCGCAGGCACTTTTTATATATGCAATGTGGAAAACTAGCTCCGTACGTGTATATTCACTGACATGGACAAATATATGCACTCTGGGGGAACCCACGTACATATAAATACGTACCTATGCCTGCGCAGGCGAGTCGCCTAAGCTCCGGCAACCTGAAACCAACTACAAAGGTCCAATGCACTAAGTAACACATACCCAGACCCTTTAGAACAACTAAGGTAACAATTTAGAAGCCGCGAACTCCAATAATGTGTAAAATCATTACCTTGGAAACAAACTGGAAAATAAAAATCACCGCAAACCACCTCGCCTTCGGCGGCAGACACCATCCGCGCACCCACAAGGTCCCGAGAGACCTTCCGCATAACCATAGAGCAGGTGAACCAGGAAGAAGAACATAATAAAAAACTAACCCCTACCTAGGGTTCGACCGAATCAAAAATAGGGCAAGAGAAACCCTAAAAACGGACAATAAGGGAGGAGGGAGGGAGGAAGAGACTCACCATGGATATTTGGAAGAGGAAATCACCAAAAACAGGGAGAAATCGGAGGAAGGAGGAGGCACCGTGGAGGGGGGTCGCGCGCGCGGCTAAGGGGAGAGGAGGGGGTGCGTCGTGGTGTTCTGTCGAGAGAGGGGTGAGGAAGAGATTTAGTTTAGGTTTTTTATTTTCTTTAATTTAATTTTATTTTAATTTTAATCAGAAGCCTAAAACACACCCGAGAGCACGGTTTGACACGAACGGTTTTCCAAACCGTGCGCAAACTGTGCGGAGTCTCCTTCCTCTAAGAGATATCCCTCATGGGCTAGGCGTACAATTTGGGGAAACCATGCGCAGCCTGTGCGCATGCCACTGCCCCCTTTTATAAAACCGCATGGTTTGGGCCGCACGGTTTTCCAAACTGTGTGCCAATCGTGCGACCTCTGCAACACTTTAAAAACAAGGGTTCGGCGCTTCCGAAACCCCTCAGGCCTCTCGAGAAACTTAACAAGCCTTCGATCATTCCAAAAAACATTATAATGAATGGTTCCAACCTTCAGAACCTTTTTTCGAAGCCCGGTCTTCAAAACAACTGGTTCAGTAATTGAAAAGGTTAAATTTCCCCCACTTTTAACCGGGTTCAAAATGTGGGTCATTACATTTATCTTGTGATTTTCTAGCCCATCATTCTAGCAGTGAAATAGTGGATAGCCCATTGGTCCATAGTAAGAGATAGGAATAGATGAATATGTAGTGAAATAGACATGGACGAGGTGATAAGAGAGAAGAAATAGGTGGTATACAATTCATCGTGTTACAACCACTACCCCAACGCGGTCCACACCATGATCAAGGAGCTGATGGACATGGGAGGGGAGTAGCTGCATGCGGTCAAGGAGTACGACCTGAGGGATACATGAATGATTTGAGGAACGGTCTGTGTCTACTACTAGCTATCATATAAATCAACATATGTTCTAATAATTCATTCTTTTCATGAATATTGTTCATGACCTAGTGTTTCAATTTATACCATTGACATGATCCTTACAACTGGAGATACCTATGGGAGGAGACACGATAATAACTCTTTCAGAGATGGTGTGATCTAACCCTTGAGGTGAGAGTTTAAGTTGGAACCTCTTGGTGGTAGTGTTGAGGCCTTACGAATTTAGATTGGGTATGGGATGGTCATCCAATGGATGTTTTGAGTTTTATGTTCCTAAAAGTTTTGGTGGAGTGCGGGAACTTCCTTTAAAAATATGTATCCAAGATTACCTCCCTATAGGGGGATGGACTTCTGTATCATTTTAATCCCTGAGATGGCATTGATATCAGCATCAATATATCATATTTCTTTCATATAGATTCACAGGATGGGGGTGTAGGTGGGGGAATTGCAAAGAAAGGTCTTTGTAAGACCCAATGTTCAAGGTTATGATTGGATTATCATCACATTAACTAAGTGGTTGTGGTAGATGAGTACCCACTACCTATGGTCCAATGGGAACATAACATTGTTAAAAGTGGTAGCCTTTATGGTGGATGGAAAGGTGATTGTAGTATTTTTAGCAGTTGAGATATGGACAATGGATGATTATCCTCAACTACAATGACTTAAAGGTAGTCTACACTCATGGATAGTGAAACGTAGTGGAGGATTCTCTCAGGAGGAGACTTAGTTCACAACTACTAAATGAGGTCTCAGAGAACATGGCATTACATAAAATATCATTCTTGGATAGAGAGGAGACATATTTTCTTTAGTAGAAGGTGGTTCTCCCTCCACTCTTATAGAGATTCAGGGAGGCTCAACTCAGAGGTGCCAGCTCTGAGGCCCGACGTGCTCAGTTACCCTTAGGACTGGAACCTGATGTGTTCTTTATAGGTGGAGAGCACGTCATCCTTTTCAATGGGTGTACAGTAGTGCCAATGGAATTGTGAGAAAATATTTTGAGAGAGGTCCATATCTCCCCCAATGGCGGTACACCTTGGAGTGGCAAAGATGTACCAGGATCTCTGATGTCAGTACTAGTGGCCAGTGATGAAGAAAGAAGTTGCCGAGTTCATTTCACGATACCATATGGGTAATCATAGACCAACTCACCAGGTCAAACCACTTCCTACCCATCGAGATAAGGGTTCAGTAGAGGTATTTAGACACCTCTACAGGCAGGAGATAGTTTGACTCTATGGTGTCCCATCTATGGTAGTCTCAGATCGTGATGCACACCTTATATGCTAGTTGTGGAAGAGATTTCAGGAGGCTTATGGGACTCAGCTATGCATGTGAACAACCATTCACTCGTAGACTAATGGTCAGAAGGAACGGACCATGCTAACCATGGAGGGTATGCTTCTTTCTAATGTACTTGTTTTTTGTAAGAACTTAGGTTTTTTAGAATGGGTAAAAATCCCAACCCTGTTTGAATTTTGACTTGTCTCTGGGAATACAATGAAAATATGGGATGTTTTGAAAATTTCCAGACTACACACCATGTACAAGTTGGCTGAGTACCGACCATGTGCTCGCTGAGTACATGTGATGTGATGACCGTGTAGTAATTTGTTACTACACAGTGTGTAGTTATAGGCATTCCATGTACCCTTGACCGGGTGGAGGCCATACATGGTGTGTAGGCCTATTGGCGGGGTATAATGTTTTTAGAAAGTATACGTCGTGCACTGAATGTACACACCATGTAGAGGGGCCGTGTATGAAGATATACATGGTGTGTTGGGGATGTCAGCCGGGTAAAGAGGTACATGCCGTGTACCATAGGTACACACCATGTATTCATCCGACAAGTCCTTGGGGAAATATCAGCCGCCTTATAAATAGTAAAATTATACACAGTGTGTACTCCTGAAGTACACGTCATGTATTTGTTTTTCAAAAATGGGAAGTAGGCTCGTTTTGAGGGAGAACCCAAACCATTGATGGGTTTGAGCAGGAAGAGCTGACCGAGACTTCAAATCCCTCCCATTTCATTGTTCGTTGCCCGATTAAAACACTGTTTAATCCATTGGAAGCCCCTTGGTAAGGCCTTGATTCCTCCTGATCCATTTTTCTTGATTTCTGTTCTTGAACGAGTTATTGGGGTTTGAGAAGTTTTGATTATTTTGTATATCTACCACGATTTAGACCTAATTTGAGGCTATTATTAGAGGAGTATCTTCATACAAGTCTCAGTTTGGTGGTGCATACCTATTTTTGTGATTTCGTAGACATTTGGGTGGTGTGGCATAACACACATACTTTCGTATTTTGAGCGAGACCCTAATTTACCTGTAATTTCCTGTTTAATTATTCATTGACCTATGGGATACCTTTGGGTATGCTCTATTACCTGTGATGCTTGAGCGGGGCCGGGTGAGTTGTCGTTGCTCATCGGGGCATTTTGGTTGGGGCGCTAAAATGGTATTTATTATATTGTATTGTTATAAACTATTGGGTTTAGTTTATTAAACCTTTATATGACTTGTTAGAGGCTTTAAAGACCTCAGCGTTTTTCTTAGATAACTGTTGGGCTAGTGCAACTCAACTGTATAGATTGTTTTTCCTATTATTGTGTTTTGTTTATATGTGTATAATTATAATTGCTAAATTGAATATGCTGGAACACTTTTGGTTGTTTTGGGAATGACCCGTATATTCTTGAGTGATGTTGATCATAGGATGGGCTTGGCCTAGGTAACATTGGGTGGTTCCGACCACGATATTGGGCGTCATGGACGTCAGCTTGAGGTAGGGTGACTGTCAGGTTGGGAAAGGCTCATGATACTTGGATGGGGAGGTCATCGGACTTGAGCGACACGGTCGTATGGACACGAGGTGTCAGATGTGTTGTGGATTCTGAACTATTTTGGTGATTACCGCTCACCCGGAACATTGAGTACCATGCACATGGAGAGTCCATATGATGAGGTGGTTTTGACCACTCATATGGGTAGAGACCCCGTTAGTTGCAGTTTTGGTACTATTGGTTGGGGGTGCATGCTGTCAGAGGCCACTTGGAATGTGAGGATCCTTTAGAGAATAGGATTTAGGCTATCGGTTTGGGGGAAGAGGCTCACTGTTATTTGAGGGAAGACATCATTGTCACTCCGGGTACATATTTGAGGGCAAACATTGTTGTCCCTACAGTTATGTTATTTGAGAGAAGACATCACTATCCCTCTAATAACTTATTTGAGGACAAGCATCATTGTCCCTCTGGGTTACTACATTTTGGGCATGCCTTCGGGACGTCGGTACTTGAGACACGCGGTGTCAGGTGGCACATGGTGCTGGGTTACATCCCTGAGATTCTGGCACTTTCCGAAGCATGTGACACTCAAGGGTGGCTGCTGAGCACCAATGAAGTTTGTATTAACTTTTGCAACGTTTTTTTATTGTTTTCTTTTTGATTCATGCCTATATAAATACTTAAATTAGGTACGCACTGTTGGGTGGTATCCTACTGAGATTCGTCTCACACCCTACATAGGCCCTTCGACACGCATGCAGGATTTATGGATTTACGTGCAGGAAAGAGGTCAGTTCTAGGAGATGGACTACGTTAGATATTGCATAGAGATGGTATATACCTTGAGGTTTTGCCTATCTTGAGTTTATTGTGTTCTATTTTAATTCTTGTATCAGAATGCTTGTCATGTAGCAATAGTTGGTTATCCAGTGGTGCCCTATATATATATATATATATATGTATGACCTGCTTTGGATGCATGATTTCTGTTCAGTAGTAGTTACAAGTGATTATCATGCAATTGTGTCTACTTCCACTATTGTGGTTATATTTATTTCTTCCACTCTTTATTGATATTGAATGTGCTTTATCTCTGCGGGTCTAGTTCGATTCTGCGGAGTCGTTTATTCTTCTACATCATTAATATTCAACTCAGACTAGTGCCCTTTTTATCCTCCGAGAGGGTATATCCTCCCAACAATACCTATAAGTCCCTCACTTCTAGTTGGAAGCCTTTGGTATTTGGTGAGGTGCACCTAAGGTAGTAACACCCATCCCGTTTAGCATTGCTCGGGTGGTTGTTTGGGTTCTAGTCATTACAAAGTGGTATCAGCGGAGTTCTTGAGAGGGATTTAGTAGTAGTGTCTTGCTGGATACAAATGATATTGAGACTTATATTTTTATTTCTGATAGTTTTACCATTTGGGATATGGAATACTGGAGATAGTCTTTTACTGGAACTGGGTTTCTATCTTGTGTTTGGGTGCCTGCAACCCCATTCCATAGGGATGGTCCATGTTTCCATGGGTGGGAATTTCTGTTTTCTTTTACTTAGATTACCGTTTATTTGATTTCCAATATGGTGGCTCACTTTGTGTGTGATGTTATTTACTGTGACATGTGACCCTTGACCTGGTGTGCTAAGGGAGAATTGGACCATTGCTGGTATGGCAAGGGATATCTAGTTGGATTTTTATTGGCACATTTTAGGGTATTTCAATTTCATAACTGCACATATGCTTAGTGATGTGATAATACCATGTGAAGAAAATGTTAATTTCAATGCTTCGTTTTCTCTTGAAATGTGCATAGGTGAAGTTCCTAATAGAATTTCTAGTTTATTGCAATGTGTTATGGCATGACTATATTTTTGAAGAATTGCATGTGACAGGCATGTATTTTGATTGAGGTGATTTTGATCACCAGGATTGGGCCACTAGGTGGTCGGTTTGAGGAATCGTTAGTTGTTGGGATGGGTATGTCCCAAGGTACTTCTGATACTTGGCTCTAATAAGGGCGTGTACGGAGGCCTTGAGGCTGGGATGCCATGGGCATGGGTTACGGTGGGGGAAGAGTAAGGGTAGTTAATTTATGCTGACACTTTACTGATTTCCTTTTCTATATTGAATATATATTGTTATATATATATATATATCTGGTTTTTATGACCATTTATGGTATTTAGTGGGTTCCTATTATACGTATCGATGGAGTGTCAGGAGGGTCATGAGATAGTGTCGGAGGTGCAGAATTGGGTTCAGGACCTAGTGTAGGTAGACAAGGAGCCGCTGGTACAGGCTCAGGGAAATAATCATGTTCAAGATCTAATGCACGTAGGTCAAAAACCATGTTTGGTGGTGTTCGGACCATGGATGGATGAGTAGCATCAAGCAAACCTGGTGCATGTGGCCGTGGAGTGGCTAGAGGCTGGAGCCTCACCCCAGGGATTTCAGGAATCTGACAGCCATACTTCAGGCCAGATTCACTCCATGGAGTGGCCAGAGGCTGATTAGGCTGGTGAGCCAATTACAGTTAGAGGTACACCAGGGGTGTGGCTGTGATTTACATGTTTTCTTTTTGGCATGACCTATAGAGGCATGTTCATTTTGATTGCAAGTGATGCACATGATCTATGTGGTTGACTAGATGTTGGTCTGTGGGATTGGCACCATATCGGGTGTGTAATATATTTATATATATGTATGAGATGCGTAGAATATGGGGCATCGAGCATGTGGGTTATTTTAGGTGTCTTGGGCTTAGGGGAATCGAGGATGCAGGTTACTCAAGGTGCATGACATAGGGTTTTATTTGAGAGTCCATGGGAAGAAGGACCTCGTGGAGGCAGACACCGATGCGGTGTGGGATACATTGGGTGTCAAAAATGACACAATATTACCAATGAGGCTCTGGGGTGATGATGCGTCATGAGAGGACCATGTGTCCGGAAAATAGGTTAGTGAACATTTGCTTGTTTTGAGTTTTGTCGAGTTCAGACTGAGCTAGGAAATTCTTAAGGTGGGTATCCCCTTTAAGAATTTAATCAAAACCTTTAAAACTGAGGAAGTCTGGGTTACTTTTATTGGGGTGGTATGTTCAGTGCCGTCACAAGGTTTTGTTTGATAGCTCAGGGGAGAGCTATATTAAGGTGGGGAGATTGTAAGAACCCAGCTTTTTTGAACAGGTCAAAATTCCAACCCTGTTTGAATATTGAAGTGTCTCTGGAAAAACTGGGAAAATCAGGGATGTTCAAAAAATTTCCATACTACACTTCATGTTTTCGGAGTACACACTGTGTACAGGTTGGGCGAGAACCGGCCGTGTGCTCGCTGAGTACATGTCGTGTGATGACAGTGCTGGAATATCTTATTACACGACATGTAGTTATAGACATGACGTGTACCCATGACTAGGTGGAGGCCATACATGGTGTGTAGGCTAGTTGGTGGGGTTGAAAGTTTTTATCCAGTATACCTTGTGTACTAATTGTACACACCATGTAGAGGGCTATGTATGGGGATATACATGGCGTGTTGGGGATGTCGGTCGGGTAAAGAGGTAGACACCGTGTAACAAAGTTTCACGCCGTGTAGTCAGTATGCAAGTCCTTAGTGAAATATAAGCTACCTTATGAATAGTAAAATGATACACGACGTGTAGTCCTAAAGTACACACCCTGTATTTTATTTCTTTTTTTGCTAAAACGGGAAGTAGCCACGTTTTGACGCAGAACCCAAACCCTTGACAGGTTTGATTGGGGAGATCTGACTGGGACTTCAAATCCATCTCTTTTCTTCGTCCAATGCCAGATTCAAACACTGTTTAATCCATTGGAACCCCCTCAATATGGCCTTGATTCCTCCTCAGCCGTTTTTCTTGATATCTATTCTAGAACGAGTTATTGGGGTTCGAGAAGTTTTGATTATTTTATAGATATACTACATTTTAGACCTAATTGGAGGTTGTTATCAAAGGAGTATCTTTGTACGAGTCTCATGTAGGTGGTGCATACCTCTTTTTGTGCTTTCACATAGATTTGGGTTGCATGGCATAACACACATATTTGGGTATTTTGAGCAAGAACCTAATTTACCTATAATTGCATGTTTAATTGTTCAGTGACCTATGGGATACCTTGGGGTATGCCCCGTTACCTGTGATGCTTGAGTGGTGCCGTGTGAGTGGCCATTTCTCATTGGTTTATTTTGTTCAGGGGTGCCAAAATGGAATTAATTGAATTGTATTTTTCAAAAATTTTGAGTTTATTTTATTGAACATTGATATGACTTCATAGAGGCTTTCAAGACCTCGGTGCTATTGTTAGATAACTGTTGGGATAGTGGAATTCAACTGTTTAGATTGTTTTTCATGTTGTGGTGCTTTGTTTAAATGTGTATATATGTAATTGATGAATTACATATGATGGAACCCTGTTGGTTGTGTTGGTCATGGACCAGATATTCTTGAGTGATGCTGATCACAGGTTGGGCTTGGATGGAGTTACATTGGGTGGTTCCGACCATGGTATTGGGCGTCATGGACGTCAGCTTGAGCTAGGGTGACTGTCAGGTTAGGCAAGGCCCGAGATACTTGGATGGCGAGGTCATCAGACTTGAGCGTCATGGTCGCAGGGACACGAGGTGTCACAAGTGTTGTGTCTTGTGTACTATTTTTGTGATTACTGATCACCCAGAACTTTGAGTAGTGTGCACATAGAGAGACTCTGTGATGAGGTTTTTTTGATCACTCGTGTGGGGAGAGGCTTCGGTAGTTGCGGTTTAGGTACTATTGTTTGGGGGTGATTGCCGTAGGAAGCCAAGTGTAAGGTGAAATGCCTTCGAAGGATATCATTTAGGCTATTGTGTTGGGAAAAGAGGCTCGCCGTTATTTGAGGGTAGACATCACTGTCCCTCCGGGTACTTATTTGAAGGAAGACCTCACTATCCCTCAGGTTACGTTATTTGAGGGTAGACATCATTATCCCTCTGGTTACTTATTTGAGGATAGGAATTGCTATTACTATGGGTTACTACTATTGGAAATGCCATCAATATGTCACTACTTGAGACGCGTGGTGTTAGGGGGCACATGTTGCCAGGTTACACGAATGAGATTCTGGCAATGGCCGAAGAAGGTGACACATTCTTTGGTGGCTACTGAGCACCAATGGAGTTTGTATTTATTTGTGCAATGTGTTTTTCCATGTTTTCATTATAAATGAATGCTTGAATAAACACTTATATTAGTTACACACCGTTGGGTGTTATCCTACTGAGATTTGTCTCACACCCTGCAAGGGCCCTTCAGGACACCTGTAGACTTTTTGGATTTATGTGTAGGAAAGAGGTCAGTTCCAGGAGCTGGACTACATTAGCTATTGAATAGAGATGGTATAGACCTTGAGGTCTTACCTAGATAGAGTTTATTTTTTTTTCTTTTATCAACTTTCTTGTTATGTAGCTACAATTGGTTATCCAGTGGCACCCTATATATATATATATATATATATATGTATAACCTTCTTTGGATGCATGTTTGTTGTTAAGTATTAGTTATAAGTGATCAGTATGTTGTTCTGGTTACTTCCACTACTGTTTTTATATTTATTGTCTTCACTGTTTATCGATAATGAATGTGCTTCCACTCTACGGGTATGATTCATGTCTGTTGAGTCATTTATTATGCTGCATCTTTATTATTATACTCGGACAAGTACCCTTGTTATCCTCTGAGAGGGTATAACCTCCCCACTATACCTATAAGACCCTTGCTGCTAGTCGGTAGCCTTTGGCGTTTGGGGATGTGTGCCTAAGGTAGTAGCACACGACCCGTTTAGGACTGTTCGGGTGGCTGTTTGGGTCTAGGTCGTTACAATTTTGATCATAGTTGGAAGGACCACCTTCCACTGGTGAAGGATTTATACAACAAAATCTACCACTCCACCATTGTTATGGCACCATTTGATTCTTTCTACATGTAGCCCTAAAAATCATCTCTATGCTGGACAGACCCTGAGGAGCCAGTACTCAGGGGTCCAAAGTTGGTACGGGCTACCACTGAGAAGGTGCAGATCATCCAGGAGCGGATGTAGACTGCACAAGAGGAAAAGGAAATCATATGCGTATAGGAGATGAAGGCCCTTGGAGTTTGAGGAGGGATAATATTTTTTCCATCTAGTCTCATCCTGATGGGGATTGTAGAGATTTTTCCTGGGTGGAAAGTTATCTTTGAGGTTCATCAGACCATTTTAGATTCAGAGCTGAGTTAACAAGGTTGTTAAATACCTAGCTCTCCTCCCCATAGATGCACTTGGTTCACAATGTTTTTCATGTTTCGCATCTGAGGAGGTATGTGCATTATCCATCGCACGTCATTCACTAGGGTGAGCTGGACAATGATGATGGGGCGACATTTGCAGAATTAAAAGTGGAGATAGAGGATAGATTGAAGAGGGTCCTTTATAGATGGTAAATTCCACTTCTATGCATTCAGTGGCAACATGTGAATCTCTAGGAGAGCACTTGGGAGAGGGAGGCTTGAATTTGTTCTTAGTACCCCCATTTGTTTTTAGAACTTTTTTTTGGATAACGAGTATGTGAATTCAAAAGGGGGAGAAATGTAATGTCTAAAAAATACCATTTAATTTATTTATTTATTTATTTTATGAAATTATTTCATGAGAAGGCACAGAGATGGAGAGAAATTCCATGCCCAAGAGTGCCCAGAATGGTCTGTCAAAAAATGGTAATCTTTAAATAGAGTGTGTGTTCAGTTTTACTAAAAAAGAGAAATACCTCCAAAAGGATTCCCAGAATAGAAATATAAGGACACCGTTACATTCATGATGGCGGGCTTACCCTAGGCACTACATATGTTTTGTTGGTACGGGCCTCTAGTTAGAAAACCCAAAAATGAGATAATTGTAAATAAAATTATTAAATAAAATATTTTTTTTTCAAATGCTTATAACTCATGAATGGTGAATCATATTCAAAATATGATACCAACTTTGTGATCATGAGGGTATTATTTCTTTAGGTAGATCTTAACATTGTCTGGAACCAGCCACCAGTGGATGTTAGTTTTTGGTTGTAAATAAAATAATTAGGTTAAAACTATTTTATAGTCAAATCCTTATAACACCTAAATGGGAACATGGATTGGAAATCCGAGAGTACCATTGAAATCATGAGGGAGGGTTCCCATTAGGCAGACCCTAAACTCGACTTGAAAGGGTAGAGGGTGAAGGTTATTTTTTGAACTATTTTATAATGTTCATTTAAATAAACGTGCGAGTGGGGTTTTCTATCATTCAAACTGGTGCTTGAATCAAAAATATGAGGGAAATGGTGAACATAGAATTGAGGGACACACCTAGAATGGACCTAATCTCGACTGTCGTGGGTTGAAGGTAAAAATTATATTTCTGAATTTTTAAATAAAATGTTATTAATAAAAGGATTTTTTTATTTTATTTTTTGAATTTTCAAATCGTGGTAGCTCAATGATTTTCCAACCATGCAAAACTGAATTCACTATTTCATTAATTAAAATATTGTAATGACTTCATAGTAGAAACATAACTGAAATGTGGATTCATGTTTCATCCTTTAATGGCCATGAAGACAACGTAGGATTTCTTCCACAATCCTATTTTTTCTCTAGAGCTTTAGGGGTGATAATGACAAGTGCCAACATCCGCCAATCATCATATCGTGGAGTGAAGAATAGAGGACACGACCTTCTTCCACCCATTGAAAAAATTGTCACCAATGATAAATAACCAACATCCATAAACATAGGATAATAGAATGACGAATGTAGTGACACATTTCATCGCCAATGTGCGATCTATCCATGGCAGGGGTTTAATTGTTTGTTTTTCCCTGTTCTTAGTCTAGAAACTACGAATGTGGTTCAACACATGAAAATGTTGATCCTTTGATAATGTGCTCATGAAGGAGGGTATTTATATTAGGTTTTCTTCATTGGGATTGATGATTATCTGATATAACTATGACCCCATAGTCTCGCTTGTTTTTAAACCTCTAAGACGGAGGGTGCTGCCCAACAAGAATAATTCATGAGTCCCTCTGTTTGTGAGTTCATCGTGGTCACATCCTAGAAATGGTTTCAAGGTGGATCTGAGGCTGTGGAAGTGATGTCGGTGAGCTGATATTCTTGAGGGAAAAGGTGATTTTGAGATTGGACCACAAGAGCTGACCTAGTGTCCCATAGAAGGTGCTTTCACCCAGAGGTGGCAGTAACTGGCGCTACATCTGTGACGAGCGGTCGGCCCATGCTGACTGTGCTGGTGGAGGTGACATGCTTAGTGAAAAACAGTCAAAAGGGGGATTAGGCTACCCATCAGCCTCCATGTCTGGATCAACGTGGCTCCAGCCTGTTGTTACGTAGGAGGACAATCCCACTCCTAAAGGGTTGCGTGATGACAAAGAGGGTGGGTGGATAACTGGCTGCGCATGCCCCAACTGGACCGGAAGACCCTGCAGTCCAAGCTAAGCCATAGGACAAGGCCACCTAAGCGACCTATCTAAATTTTGGAGTCAGTTAGTATTAGTGAACCAGGATGATAGGATATGACCGGGCCACGCGGTGGCCCGAGCTATGAAAAGAGACCCCCAGTGGGGGTCAGTCCAAATAAATTCGGGTCACTCTAGGACCATGAAAACTAGATCCCCATACAACCTCATACAGGTCCAGTGAGGCCCAATTAGCTTAAAATATAGGATTCGGTCATGTGGGACCCCATTTCTGGTTGGATCGATCGGTTCGAACCAGTCGGACAGGGTCCAAATGCAAATTAACCCTATTTACAAAAAACAATATCTCTCGAAACATGTTTCTGATTGACACGCCATTTATGGTTTTGGAACTAATGTGACATGGAGGTCCTTATAAAATCCTCAATGTATGATTTCATGGACATTTACTAATGAGGCTTCTTGACTCATCTACCAATGAGACTCTAGACTCAGTTATCGGCGAGACATCGTGACTCAGCTACCCAACGAGACTCCATGACAAAACTATCATCAAGACTTCATGAATGAGCTACCCCTGCTAGAATCCATGACTCTGATATCAGTGAGTATTTGCGATTCAGCTATCCAATGAGACTTCATGACGTAGTTATCAATGAGCATGTGTGACTAAGATTCCCAACAAGAATCTGTGACCCATCTATCAGCTAGATTTTGTGACCCCTCAACCAAGTGAGGCATCATTATATAAAAATCAGAGAGTCTTCATTACTCAACTAATGAATAGGTCTAGGAAACCTAGCTAGGCTAAAGGACTAATCAAGGACGAGTGTCATTGACATAAATTGATGTCTAGTGTTTGCAACTATTTTTTTTCAATCAACACATTATTTTATACCTGTGTCGATCTGACTCTAGTGACTCTGATGTTTGTGTTTTTTTATCATTTCCTTCGTGTATTTTTGTGACACCAGAGTTGGATTTGAGATCCTAGCTGAGTATTTTGATACTCACCCCTGCACGGGCTTTTCCCACACATGTTCTGTTTGGTGAAAATGATCAATGACTTAGAAGAAGACTTGGTGTCCTAGGACTGGGCAGTGCCTAGTGAGGTCAAACAGGTAAGATGTGCCTCTACAACTTCTGGAAGCTACTCTATAATTACCCATGAGCTCTGGTTTCTGACATATGACTATTATATTTTCCTTGTATATTCCAGTTTTCATCTCATCCTTTATTGGGTTTGTATTCTGTCTCATTTTACTTTCAGTTTGTACTTTTACTTAGTGGTTGTTTAGTGGTATCCATGTTTACTTTTCCAGCATTGGGGAATTGTTGTGTGTGTGTGTGTATAGTTACTTAGGAAAATGCATCCCATTTGTAGTTTAACACCTTCAGCACTAGTCACCAACCCCTGGCCTTCGGGAGGCAGGCTTGGGGTATGTCACAGAAGGGGCGTTAGGGGATGGGTCGTGACATAACATGAAGGATACAATACATTTTAGGAAATAGACATATTAATATAGAATAAGAGAAACAAGAACATAAAGGAATGATATAACATGGTCAATTTAATGGAATGGAACTCTCTTCTCTATTCCATTGCGAATATCCAGTGTCTGAGGTTGTTCAGGTTGTCAAGGTTACTTATCCCCAACACTTTTCCAAATTTCCAATTTGATGAACAGTTCCAACGGTAGCCTTGTGAACAGTTCCAAAGGTACACCACTATGAACACTTCCAATAGTAACCTTATGTGAACAGTGCCACGATAACCTTATGTGAACAGTGTCATCATTAACTTTATGTGAAAAGTTCAATGGTTACCTTATGTGAACAGTGTCATCTGTAACCTTATGTGAACAGTCCAACGGTGAGGTTCCAACAGTGACCTATTTTTTTTTTCAAATTTTGAGTTCAGGAACATTGATTCTAGAACGATGAGGTTCCAATGGGGACCTCATTCCTTTTCCAAATTTTGAGTCATGAACAGTGTTTCTAGAATGGTGAGGTTCCAACGGTGACCTCTTTCTTTTCCAAATTTTGAGTTTATGAAAAGTGTTTCCAAAATGATGAGGTTATACTAGTGACCTCTTTCCATTTCCAAATTTTGAGTTCATGAAAATTGTTTCTAGATTAGTGAGGTTCTAATGGTGACCACATTCCATTGAAAAATTTTGAGTTCATGAACAGTGTTTCCCGAATGGTGAGGTTCCAACAGTGACCTCTTTCATTTGCCAAATTTTGAGTACGTGAATAGTGTTTCTAGAATGGTGAGGTTCCAATGGTGAGGTTTCAATGGTGAGTTTCATGGAAAATGTTTTTCCTTTTCCAAATTTTGAGTCAATGAACATTGTTTCCAGCTTCTTAAAGTTTCACCCTTTTAATGCATCCTTTGACATATAATGCATCGAATTCCTTTTTTAAGGACTCTAAGGCCGATTCAAAGGTCATAACTCTTATATAAATTTCTCCTAAGGCTTGTGATTTGTTTACATGGTCAAACCACGGGGTTAAATATGATCCTCTTTTAATGGGAAATCAAGCGTATCATAAACCGCCACTCCATTAAATCTTCTAAAGGGATGAGATATCTTCCTCCATAGGTTTTCCTCCTTGTTCTCGGCTATGAGATGCTCGAACATTTCATTCCATCCCATAGGAGTTTCACAATAAAACTTTCCTTCATGGATTGGGTCCCCTCTATTTTGATGCAACCAAGTAGTATCGATCAATCTTTGATATAATGTACGTTCTATTATCATTATTTTGAGTTCATCTCCATATGTTTTCCCTCACCCTTTTATGGAATTCTATATCTATGTTCCTAATGGGAATTTCCAAGGTTTTGACCGGTGTGGTTGTGTCTCTGCATCCTTGGGTGTATACAGTTGTCACTGGGGGAGGATATCGTAAACCATTGTGTGGCTCATTCTCGTATAAAGAATGACAAGAACCATTTGAGGTAGGGGATTCATGGATTATCTTTTATTTTATGTGAAACTATATAGTTATAAATTTTTTTCCCACTAGATCACTATGGAATTGACATAATAAATATTTGAACTGGATAAATAAATTGACATCGGTCTTATGTTGTTTCCTTTTGATTTACTAGATAGTGTGATATCTATGCTTTATCTGTTTATTATTTTGTTCTTGATGGAAATTTGTAATGAACCTAAAGCTGATATTAATTGGCAATTATTTGGAAAATGATAAAGAGGCATATGAATGAATCCGATTGTTGTTGTTGTAATTTTATGTTAATCAAATTGATGCAGTAAGAATGTTTTGTTATTTTTGATAGATTAATACTTAGGATTACTAAATTTGGAACCTATGAAAAATAAATCAGTTAATCCAAGATGGATTAAGATAACTAGTCATTTGATAAAAGATAATTCCTTTTCGGTTAATGAGTTATGATCTTGCTTGTTTAAGGTCCAAGATCCCAATTGGTATGATGTTTGTTTTCCTAGTGCTTGTGTTGTGATGTGAGCCAAAATGGTTTTTGTGATATGTGGGGGCATGGAGGCCTACTGGTTGTTATAATAGTTGATTCCTAGATTGGTGAGATACATTGGTTTGTGCATGTGGGTATTGGGGAGGACACTAGGGATGATGGAATGGGTTGGATGTGAATGTTTGGATGCATGATGAATCTTATTAGTTGTTTATCTGCTTTACATTTCCCACTGTTCAAGGTAGCTGGTTTTTCATAACCTTCTTCTAAAAGTTGTGAGGATGCACAAGGTATTCCACGTGCTTTTCGTGTTTAGCTTCTCAAGGGAGGATGGGTCTATGCTCTTACAGTAGGCAGCAAAGACTCGACAGGTAGTTCATCTACTCACCAGGTTGAGCCCACTTATGTTTCGTATCATAGAATGTTTTTCTAGAATGTCTGGGATTATGGGAAGGTAATACTGTAATTAAATAACTGAATAAATGATGTTAACCCATGGGGTTGGAGCATGATGGGACACAATGCTCTGGTTACAGTTTAAAGGGATAGTGAACTTTGGGTTTGATGCTAATGAAATATAATGTGGAAATTAATAATGGTTAATCAGTTTTTAAAGAAATAATTAACATAAAGTGAAACTGATAAAAAGGGAATGAAGTAATGTAATAAATCCCTTAAAATGGATGTGTTCTCATAGGATACCTTTTCTTAGAAGTGGCACCTGGGAGTCCGAGAGATGTTTTCTTCTGTTGAGTTGAGGACTAGGTTATGCCCATAGAGTTTTTGTGAGCTATAGTATATTCTGTACTTTTTGTGTTTCTATACGATACTCCACATCGTCAGTTAGGGAATCTGACACTCTGGGATTATGAGCCCTAAGGGGTATTTTCCCTAACATTCTGGTGGGAGGATGGATGGCTGACTACCCCTTATGGCCCCACTCTCATCTCTTGGTAGTTACTTATGCTGGTAAGAACAATATTTTGTTTTCCACATATATGTATCTAGAGGTATATAATGGCTTGTGGTTATTTACACCCAAATATTCTCGATATAGTATCCTATGGACTACTATAGTTGTAACATGTATAGGTTGTGACGGCTTGAGGATTCTTACTCAGTGTGTGGGCTGTAATGGCTTGATGTATAATTCCTTAAGTATGATACGCATTATGTGAGATCTGGTGGCTCTGTAAAACAACCTAATTACTTTCTTGTTGGGGATGTGGTGGTTTGGTTGCACGAGGTGCATGTTGTGGTGCTTTTCCTAGGTGTCTACGTGCAAGCCTTTTTGGAGAGAGATTCTTAAGATGTGCGACGTTGGCGAAATGCTACAAACAAGTGGAAATGTAGTAACGAGGTACCATTTATATTATTTATTATATTATAATCTATTGTATGAGTTACATGGTGGGAGTAGCCATGGTGAGGATGGGAACATAGTATACCTATTTAGGTGACAAGTTAGTTTCACTTGTTGTTCACTGTGCTTTAGCATGCATTCTTTACTTTTCCATGAGAGTCTTTAGGGTGGATCCTAAAGAGTATACTATTAAACTAACCCTATGTATATATAAACTGTTTTTCTGGTCACTTGGAGGAGGTTGGAGTTCAAGCGGGAATCTTCTAGCTTGTGGTTGTAGGAGCAGTTTGGGATTGTGGTTACTTCTATTTTTTACTTTCTTTTGGGTATTTGTAGCTTTTTCCCATTAATTTGTAAAAGTTTTCATGACATTACATTGTTGTGCTTGAGATTTATTATATATTTCTACCTGAGTTGGTGTTGGTTGGTGTCTATATTATCTCTCATTTATGCATGTGTTCTCCGAGAGGGTAATTCCTCCCATTTGGGTGTTTACTATACCCTCAGTGCTAGTCGCCGACCCATGGCCTATTGGAGGCGGGACTCGAGGATCATTATGTCACTTCTCACATTTCCAGACAAGGAGGGGAACACATTGTGGGGAGGGGGTCATGAACGAGTGGTATTAGTGGTCTGGTTGAGGGGTATGATGGATTTTGGAGTTAGTCATAGGTGATGTTTCATGGGTTGGTAAGGCAACATTGTCAAACAAGTTTAGAAAGTGATGTATACACTTGAGACTGACTGAGACATAGGAAGTTATGGCCTCCTATGATATGTTGTATGAACCTTTATGTTTACAATGGCTACAAAATGCGGTGACACTAGTTTTAGGGTAGAGACCTAGGAAAGGATCATGCGTCATTATTCATTGTGACTATGTTTAAATGGGTAGACCATGGGATAATTTAACCTAAAATGAATAAAATAAAATAAATAATTAATTAATTAATGTTGAGTATTCCATATTATATTTTTAGGAGCTCTAATTGTTTCTTATTTTTCAGGTATGGCTCCAGGTCAACGTCCTCCTCAAGATCACATAGAATTTATCCAGCATGTTGTGCTAGCATATCGCCGCCAGGAAGAGGTTGACAATGATGACACATGGAGGAGGACACTCGGAATGTTTCAGTGCCAGAGTCTGCAGAAGTATGAGTGATTATTTTCAGATGCAGTCAAAGAAGACTGGTTGGAGGAGGTGAAGATAGTTTTCAGTTATGTCCATGCTCAGAAAGATCATTGGGTGTCCTTGGTTGTGATGATGCTACGTGAAGCAGTGAGGAAACATTGGTTCTTGTTCCTTGGGGATCACGAGGAGTGAGTGATCTCATGGGAGGAGTTCCGAGGAAGGTTTAGAGTTGAGTTTATTTCTTCAACTGCAAAGGTGTCTAGTCTTCAGGAGATTCTTACCCTTGATAGGGGATCTACAATGTGGAAGAGTTTGTAATCCATTTCGTGAACCTTTTATTATATGTTTCGGACCTATTTCCAAATGAGGAGGCCAAGGCGAGGCATTTCGAGGAGGCCCTGCATCCATAGATTCAGCGCCTGGTCACCCCATTTATGCTGAAGAAATATCTTGAGGATGTGGAAAGGGTAGAGGTCGTCAAGAGGACATTTTCCAGAACTGGATCATTATGAGAGTGGAGTCTTCAGGTTTCTTCATGAAGTAGAGCTGTGGTCTGTTGTTTCATTTTTTCCAGGCAGAAGAGTTTCTGTTTGTCCAGGGGTAAGTCCTAGTCCTCAGCATCTCGTTTCACTGAGGGCAGTGTCTCTCTAGCATATTCCAATGAATCATGTGCTTTTTTTCATATGGTGGTCGAGGTCATATACAGTGAGAGTGCCCGATCTCTCAGATCAGTAATCATGCAACATGTTTTCCTCTCCAGGTTCCTCTATGGAGGCAGTTCTAGCTGAGGCAGCTCTAGCAGTTTGCACCAGCATTAGATCAGCATAGGGTAGATGAGGCAGACATAAGACATCCCTATGATGCTCCCAGTCTTCAGAGAGTAGAGTACTACCATGGTGGTGGTCGTCATCAGGGTCAGAGAGGTCGTAGAGGAGTTCGTGGTCAGCTTCATGCTTTAGCGTTGCCAGCGCCAAGTGAGCCAGACATCGTTCGAGGTATCCTTTTCTTGTTTTCTACCATGATGTATGCCATGTTTGATTTAGGAGTGACACACTTCTTTATATCACCTACCCTTGTCCATGATTTGGTACTTGAGTTAAAGAGGCTTCTAGTTCCCTTGGCATTGACTATGCCAGTTGGAGGTCGAGATGACTTGTTTGAAGTATGTAGAGATTGTGAGCTAGTGTTGGGGCAACACCACTCTGGGGGAGATTTCTTATGTTTACGAATACAACCATATGATGTAATCCTCGGCATGGATTGGTTGTATTTGGTGCATCATATCATGGATTTATTTAAGAGGTAGGTTGTGTTCTTCGATGCAGATGGAGAGCCAGTGGTGTTCGTTGGCCAGCGAGACCCTCAGATGGGTCCGATGCTTGTTCTTTCCTTACCATCCATGATGGATGATCTAATGATGAGTTCATCAGAGGTTAAGTAGTATTCGTTTCTTTGGGACATAGAAGAGTACCATGATGTCTTTCCAAAAGAGGTAGTAGCATTACCCCTCGACATGATATCGATTTTGGGATTGAGCTACAACCAGGAGCGTCTCCCATATCTATGTCTCCATACATGATGGCCCCTTATGAGTTACGAGAGCTACATATATATCCTGATGGACTATTATAGGGAATTTTTGATCGGCATAGTGTCACTATGGGATGAAGTTGTTTTTTTCGTGAAGAAGGTTGACGGTAGTTTGCAGTTGTGTGTCGATTATCTTCACTTAATCAAAGTGACAGTGAAGAATCGCTATCATCTTCCACATATTGATGATTTAATAGATAAAATGATGGGTGAATGTTGGTTCTCAAATATCAATTTTCATTCAGTATATCATAAAACGCCTTTGAAGGATGAGGATATCCCGAAGACTGATATACTTTTTCATCATTAGCATTATGAGTTCATTGTAATGTCATTCAGTGTGAAGAATATTCTAGCTGTTTTCATGGGATTGATGAATGTTGTGTTCCGTGAGTTCTTGGACATGTTCATGGTGGTTTCATTTAAGTAATCTTTGTGTACCCACATCTGAGGAGCATGAAGATAATTTACACACTGTTTTGGAATTTCTTCTTCAACATCAGCTATTTGGGAAGTTTCCGAAGTGTGAGTTTTGGATCGAGAAGTCCGTTTCATTGGGCATGTTGTGTCCCGGTAGGGAGTAGCTTTGGATCCATTGAAGATAGAAGCAGTTGTGTCTTGGGAATCCCCAAAGATAGTATCAGATAAGTGAAGTTTCCATGGTATCATAGGCTACTACAGGTGGTTTGTAGAAAATTTCTCTCATGTTGCGACTCCTCTAACACCATTGACTTAGATGGATCAGGTGTTGTTATGGGCTGATTAGTTTCATACAACATTTGAGTATCTAAAGGAGAAGTTAATAGGTTCTCCAGTTCTCTGTCTCCCATATGAAGGAGTACAGTTTGATGTTTTCTACGATGCTTTGCATCTGGGGTTTGGCTGTGTTCTAATAAAACATAGATCAGTTGTTTCTTATGTGTCTCGGCAGTTGAATCCCCATGAATGTAACTATGCCTCCCATGATCATGAGATGGAAGAGATAGTGTTTTCTCTAATGTTGCGAATACATTACCTCATTAGAGTGTGCTTTGTGGTTTTCACCGATCATAAGAGCATGATGTATGTTTTCTCCCAAGATGACTTAAACTTACGACCGTTGGAGTTGGTTGTCTAGAACCAACTACTTGGTACTTTATTCATTAATAAAAGCCTTAGCACATCTTGATTGTTCTTCTGCATGACGATGCATGTGATAATGTCCTAAGGATAGCTGTTGCATTGAAGGGTCATAGAGGATCCCTGCTATGATGAGAACCCAAAAGTTCCATAAAACTGTTATTGAATATATGTTCTATGGCCATATGATATTATTTGAGGGACACAAATAATACAGGTCATTAAGGGTGAGGACTCATACAACTTTGAGGCACCTTCTCATGGTGTGCACCCTTGGTAATATCCAGGAGTATATTATGAGAACGAGACCTGCCAGTAGGAAATCCACATTTCATAGTGTCATTGGATGTTCCTATCTGCGGACGTGTGTATTGGTCCTTATACTTTTAGATTATTATTAATTGGTATTACAACTTGCTCACTTAGATGTATTGAAGAAAACTGTGAAGAAACACTGTTTGTAGCGAGGTAGGATACGTTGGGTGCGTCACGAGTAATACTGCATTAATAGATAATGAGAGAAAGGATTTTCCCCTACTGTTCCATAACGGAAGTAGATATTTCATCCCCTTTGATGGAATTTATATAGCATAAATAAATCCATGGCCATGGTAAGGTATGGGCGAGTTCAATTCTGGGAAGTAAAAGAAAGAATAATCGAGCACATGGGTTGATGGCACTAGCATGCAACCCGCTTGATTAGAGATATCGAGACAAAGAGATTATATTACATGTTAAGCGTTCGTAGGATGTGAAACGTCATTGTGGCGTTAACTTCATTCTCTATGGGTGCCTTGGCGTGTTGCAAGACGCTAACCTTTGACTTTATGTAGGCTCCTCCTAATGCCACTGAGAAAGAGGCCTAGAGGGTCACACACTATGTGTGTCCATTTATCTCTGTTAAATATTAATTTAACAAGTTAAATAAATATTATTCCCAACTGTGGTTTAATAATTATTTAAGGATGCCTGATCGAATTTATTTCGAAACTAGTTATTCGGGAGAATATATTGTGGGCGAAGTAATATATTTATTAGCGACTAATGTAGTTGCATTTATTTAAGAAATAAATAGCCATTACTCAAGGTCTAATAAATGTGGTGGAGAAAAATGGAAAATAAAAGTACACGCCGTGTATATTAAATATACACACCGTGTAGTTTGATGGAAAATAAGTACAAGCCGTGTATTAATTATTACATGCTGTGTAGTTTTCCAGTCGGGATTTTTAGCATATAATATTTTTTTATTAAGTGATATTAATTACAATCAGCATGGGATCATGTAAATGAATTAATAATTCTACATGGGGTTTCAATAATAGTTAATGAAATAAATAAAATGCGTAACACGTTTATTTATTGTCATAGCTCTATTAACCTAAAACCCGATTATAAATATCCTAATAATCCCAACACTTTTCCTGATCCATTGTTGTGCACAATGGATTTGGAAATACTCTCAATCCAAGAGAGAATTCCCTTTCCACCAAGAACGCCCTCAAGTTAAGAGAGCAGGATCCTTCACTAGATCAAGGTGGTCGAAGGAGGACATCAAAAGCGAAGGTTCTTCCATGCTAGCACCCGGAGATCCCTTCAGCGACGTCCAGAGATACGTGGAGCATGTGTGGATCACCGCTAGAGGAATCCTATACTTGTATTCTACGACGCAACAATGGATCACAAGATCATGACCAGAGACATCGACAAAGAATGAATTCCACCAAGGTAATTCTTGTGAATTAATTAAATTAATTATAACCAACATATGATGATAGTATCTCAATGTTTTTGAGGATATTCTTTTATTTTTTGTTCTTCGTTCCATTCCGAAGATCTGGCATTTTATATCTTGACAGATCTCAGATTGAACGTTGTTTAACACTAAAATTAAAGTTGGGCTAACCCACCAACGTGATTCCGCTGCGCTCGAAGCCTTCAAGTGGTATCAGAGGGGTCATATCGTTGATTATAATTATTTAGTTTTTCGTTGGTGATTTATGCATTTAATAATTTAGTTATTTCAATTCATGTTTAATCGTTTTGGAAATCTGAATCCCGAGATCTGTTCCTCCTCCCTCGTTTCTCATTCACCTCACAGAAACGAATATTTCTTTTAATTTTGACTAAAATAAAATAAAGGAACTCATTCGGAGGAGACAAAAGTTTCTGGCTGTACAACCCCAGAAACAGGTGGAACACGGTTTCCGGATTACACGCCGTGTGGTCCAATGAACACGGCATGTAGTCCCTTTGGGTTAGGGTTGGGCCCTGTACCCCGTACATGGCTTTCCCAGCATGAAACCATGTAACGCAGAAACTACACGGCGTGTGTCCCATAGAACACGCCATGTACTCTGAAAATTTCTGAAGTACATTAACACGCCCTGTCCCCAGGCATGTACTTCAGATGGACAGTGAAGAAAAGTACACGCCGTGTAGTTGGAACTACACACCGTGTACTCACCCAAATTACACAGATTTATTAAAATTTATTATTATATTATACAAATCCTTGAGATGTGTACCATGGTGCAGGCATAAAGTTAAGGCACAACACGTGATAGGTGTTTTATATATATGTGTTTAATTTAACATCTATGTAATGAACAAGAATTCACCGGGTTGCCTCCAAGGTCCAAGTTACATACAAGGATAATTTTAAATGAATTTATTTGTTTAAAATTATGATGGATGAGAATCTCAAGGATGTTTATAAAAGGGTTTAAGATAAAAGGATTGATTAATTAAAGATAATTAATGAATTCGAGCGTGATATATCTTAAAGAAGGATGAATAAAGAATTGAATGCTAGTTTTATTTATGCATAAATATCATTGCATGTATGGATAGTCATGAGGTAGACTGAGACCTTTGTATGTGAATGGTTTCTTTTAATTAATTTATTTAAATTAAATTTGTTTCCCTGCGAGCCATCTCCTCATTAATATGCAGGGCATGCATGCCCAAGGATTCTTTTATGTAAAAACCCCTTTTACACCTCACCTGCGTGTGAGATAAATGCATATGTAATGGATGGAGATCCTAAGCTAGTGGAGGCGACTCAAGTTAGTATCCAAGGAGAAACCAATCCAAGGAGATACAAAGGTGGACAGGTGGAAAGCTGTAAATACGAACCGGAAAGGTTCAATGTGTTTCTCCCCTAGGTCTTGGGTTAGTTTATCAACCACTAGATAAACTAACCAATAGAAAAAGCTCATGATCATACGATTTATTTTATTTATGTCAGTTTCATGGTTTATTTATTGTGGGTGTGTTGTCACGATCACCCAATTAATGAATTAAACGAGCATTCAAGATAGAACTAAAATAAAAACCGGCTTATACATAAATATTATCTTAGACATGGTTAATCACTTAAGTATATCCCAATTAATATTAACAATCATGTAATAAAAGATAATAAAATGGAAATTTATGTATAAGGATAAAATCCCTCAAAATAAATATTAAGTCAGTATAGCCTTCCATAATCTTGGTTAGAATCAACACATAGTTCAAAGTGCTTGACCAACCCTAGTTGGGGTGGTATAAATTATCAGGGAATTGTAATTCAAGGTTTTGGGTTGACTTGACTTGGTTCGCATCAAGGGTTTACTTCCATAGAAGGACATGGTGTGACCAAGAGGCAAAGGTTGAGGAAATCCAAAATAAAAGGATTTCTAGATTGGGGAGTCCACTCAGCAGATCAAGGAGTTGTGAGTTAATGCAATTGGAATTTGGAATGATAAGAAAAAACCATTCATGTTGCTTGAACAACCCTAGTTGGGGTAATGCAAAGGGCAATATGGATCCTTTCCACTAGAATATTCAGGCAACAGAATATTCTAAAATCAATGGTGAGGGCTATTGAATTTCAATAAAATAATGGGAGACTAATAAGTATTAATTTATTTATTTGTCTCAGTTTTTTAATAAAGTACTAAACCCTTTCTCATTGTAATTTTTAGAAATGACAAGAAAGTGACTTCAAACATATCCTTAGGAACCATAGTCGAGAGGGAAAACCTTCTCACTGGCACCAATTTACAAGAGTGGAAGAGGCGTTTATGCGTCATCCTTCACCACGAAAGGAAATTGTATGTGCTGGAAGAGCCTATTCCAGTTGCGCCTGGGAAAGAGGCCAGTGATGAGGAATTATCTCTCTATATTAAACACATAGATGATGCCACAAATGTCCAGTGTTTCATGCTATCAGCCATGTCCAATGAGATCTTGAAGCAAAATAAAAACATGGATGCATATAGCATGATGTCTCGCCTTAAGGATATCTACCAAGAGAAGGCGAGACAGGAGAGGTATGAGATCTCCAATGCTTTGTTTACAACTATGCTTGGAGAGTCTGTGCCAGATGGGCCTCATATAGTCAAGCTTATTGGCTACATTGAACATCTGGACATCTTAGGGATTAAATTCTAGGATGAGTTGTGTACAGATATCATCCTATCATCACTACCTAAGTCCTTCTCTAGCTTCATTGTCAACTATAATATGAGAGACAATGAGAAGAGTCTATCAGTGCTTCTGACCTTGATTCACCAGGTAGATAAGGACATGGGGCGTGACAAACCCGCGTTCCTTATGGTGAACAAGAAAAGGAAGGACAAGGAAAAGGGGCCAAATACTTATAAACGGTCTGAATCCCCCGAGCATCATCCCTCCAAGAAGGGGAAGATCCAGAGGCAGGGCAAGGAACAGGAGGCAGTTTGTTTTGCATGTGGCAAGAAGGGCCACTGGAAGAGGAACTGCACCCAGAAGCATGGGGATGCTAAAGGTGCGTTTGTTATCGAGTGCAATCTTTCTATTTCTACACATTGGGTATTAGATACAGCTTGTGGGGATCACATCTGTATTCAAATCATAAACCAAGTAGATTTAGAAAGATCACCAGAGGAGAGGTGGATCTTCGAGCTGCCAATGGCACAAGGCGGGCTGCGTTGGCTATTGGCGACTATCACCTCTCATTGCGAACTGGCATGATTTTGGATTTTCAAAACTGTTATTTTGTGACTAGTGTTACCAAGAACATAATTTCTGTATTTTGGTTGGATATGGACGGATTTGTTTTCAAGTTTGGAAGTAAGGGTTGTCTATTTTATAAGAACAACATATGTTATGGTGTGGCACATTTAAATAATGGTTTGTATGTATTAAATTACGAAAAACATGTTTTGGCAATCGATAACGAAACAAACTCACATGAATCATACATCAACCAGTTGTGGTATCACCATCTCGGTCATGTAAACAAGAAGAGCTTGACAAAGCTCTACCATGATGGCTATTTAGACTCTACTGAGCTAGAAACACTTGATAGATGTCACTCTTGTTTACAAGTTAAAATGACCAAGCTGCCTTTTGGTGGACAGGGTGAAAGGGCCAAAAAGCTTCTAGGATTGGTACACACAGATGTATGTGGACCATTTATAGTAGAATCTAGAGGTGGATATTCTTACTTCATTACATTTACTGATGATTTTAGTAGATACATATTTGTATAATTAATGACTTATAAGTCAGAAGCCTTAGATAAATTTATGGAATTCAATAATGAAGTAGATAATCAGTTTGGTAAGAAGATAAAGAAACTTTGATCGAATCTAGGTGGAGAATATCTGAACCAAGAGTTCATCGATCTTCTACGGGAGTCTGGGATTCTATCTCAGCTCACTCCTCCTTATACACCACAATGGAATGGTGTTAGTGAAAGGAAGAATCACACCTTTTTGGACATGGTGAGTTTGATGATGAGTCATGTAGATCTTCCATTATCCTTTTGGGGATATGCATTACAAAATGCAGCATACAAATTAAACCGAGTACCAAATAAGTCAAGAAAGGGAATTCTCTCCGAGTTATGGAATGGAAATAAACCCATTTTGTTGCATACATGTGTATGGGGATGCAAGGCATTTGTAAAGGCCTTCTTAGGCAACAAACTAGCACCCCGGGGCATGAAGTGTATCTTTATAGGATATCCTAAGGAAACGAAAGGATATTACCTATATAACCCTCTGGACAAGAAAGTGACTATCACCAGACAAGCCGTATTTCTTGATAGGGAGTACATACCCAAAATGGTTAGTGGGAGAAAGATTGACTTCGATGAAGTTGATGCTCAAGATACACAGGAATTGGTATAGGAACAAGTTCCACATGTCCCCATGGAAGAGGTTCCAGAAACACAAGTACTGCGTAGGAGCTCAAGAGAGGTAAGGGAACCGGAGAGATTTGGATTCCTAGTCACCAAGGATGGTGAATCATTATTGTTGGACAATGATGAACCTCTCTCCTACGAGGAAGAAGTAAAAATCTCAGAAGCTACAAGATGGCTGGAAGCTGTGAATTCTGAGATGGATTCCATGTATCAGAACCAAGTCTGGGATCTGGTCGATGAGCTAGTTGATGTGAATCCTGTTAGATGCAAATGGATATTCAAGAGAAAACTAGACATGGAAGGTCAAGTTAGAACCTATAAATCAAAGCTAGTGGATAAAGGATTCAGACAACGTTAAGGAATTGACTATGATGAAACCTTCTCGCCAGTTTCCATGTTTAAATCCATAAGAATAATACTTTCCATAGTAGCTTACCATGACTACGATATTAGAAAAATGGATGTCAAAATAGTATTCCTTAACGAGAACCATCATGAAGATGTCTATATGACACAACCAGAAGGGTTTGTGACACCAACTGAAGCCAAACAGGTTTTCAAGTTACAGTAATCCATTTATGGATTGAATCAAGCATCCAGGTCATGGAACATTTGATTTGATGAGGCCATAAAAAAATTTGGTTTCATTAAGAATGAATGTGAGCCATGTGTTTATAAGTGGTTTAATGGGAATGCGGTCGTTATCGTAGTAGTATATGTTGATGACATATTGGTTATTGGAAATGACGTACCATCCTTATAGTCAGGTAAGGACTGGTTGAACAAGTGATTCTCCATGAAAGATTTAGGTGAAGCAGCCTACACTCTAGGGATCAAGATCATTCGTGATAGATCCAAGAGGATGCTTGGACTAAGTCAGGGTACATACATTGACCAGATACTAAATAGATTTAGTATGGAACAATCCAAGAGGGGATTGGTTCCAGTGTCACATGGCCTATATCTTTCTATAAAAATGTGTCCTCAGACACAATAAGAGAAATATAGAATGAGTAAGATCCCATATGCTTTGGATATAGGATCCATCATGTATGCCATGTTATGTACCATGGTTGATGTTGCCTATGCACTGAGCATGGTAGGCAGATATCAAGCAGATCCAGGAGAACAGCATTGGACCGTTGTTAAGACTATCCTTAAGTATCTGAGAAGAACTAAGGAGATGTTCCTAGTGTATACGAGGAGCTTGTCATCAGAGGGTATGCTGATATTGGTTTTCAGAAAGATCAGAACTATTTGAAGTTGCAATCTGTATATGTATTCTGTCTCAATAGAGGAGCTGTGATATGGAAGAGTTCAAAGAAGCCAGTTATCGCCGATTCTACAGCGGATTACAAATATATAGCGGCTTCTGATGCAGCCAAGGAAGCTGCCTGGATTCGTAACTTTGTCCTGGAGCATGATGTGGTGCCTAGCAGTAAAGATCCCATTACATTGTATTATATATTAAATATACAAAAATATCAAATAAAACATCCAAAACAAAGCAAAAATGTGATTTAAAGAAAACAATTCTTGAAAAATATAAATTTTAAAAAATCATATCTAGAATAGAAATACTACTTCTACCCATATTTGTATAGAAATCATGCATCTCACATCATTTATATAATCAAATCAGGAAAAATAATTTGAATATACATTATCTCATGGTAGATATTTTTCATTATATTCATGAAATGAGACAAAGTCAATATACACAAAAATTGTGTATAATGGTTGTTATAAAGGATTCCACAAAACTCCCTATCTATAAAACATTAGAAAAAATGATGATTCTTTAAAATAATTTTAACAAAGAAAATATATCATTATATGATATTAAATTATGAAAATAAATTCAAAAATAAATCATGTTTTCTAAAAATTCACCTTCCAATAAATACATTTATTAATAAATCAATTATAATGTCTAATTTATCCCTGGACATTATCAAAGATTAAACAGAGGACCAATGAAAGGATTACCATGATTTTTTAGTCATTACATAAACTAAATGTCATCCTATAACCACATCAGGATCCTAAACTATTGTTGAAGTAACAATCTAGTCCATAATCTAAACAAGTTTGGGTATCCCAAAATAAATTATCCAAAAAATACTCCTAAACTAGTCTATCCAAGCATGAATACAATTAAAAATATTAAAAAATCATTGTAATGTGTAACATAACCTATAATTGGTACTTATTTCTAGAATCCCCTTAAGTATTGAAGTCCCTTCCTTGACGTGTTCTAATCATATTCACTAATACATACAATACAAAAATCTAAAAACCACTCAACTCATCTCTAATAAAACATTAATTATGAATCCCATTTTCATATTTAAATCCAATAATAGTTAGGTTGTATGCCACAATTTTTATCTTGATAAATCATATCATGAAATGTGAAAAAATATAAATAAGATGAATCATGAAATTAAAAATCACTTGCAATAAGAAAAATAACCTCTTAGAATTGGAAATCGTTTATTAAAAAAATTATTTATATTTTATAATTATTATTATATCATTGCATAAATACAATATTAATTCTTTGATGATAACCCAAGAATAATATTTCATCAAACACATAGTATACAACTTTTAATCAAAATATAATATATATTAAACCATATATCTAAAAATTTTATATTATTTTTAATATAAATATTATAAAAAATACAAACAAATATATATTTCCACTATATTTAGAGAATTAAGAATGTAATACATAAGTTTTTGGGGTTTAGTGGGAACCCACATAATAATAAAGACACAATAAACTCAAACCAATATCCAAAAAATCTATTTGAGCACAAGTAGCATACCTATACTTGAACAACCAAACATACTACCACTCCAAGGCACAATGCTAAAAAAACATCTACAAAGTTATAAAAAATTAGGGAAACCAACCAATGTTCTGAAAATAAAAATAACATAAAAACACATCTAGAAAAATTAAAATAGTTAGAATGGTTTACTTATTTGCATGAACGAAAAATCAGAAATTCTATAATATAAAAACATGAACCAAAAATAAATAAATATATATTTAACTAGTATAAAAAAGGGATCGTGTTAGACCAATCACATGGTAACATAGATAAAAATAAAAAAAATTAGAAAAAGACCCAAAAAGTTCAGAACTAACTTATGTGATGTTGAATAGTATTCGATTAATAAAATTATTCAAATAGAGAAGCTTATTTGAGTAGATGGGAGGTTGTCGTTCACTATGTTGGCTAGTCGCTCATATAAGAGGGAAATTCCATCAGGGGAGGGGGGATGTCGAAGGACGCTTGAGGAGGGGGGGATACGATGATGAATACTGCAAAAGGAGGGGAGGGGGCATGCCAATGCTCACACGAGGAGGGGATGAAGTGGATAGCTAAGGCTCAAATGAGGATGGGGAGGAGGAGCCTGAGTGGGGGTACTTAACTAAAGAACTATACTAATGTTTTTTTATAAAACTGTTGTTATATCTAAACCTATAACAACAATTTTTTAAAAATATGGGTATTGGATTTGGAACAAAATTTATACCCACAGTTTCTCTAAACCATGGGTAGAGATATATGGGTATAGAGAGTTCTTTTTATAGTGGTATGATATTTAAATTTCATGCTAATTTCTCATACTCTTATGTTAATGTTATGATTACTTTTCTCCATTACATACCCATACCTAGAATCTAACCTCATCATTTTTTATACTTCCTTTACCTAGGTTGTGAATAATATTTTTATGTAGTATTAATAAATGGGAAGATCATTGTGGGAATAATTGAAGATATTTAACCAATTTAAAGGATTATGTTCTAATATTACAATGAAATAAAAACTATTATGGTTCTTACTCATGCACATTTTAAATATGATGAATATTCATTTAAAATGATGTAATAACTATTTATGAGAAACCTATGATATTATAGTTGGTGTATGTGTAATGTTTTAGACAATATTTGAGAACCAAGATGAGAAAACATTAGTGGGATCCCAAGGGAGATTTATAAGGATATGCATATCTATGACTTTAGATATGTCTAAGGAATTGTCACAGTGTATGAAATTATCGTATAATTTTTGTAAAGGA
Source organism: Viscum album (assembly GCA_963277665.1). Lineage (NCBI taxonomy): Eukaryota > Viridiplantae > Streptophyta > Magnoliopsida > Santalales > Viscaceae > Viscum > Viscum album. The sequence continues at coordinate 1,548,328,511 of OY728140.1, forward strand.
TAGAGCGAGTGATTTACAAGAAATATATATCTGTTTAGATAATATAATTGGTTGTCAATGTAACAGAAATTTACATAGGGGTAAAAACATATAAAACAATAAAATAAGCTAGAACTTATTAGAAACTGGTGCGTGATAATGGGTCTTACTGCACACCTGGGATGACACTATTGGGGGATATGCATTATAAATCCACAAAATGATAAAAAACCAACATAAATGATTTAAATAAATTATGACTCTGAATAACCAATGATGAACCTAAGGCATCATAGATTAAAAATTATGTGTTTCAATTAGACATCATATATGTGATTTTTCATGATTATGTGGTTTTATACTATTATTAGTGTTACTCACACATTTTTTGTTGATTTTAGAAAATGGATAGAGTCATAATAATTCATGTTAACATTGAATGTGATGGGGAATTTAGTGATTATGAGAAACCAAATAGGATGATGAAAAGAGAGAATGAAATAGTGATTATGCCTAATTTGCTATCGTGATATTTGATAAACAATGAAAAATATTGTTACATTCCTAAAATATATAATAAAAGGAATATTGAATTTTCTTAATGTTTATTCGATAATGGAAATATATTACAGAAGACTCAGATTAATAACTATCAATAAGGTAGGATGAAAAACATAAAGGAATGTCTCAAATGGATCAGAATATGCTATCTATTTTGAAAAGGGTTTCATATAGTGAAAAATTGTTGATGAGTTAAATTTAATATCTATGGAGAACATAAGAAATAACCAACTCAATTCCCTAAACCAATAATTTAATATTAGGACAATGAAGGACCTATTTTATGCCAGTCATTGAAGAGGAAGGTTTGAAGTACTTATCTATTTGAATTATATAATTATGAGTTGTTATGTTTAAAAGGATTGTTCAATTTAAATTTCTCATTAATAATTTGAATGAATGTGTTTAATGATTCTACCATACTCGAAAATTTATTTAATAGAAAAATTTTATGTTGATTATTGGAAGATAACCCTTAACATGTTCCTAAGGATGATGAAATAATTTTTCATTTGGATAAAGAAATGATTGATATGTATTAATTAAATTAGATAGTATTGATAACCTAATAATTTAAAAAGGATTTATGGAAAAATTTGTTTATCCTATAATTAGAAGATTTTATAGAATTTCTATATTTTAGGTATATATCCAATACTATTTGGAATGTGAAATCACACATATTTTGAATAAGAATTTATGGTAATTCAGGTTATTACCATGGTTCAATAGAATACATTATGAAGCTATTCACATGTTTGGTATGTGACAATGAAGATATAATTTATGATATATGAGGGATCAATGTTAAGTTAATTTTGAGAAATTTAGTGACCATATTTATAATGTTTTAGATTTTTATTTTTCAGAAGGTTCACAATGGATAACAATTTATAAAAACATTTTATGCTGAACATAGAATGATGTTTTATATATTAATGTATTATTTTAACAAATAAAGATTTATGCCTTTTGGATAACCTATGATAAATATTTTTCTATGATGTTAACTAATGACAGATAGAATGACCTATCATTCTATTTATGGATCTCATGACCTGTTAATGCTTTTGGAATGAGAAATTCATATTCATTTTTTTGGTGAAAGAGAGGAAGTGGAAATTGATAGAATCAGAACTAAAGGGTTATATTGTGAATATGAAATGGAATGAAATAAGGTATGTATTTTTCTTTATTAAAAATTATCATATTTATAAAAATGGTCAAAAAATGAAATGTTGTCCCGTTATCAATATTTTTTATGATATAAATAAAATTTTTAAAGACACTTTTCTTTATGACTTTAGGATCATTAAATTTATTCCAACCAAGTTCTCTATCAGTCTCTATTTGTATTTAGGTGTTATTTTCTCTTATATTTCCTTGCTATCACTTGAGACCTACGTTATCCTTTATGGAAAACTAGTTATGAGTTACTTTGGGAAACCATTATGCTTCTAACCTTTACTTTCTAAAGGAATTCATAGTATTAATTTTTATTATATTTGTTTCCATGAAATTAAATTTCAATTATTAAACATTCAATGAACTTGATGAATTTATAGGATGAAAATCATTTTAAGGGGGGTAAAATGTAACACCACAATTTTATGTGAATTATTATTTTTGAATAAATTAATGGTATTTTATGGATACTATCTCGACCCATCCCTCGGGGCCTGTGCAGTGTCTACCTCAAGCCCACCTTCCTTAGGCCAAGGGCTAGTGACTAGAACCGACAGCGTATTCCCTAAAACTGGGAAGGCATCACCTTTATAACCTGTAAGCACATGTAACCAAGCACACAACATGATAGGAACACAAGTAAACTGAATTGTAAATAGAGTGAGTGCAGTAAGTAAAAAGATCTAGAATTCAAGCCCAACTGGAATGTAAAAGTACAACTGTGATACAATACAACTGAAGAAAGAGAAAAGACAGCTACTGGATCGTCCTTCGAGGTTTCTACCTGAATGGTAGGTAGAGATCACCTTCTTATAACTCCATGTCCACCCATCTCCTCTGCATACCAACACACCGTATGGTCCACCTCCAGGTACCATCCAGTCTTGATACTCTCTACCTCAGTCAGCGATGTCCATCATTTGCGTCAAACACAATAAGGTGCGTGCATAGCTCGTGAAGGGGTGAGTGTAATGATACTCTATAGGGACCCCAAGACCCTCAAGGTCTCAGAAAATCCACCAAGGATAAACCACAAAGAATTAAATCAAAAGGAAACCTTACATAGGTATATTCCCATACATATATCTAAGTAATCATGTAATCCATCTCAATCATGAGTAAAACATAGAGGTATTGACTCAACTCACACAAGGATTTATTTTAGGGGTAGTGTCAAGTAACATTCCTTGTCCCAACTTCGATCACCTCGACTGCTGGAGAAATCTTCCCTTACTGAGTACAGTTGGCCTGCCGCGTCACACATAGGTGCTTCCCACTAACCCTGGACTGCGGAGGTACTCCTCCTGTAGAGTAACGTGGGTATGCCACGTCACACAGAGGCGCTCCCCATCATGGGTCTTCTACGTCACACAGAGGCGCTCCTCCTCATGGCCTACTGAGGTACTCCTCTTGTCGAGTATCGTGGGTCTACTGTGTCACCAAGGCGCTTCCCACCGTGGGTCTGCCACATCCCCAAGGCTCTCTCAACTGGTCATGTCAAGGAACTCTGAGTCGAAACGGTCATCAGTCGTCAAGTATCAGTTAATCACTGGGTTCTCGTACTATGCTCGCTTGTCTCTAGAAGGTTCCTCTCCACATGATATTGGTCGATACTCCATCAACCATGATGTCCCACAAATAAGTATCTCAAAGTTATGACACATCATAGGGGTCTCAACGTAATAGACAGCGAGTCAATCGGACTCCCAGTCTATGAGTTATTAGTCTTTTAGTCCCAGGGTCCTGGTTGGATCTATGCTCGATCCGACCTGACCCTTCCCCATCTTAATCCAAATCATAGTGGGGTACCACTCAAAGGGACCATCTTGCACCAATATTTCTAGTGCCACTTACGGTTCTTCAAACAGACGTCCATTGCAAAAGTTACGACCAAAAGAATGTAATTGGCTCGTAGTGGGCCCGGGTCTAGTCTAACCAGGTCGGACCGACTCGGCCCGAACCGGTTCGAGTTTCCCATACCGACCCAGTTCGGGTCATACTCCCCACCTGCTGGGTCTGGCCTCGCCCGCAGTGCGGTCTGGCCCATTGGGTTCGACCTGGGAGGCCACGAGAGTTGCTTGACTGAGGGGTACTGCGAGGGCGCGGAGCGGTTCGGCCCAGACTGGGGTGGCTCGACTGAGGGTGGCGAGAGACTGCGGGGTGGCGGTCCGGCTGCAGTGTGGCGGTCGACCTCAAGGAGGCGGTCTGGCCGCAGGGCTGTAGTCTGGCAGCATGGATGCGGTCTGGCCGCGGGGAGGCGGTCTGTCCGCACAGGAAACGGTCTTGCCGCATGGTAGCGGTCCGACCGCAGGGCAGTGGTCTAGCCATGGGGTGGCGGTCCGGCAGCAGGGTGGCTCTTCAGCCACTGGTCGGCGCCACATCCATGGGGCGGTGTGGAGCCATAAACGGTGGTGGTGGCCGTAGCCGGCATGGAGGCCGCAGGGCGGCAGCGGTGGATGCGGGGAGGTGCCGATGTGTCGTCACCTTCATTGCAGCCAGCTAGGGCACCAGATGCCATTCTCATTCCCCAAACATGGTTCCTTGCCTTCCTTCTCCTTCGTGAATAAAACCACAAGATTTTCAGCAGGGTTGGGCCATGTTTGTTTGGCCCGTACCCTCTGCGTTAGGGTGGTAGCAGGTGGCTCAATAAGAACATGGTAGAAGAACGTCAAGTTTTACAATCTCCCGCAACGTTTCATTCGAAAACTGTAAAATAAACCAAGGAAATAAATTGGAAAATATTCACACACAAATAAACCCCTACCTCAGGTTTTTTGTTGACATTGGTGCAAGAAGGATGTACAAATGTTGATTCTTCGTAGATGAAGATGTACCGCATCAGAAGAAGTCCCAAGGAAGAAGGTCGAACACGAGGTCCGTGTTCTTCATTGGTGGAGAATTGTTTGATGGTTGAGAGTTCTTCGTTGGAGTGTTTTCTACCACAAATAGCTCTCTCTCCTTTGCCAATGAATTATCTCAAAATAAATACCCACCAAAATAAAAACTGTTTCCCCAATTTTAATTGTTGGAACAATTTCAAATTAGCTAAATTAATTAACTATGTTGGCAGAATTTATTATGGTGCGTTGGTATAATTTATTGCAGATGAATCTCAAGAGGCTCCTCCACATTAATGAGGGAGTTGAGAAATTTCTCCCTCAATAAGAAGGGAGTTCAAGAGGTTTAGGCCTCGGGTGGTCCCCACCACCATAACCTCTCATAGGAGGATATGCTCGGGTGGTCCCCACCCCCAAAACCTCTCATGGGAGGTTCAGGTTTGGTGTTCTCCACTACCAAATTCCTCATTAAGTGGTTACAAAAAATAAAATAAAATGTGTGTTTATTTTATATTATTATATCCACAAAAATCCTAAGACATATCTTTCACCCTCGGCCAATTGCCGTCGAGGTGAAAGTCTCATTAAGTGAATAATGGCACTGTGAGTTTAACGGTGCCCTCAAATTTCAATTTTGTGCACCGATTAAAAAGTTATAAAAACCTACTTGAACGTTTATTGAATGTACCCGAAAAAAAGTTCATAAAATCATTCCAGGAACTCCGGGCCTTAGAATCATGCGCCGTCAATTTTCGCGGACTAGTAAAATAAATATTTAATTAAACAAAATTACAAAGAATTTCCGGGTCTTTACATTCTCCACACCTCAGGATTTACATCCCTGTAAGACACAAATCAAAACTAAGGGAACAATTGGGGGTATTGAGCATGCATCTGAGCATTCACCTACCATATGATCTCCTAGAGGTTCCCGTGCTGCCAGTGAACACACAACAGATGTATTGAACATCCATGAAGGACCTGCTCCAATCGATCCTCATTCTCTACGAGAACCACCAAAAAAGTCACCCCGTCGTCGACGTCTATCTCTCCATGGTCGATGATGTGAGAAGGTTCATGAACGTATCACCTCATCTCAGATACATGGAATAATTCATGCCACCGGTGCAACTGAGGTGGATGAGCTAAGAAATATGCCACCTCTACAACTCTGTTGAGGACCTGAAAAGGTCCAATGAATCCCATAGACAACTTTCTACCTCGGCCAAATCTATGTAGACCTCTTCGGGGTGAGACATGTAAAAATATGTGGTCTCCATCCTCAAACTCTAGAGGTCTTCATATCTTTTCGGTATATGACTCAGACCTTCTCTATGTAGTCTTCATCTACTCCTAGATGATCTACACCTTTTCTGTGGTAGCACATACCATCTCTGGTCCCATGAGTGTTGACACCCCTAGGTTAGTCCAACATAAAGGTGATTTGCAACTTCACTCATATAATTCCTTAAAAGGCACCATCCCTATGGTGGAGTGATAGCTGTTGTTGTATGAAAACTCTTCCAAGGTATGTGATCCTCCCAACTATGAACGAAGTCGAGGACACAGGCACACAACATGTCCTCGAGGGTCTGAATGGTCCGCTAAGTCTGGCCATCCGTCTAAGGATGGAATTTGGTGCTCAAATAAAGTTGCATCCCGAAAGACTCCAGCAACCACTTCCATAGCCAGGAAGTAAAACGTGCATCATGATCGAAGATAATCGTCGAGGGTACTCCTTGTAACCACACAATCTCCTGCACATAGAGTCATCTGAATCACTCTACTGAACCCTGATCTATGATCGCTGAGAAGTGGGCTAACTTGGTGGTGTCGGTTGATGATCACCCAAATTGATTCATAACCCCTGGATTTACATGGATGTCCTGTCACGATGTCCATGGATATCCAATCCCACTTCCAATCTGAAACCTCTAAAGGCTGAACCAAGCCTACTGGTACCTGATGCTTTGCCTTCATTTGCTGACAAGTGAGGCACCAAGAAACAAACTATGCTACTCCTTTCTTCATTCCTGGCCACCAGTGCTGTCGTCGTAGATCCTGATACAGCTTATCCACCCTAGGATGTACCGCTAGAGGGGATGTGTGGAACTCCCTTAACCCTTCCTCCCGAAAGGACACTGGTACCATGGTACGTCCTCTGAAAAGGATGGCGTGCTTCCCAACTTTAGAAAATCCATTATGTGCCTGTCCTGTGGATATATGAGCACGTCATGTATCAAAGTCAGCGTCCCCATTCTGTGCCTCCATGACTCACTGATGAAGTGGGCGAGTGACTGTAAGAGACTGATGAAAAGATGCTCCATCCAGATCCACAAAGGATATCTCCAAAGTGGCCAGATACTCTCTCTCCTCACCTATCAGCTGTATGCCAGACCTCCTGCTGAGTGCATATTCTAAAAAATTCCCCTTCCCTGGAGTATATACTGTCTAAAAGTCATAGTCCTAGAGGAACTGAATCTAGCATCATTGTCTCAGGTTCAGGTCCTCATGATAGAAGATATACCCGAGACTCTTGTGATCAGAGTACACGGTAAAACTCTCACCCATTAGATAGTGTCACTACATCTTCAAGGTGAAGAGCACTATTGCAAACTCTAGGTTATGGGTTGCATTTCTCTACTTGTGTTGTCTCAACTATCGAGAAACATATGCGATCACTACTGGTTCCTGGATCATAACACATACGAGTTCATCCCCTGATGTGTCGCAGTAAAGTAAGTACTCTACTCCATCCTCTAGAAGTCTCAAGATAGTGGCACTAGTCAACCTCTAACTATGCTCCTTAAAACTCTACTAGAATTTCTCCAACCAAAAGAAGGGTTGCCCCTTCTTAGTCAACACTGAGAGTGGTGCTGCAACTCTGGAGAAGTCTGGCACAAACCTTCGTTAATATCTGGCCAAACCCAAGAAACATCATACCTCCGTCACATTCCCAGGGTGGATCCGAAGCATGTAATGCCGAAATCTTCACTGGATCCACTGCAAATCCAGCTTCTGATATGACATGTCCCAGAAAGTGAACCTCTAGGATCCAGAACTAGCACTTTTAGAGAATACCATAATGCTGGTGCTATCGGAGTGTGTCCAGTACTACCTACAAATTATAGGCATTTTCCTACTCAGTAGTCGAGTAGATCAGAATTTCTTCGTTCAAGACCACTAAAAAGTGATCAAGGTATGTCTAAAAGATCATGTTCATGAGTCCCATGAACACTACTAGAGCGTTGGTTACACCTAATGGAATAAAAAAGAACTCATAATGGCCTTACCGACACCTGAAGGTCATCTTCTACACATCCTCGTCTCGTACTATGAGCTGGTGATAACATGATCCGAGGTCTATCTTCATGAACCACCGTGATCCCTTCAGCTGATCAAAGAGGATGAAAATCCTTGGGAGTGGGTACTTGTTCTTCACTTTCACCTGTTTCAAGCACCGATAGTAAACACAAAGCCTCAAGCTCCCATCCGCATTCTTGGAGAACAAAATCGGGGTTGCCCAAGGAGAAACACTGGGCTGGATGAATCCCTTCCCCTGAAAGTCTTATAACTGTACCCTTACCTCAAAAAGATCTGTGGGAGCCATCTGATATGTTGGTGTAAATATCGGTGCCATCCCGGGGTACAAGTGAATGTAAATGTCTGCATCTCTGCAAGGAGGTAGTCCCAAAACATCATTAGGTAAAACATTCTCATACTGGTCCACCACTATAGGATAACTCAGACTCTCTACATCAACAACACCGATGGCAAGGCTAGCCAACTAATGAGTGATTGGCAGAACTCTCCTCTGGGTAAGTCCATCTTGCACTATAATGGCTCTATTATTGCCGGTGAAGGTAAAACTGGTCTCATCTGTGCAGACACACTGCACCCTGCACCTAATACAATCAATATGAGCATGGACTATAGATTACCAGTCTATACCAAAGATTACTATGTAATGCATTGACACCACTACTAGGAGAACCCAACTAAATCTCTCACCTCCTAGAGTAAGCTCACACTACCAGCACCAGTGCATAATCGTCGATTCCGCTCCAGTAGGAGTCTCTAGACGTAAGGATCGAGTCAAAAAATCTTTCAGAATCTTTGAGCTTTGAATGAGGGAAGTGGCAATAAAATAGTGAATGTCACATGTGTCTATAAGTACTGAAGCTATGGTGGTGTAGGCACAGATCATACCTCTTATCATCTCCGGAGCATAATGATCGTAATCTTCAGCTTCCTGGAGCTGAGCTCTCCGCTTTCCACATACTCCCTGCGGTCGGGGCAGACCTCCTGGTGGTTATGGTGGTAACATCTAAAATTGTCTCCCACCTCCAGCTGCATGGCCAGCTCCTCTACCACGTTCTCCTACTCCCTGCGGACCTCCTTGGTTGAATCTCTATCACTACCTGGGCGGTTCTTCGACCGTTTGTTGATCATAAGATTATCAGGTTAGACAGTCATGATCCATGTGACCCTGACCGACATATGCGTAACACTACCCCATCCTGGCATGACTAGCTTGGCCTCATTTGCTCCACACAATTGACCCTGAGTCATGCGGTTGTCCACCTGTATTTATGTTCCTCTTGGATCTCTGTGATGTCTATTTGCTGCTAGCTTTATAAGACTCCGCTATGTGACGAATGGTAGTGGGTCCCGCTGCTGATGACTACTCAACAAAGAAACTCTCCACTAAGAGGGCCCTCTCTAACACCCTCGCCTGCGTTGGGAAACTGAGTGAGATCATCGAAGCCCGGATCTCCCGCTTGAGTCCCTGCTCAACAGATCGTGCCATGAAGAAAGGGTCCCGCACCATATCTGTGGAGTAGAGTCAGAGGACAGTGAACCTCGCTGAGTACTGAGCTATAGTCATGCTTCCCTGTGTCAGATGAAGAGGATCCCATATGGAAACTGCACAAATAGTGGATGGAACAAACCCTGCTCGAAATAAGCTATCAATGTTTTCCCAGATAAGTGTCATCTCGTCATGAACCTAGAGCATCAAGCTCCCACATCTTCCTGCTGCTACCTGTAGAAGGCTGGCGACAAGGATCACCATGAGATCAGTTGGTGTATCTACCAGTCGAAAAACTCTCAAAATATCCCCCAGCCAATCCTGAGCCGCCTGTGGGTCCGTCTCTCCCATAACCCGAGTGGCCTTTGGCGCTGGAACTTGTGCAACACGCTCAAGCGACATACACCATCTGCTGCTGGGGCCTAGTGGCATTAATGGACCAAATGGGGAGTAGTACTGCTGGTTCCTACTCTAGTTCCTCTACTAGAAAAGGGCCTTGCACTGAGTCCTCGTCTCCCAATGGTCTATCAGTGCGTACAACTCTCGGAACCCTAGCTGACTGTCTGCGTGGAGGCATTCTAGAAAGAAACAGGTGTGGCACAGTCATAAAGTTATACCTGGTGAGCTGAATGTTATACCTTGTCAGCCGACTCAAAAGATCACAAAAAACATTTTAAACACACACACATTCAGTGTTTTCATGCACTAAGTCAGAAATTAGAAGTTAGGGTCCTTGTGTATGGATACGTCGGCCACCGCACCCACACTGGATTCCCTAAACTGATAACCACACTCATTACACTTAACACTATTACCATCAAAAGGAAAGATTAGAGTCCTATGTTCTATGGTAGAACAGACTCCTCTGTTACCAATTTTTCATGACCCGTCCCTCGGGGCTCGTTCCATGAATACCCCAAGCCCATATTCCATAGGCCAGGAGCTGCCGATTAGCACCGAAGGCGTATTCCCTGAAACTTGGATGGAATTTCCTTTATAACCTATAAGGACACATAACCAAGAATACAACAAGATAAGAACCCAAGTAAACTAAACTGTAAATAGAGTGAGTGATGTATGTAAAAGGGGCCAAAATAAAAGCCCAACTGGAAAGTAAAAGTACAACTGTGATACAATACAACTGAAGAATGAGAAAATATAGCTACTAGATCATCCTCCGTGGTTCCTACTTGAAGGGTAGGTATTAATCAACTCCTCAGCACTACACGTCCACCAGTATCCTCTCCGTACTGACACGTCGTATGGTACACCTCCAGGTACCATCCGGTCCGAATACTCTTATCCTCAGTCAGTGCTATCTTTCGTCTATATCCAACACATCATGGTGCGGTCATAGCCCGTGTAGGGGTGAGTATAATGATACTCAGTAGGCACCCCAAGACACTCAAGGTCTCACAAAATCCCCCAATGATAAACCAAAAAGTATGAAATCAACAGACAACCTTACTTAGGTATATTATCATATATATACCTATGTTATTTAGTAATCCATCTCAATCATGAGTAAAACGCCGAAGTACTGACTCATCTCACACCAGGATTTATTTTAGGGGTAGTATCATGATACATTCCCACCCACAACGTCCAATACCTCAGATAGTAGAGAAATATTCCTCTATCGAGTATAGTGGGCCTACCGCGTCACACAAAGATGCATTCCACTAACCTTGGACTACCGATGTACTCCTTCTGTCGAGTACTGTGGGTCTGCCACATCACCCAAAGGTGTTCCCCACCGTGGGTCTGCCTCGTCACACAAAGGCTCTCCCTATCATGGCCTGCTGAGGTACTCCTCCTATCGAGTAAAGTGGGTCTTCCACATCACCAACTCTCTTCCCACCATGGGTCTGCCATGTCACCCATGCGCTCCCCACTGGGCCTGTTGAGTCACTCTGAGTCGAAATGGTCTGCAGTCATCAAGTCTCAGCCAACCAACAAGTTCTCGTAATATGCTTTCCCTTCTCTAGAAGGATCTTCTCCACATGCTTATGGCACCTACTCCATCTACCATGAAGTCCCAAGAATAATTATCTCAAAGGTCCGCCAAATCATATGGGTCTCAACGTAACAGACAGCGTGTCAATCGGACGCCCGATCTGTGAGTTATTAGCTTTTTAGTCTCAGGTGCCCGGTTGGATTTGTGCATGATCTAACATGATTTCTCCCCCATCGTAATCCAAAACGCAGTGGGGGTATCACTCCAAGGGACCATCTCGCTCTACGATTTCCAGCACCACTGACAGTTCTTCAAACGAACGTCTAGTGCCAATGTTATGGCCAAAAAAAGTAATTGTGTCGTAGTGGGTTCGGGTTTAGGGCGACCTGATCGGACCGACACGGCCCAACCTGGCCGTGGCAGACCTAGATTGGGTTGACCTGGCCGGACCCGCTGGGTCTCGCCCAACCAATAGTGTTGTTCGTCCCGTTGGGTTCAGCCCAGCCCACTGGGTCCGGTCTGGCAGGCCATGAGGGTGCTGTGAGGGTAGCTCGGCCGAGCGGTACCGCGAGGGCGAGAGGGGGTTCGTGTGATGACCTAGACCCCCCTTGGTCCCATACTTTGCCAAAAATCCGGTTTCCTTGCGGGGTACCGATCGGTGAGACCGACCGGTGAGACCGATCGGTGAGACCGACCGGTGAGACCGATCGGTGAGACCGACCGGTGAGACCGACCGGTGAGACCGACCGGTGAGACCGACCGGTGAGACCGACCGGTGAGACCGACCGGTGAGACCGACCGGTGAGACCGATCGGTGAGACCGATCGGTGAGACCGATCGGTGACACCGATCGGAGAGACCGATCGGTGAGACCGATCGGTGAGACCGATCGGTGCGACCGATCGGTGAGACAGATCGGTGAGACCGGCCGACGTCGGCCGACCTTGCCAAGTTGTTCCAGTAACGTTCCTTTTTCGCAAATAGGGTTTTAAACCCTATTCTGCCTTGTTAAAAATGTCTTGGGAATCCGAAACGCACACAAAGGTTTTAATTAAATGCTTCATTAATTCATGGGTCGGTTAAAACCACCCAGTGCCATTAATGATGAGTCAAGCCACGTGGTCAACCCACGACTCCCTCGTCTTCCGTGGTTTTGTGTTTCATCTCAACCATCCCCAGCTCTTATAAATTAAGGGTTAGGCCGTGGCTTCCCCCCTTCTTCGATCGTGGATCTTCTGGTGCATCGGGACCGCCACATCGTTATCCGTAAAGTTCAGCGCCCCCGGCCTAAACGTCGATCATCTATCAACAAGTAGGGAATTTCTCTCGTCTCTCACTTTTGTGTATCATGCGGGGTGGGCGCTACTTTTGTTCCTATGGAATTGGTTGAACCAAACCCTAATGAAGATAATAAACGATGTTCTAAAGGAAGAAGGGGAAGGGGTTGTGATCGTTGTTATGCTTTATCTTGTGATCATCCCTTTTGTTGTACTGGTTTATGTTTTCTGAAAATTGAGGCCGTTGGTGGTCATGTGTGTGCACTTGAATCCCCTCATGATGTTTTAAATAGGTTGCTGAAATTGTGAACTCCTGCTGTGAAATTGGTTAACCACGTATATCCGGCTGAATAATTGAAAGCACCAAGATCGTCCCTTCTGTGATAACTCCCGGTTAGAACACACGGAATTTGAAATCATGGAGTGTGTTAAATCGTTTAAATCTGAAAATCCCTGACTTGTGTTGGTAGTGGTTAGTGGTTGTTTTCCCTTCGGGCCGTTTGCTGGAAATGTGGGAGGGGATGGGATCCCCTGTTCATTTTATACTCTCGGTGGCTGTGTGAATTTGGGGGATGGGATCTCCTGTTGGCATGGTTTCAGTGGTTGTGAGTTTTTATCACAAATTGGGGAGAGATCCTCTGTTGGCAGAACCAGGTGTGAGTGTTTTGGTTGATCTATGCTTTGACGTTTTCCTTGGTTATGCTTATGGTAGTTGCCCAGTAGTGCTTAAAATTAATTGAACATTTTGACTGAACGTGAAACAAGAATGGGACAAATGGTTTTGTGGGCAAGGGTCGTGAATTGTGACTCGGACGCTGTGGTATTGTGTTCTGTAGGTTGGCTAGGAAAAACTAAGTTTTGGGTGAGTGTTTGTTACATATATCTATACTTGTAGCTTTGTGTTTCTTATTCGCGCCCCACCCAAGTTGAGCACTTAGTGCCGAACACCCCCATTTATGGGGGAAGGGTGTTTTTCCCAACACTATACTTAGTGGCTGGTTATTAGCTCCTTTTCTGCTCCCTTTCCCGGATAGCCCAAGTACCTTCGGGCAGGCTGTGATGGCCTGAAGTCCATTATTAGCCCAAGAACCATCGGGCAGGGTGTTGTGGTGGTTGGCCAGGTGTGTGCGGCAGGTGGTTTCCCAAGTGTCTTCGGGATGAGGCCCAGGTGTTTTCGGGCATGGCAGTGGATCCTTTAGCCCAGGTGTCTTCGGGCGTACCGGTGGTTGTTCTGGCCTAGGTGTTTGCAGGCATGGTTACTTGTGACAGTTGTGGCCCAGGTGTGTGCGGGCGGGATTTGGCAGTGGGACTGCGTGTGGTTGAGGCCCAGGTGTGTGCGGGCGGGATTTGGCAGTGGGACTGCGTGTGGTTGAGGCCCAGGTGTGTGCGGGCGGGATTTGGCAGTGGGACTGCGCGTGGTGGTGGCCCAGGTGTGTGCGGGCGGGTGTGGCAGTGAGACTGCGGTGAGAATGGCGGGATTGGTCCGATGCGTAGGATGTCTCAATAACTAGTGGGAAAGTGGCGCGGGGTACCCAAACATCGATGTGCTCTTATTATATATATATTACTTGACTTGCGTTATTTGGGGAGTGAGCCTTGGTGAGGCCTGGGATGGATAGTTTGCCTTGTTAGTTGTTTGGTTCACTCTTTTCTCACGGGACTTTAGTACGTTCCCCCACTTGTGCACGAGAGTCTTGGTTTTCCCTACTGAGTGTACTTGTATGCTCACCCTACGTTTACTTTCAGGTTTCCAGGAGGACTACCAGGGCTGCGCGGGACCCTATTAGTCGGACAGTTGGAGTTGTCGCTGTTGTCGTATCTTTGTTTTCTTTTGGTATTGTACTTGGGAGATTTCTTTTTCTTTTGTGCTTATACCTTGTTGTAAACTGTTTAAACATGCATGGGGTCTTTATTTGGGTTCATTTATATAAACTTGCTTCCTTTACTTTTTGGGAGGTCGACTTGTCCTTTTTCCCGATCCTAAATAATAAAAAGGGTAATGCCTTCCATTTGCGAGAATTTTCTATACCCTTGGTGCTAGTCTCCACTCCGGGACCTATTGAAGGCGGGTTTCGGGGGTCATTATCTCTCCTTCAACTTAAAGAAGGAAGGGCCTGGCAATCCGCTGACCCTTCCCTCCTTTTGGTGAAGGCGGGTCGTGACAGAATGGTATCAGAGGCTGAGGTTGAGAGATAGGACGGAGTCTGGAGTTAGGCACAGTAAGGATTGCATGGGATGGTAAGGCAACATCGTTGGGTGACCTTGGTGCCTGAATTAGGCCAGGGAGGACCGGCTAGGACACGGGATTTTAGGGCCCCCCGTGATCCGATGCAAGGACTCTGGACCTACCGAACGACCAAGTGAGGCCACACTGATTGCAGGGTAGAGACCCTAGGAAAGGTACATGCATCATAAATGACTTGTGTTTTTGTGTTTCTGGGATGTCTTGGGAAATTAAGAATAAATTAAATCTTAATAAGTTTTGAGAACGGTTTTCCTTGCACTACTGGGCTTAGGCATTCCTTGTTTACCTTGCAGCTATGGCACCTGGAAGGCGACCACGTGTGGTACAGGCGATCGAGACTCCTGAGACTACTTTGGCCAATCGGCAGAGAGCTGGTCGGGAGGAAGAGGACGACCAGTGGCAGAAGACTCTTCGAGCCTTTCAGCGACAGGCCCTCGAGAAATATGAGGGCAGCACCTCCGACGTGAAGACGGAAGGCTGGCTGGAGGAGCTAGTCATAGCCTTCGGCCTGATTCGGGCCCCGACGGAGTACTGGTTTCCTCTGGCTGTTAGCCAGATGCGAGGAGCGGCACGTCAGTGGTGGATGCTTCACCTGGGGAGTAGGAAAGAGTCTGAGGTTGCTTGGGCGGACTTCGAGAAGGAGTTCCGGGCGGAGTTCCTCTCCTCGACAATGAAGGCGGAGAAGAGGCAGGAGCTACTCTCCCTCCAGCAGGGGAGCATGTCCGTGAGGGAACTTGGAATCAAGTTCAAGGACCTCCTGCGTTTTGCTCCGGACCTCTTTCCCGATGAGGAGTCTCAGGCAAGACGTTTGGAGGAGGCGCTCCGACCCTCCCTCCAGTATGCTGTTACCCCCTTTACCCTTCCGGCATACTTAGAGGTTCAGAAGAAGGCCGAAGTGGTGGAAAGGATGCACGCTCTAGGCGGACTGTCACGAGAAGGGATCCAGCTGGGACCATCGAAGGGGAAGGCCGTCAGCACCAGGCCTCCAGCATCGAGACCCTCCAGGTTCCGACCCGCAGGGAGCAGGCCGCAGCAGTTTCAGTTTCGATCCCCTGGCCCATGTTCTTTTCCATCAGGCTTGGGACCACGGTGCTTCATCTGCGGGAGCCCTGGACATCTTCGGAGTCAGTGCCCCGATCGAGTGCAGTACAGCAGTGGCAGTCATCCTCAGCGTCCGCCGCAGCAGCAGTTCCCAGCCAGACCCTTCCAGCAGCAGCAGCAGGGACAGCGAGCTCCCGCTCCTCCGCAGACAGACATAGGAGGGGGAGGCCGACCTCAGGGCGCTCCCCAGGGACCTCGACCAGGGCGTGGTCGGGGAGGTGGCCGACAGCCGAGGGGAAGGGGAGCTGGGTGTGGACAGTTATACGCCGCAGAAGCAACAGTTCCAGCAGGGCCAGAGGTTGTTCGAGGTACGATCAGTGTGTTTAGCACTCTTGCTTATGCTTTGTTCGATACCGGAGCTTCGCACTCCTTTGTTGCACCCAGTCTAGCCCGCGCCTTGGGTCTAGATGCCGAGAGACTTCCAGTGCCCCTGGTGTTGAGCACACCAGTTGGAGGTCAGACCGACTTGCTGTTCGTTTGTCGGGGATGTAGACTGATGTTGGGGCCACATCAGTCGGTTAAGGATCTCCTTCTGCTACAGATTCGGCCGTACGATGTCATCCTAGGCATCGACTGGCTATTTTCTGTGTGCGCCGTCATCGACTGTTTCCAAGGGAGGGTGGTGTTCTCCGGTTTGGACGGCCAGCGTGTTACTTTCACCGGCGAGTGGAGCTGTCCGAAGGGAAACAGGAGGGAGGAACCTCTCCTCTCCTTGTTGACCGAACTGACGATAGAATCGACAGATGAGGAAATGGTGGAAGTACCAGAGATCGTTCGTGAATTTATGGACGTCTTTCCTGAGGAGGTGACGACTCTACCCCCTCGACGTGACATCGAGTTCGGGATAGACCTGCAGCCCGGCTCTCGACCAATCTCGATGGCTCCTTACCGGATGGCACCTTCGGAGCTACGGGAGTTGCGGATAGAGATTGACGATCTGATGAAGAGGGGTTATGTTCGTCCAAGTGCATCACCGTGGGGTGCCCCAGTCTTGTTCGCAAAGAAGGCAGATGGTGGCCTCAGGTTGTGCATCGATTACAGGAGGCTGAATCAGGTAACGATCAAGAACCGCTACCCTCTTCCGAGGATAGATGATCTTTTCGACCAGCTGAAGGGGGCAGGATGGTTCTCGAAGATCGACATGTGATCCGGGTACCACCAGCTGAGGGTGAAGGATAGCGACATCCCGAAGACGGCGTTCAGGTGCAGGTATGGGCACTTCGAGTTCGTGGTCATGCCCTTTGGTGTTACGAACGCCCCGGCCGTGTTCATGGGGCTTATGAACTCCATCTTTCGGGAGTACCTGGATCGGTTTGTGGTGGTGTTCATCGACGATATCCTGATCTATTCAAAGTCAGAAGAGGACCATGCAGAGCACCTGAGGACGG
Organism: Viscum album; assembly: GCA_963277665.1. Taxonomy (NCBI): domain Eukaryota; kingdom Viridiplantae; phylum Streptophyta; class Magnoliopsida; order Santalales; family Viscaceae; genus Viscum; species Viscum album. The sequence goes on from OY728140.1 coordinate 1,548,345,851, forward strand.
TTTTGGAGGTCCTCCGACAGCACCAGATCTATGAGAAGTTGTCAAAGTGCAAGTTCTGGGCACGAGAAGTGCACTTCCTCGGACATGTAGTGTCTGAGCAGGGAGTAGCAGTCGACCCATCAAAGGTTGAGGCAATTGTTTCTTGGGCAGCACCCAAGAATGTGGCGGAAGTTCGGAGTTTCCTCGGACTGGCAGGCTACTACCGGAGATTCGTACCCAACTTCTCCCGGGTATCAGCCCCTTTGACGGCTTTGACCAAGAAGGACCAGGTTTTCATATGGAGCGAGCAGTGTGAGTCGTCATTCAGCTACCTAAAAGAAAAACTGGTTGGTGCCCCTGTGTTGAGATTGCCAGAAGAAGGGATGGCCTATGAGGTATTCTGTGATGCTTCAGGACAGGGCCTGGGGTGCGTATTGATGCAGCGACAAGGGGTGATCTCTTACGGGTCCAGGCAGCTACGCCCCCATGAGCGGAACTATGCCACCCATGACCTGGAGCTTGCAGCGGTAGTGTTCGCATTAAAGCTGTGGCGACATTACCTCTTTGGGGAGCGCTTTGTGGTATTCACCGATCACAAAAGCTTGCGCTATATCTTTTCCCAGCGTGACTTGAACTTGCGACAGCGGAGGTGGGTCGAGTTTCTCCAGGACTACGACTTTGAGATCTCATACACTGAAGGTAAGGGAAACGTTGTGGCTGATGCCCTGAGCAGGAAGCCGCATCAGGAGGTGGTTCGGGAATCTGCTGATGCTTGGAAGGCGATGGGGGAGTTGGCTGCCTTGCACTTGGATGCAAGGGTGGAAGGTACTAGAGGCTGTTTGTTTCAGATGACGGTACAGTCCTCTTTGTTGCAGCAAGTGGAAGAGTCTCAGTGGGGAGATCCTGAGGTGGAAGTGTTGCGGGATCGTATCGATTAGGGGAACGCCCCGGAAGGATGGTCGGAGGACAGCCGACGTCGGATGCTCTTTCATCGGAGGTTGTTTGTTCCAGAGGTGATGCGTGATGAAGTCCTTCGTGAGTTCCATAGCTCAGCCTTGGCAGTACATCCGGGTGTTTCGAAAATGTACCAAGGCCTGAGGGGACAGTTTTGGTGGCCCGGGGTGAAACGGGCAGTGGCAGAGTTCGTGGCTAAATGCCTGGTGTGTCAGCAGGTGAAGGCTGAACACCGTGTTCCTGGTGGTCTGTTGCATCCTCTAGATGTTCCCGAGTGGAAGTGGGACGACGTCTCGATGGACTTCGTCACGGGACTACCCAGAGCTCAGGGAGGGCATGATGCTATCTGGGTAGTGGTGGATCGATTGACAAAATCTGCTCACTTCTTGGCTATCAAGGAGTCAGGACCCGTGAGTACCTTAGCATAGAGGTACGTGGATGAGGTGGTGCGTTTGCATGGAGTTCCGAAAACGATCGTCTCAGATCGGGACACTCGATTCACCTCACGAGTCTGGAAGGGGTTACAACATGCTTTTGGCACCCAACTACGCCTTAGCACTGCTTTTCACCTTCAGACTGATGGACAGACAGAGCGGACTATCCAGACCTTGGAGGACATGCTGCGAGCATGTGTTCTGGATTTCGGAGGATCATGGGTACGACACTTGCCTTTAGTAGAGTTTGCCTACAACAACAGTTTTCACTCTACTATCGGCATGGCTCCTTTTGAGGCTTTGTATGGAAGACCATGTCGTTCACCCTTATGCTGGGCAGAGGTTGGTGAGACTGGTACTCTTGGACCAGAAGTAGTGCAGAGCACCACGGAGAAAGTCCAGCTAGTGCGGGAGAGGATGAAAGCAGCTCAGGATCGGCAGAAATCTTATGCTGATCGTCGGAGGAGGCCCCTGAAGTTCGAGGTGGGAGATCATGTGTTTTTGAAGGTTTCCCCTCGACGGGGGCAGCGGAGGTTCGGAAAGGGGAGTAAGCTCTCCCCTAGGTTCATCGGACCTTTCGAGGTGCTGAGGCGAGTTGGCGAGGTAGCATATCAGCTGGCCCTACCACCTCAGTTGGAGAGGGTCCATGAGGTCTTCCATGTCTCCCAGCTTCGTCAGTACTTACATGATGACTCTCATGTCATCAACTGGGGAGAGCTAGATGTGGGAGGAGACGCGACCTTCGAGGAACGGCCAGTCAGAATCGAGGATCGCAAGGAGAAAGTGCTCCGTGGACGAACCGTCGGCCTGGTTCGTGTGTTGTGGAGACATGGCGGCCTCGAAGAGAGTACGTGGGAGAGGGAAGCACAGATGCGTGCCCAATACCCCGAGTTGTTCTGAGCTTTGAACCTTTGGTACCTGTTGTGACGGAATGTTGACCTTTTTGTCTATGAAATGTGCTAGTTCCTTTCCTCTGTTATGTGTGGAAAGCCCCGGCTAAAGGGAAGGGGAAACCCGGCCCCTAATCAGGACGCATTAAGGTGGATGCGATTAAACCCGTGCGGGCGAGTCAGTGCCGCCCAAAGCGGATAATATCTTGGCATGGGGGAGGGGAACTCCCCAAACCCACATGACCGGGCGGTTTGGCGTGGTATGTTGCTTGGTTCTTGACAGGGAGTGTTTTCAATTAGCGGGGGTCCACTCCTAAGAGGTATCTTCGAAGATGGTTGTTCGGATCCTCTCTTTCCTTCTGGTTTGTTTTGATTCTCGGGGACGAGAATCGTTTAAGAGGTATCTGATGTGATGACCCAGACCCCCCTTGGTCCCTTCCTTTGCCAAAAATCCGGTTTCCTTGCGGGGTACCGATCGGTGAGACCGACCGGTGACACCGATCGGTGAGACCGACCGGTGAGACCGACCGGTGAGACCGACCGGTGAGACCGACCGGTGAGACCGACCGGTGAGACCGACCGGTGAGACCGATCGGTGAGACCGATCGGTGAGACCGATCGGTGAGACCGATCGGTGACACCGATCGGAGAGACCGATCGGTGAGACCGATGGGTGACACGGATCGGTGAGACCGATCGGTGAGACCGATCAGTGCGACCGATCGGTGAGACCGATCGGTGAGACCGATCGGTGCGACCGATCGGTGAGACGGATCGGTGAGACCGGCCGACGTCGGCTGGCCTTGCCAAGTTGTTCCAGTAACGTTCCTTTTTCGCAAATAGGGTTTTAAACCCTATTCTGCCTTGTTAAAAATGTCTTGGGAATCCGAAACGCGCACAAAGGTTTTAATTAAATGCTTCATTAATTCATGGGTCGGTTAAAACCACCCAGTGCCATTAATGATGAGTCAAGCCACGTGGTCAACCCACGACTCCCTCGTCTTCCGTGGGTTTGTGTTTCATCTCAACCATCCCCAACTCTTATAAATTAAGGGTTAGGCCGTGGCTTCCCCCCTTCTTCGATCGTGGCTCTTCTGGTGCATCGGGACCGCCACATCGTTATCCGTAAAGTTCCGCGCCCCCGGCCTAAACGTCGATCATCTATCAACAAGTAGGGAATTTCTCTCGTCTCTCACTTTTGTGTATCATGCGGGGTGGGCGCTACTTTTGTTCCTATGGAATTGGTTGAACCAAACCCTAATGAAGATAATAAACGAAGTTCTAAAGGAAGAAGGGGAAGGGGTTGTGATCGTTGTTATGCTTTATCTTGTGATCATCCCTTTTGTTGTACTGGTTTATGTTTTCTGAAAATTGAGGCCGTTGGTGGTCGTGTGTGTGCACTTGAATCCCCTCATGATGTTTTAAATAGGTTGCTGAAATTGTGAACTCCTGCTGTGAAATTGGTTAACCACGTATATCCGGCTGAATAATTGAAAGCACCAGGATCGGCCCTTCTGTGATAACTCCCGGTTAGAACACACGGAATTTGAAATCATGGAGTGTGTTAAATCGTTTAAATCTGAAAATCCCTGACTTGTGTTGGTAGTGGTTAGTGGTTGTTTTCCCTTCGGGCCGTTTGCTGGAAATGTGGGAGGGGATGGGATCCCCTGTTCTTTTTATACTCTCGGTGGCTGTGTGAATTTGGGGGATGCGATCTCCTGTTGGCATGGTTTCAGTGGTTGTGAGTTTTTATCACAAATTGGGGAGAGATCCTCTGTTGGCAGAACCGGGTGTGAGTGTTTTGGTTGATCTATGCTTTGACGTTTTCCTTGGTTATGCTTATGGTAGTTGCCCAGTAGTGCTTAAAATTAATTGAACATTTTGACTGAACGTGAAACAAGAATGGGACAAATGGTTTTGTGGGCAAGGGTCGTGAATTGTGACTCGGACGCTGTGGTATTGTGTTCTGTAGGTTGGCTAGGAAAACCTAAGTTTTGGGTGAGTGTTTGTTACCTATATCTATACTTGTAGCTTTGTGTTTCTTATTCGCGCCCCACCCAAGTTGAGCACTTAGTACCGAACACCCCCATTTATGGGGGAAGGGTGTTTTTCCCAACACTATACTTAGTGGCTGGTTATTAGCTCCTTTTCTTCTCCCTTTCCCGGATAGCCCAAGTACCTTCGGCTAGGCTGTGATGGCCTGAAGTCCATTATTAGCCCAAGAACCATCGGGCAGGGTGTTGTGGTGGTTGGCCAGGTGTGTGCGGTAGGTGGTTTCCCCAGTGTCTTCGGGATGAGGCCCAGGTGTTTTCGGGCGTGGCAGTGGATCCTTTAGCCCATGTGTCTTCGGGCGTAGCGGTGGTTGTTCTGGCCTAGGTGTTTGCAGGCATGGTTACTTGTGACAGTTGTGGCCCAGGTGTGTGCGGGCGGGATTTGGCAGTGGGACTGCGTGTGGTTGAGGCCCAGGTGTGTGCGGGTGGGATTTGGCAGTGGGACTGCGTGTGGTTGAGGCCCAGGTGTGTGCGGGCGGGATTTGGCAGTGGGACTGCGCGTGGTGGTGGCCCAGGTGTGTGCGGGCGGGTGTGGCAGTGGGACTGCGGTGAGAATGGTGGGATTGGTCCGATGCGTAGGATGTCTCAATAACCAGTGGGAAAGTGGTGCGGGGTACCCAAACATCGATGTGCTCTTATTATATATATATTTTACTTGACTTGCGTTATTTGGGGAGTGAGCCTTGGTGAGGCCTGGGATGGATAGTTTGCCTTGTTAGTTGTTTGGTTCACTCTTTTCTCACGGGACTTTAGTACGTTCCCCCACTTGTGCACGAGAGTCTTGGTTTTCCCTACTGAGTGTACTTGTATGCTCACCCTACGTTTACTTTCAGGTTTCCAGGAGGACTACCAGGGCTGCGCGGGACCCTATTAGTCGGACAGTTGGAGTTGTCGCTGTTGTCGTATCTTTGTTTTCTTTTGGTATTGTACATGGGAGCTTTCTTTTTCTTTTGTGCTTGTACCTTGTTGTAAACTGTTTAAACATGCATGGGGTCTTTATTTGGGTTCATTTATATAAACTTGCTTCCTTTCCTTTTTGGGAGGTCGACTTGTCCTTTTTCCCGATCCTAAATAATAAAAAGGGTAATGCCTTCCATTTGCGAGAATTTTCTATACCCTTGGTGCTAGTCGCCACTCCAGGACCTATTGAAGGCGGGTTTCGGGGGTCATTATCTCTCCTTCAACTTAAAGAAGGAAGGGCCTGGCAATCCGCTGACCCTTCCCTCCTTTTGGTGAAGGCGGGTCGTGACAGTTCGGCCTGCCTGGGGCTACTCGGTCATGGGCATCGTGAGACCACGGGGCGGTGCTCCGGCCGCAGGGTGGTGGTCTGGCCTCAGGGAGGCATTCCGCCCACAGAGCGTCAGGCTGGACGTGGGGCGGCTGTCCAGCCGCAAAGTGGCGGTCCGACCTCAAGGCAGCACTCCGGCTACAGGGTGGCGGTTCAGCTGCACGTTGGGGCCCTGGATGCTAGGTGGCACCTCGGCTGTGGGGTGGTGCGAGCCGCAGATGGTGGTGGAGGACATGGTTGGTGCGGAGGCTGCGGGGTGGCGGCGGTGGCTGTGGGGCGCTGCCGTTGTTCCATCTCCTTCGTCGTGGCAGGCGGTGGTGCAAGTTGGTATTCTCAGGCCCCAACCATGGATGGTTTCCGTCCTCCTCCTTCATTAAGAACACTATAAGATTTTTGGAAGGGTCGGGCCATGTTGGTTTGTCCCATACCCTCCGCTTTAGGGTGGTAGCATGTGTCTCAACAAGAACATGAAAGAAGAACGTCATGTTTTACAACCTCCTACTATGTTTTGTTCCCAAACAGCAAAAGAAACCAAGGAACAGAATTAGAAAATATTCACATGCAAATAAACCCCTACCTCCGGTTGTTCGTTGACATTGGCGTGAGAAGGAAATATGGATGTCGATTAATCGTAGATGAATATGTCCCATGTTGGATGATGTCCTGAGGATGAAGGTCGATGTTGAGGTCGGTGTTCTTCGTTGGTGGAGCCTTCTTCGTTGGCGGAGCATTCTTTGTTGGAGAGCTTTCTCCCACCAAGAGTTCTCTCTCCTTTTCCAATGAATGCTCTCAAAAGAAAAACCCACCAAAATAAAAAGTGTGTCCCCAATTTTAATTTTTGGCACAATTTCAAATTAGCTAAATTAATTATCTAAGTTGTCACAATTTAATGTGGCACGTTGGCATAATTTAATGCGGCGGAAGCTCAAGAGGCTCCTCTACATTAATGAGGGAGTAAAGAAGTTTATCCCTCATTAATAGAGGAGTTCATGTGGTTTAGGCCTCAGGTGGTCCCCACCACCATAACCTCTATTGGGAAGCTAAGATCGGGTGGTCCCCACCACTATAACCTCTCATTGGAGGTTAAGGTTTGGTGGTCCTCACTACCAACTTTCACATGGAGTGGATACAACAAATAAAATAAAATGTGGGTTTATTTCATTTTATTATTTCCTCAAAAAACCCAAAAATTATCTTTCACCTTCAACCAACTGTCGTTGAGGTGAAAGTATCCTTAAGTGAATAAAGGTGCTGCTAGTTCAATGGTGCCCTCAGATTTCAATTCCATGCCCCTGTTCAAAAGTTATAAAATGTCACTATCATGTTTACTGAACGTACCTGCAGAAAAGTTAAAAAATTTATTCTGGGCACTCTGGGCCTCATAATCCCGTGGAGTCAGTTTTCACTGACTCTTAAAACCCACATTTATTTTAAAAAAATTACCTGGAATTTCTCGGTCTATACAGATTACATAGAATTATTCATCGAGTTCAGATTTATTTATATGAAACACCTAGTTTAGATTTTGTTACATGAAACCCCATGCTTATCTTGAATTACACATAATATTGTGTTAGGTTGTGTTACACACAACAATTAATTTCATCGATAGATTCCGTACACGCAGAAACGAGTTTTTACGAATATTATTTATGTTAATATTTAAAATGAAAATTATATACTAGACATTAAATTGGATTTTATACATAGTATTAACTAACTTATAAAAATATTTTTTCAATTCATTTCTTACTAATTAATTATAAATGAAAATCAAAACCAATTGAACGGAAAGGAAATGTTTTAATAAAAAAAGATTTTTATGCTCTCAATAGCATTTTATCCTTAAAAATAAAATTAGGTACTGTTTTTAAATGATATAAATTAAATTAATAAATTATATATTCTATATTTCTTTTGAAATTCATCTAATAGACCTGATAGGAATTATATAAGAATAAATCCAACTTATGCCTAAAAATCTGTATTTTTATATCTTTAGTTTTTCCACCATTTAATGGAACAGTTTTTTTAATTATATTTTAAATTTTTTTATATTATATATAAAGAATAATAATAATTACATTAATATTAATTAAAAAATTATAGAAGGATGATTTTTTTTCTAAAAAGTTTCATTGTTTGGAGAATAATGAAAAATAATGAATTTTATGTGAAAATATTATTTTTTATGTTTAAAATATTTCTATAGTTAAATTATATTTTTATTTAGTGTTAATTTATAATAAGATCAATATTAAATCTATTAATCCAATTTAGGATATTGGAATCAATTTCATAATGAAATTGGAAATATAAACATTTCAATCGTTTGAACTTTTCACTACAAAAACCCTTTGTCTTTTCCTATCTATGATATTAATTTTAAATTAATTTATACCAATTTTGTGATTGGAGTTTAGAATAAAGGATAAAATATTTGGAATTAGAATAATTCATAATTATTTAAAATTTCCAATTTTTTTATCCAAAATTGACAGTGAAAATAATTAAAATTTATCTAAACAATTAAATGAAAATTGAGTTTACTAAAGGACAAAACATAAAAACTAATCGAAAGAAATACCTACCTTCTTGAAAAAAACCAATATTTTTGAAATATTTTAAAAATATATCAATTTTTATCGAAAATGGTTCATTTTGGGATGAAAATATTGTATGAGAGACATCCCAATGGTGTTTAGATTTTGGTATTTACTTGAATGTCACTCATCCTCCACTATATAAAGGAACCCCAAGCTTCTTAAAACCTCTAAATAACTTTGGTGTTGCCAAGGACTATACAAATAACTTCCCAACTTCCCCAATATCAACTAATAATCCTAAATTTGGGAATAAAAATCTCTATGGTTGTCATTTGGTGAAAACCCAAAAGAGGTACCCGAAGAAGATGTACCGTTCATCGATGTGCATTTTTTTTGGTTTCCTTATACACCACATTAAATTATTTTATATTATTACTATATTATAAAATCTGAATATTATATATAATGAGATGTTGCTTTGTTAATTGTGTGACCTAGAAATTCAGAAACTTTCAACAAATGGGATACACATTCAGCATTCATGTGTACAACGGACAACCACCTCATGAACTGATGTCATTCATTATTCCATTACCACATTTCATTGTGTGTAATGAATATCGATTGATAGTTTAAATATTATACATATTAGTTTTTTAATTTTATTATGATTTTATAATTTCTATATAATACATAACTTTATGATCCCTATTTTTTTAGAATATGGTGACGTTGTTCTGGTGTATGAAAGACTACCACCTCGGGAATAGATATGATTCATTCACGTTTTACATGGAACGTATTAAGGATATTTTTTTTAAAAAATATGTGTTAAATATGGAAAATGTGTGATAAATTATTGAATATATAGATATATATATGGAACAATTACATTCTCTTTTCAATACGACAAGAAAATATAAACATCCTTCACACATACATATGGCCTACCGTCTCCATGAATGGTGTATTTCGTTTCATATAAATAAAATTTTTATGTATTTGTAAATAATTATAATATATAAATATAAATTATATTTATATCATGGATTGAATTATGTAAATTATTAAATCATGACCAAATAAAGTGGATTAAAAATAAAAAAAGTCAAAACATGTATGGGAAACAAAGTGGTTAATACTTGAAAGAAAACGTTAAGATGGAATTGTTAATAAACTGGTAATATAAATAAATAATTAAATCATATATGGTAGTATATATATAATTATGGTTCTATTATGGTTTTATAATAAATTAATTATTATTTTATTGGATGTTTTATAATGTATGGAGAGATTCAATACCTACGGTAAGGGGATTTCTAGTCTCAATTTTATTTATGCAAGACTTATGAAATATTCCTCCCTCATTTCATTTTTTGTCATGTGTATACTGACCTATGGCATGTTATATAATTAATTTAATTTATTTAATGATATAAATGTTTCAATTTATGTTATTCATTCACAGATCTCACGATTCAAAAGTTACTCAAGGAGCAAGGGATTTCTGTATCACTTTTAACTTTTGTGAGACACATGCCATATTCACCACCTATTTATTCTATGTGTGTATATAATGGTAATTTATGTAATTTAGGATTATTATAAATAATTTTTTTTGTTATTTTGGAATCCATTTTAGTATATATCTTCCATGAAATTACAGTTTGAACGTTACATACTGGGTAAGGGAATTTTTCTCAATTTTCCTTCTCTGAGACACATGTTATGTTATGCACATATTTTATTAAGACAGATTCATATACAACCCATTTGAAATTTAATAACATTAATTGTTTCATACTAATGATATTTTATGTTTCAATTTATATTATTCCTTCATAGGGATTATGATTCAATGATTCCAATGTGGAGAGAGTTTATGGCTACAATCTCATCATTTATCGGGATTCTTTATGATTGTGCTTGCATTGATGAAATGTTATGATAAGACTATCTAGAATTATAATTAACATTATTATAATATATTTATTCATGATAAATTCAAGTAATGATACCATTTTACACTCTTTGGTGCATAATATAGTTATGAATGTTTTAAAAAAAATCAACTTTATTTATCTCTTTGGTTGGAAATCCATTTTATTAAAAAATATTATTTTATTAAAATGATTTCATTTTTAAAAAAATTATTCTAAGAAAATATTTAATTAAGTTTATTTTATAAATTATTTATGATTTAAAATTTGTTGAAAATGTTTTTCATGGATTCTTTTATATGTTTTCAAGATTATTTTCAAAGAAAATGGTTTTCAAAATGTTTATTGATTTAAAAAGAATTATTCAAATAAGAAAATATATTTTACTCAATAAATATTGTGTAATATTTTTTAATGATTACTTCACTATTTTCAATGTGAGTTTCAAAAAAAAAAATATTTTAAAAGTAAGGTAATTTGTCTTCACAAATGGTCCAAGTGATCATTCAAAATAGTTATACATTTATGATGACACAGTTTGATGTAGTTTATGATTTACCTGGTATATGATATAAGGACACAAATCTTATTCATTATTTTAAAGTTTTATGCTTAAGATGAAATTGTTTTATGAACCAAATTCTCATTCATGAGTTATAGCATGATAAAACACTTAAGAAATGTTGTTTATGTTACCCGTTTCACTTCATGGGATATGATATGATTTTTAAAAAATCCATCAACTTTTATGGGTCATGATATCATTAATGTTTTATAAACTTGCGGCACACATATGTATGATTTCACTATGTGTTGGGTGGGACATATATCTCACTCCAATGCATTGGGTAAGGATTTAGATATTTTGAGATAGATATGGATTTAATGGGGAGTGAACCCGATCCAGTAAGGGACCTTTTCCACTAATATGGTATTGAGGGTAAACCTTGACTACTATAATTTTTTTGGGAGTAAAATATGACTAGAAGGATAATATTGTGAGTTAACCTTGACAAGTAAGATGGTCATGTGAGTTAACTTTAACTACTAATATGGTTTTGGGAGTGAACTCATTCCATTATGATTACCTTGGAAGTTAGCCATGAATACTATATAAATGAATTCATATGTTTATGTGTCATCCATAATTCTATGTTTTATTCATAGGCTATGCTCTCAGGGTATATCCTCTCGATTCCATGATGATTCATGTCTTACGATCTTCCAATATTTATTCCATGACTCATTTTCATGACCTTTGATATATATGGTATGATATTAAAATGTTATGATCATATTATAACGCCCTTATATTTATGTTATACTTACGTATATCCTCTATTTACCCTTACTAATCATATGATATCACCTTTTATTATCTTTACTTTCCTTAGGTTATGAAGACTGTTTTTATATTGTATTACTAAATGTGGAGGTATTTGTGGGGAACATTGAATATATTTGACCATGTTAGAATATTGTGTTTCATGATTCTAAAGACAATAAAATATTTAGTCCCCATGAATGAAATTTGTTAACGTGCAGAAAATCCCTATAAAATGATTTAATATCCATGTATGAGATTCCTGGGTCGCTATAGTAACAGTTGATCAATTATGCATGAACACACCCATGGAAAATCATATTTAATTCAAGGATTATGTCTAATAAAATATAAAAAAATAGAGAAAAATTTAGTTTATCAAGTATTTCCATTATTATTTACAGTTATGAAGTCATCCAAAAATCACTCCATCGTCAATGGTAGTCGATGAATAACTATGTGTCTTTGATCGAACCCATGGATGTATCCTAGTGTAAACATAGTTACATTCAAGCATTAGGTGTTTGAAATAATATATTAACAAATGAATCAATTTAACTTTATGATATTATGAATACACATAATGGGAATTACCTAGGTTTATCACACTCTCATAAACTATTTAAATTACAACAATTAATTTATTTTATTTTTTATATAAACCTGACCCCAATTTCTCCAACTAAATTTTTTCTATAATGAAAACATAATTTTTTTATTAATAGTAAAATTATATATCTAGATATGACCTATGGTTCTTGAAATATAATTTTTTTTGGTAAACTAAAAAACCATTTGATGCATTCAATAATTTGATCATAAACCTAGAAGAATAAACTCTATAAAAGAATGTTATATCAATACGGTGGTGACATAAATGAATGTGTAGTAACTTTTATAGTATATGGGTGATATAAAAAATATAGAGGGATAATATTAGTAGGAATAGTCTAATATCGTGTTGTGTTACTATCATAGTTACAAAAATAGTTTACAATGAATTAAATCCATTGACAACCAGTGATTTATAGTCAAATTCTACATTATTTAGACCAAATGGAAACTCCATGATCTCAAGTGATACTTTATCCATTTGTAAAATTTTAAATTAAAATATATCAATATATTATATTATATAACTCACTATAATTAATTCAATATTAATATTATCAATATTATCTTTGATTCTAACCATACAAGAAAATTCTATACTATGTATTTACACCATCATATAAATAGATAAAAAATGATGAGGAATTTTTGTAGTATCCATATGTTATTTCTAAACTTTTAAATATTAATATGCATGATGTAAGAAAAGTATAATATATGTAATAAATAAAAAAACATTTAATTTACTTATATTATGTAACCATCAACCACACCTAATTAATTTGTTTACATGATGTGCCATTTTATACTCTTCCATTCATAAATTACACAATTAATATGATCCAGATATCAACCCTTGACTATGTTGTGATGGAAAAATAAGTTCAATGGGATCAAATTTCTCCTATCTAGTTCCCATAAGGTTATTTTATCTAATAGTGAGATTACCCAAATTCATTAAATTAAAATTCATTCATTCAAATGACAAATAATTTTTTATAGAGGGGCCTTCAGAATCTTTCTTAATTTTGACATAATATTTCATAATAAAAATTATTATTTATATAAGAAATGTCTAGGTACAATTAAAAATATCTTTAGGGGGATATGCATAGTCAGATATACTATATATGTTAAAAACAAAGGAGGTTTTTTTTCAAAGTAATAAATAACGACCACTGCATTTTTTCAATTTCTAGAAAACAATCATACTCAACCATTAAATACAGATAACATTACAAAAATGAAATAATATAATAATAATTACAGTAAAACTAGTTAAATGAAATTGTTGAATAGTTATTAGAATTAACAAAATCACCAGTACAAGATAGTCATGGATTTTAAGAGATTCTAGTTTGATATCTCATATATTGAATCATTTCGATATGTTACTTGAATAAATATATAGAGGCTTTTTACCTTTCTATAATATTATGGAATTTAATTTACTATAAATTATTAATTTAAGAACATGCATAGGTAACTTTCCACTAATTATGAATAATTAACTGTAGATAAATTTGATGTTTTATAACTCAATCAATTGAGTTGTAAAGTGATAGAAAATAATTTTTTTCTATAACTTGTTATTTAAAAGAGTTTGAATTAAAATATGAAACTCATTTTTTAGGATGTGAATGAGATATAAAAATTTGAAAAGAAATTAAATTCCAAATATAAAATATAAAAGGATTTACTTTTCTTTCTCTAATTACTAAATAAATATAAAGGAATATTCCTTCTCTTTCTAGAATTTAGTAGATGATTTATGTAAAAAAATTTAAAATAATAATTTTTTTGGGGTATAATCAACCAATATATATTATTTTGTTTCTATTTTCACTAATATATTTTCACATTATCATCAAATTTCCCACATTGAAGACCCTTTAATAGAAATCCTTGATTTATAATGCAGATGAATGTTCATTGAATCATTAATCTTTTGGAATGTGTATTTTTCATACAAATAAGGAAAGATGATTTCTATTTTCTATTATAATGAATCATCATAGCATAAGTAGAGAAATCAATTATTATGTACATAAGTGACACAATAATCATAAAATTATCCATTATAAATACATCATGGACTTACACATCGACATTTTCAAGCTCATATATCTCATATATTAATGGTTATAACTATATGTCAATATCATATCAAGGATTAATATGTCTATATATCAATATTCCAATAATAATAAATGGGGTTTTCATGAACATATAAGGAATAATGTTATAAATATGAATTGAAATAGGATGTATACTATTTTAGGTATGCATCTTGTGAAACTGGTTGAATCCATCACATGATAGTACAAATATAACTTTTTTTGGATCCAACATAAAATTAAGATGTTTCCTATTAAATTTCCGCCATGAAAACAATATACATGATGAACTATTATACTGTTATAATTGAATCTATCATTATCATTATCTCACATATTTTCGGTTATTTATTTTTACAGTAAATGTTTTTGAAGTCACAAAATCAAATTAAAATTACATATTACATTTGTTTCTTAAACACACGATTGGGTTCTAGATTCATCACCTATCTATGTTGATGTACCATACAGTTTAAAATCATTTAGAATCACTATTTTGTATTATGTAAAGGGATGGGAGAAAATGTTATGAGTTATAAGGGAACCCATATATGTATAAACCAATTAAAAAGTTACACCACAAAGGAAGCCACTAGACTATTTCAAAAAAACAATATGATGCTGGATCCATTATCCATTTTGGGACATGAATCCAGATTAATATTATACCAATATAGATCATCACAAAATATTTTCTCAAGGTGACAATAAAAATTTTCCTAGGACTTAATATCATCCTACATATTAAGCTTCCATTTTATTAATCCATTGAGAAAATATGATCTTTAGTGTCAATCCAATCTAATTGTTTTTATTTATTTTTAATTGAATAATTATTTGATACATCCCATAGACACTATACAACAAGGATTTGATGAAAACATATCTTCTACCATATACTTGTACTATTAAAGAAACCTCAATGAGTTCTCTTGATTTTTTCTCCTATATCCTTCTTTTCTGAACAAAATATATTTTCTTGTCATACTAGATCTTATATAGCCTTAAAAAACATTGATTGGACCCTCATTCTGGTTTCAATTAACCTAATTATTATCATGTTTATTTTTTATATTAGAATCCATAAATCCCATTGATTTCCCTACTGAACATGTCAATATTTATTTAAATAAATAGTAATAGTTCTTATAGACATATTTTTTCTTCCGTTTAGTCACTGAATATTCTCTCACATCAAAGGTTATATTATTCCTAATTTTCATCCATAAATAGAATTTTTATTCTAATTGGAATTACTCATTATATTAAGATGAGACTGATGAGAAATTACCAACACCATAACTATCCTAAAAAGTTATTCCATTTTCCTAAATCCCATTTTCTCTTGTAATGGAACTGAGCCTATATCTAAAAACTTTTTCTTTTTTCAACTTATACACCACAACATTCCATTCCATATTGTATTTTTCAAATTAGTTATTATTTAGATTATAAAAATAATTCATAATCTCTAGGTTTAGACAAGAAATATTTTTTTTCTTCTATCCTAGACACATGACAAGAAAATAAGTATAAATCCATAGTTGATAAGGTAGATCTTAAGAAAAAATAAAAATATGTAAATGAATGTTTCTTATGAAATGAATTTACAATTTGATAGTGGAATCCCAAATTTCTAATATATTATTATCCATGTTAGTTATAAAGAATAAAAAAAATTCTTCATTCATCAAAAGATTCAACACCAGCTCATCCATCCTAATTGTCATTTGGGGGTGATGACATGATTAAATTATTATGAAAATAAAAAATGGTTTTAGAGACTGATGGTTTGGGATTATACATGGTATATTTCCTACATCAAACACTTGAATATCTAAAAAAAATCATGAAGGGAAAAGTATTTGGTGACATTCCCCCCAAAAAATTGTTTCACCACTAAGGTAATTAGACAATACAAACACATATAATTTGAATTTAGTTTTTAGTAGGACATTAAAAATTATGTTGTCAATTAATGTATGAAACAGAACCATCATATTATTTTTTATAATAACCATATCTATGTCACACTTTTGATTATCATATTTTTCATCCTAATATTAAATAGATTACTTGCCTTCAATGGAAAAATGGGAAAGTAGGCTATCCATATTAGATCAAATATGATGAACAACTTGAAAAAAAATTCCTTGGTAATATCCAATATAATCATTGAATCCATTCTAAGAAATAACAAGTTGATCATGGACAAATAAACTATAATATGATAATTATTATACCATGGACTTGAAGAACATAAACTACTCATAAATATACTATTATTTAATTTAATTCCATTTAGAATCCACCTGTTGTTTTGAGGCATTGAATTCAAAACATATGCGATGGGTGATGGGCTAACCAACTTTTAGTTTTTCTTAAAATAAACTATTTATGGATTTTATGGATATTAATAGAAAAAATATAAATTTATCAACTAACATTAATTATAAAAATATCATTTTTTGGAATATTTTCTTTATCAGGAAATAATTCATTAAAAATATAAGAAGATAATTGATCCCAATATTTCTAAATCCACAAAACTTTTCCCAAGATATAATAACATTAAAACTACTGGGTTGTCATTCTTCCAAATAACTAACATATCGAGGTACATTCATCATCCATCAGCTTTATAAATTTTTTGAGGGCATCATTTTGATCAGATGATGTTTAAATATTACCTGTATTCATATTCTCATGATCTAGAATACATGAAATATCGATTTTAGAAACAAATGGAAACCACTAATAAATAAAATTTTATATTCCAACACCCTCAGTTTCATTATTATCATTCTCACTTGAACATTTTCACTATTATTATATTAAACATGATGGTTAATCTAAAAACCATTTTTAGTGATATGGAAATTGACATTTTTATGATTTAACCATGGTTTTAAACAAAATAAAAATAAGGGAATTAAATTGGTTCCCTATACAAATAATTATTGGAAGAAAAAGTATAAAATAGGTGCAGATCATTATAAAACTTATTTGTGCCCCAATTGGTATTAAACATCCAACATGTATAAAATATAATATAAAAAATCATATTGTTATTAAAAGTAACATATATGAATATAATATTTTCTCCAAATTTAAAAACATCATCTCAATTAAGATTTATGAATACTAGTTATTATAAAACAATTAATTTTATCAATAAATTTTATATAATAAATATGTATTTTTTATTTTTTTGGATATTATTAACAACATTAGAAATAATACCATCAACCTTTTTAATTTTTTTTAATAAAATATATTCTGAAAAATTATCATATGTTTTTATTATTAATAAAAAAACAGGTGTCAAAAATTTTAATTTATGTGATTGATAACATTTTCCCTGTATTCTTAATAAAATTTATTAAATATAAATTAAAATATAAAATATGCTAAAATTATTTAAAACACTTTGGTAACCAAATATGTTTAGAAAGTAAAAACTATTATTAATATCTTCAAAAGATATGTATAAACTATATAATTTTCTATTTAATGTATTTAGAAAATATCATTTTTTAAAGAGTAATTAAAAAAACTTATTTAAAATTAATATGATAGTATCAAAAAAGATATATTAAATTAGATTGCAGTGTTTTTAAAATAAATTATTAATTATATAAAATTCAACAGATCATGACATTACAAATTTTTATAATAAAAATTATATTCTCATTAATCTATAAATTAAAATATCAAATACATAAATCAAATTACAACAAAAATTCATATTTTACCACCATCAAAAACTGGTATTGACTAAAAAGTAAACCATAACTTGATATCTTAACATAGAAGACATTAAATTATTTCCATATGCCCATATTAATAAAAAAATTAATTTTAAAAATGGTCACACAAAATACAAAATAATTTATATTTGTTTGAAACAAAAAAAATTTATCAACTTATCAAAAAAAATCTCACATATAAAAAGTCAAATTTAATTAAATTTAAATTCAATATTTAATAAACCACAAGTTGATGCATAAATTTCAATACAATTACACATCATTACTGAAAATCTAAATCAATATGTGTAAAAACATTACCTAATAAAAAATAATTAATAATTATATAATACAAGGCAACAAATGAATGAATTCTAAATTTTAGAGAAGTGATTGTTATTGTTTCACATCAAGGGAAGGGCTTCAAATATTGGATATGGGATCAGGGATATCCTTTTGGTTACTGGAGAAATGATTATGAATGAAAATATGTTGATGAAAATATAAAAATGAATAATAGTAGTGACCAGTGTGGGAGAATTGAGGAAGTTATTGGTTGATTAGGGTTATGGATGAATAATAGGGGGGGTGTAAGTGGGTGTTATACAGATAATTTTTTCCACCTTATCTCCATGGGCCATGAGTTATATAACCATAAATTGTAATATTTCCATGCTAAATATAAACCATGATAATAAGCCCTCCCACAAAGGCATATTATCATGTTCTACTAGTGACCATGGTAATATGACACTCTATTACCCCAGTAAATAAATGACACATTTAATGTTCCATTACTCTATCTAAATTTTTCATTTGTGAGTGATTCATATTTTATTTCACTACTACAACTACCCCATAAATAAATTATTCAACCCCATGATTCTTAAGTCCCAACAATAATTACAATATAACTTTTATTCAAATTTGGGATATTAAAATCCTCAAAACATTTCTCTAAAAAACCTCCTATAGTTGTCTCATATTAAACCACAAATACAACTATCTGTTTTTTCATAAAGAAATATAACTCAAAAATTTCCCATTATTCTACACTAGAAGTACTTAAAAGTACTAATGATAAATTAGATATATGAAAATAAACAACATAATTTTTTTCCTTCCACCGTATTATTTTTCACACTATTGAGTGATGAAAAGACCTCTACCTCCATTAACACATAGTTTATAATTTTCCCATTAAATTCACAAAGATTATACATGCTTCAATCTTATATAATGGAACTACTTCAAATGACTGGAGCAACATTTGACTTCTGGATATTATTACACAAATTATACTTTCTTCCATTCATCACAATATTGTATGTATTATTTAGTGATAATGTTAAATTTAACTCCAACAAATACTCATTCTTGGTAACATAGATGTATATATCCCGGAAAATAGGGTATTAGATTTATCAAAAAAAATCAACACCCCCCATTTCAAAACATAAGGCTGCATGAATTCTTTTCCTTGCAATGATTCTATGAACTGAAATGATCATATAAATTTGGCGGTGTTCCTTCTATTGATCAACCAAGATAATAGAGGTTCATGATTTTATGATTCATTCTTGGGATGTAGAAAAAATATTTATTGGATGTGGGATAGTGGAAATCCATATAATACTATATCATTTTACATCTTTTCTTGCTCTATAGTCATACACTGTTCACATCCATTTCCTTCATTTCTAAACATCATTAAAGACACGTATAACTTAATTTGGGTACTAGTTCGGTGGGAAAAGAATTAGATACACTAAATCTAAATTTTAGCTTATAAGGATCTTAATATACTACTGAATGTTGAATAAGGATACTCCTTCATATCATGGAATTATAGAGAAAACCATACCATGATATTTAAATAATAACCATGTAATAGAATAATGAACCCATAATATCATGGATTCATACAATAAAAAGAAATTAGCATTCAGTTGATCGTATGTCATACATTAATAAGAGAAATATATTTGAAGGACACAAGACCACATCTATCCAAAACATTACCATAGTATAGTCTCCTCATCCTTTTATAAAACACCTAGTTCTTACCTTATCCAAGATCTCATACTCCAACTTGTATGCCAAATATTGATATTGGACATCCTCTAAGGTTCATATATATGGTGTGAATAAAAAAGTCAGTAGGATACAACCAATGTTGTCTCAACCATAATTAATTATATATATTACTGTCGTAATGATATGAAATATTGGGTCAAAATAAAAATATAATCAGTGAAAATAGTATTTATTTTATAATTTATGTCTTAAAAGAAACAATAAACATAGTTATTTAATATTCTTTTCTTTCATGACTATATAATCAAAGGAACAAATAATAATTACGGTTTTATCCCTACTTGAAATCCACGATAGTTGCACTTATTCACAAATGGAAACTCATTTTATAATAGAAATACGGTCATTAGTGGAATTTTGTATAGAAACCTGTCCAATGAAGGGATCCTAGAAAATATAACCGACCACTAAAGGAAACCCCATATATTTAACTGGACAAGACTATAATTTTCCAACAAGAACACTCTTATTAGGAAAGGGAAATATCACACTCATTTAGGATGTGAAAGCATATTGAGTTCCATATGTACCTCTAGTGGAGTTAGAGAAATCGAATCATTACATCAGATGGTAAAATTATCAGGTGCCCTAGACACCCCTATATAGTCCCTTATAAGTCCCTTTCACTATTGAATGTTCATAATGAACTTGAATAAAAAATTTATAAAAATATTTAAATGATTTTATATAATGTAATACTTTAAAATAACATATTCATAATGATCTCTTATTTTACATAATTATTTTCGAATGGAGTATTAAGTATTGAATATAAAATTACTCTTCCTTAAAAATATAACATTAATGATATAGAATATCTCAAGTACTTAGAGAAAAGGATCCCAATCAAAAATATCATAATTAAAAAGATAATAAAAACTAATCAATTCATTGAAATGAAATTTGAAATTATTTTTAATTTGTTATTAAATTTATGAAGATATATGAAGAATGGTGAATCCCAGATCATGAAAAAATTAAGTGAAATTAAAAAATTAATAACCATTATTTCCAGGAAATCATATCTAAGTTAATACTTATTCATGGAATTCACTCTGTAACTAAAAAACATTAACATTATTATAGTTAAATACATGATTTATTTAAGAGATTGTTGAACTAAAACAATTTTTAAACACAATTATTATAACTCATATAATGGTTATACGTGAACCAAAGAAGTGTTTTTGTGCATTATAAAAAAATAACCCATTGAAATGAAATGATAATGCAATAATAAGAGAGGAAATACATTCAAAAATAAATAAATTCCATAAATTAACATGAGATACTACTAAATATAACATCATTACATCAATTTCCATTTAATACATATATTAATACAAAAAACTACCCAACATTCTAATAATGATAGAGTCTATAAAAATCATATATAGAGAATTCCGGTAGGGTGAAACTCTAGGATGGTGATCCTAAAATGATTAATGAATGAATTACCAATGTTAATTACTATAAACTATTGTATTGGGTGGAATTTAAAATTAAATAAACTCTCATATCTCTCATTTTTTTCAACTAAAATTTCCTTGAAAATATCTGAAAACAAATAAACCATGTGACTCCTTAATCATCAAAATATATATCCTCACTGATATCATAAAGATAAGAAATTAGTGATTCTTAATTTTCTATAGATATAACTTTTGTGTCAAAAGGCTGTACTTCATGGAAAAATGATATTTCTCACATATTTTCATCACTCGTTATCATATGCTCACAACACAGGTTCTTCCCCCACGCAAATACATCTTTATATATATAAATATATATACACTTTCTTCTCATTTAAAAGTACACAAAGATGAAATCCACACTAAAAAACCTTATTTTATCTCCTATAAAATCCACCTGAAGAACATGTTCTCTACTAGTTAACCTCCATCATTATGTAGTGTTGATGTAATGACACAACAACCACTCTAATATACAAAAGCCACTATTATTCAATGGAATAAAAATTATAATTACATAATATATCCATCTAAAAACTTCAAATATAATTCATAAGAATGGGAATTTCAGTGTGATAACTATATATTTTTACAAAAATCAATCTCCCTCATTTATGATTATTCTTATTAAATTCTATTTTAACTTTATACCGACAGTTTGGGTTCTGGGTTATTCTTACATAACCTTAAAACATCTCATTTAGTCTTATGAACTGATCCATATTAGTTATGTCAATGGAAGAGTTTACTATATGGTATCAACATTACCTATCAATATTATGGCATCAATCCTTTTTTTACATAACTTTTTAATACAGTTTACAAAATGATGATCTTTAAATTCCAGTGTCTTTGAAGTTAAGAACAATATACCTGAAAACATTAAAAATTATTTCAATCCACTTTTAAGGCTTGATAATAGGTTCATCCTAAAATAGAATAACTACATCTTATAACCTGGAGACATACATCAATTGAAAGGGTGAGCATAAGACCCAGTAAAGAAAAACAAGTTAAACAGTTTAAATGTGATCTTGAGCGATATCAATCACAACGTGGAGATAAAAATAAACATAATAATAATAATGATAACTGGAAACAGAAATTGAAAATGTGTCTACAACATTTAATTTAGACATTCATTAACATATCTTTAAGGTTCATCCCCACGTTGTCAAAAAAATTACCACGGTTATTCACCAAGGTATCATGAAACTTATCTTCTTTAGAGATTAAATTATTTACCAATGAATTGGGGAGATATCAAGGAGAACCATTAATATGTCTTTATTTTTATGTGACACACATATATCATAATAAAAAATTTCATAAATAACACATAGAGTGTAAAAGAAATGGGTTTCACTTCAAAATCACAATGTTTTGAAAGTGCTAAAAATAAGATCATTATGTCATTTATAACCCCTGGAAATAGAGTGAGGTTTATATGTATTTCAATTAAAGAATAAAAAATATAAATTTTATATCTTGATAAAACCCCTAGAAATTAAAATATATTTGGGTATTAATTTAAATAAAACAAGATAATTTCTTGAGAAACAAAGAGCGATTTTTCGATGAAAATCTTACACCATTATAGCTACAAAACATGTTTTTAGAATACATAAAAAAGAGAGGTGAAAAGGATCACCCACTTAGAAATAACTAATAATAAAGTATAGATACAGAATAAAATAGAATAAAGATCATGTTATAGATATTATAATGAAATACTACATGAAAAGGAATATTTAATGAAAAGAGAAGATGTGATTTCTTTTACAAATATTCAGCAGCCTAACAGTGCCACTTTAAATTTCAGAAAATAATTTGTTGATAGTGGAAAATGAATCTAATCATTTGGACATAAAATGGACTGAAATAAGGATATATAAGAACATATCACCACATAATAAAATGAAAACTAGTGGACTTAACATAAAATAAGTCATGACTAAAAGAGGAGGGTGAATTGTTCCATTACCTTGAAGAGTAACTTTTAAAGCATGAAGGTTGTGACCTTTTGGGAATTGAGGGAACCTTGGTAGGACCCATTAGCACGTAAAAAGACCATAGCTTCATTGAGGAGGAATTGTGAATGAAATTAATGAAGGAATTGGTTTGTATTTATAGCAAAAGTGAAAGAATATTTAGTTAATTTCTTAGGGACACATCATCAGCGATATTTGAAAATCCATGGGATTTACCACGGTATTAGACACATGTGACACCTCATAACATATATTACAATTCACCGATCGACTAAAATTATTACATCATGATTACATAATTAATGATGTCATTAAACATCCTAAAACTCAAAACTGTATTTTTACTATTCAAAGAAAAAAAACATTTTATAAAAATTTCATAAATGCACCCAAACCTAATATTGATTAAATGTATTAAAAAATGAACTACATTTTATGAAAATAATTTTCTATTTTTGAGATATTTAATTTTTATGTAAAACACTATTTACCCAAAAAAATATTAATACTTAACAGATAATTTCTAAAACAATTATTTACTTATGATATTATATCACTTCACCATTCAAGATGCCTAAATTATATTTATATTATTTTAGTGAGGTTACTATTCTATTGGTAACATTACTATTCAATAAAAATTATTTTTATCTTATTAGACTCCAAATTTTTTACTGATCACTACTGTAGAATACCATTTTTTGAAAATAATGTCACATTATTATTTATTTAATGTTTACAAAAAACATTTTAAAATACCCTTTTTCCAAAATTCATCAATAATATAGAATATCTATAAATTCATCCTATATTTATCCGGACATTTTAAATTCACAAATTTTACCACAATATGAAATAACAATTTTATTTAACAAAAGGATTACACAATGTATCTAAGTCCTCATTACATAGACCCTTATAACACCTGAATATGAGCTAAGTGTAAGGTGTGATATGGTGATATAATCTTGGGGTGGCTCAGAAACCATTTCCCGATTGGTGATTCCTATTAGCTTGAACATCTCCCTTATGCGATTCTGTTCATGCTTCAAATGTTGAATCTCGTCTTGGGTTTGGTCCGGCGAAAATCCTAGTGATACAACCTCTTTCCCATGCTCTAAAATATGTGCTTCGTATAGCTTGAGTATTCTAGATGAGGACATCTACTCTTCCTTATGTATTAATTAATCTTTATTACTTGTATTTATATACAATAATCATAATGTTAACAGTTTAGTTTCCAATGGTTATACTGACCAACAATCATATAACAGTGCTAAACCTATGGTATTATTTTTATTATACTAACTTCATTAATTAATGGATAATGTTTTGTTGAGTATAAAATAAAATAATACAAAAATTAAAGAAAAAAATATAATTCAAATGTATGGTTCGTTACGTTCTCCCACCCTTACGAAATTTCATCCTTGAAATTTTAACTTGTACCCTCAGAAGAGAAATTGGGGGGGGGGGGGGGGGGTACTTCTGCCTCTTAGACTCCTATGGTTACCAAGTGACTTCATCTCATTTTTGGTTTCAATACAACATCTTAACAAGGTTGGTAGTCAATTTTCATAGAACCTTGTCCCTAAGATACAAGATCTCCACTAGCTGCACCTCAAAATAGATTTCATGTTCCAGATATACCATCTCTGGATTTAGTAAATGTGAAGGGTCAGGTATGTACATCATAAAGAGGGATACGTGGAAGACATCATGAACCTGTGCTAGATTTGGAGGAAGTGAATGTTGATAGGCCACTGCTCATACATGATCAAGGATTTCATAGTGGACCATTTACCTAGGGATGAGATTACCTTTCTTCCCAAACCTCATGAATCTCTTCCAAAGTGAAAATAGAAGAAATAATTTTTCACCAACATCAAAATCCAAGTCCCTTAGACGATTTTCATCATAGCTCTTTTCCTGAATCTGAGCAGCCTTAATTTGTTACTGGATGTCTTGGACTTTTGCTGTCATCTATTGCAATTAATGAAGCCCAAGAATCTTTCTCTCACCAGATTCATCCCAATAATACGGATTTATACATCGCTTCCCATATACATATTCATAGTTTTACATTTGAATGCTTTAGTAGAAGCTATTGTTATACGTGAACTCATGTAATGGGAGATGTTTCTCCCATCCACCATTAAATTCCCTTGATCATGTTCTTAGCTTGTCCTCAAGAGTCTAAATAGTCCTTTCAGATTAGCCATCAGTTTGGGGGTGATAGGCCAGACTAAAATTCAATTCGATACGTAGAGCATGTTGATGACTTCTCTAGAATTTTGATATTAACCATGGATCATGATCAAATATGAAAGAAAGTTGAACTACAGGCAGCCTTTCCACTTCGTCCATGTAAATCTTGGCATGTTGATCAAGAGTGTAATCTTACTGAATAGAGATAAAATGAGTAGTCTTAGTGAGACGGTACACAATAACCCATATAACATTGTTTACTATGGATGTTTTCGGGAGACCAGTGACCCAGTCCATAGTGATATTGTCCCATTTCTAGGCTGGTATGGGTAGTGGTTACAATACCCCTTTAGGAAGTTATCGTTCTTCCTTCACATGATAACATACCATGCACCTTGAAGTGTAGTCATCAATCTCCCTTTTCATATTATCCCACTAATAATGATCATAAAGGTCCCTATACATTTTCTTTCTTACAGGATGTATAGAGAAAGTAGAGTTATGAGCTTTATCCATCATCTCCTTTTTTATTTCTAGAATATATAGAATATATAGTATTCTATGAAATTTCAGTACACCTTCTTGATCAATATTTAACTCAAGAAACATCCCATTATTCACTACCTCAAACCTATTTTGTAACAAAAGATCTCCATTATGATCTTTCTTGATATTTTCTAGTAATGGTGGTTGAGAAATAATTTGGTTTAGGGTTGATGATGTACCGTACCTTATAATTTCCATGTCCACATTTAATAGGTCATTGATAAAAGGATCTATTTGAATCATCATCATGGATAGAACAATTGGGTCTTTTCTTCCTAACACATTTGTGACTTTTTTTTTCTCTTTCGGGATTATAATGAATTGAACAATCACAGTCTTTAAGAAGTTTCAATGTTCTCCTTTGACTCATGTTCAATTCCCTTTGTGTGAAAATATTCTTCAATAATTGATGGTCAGTATATATATCACATTTCTCTCCATAAAAATAATGCCTCCAAAGTATCATCGCAAAAACGACTGCAGCTAGCTTCAGATAATCCGTAAGATTTTTCTTCTCATGATTCTTAATCTGTCGAGATGTATAAGAAATTACTTGGTAATTTTTCATGAGGATGCACAAAAACACATTCATATATGCATCGTTAAAAATAAATAATCCTTCTCCACTTGAGGGAAGAGTTAACATGGGTACAATAACTAATCTCTTCTTCAGCTCTTGGAAACATTCCTCAGGCTCTTTTGTCAATATGAACTTGACCCCTTTTCATGTTAACTTGGTTAATGGATTTTAAAGGAATTTTTTTTTTCAAAAACGTCATTTAATAGCTTTCTAATCCATGGAAATTGTGAATCTCATTTATTGTTGTAGGCTGAGGCCACTCCTCTACAATCTTTTTCATTGCAGTGTCAAATGTGATTCTTTCATTTGTTACAATGTTCCCCAGGAAATAATTTTTTTAACCAAATTCACATTTTCTTAACATTCCAAAAATCCTATCCTTTAATAGAGTTTCAAAAATAACCCATAGATGATCCTTATGCTCCTTGTGACTTCTGGAATATATCCAAACATCATCAACAATAACTACCAAAAAGTTATCAAGGTAGTCCTCAGTGACCATATTTATCAAATCCATAAATGTAGCAAGTGACTTATTCAGTCCGAAGGGCATAAAAAAAAACTCATAATGCCAATATCCTGATTGAATGGAAGTTTTTGGAATATCTTCTTTAATTTCCCTCAATTTATGATAACTAGATCAAAGATAAATCTTAATGAAGAATTGAGCCCCATAAATTTGGTCAAATAAGTCATAAATTATTGGAAGATGGTATTTTTTATTTACTAAGATCCCATTTAGTTGTCCATAATAAATTCACAGTCTCATTGGACCATCCTTCTTCTTTACAAAGAGAACTGATTCTCCCCAAAGATACACACTTGGTTTGATAAACTTCTTGTCATGAACCTGCCCGAGTCGACCCTGAACCGATCACCTAGGCCAACCTACAATAAGTCCCGAGAGGAGTTACTGATCCTCCCAGGATGTTGAAAAGCACCGAGGGCATAAATAAAGTATACACGGGAAAAATTTCTCCCAAATATAAACAATCAAATAAACAACAGAAATAAATGGATAGCCCAAAATACATTTACATAAAAATTGATATTAACATTTTTTTTGTACAAGAAATTGAAAGTACAACTGAACCAACAACTCAACTGACCAAACCTTATAACCACCTAACTCCATGTGACCCCTATAGTCACTCACCAACATAATTATCACACATATCTCAAGGTGATCATACTCATGCCGAAACCTGCATAAGGGCTAAAAATAGAGAAGACTATAGGCGTGAGTATCAAAACTCAGTTGGTTAGCCCGATATTATATTCCCAATGCACATAATTTAAAATAATAGAAACATCAATTTATATTATTAAATACAAATATAAATATATGTTTTCCAAATGATGTCCCATTCTAAAAAAGTCATCGAACAAAAACATTCATGTTTTATAAATAGGAATACTAGTAAAAATTCTCAAAGAGGTAGAAATTCAAAATTAAAATAGTTTTCAAGAGGGCTGATTTATAGAATTTACACTATTAAATAAATCACAAACACTACTAAATTTACCAACCATACACACCTTATATCAATGGTGAGTAAAAAATCGACAATGAGTACAAGTCACAGGAACACCCCTAGGCACTTGTTAGTTGTGAGCCCTAGGTACCTCGTATCTCGGTGAAAGTAACCATAATAAATATCCATTATCATGTACACAAGCCACTTGTAGGGAGCATAACCATAACCTAGTGGTCCCCCAACATCACCATCATCATCGTTTAGTTAGTGTTGTCATCATTAATCTTGCTACGTGAAACATGGGCCAAACCCCATAGAGTCACTAGCATACAAGTACACGTCCCCCCACCTAGATACCAGAGATTCCCTTTAGTTCTCAATAAAATTACACATTTAATAAAATACACAGTTCACATAAAAATTAAATTACCAAACCATAATCACACAAACATCCTGCAAACATGTTTCAAATTTCTTTCACGAATCAATGAGGCACTAAAAAGTTTCATAAAACAATATAAAGAAGTATCACAAGGACATACACAAAAAATCCATTCAAAAATGATTTTTAAGGCCAAAAAACCATAAATAACATATTAAACCAGATTTTTCAGACCCAAAACCAATTAATAAATCAATTTCATGGAACACAAAATGGCCCCAAAAGATAGAACATGAAATACACAAGGAAACCATTTTTACAAAACAAAACAAATGCCTAACGGTCCCTTAAGCCTTTCTCAAAACTAACATTTGACCAAGATATGAATTTTACTTATATTAAAGAGGTGTACACACACCATTTAAAGCATAATCCCACATTAATTAATCCCTTAAAACACTCACCTTACATATTCAAAACACAACCATTTTCATAAGGATGTGAAACAGACTATTTTCCGACAACTCGGGCCAAAACATGTTTTAAACTGAAACCCATTTGTTTGTAAAAAAAATCCAAATTGGAAATCCATATAAGACACCAAAAATAAAATTTATAATGATACCAATTCATTTATAAATCCAAAAAAATAATTTTTAAATCACACATCACACAGAAAATCCAACAGAGCAATTTACCGAACACATGACCTATCCTTTTTAAACAAAACAATTTATTTTAAGAACATGAAAAGGAATAAAACACAAATTTCATGCCATATTTTATTCAATCTACTATAACATGGTTAAAATAGAATAAAAAATCTTATAAACTGCAGAAAACTATTTCAAAAGATAGCGGAACAACTAAACAAACACTTGGTGTGCACTTTTGTGACAAAACAACACTACCTTTCACAAAACAAGACATAAACAACCATTTTTTCACCCTAAGAAAACTATAAAAAGGATGAAAAAACAATAATAAATATATATATAAGTGTTATCAATAATAATTTGAGGAAACCTAAACAATAAAGGAAAGTGCAAGAGATTTCCTACCTCAAATCCTTGGCGTAATGGAAACCCACACCCGAAATCACCTGCGGCGGGTTTATAAACCCTAAAACTATGAAGAATAGACCTAAAGGAACAAAAACCCCTAAAAAATCAGGGTATAAAATAACTCTAGTCAGATCATGACTATCATATAATATAAAACCAATAAATAATGAAAGGAGGTATAAGATAGAGGATAAAGGAGATGGAATCTCACCTTTTCCACTTGAAAACTCTTCGTATTCCACTAGATCTGCAACCATAGAGAGAGGTGAATGGGATGAAACTTCTTGGAGAGTCTCCTAGATTCATTTAGAACCATGGAAATAATATATGTGGGAATAATAGCTCTAATTGAATGATTTATGTATGAAACCATTTACCTTCTCCATTCTGGGAGATTTGAGGTAACCTGTGAACTTTCACCCTAATCCGCGATCCAAATGAGCTCCAAAGAGGGTACATAGATAACAGGGGTGAGTATAGGGGAATTGGATTCGAGTGGGAGGTGTAATCACTGCACAATATTAAAAATTTAATTATATATAAAAGATAAAAATTTGATTTTTTAAAACTGGAAATGGGCCCATGGGCTGGCCCAATACCAAAATAAATCACCCAAATTAAACATGATTATGAATTCATAAGGGGTCCAAAAGGATATAGAAGTTTTAATATGTCAGTATAGGAAAATTGGGAAGTTAAATTTTTGAATAATTTTGAAAAAAAGGATTTATAAAAGAAACAAATTTGGTTTTTAAAACTGAAAATGGGCTCACTGTTGGCCCAAATCAAGAAGTAACCACCCTTTCTTCAAAAACTCCTAAACAAGCAATAGGGAACCCAAATTAGGGTGATTAGATATATATGAAACTTCAAACCCCAAATTTAATCTCAAAAAATACCCATGAAATATATCAGTATTTCCAATGGACTGGATCGAAACAAAGACATGAAAAACCCGGTGTGACAATTCTCCCCACCATTAAAGATTTCTGCCCCCAGAAAGCCATAACAGATTTAGCTGAAAGATAAACACCTAATAAATCCTTAAAAAAATAATCTATCTTCTAAGGGTAAGTAAGTATCAATCACCAACACTGTAAATTAATACTCTTAACAAAAAAACACCAACTCAGAACCACATATGAAGAATCAACGGAAAGATGAAGCCACCACCTCCACAACCTAGAAAAGAACTAGATTGTTGGGCCTTCTCCCAATGAACCCAATGATCCCCCATACCATATTTCACTCAAAAAAATCCAATGACTTGGGGAGGATGCATGAATTTTCTCCTAACCATTAAATCACAACTACCATCTGACAAATCCTAATGTAAAGATCTTCGAGACCCATAGTGGGTCTCCCCACCATTAGAGACCAACTAGAAATGAAAAAAAATTCAAAATGAACTATAATTGGGACTCACCTACACAGGACCACCAAAACACTCCCAAAAAAACATAAAAACCCATGTTTATAGGAACACAAAATGAACATTTAAGCCACCCACTCTTGAATGGAGGCGGCAAGAACTGGGCCAACACTCTCTGCACGGATTTTTTCCCCCACCACTCGGGGAGGGGAGGGAAGGGGACCCAATAATTAGGCCATTGAAATTACAAAAGAATTAAATTTACTATGAACAACTATCTACCTATGAAAAGGTAACACCAAGACCACACCCATTTTTCAATGGAGGTCCACACATGAACATTGATCGAAATCCTACGTCCATAAAGGCATAACCATAGAAGCTGTGTGAGGGGTAAGTCCACCATGCTTCTGTTGCGACAAAGGGAAATTCACAGAAATGAGGAACCACAAAAGAGACATAAAAAATACAATACCACCATGGTGGAGGTAGGAGCCTAGTCAATCTCCCCACACCTCTGGATATTTCCGGACTGCGTGAAAAGCTTCATTCAGAGGCCTATGGAAGGAGCCCTAATTCTTGAAGCATCTGCTGCACCACAGTCAGAGTTCTAAGGACTAAATCACTCAACAAAAAACTCACATGATCAAAAGAACACCTTCATCTAAATAGGAACTCATATATTCATATCAAAATTCTGTTTCACTCCAAATGAGGGGCAGAATGGATAATGAATACCTAGAAACACATCACATCACCGAACACAACAGCTTTTTCCAAAAGAATTATCACAACCTAGAAGCACTTGTAATCGATCCAAAACTGATCTCTATTCAAAAAAATAGGTTGAGGAATCATCAAATTTGGGGGATTTAACATTTAAAATGAATCCTTAGATTGATCAACATGAAATATTTCCAATGGAGAATTATCTTTGGCCACATTACAACATCAAATACATCTTTATGAACCCAATGAACATTACTCCAAAACTGAGCCACCAACATGATCTCGTCTCAAGATAAAACATGAGTATGAATTCTAGATCACAAGAAATCTTACTGAATAAAAAAATATTCTATGACCTAGAAAAAACTGGCCACATAAACTTTGGTTTATCAAAAAAGGCGACAATTTTTCGTCTTAAAACACTTTTGAAAAACAATCTAACTTGGTGGGTTTCTACATTCACCAATGGTGTTTCATCAAGTCTCACCCACATGAACATTTCAATTCCCCCCCCCCAGACACCAAACCCCCATGTCATATAGGACAACCTTCCAGATATCAATAAAACCATGTATGTGATAACCCATGAAAACACCAACGTCTAAAACAACACAACATCATTCCAAAAATTATGTACCTTCAAAATGAACACCAAACACCAAGTAAAAAACCCGGTTAAAATTTCACAAAACATACCACACATCATCAAGAACCATTTTCTTAAATCCTACCCCTTTTCATTTTCTGAAATTAAGAAGGGTATCTTTTAATAATTTTATGGCCATTGAGACCAATACCCTTACTAAGAAAGTAAAAACAGCTCAAAAAACAAATTTCAAAACTAATTCATCAGATTCAAACACTTTTAAATAGCCCACAAAACCCCATTTAAACCAATGTTTTAGAATCACCTTAAAATGATTCAAACTTTCAAAACATTTTTTTTACAACAAACCACATGTTTAGATTATGGATAATTCAATCCCATTAATTCATTTCCAATTCCCCCTTAATTTTTTTTTCAAAAAAACACAACCTTCCAAAACCATTATTATATTTAATTTTGAAAACCCTTTTTTTACACATTTCAAAATCCAATCCTTCCTTTAAAACCCATTTTTATAATTCTCATACACATATTTTTAAAATATAAATTCTGAATTCAAGAAAGGTTCAAGGGACCCAAAAAATGGAACTATTTTCGGTGGGTGACTTGACCATATGGTTGGCGGACATATGTCAAAACCAACACCAACATGGAGAGACTTATTAAAAACACTACCTATCTCCACATGGCTTTCCAAACCCTACGAGATCATGGAGTCCATTAGTCAAACTCCCCTTTTCATATCCCAACACTAAACAAAGAACATGAATAAAAGACACTAATAAATCCGAACATCCCCTGGAAACATGAGGATTAGAACGAGAAAGAGTTCACGATGCTCTTCCCACACTTACCTCTAAAGTCCAAAAAATCCTAATACATATACCCTGAAATCCCCCAAATAAATAGTGTTCTCTAAAAAGATAGGTCTTCTAAGAGCCAACCTCCTCTCATACCATTTTATGATGAACCAGCCCGAGTCGACCCTGAACCGGTCACCCAGGCCAGCCCACGACAAGTCTAGAGAGGTGTTCATGATCCTCCAGGGATGGTGAAAATCACCGAGGGAATCAATAGAGTATAAAAGGGAATTATTTTCCCAAACATTAACAATAAAACAAACAGATGAAAGAAATGGACTGCCTAAATACATTTACATAAAAATTGAAGTTAACATTTTTTTGTACAAGAAATTGAACGTTCAACTAAACCAACAACTCAACTGACCAAAAATGATTAAAAAATAACTCCATGTGACCCCCCTGGTCACTCACCAACATAGTGATCACACATCTCCCAAGGAAATCGAACTCAAGCTGAAACCTGCACAATGGATCAAAATGGGGAATACTATAGGAATGATTATTAAAACTCAGTAGGTTATCACGATAGTCTATTCCCAATGCACATCCATAAAAATAAAAGAAACATAAATTTATATTTTTATATAAAAATATTAATTTATTTTTTCCAAATGAGGTCCCATGCTAAAAAAAATCACCAGACAAAAGCTTTCATGTTTTATAAATAGGAATGCTAGTAACAATATTCAAAGAGGTACAACTTCATAATGAAAATAGTTTCAAGAGGGATTCTTTAAAGAATATACACTTTTAAATAAATCACAAACACAACTTAATTTACCAAACATACACACTGTATGATGACAATGAGTATAAAATATCCAATCAGCACAAGTCACAGGAACACCCCTAGGCACTAGTTAGTTGTGAGCCCTAGGTACCTCGTATCTCAGTGAAAGTAACCATAATAAATATCTATTCACGTGCACATGATACACTAGTAGGGATAATACACATAACCTAGTAGTCCCCCAAAATCATCATCATCATTGTTTAGTTAGTGGCATCATCTTCAATATTGCTATGATAAATAGGGACCAAACCCCACAGAATCACATGCATACTAGTACACGTCCGCCCACCAGGATACCAGGGATTTCCTTTAGTTCTCAATAATCTTACACAAATAATTAAATACAATTTTCACATAAAATTTCCATTACCAAACCATAATCACAAAAACCTCCCGCAAACATGCTTCACATTTCATTCATGAATCAATAAACCAATCAAAAGTTTCATAAAATAATCTCATAGAGTATAACAAGGCCTTGCACATAAAATTCATTCAAAAATGATTTTGTAAGGCCAAAAACCCATCTATAACATAAAAACCCATATTTTGAAGCCCAAAAACCAATTAATAAATCAATTTCATGGACCATAAAATGGCCCCGCAAGATAGAACATGAAATACACATGGAAATTTTTTTTACAAAACAAAAACAATGCCAAACGAGCCATTACGTTTTTCTCAAAACTAACATTTGACCAAGGTATTAATTTAACTTTTATTAAGGGGTGTATACACACCATTTAAATCAGAACCCCACATTCATAAATCCCATAAAACACTCAGGATAAATATTCAAAACACAACCATTTTCATAAGGATGTGAAACCGACTATATTCAGACAACTCCGGCCAAAACATGTTGTAAACAAAAACCCATTTGTTTGTAAAACAAATACAAATTGGAAATAAATATAAGTACCCAAAATTCCATTTATAATTATTCAAATTAATTTATAAATCCAAAAAAATAATTTTTAAATCACACATTACACATAAAAGCCAACCAGGCAATTTACCGAACACATGACATGCACTTTTTGAACAAAGCAATTTATTTTAAGAACTTGAAGAGGAATAAAACACCAATTTCATGCCATATTTTATTCAAGATACTGTAACATGTTCAAAATACAATAAATCATATTATAAATCTTAAAAGAAAGTTTCGATATATAGCAGACTATTTAAACAAACACTTGGTCTGAACTTTTATGACAAAACAACACTACCTTTCACAAAACAAGGCATAAACAACCATTTTTCACACCTAGAAAACAATCCAAAGGATGAAAACCCATAATATATATAATGTTTTATAAATAATAAATTGAAGACACTTATATAATAAACGCATGTGCAAGGTATATCCTACCTCAAATCCTTGGCGTAATGGAAACACCCACCCAAAATCACCCGCTGCGGGGTTATAAACCCTAAATCTATGAAGAACAGACCTAAACAAACAAAAACCCCATAAAAAGTCATGTGATGATAGAAATATAGGTTTATCATGACTAGGGGAGATTATAAAACCAAGAAATAATGAAATGAGGAAGAAGAGGGAGGATAAAAGAGATGGAATCTCACCTTTTCCACTTGAAAACTCTTCGAATTCCATTAGATCTGCAACCAGAGTGAAAAGGGAAGGGTATGGAACTTCTTGGATAGGCTAATATGTTCTATAAGAACAAGAAAAAGAATATATGCGGGAAAAATAGGTCGAATCGAATGAGTTATGTATGAAATCATTTTCCTTCTCCATTTTGGGAGATTTGAGGTAACCTGAGACCTTTATCCCTAATCGGTGACCCATATTAGCTCCAAAGGGGGAAAATAGATAATGAGTGTGAGGATAGGGGCATTGGCTTCGGGTGGGATGTGAAATCACCAAAAATATTTAAAATTGTATTAGATATAAAAGAAACAAATTTGTTTTTTTAAAACCTGGAAATGGGCCCATGGGCTGGCCCAATACCTAAATAATTAACCCAAATTAACCATGATTATGAATTATTAAGGGCTAAAAAGGATATGTAAGTTTTAATATATTAGTATAGGAAATTTTGGAAGTGTAATGGGTGAAAAATGTTGAAAAAAAAGGTTTTATAAAAGAATCAAATTTGATTCTTAAAACTGGAAATGGTCACACGGTTGGCCCAAATCACTAAGTAACCACCCTTTATTCAAAAACTCCTAAACAAACAATGGGGAAACCAAATTATGGTGATTAGAAATATATGAAAATTTAAAACTCAACATCCATCTCAAGAATATACCCATGAAATGTATCAGTATTTCCAATGGACCGGATCGAAATAAAGTCATGAAAAACCGGGTGTGACACCCCTTCTCCAAACGATCATGTAGTTGTTTATTTAACTCCTTAAGCTACACATATTCCATAATATATGGGGTATTTGATATAGTATGAGATCCATGAACATGTTCAATAGAGAAATATACCTCTAATTCTGGGGAAGTCTGGGTAACTCGTCAAGAACCACGTTAATGTATTCCAAGAAGATGGGGACATTTTCTATCCTTATACTCTCACTTCCTTATTCTTATTCATTGATAAACTCTAGAAAAAGGGATAACTAAGGTTCTTCTAGACATATATTAGGTTGATATATCTCTCCTTGGAAGATAAATGTAGGTTTTCCATTCAAGACAACTGAGATTTCCTAGATTCTGCTTTTGATCATAGCATTAAACATTGAGATCCTGTCCATCCCTAGTATAATGCAGAATTATAGAGTGGTAATTACTACTATATTTATGATAATATTGTGCTCACTAAAGTAAATAATCTAGTTTCTAAACACTGACGATGCTTGGATAATCCCACCAGGAGTTTTGACTGATAACTCTACATTTAGAAAATTGGGGGTTGATTCCAAATTCATTGCAAACATGGAAGAAATAAAGGAATGCATAGAACCTGAATCAAACAAAGTACTTGTTATATTTTAGAGAAAAAAAATGTGTACCTTATACCACATAATTTTTCACTTCTATATCTACCATAGTGATTGGAAAAAGTACAACCCTTTCCCTTGGCTGTTGATGAAGAATATGGTGATTCACCTCCACTACCCTTTAATTTGGATAGTGATTGGAAAAGTGCCCAAGTTTTCCACACATATAGAATTGGATATTAAGTAAGGCCTGAAACATCTTCCCATTGTCATTAGTGTTTTAGAGTTGACGCTTCACCTCACTCTGACAATTCCGTGCAATATTTCCATTTTTTCTTCACTTGTAGAATTTCCTGCTCCAGAGTCGGTAGTTCCCCCAATTATTCTTGCTACATATATTTCACATGGGATGTTTTAATTTATTTATTTTTCTTCCCTGATCAAAGGTCCTCTCTAATATTGGCTTCATCAATCTATTCTTGGTCATTGTATTTTTGAGACCATTGCATCAAACCAAACCTCAGTTCGACTTTCATATCACTCCGTATGATCTCCTAAAATCTATCATACACTCGCGTATGATCTCCTCAAATCTATCATACACTCGGTGGACTAGATTATTCCATAGATGAGTTCCCAGTAAACTGAAGAATATATCACCCATTACCTTTAGATAAATGAAAACTCTATAGGTGTAATATGAAATCCTTGTGAAGATCATCTCATAGCATCAAACAGGTTCATTCTCCTTAAGCTTTAGCTCGAGAAACTGCTTCTCCATTATTCTTCTTATGGAACGAGTGAAATACATACTAATAAAAGTACCTCCTAACTCTTACCACTCCAAATATTCAACCTCCACTCTTGGACTTGTGCTTTAAACAAGATCCCACCACTGATCTGATTCTCCCTCTAAGCGGTAAACATCCATGGTGAACTTCTCTTTTTCTGAATAACGGGGAATAGATAATATATTCTCAATAGAGATGATCCATAGTTCAAAAATCAGTGGGTCAGTAGATCCACTAATGGATAGTGGTTGTTTACACATAATGGACTCAAAAGAATGTTGTTCCATTTTTGGTGAGATTGGTCTCTCAACATGATTCATGTTATTTCCCATAACGTGAGACAGTTAGTTCATCATTCTCATGAATGTTTCTATTCTGGATTCCATCGGAGGGTCGTCAACGCATGGTCCATTGTAGTCACCATTTGAATGGTTCCTCTGATTTCCCACCATTTTCTAAAAGAATAAAACCTTAGTGTGAAACATATTTTATTTATGAAACTTTTACCTATAAAATATTTTTATGTCTTATAACTTTATGCTTAAACATATTATTCTTCAACAACAATTTCATTTTCTCTATAAATTCTTCGTAATGATTCATAAAAACATGTGATTAACCAAACATATAACCCAGGAGTGTCAAACTAGGAGTGCATCAAGGATATTTTCTGTGTACCAGGATACCCCAGTTCATGCCTGAAACTCCTTGTTGGAGTTTTAACTCTTCGGTATATCTGTTCCAGAGCTACATCCACTTGTACTAATCCAAACATGGATTTATCTTTTTGGAAACCACTTACATAATATTTCACCAAAATACAAGGAATTTTTCATGTATCTAAACTTTTCTATAGATTTCTTCATAAAATTTTAATATCCTAATTTCAATAAATAACTAAACTATAATTTGATATAAACTATGGCATCCCTCCTTTTTATTAAATAACATTTCATTACAATTTAAAAAAAGAGGATCTTTAAAGTATAATGTCTTAGAAATAAGGAATAATATACATGAAAAAATTAATAATTATTATAATCCACTTGTAATGCTTCATCATAGGTTCGTATTAAAATAAAATTACCACATATCATAACCTGGAGACATACATTAAATAAAGGGTGAGCAGAAGGTCTAGTAAAGAAAACAAGTTAAACAATTTACATGTGATATTGAGTGATATCAATAGGAACATGGAGATAAAGTGGAATATAATAATAAAAATAAATATAACGTGAATCATAATACGAAAAAGTACCTAATACATTTAATTTAGACATTCATGAACATATCACCATGGTTCATCCCCCTGGTGTCATAAAAATTACAAAAGTTATTCACCAAGGTAGCGTGAAAACTTGTCATCACTAGGGATTAAATTCATTACCCAATGCATTGAAGAGGTATCAATTAACACCCTTAATATGTATTCCTTTATGTAACCCACATATATTATAATCAATAATTTCATAAATAACCCATAGAGAGTAAAATAAATGGGTTTCACTTCAAAATCACGACGTTTTAAAAGTGATAAAAAATAAGATCATTATGTCATTTATAACCCATAGAAAGGGAGTGAGGGTTATACATATGCCAATTATAGAATATAATAGATAAATTTTATGAATTTATGAATACCAGAATAAATGAAAATATATTGGGGGTATTTATATAAATAAAACCAGATAATTTCTTGAGAAAGAGAGAGAGATTTTGCAATGAAACTTCTATAGCATAACAGCTACGTAACATGTTTTTAGAAAACATTAAAAAGATAGGGTACAAGGAAAAAACACTCATAAATAACTCATAATATAGTACATGGATAGAATAATATAGAAATAAGATCATGGTATTGATATTTAAGTGACATACCACATGAGAAGGAAACTTGAAAGGAAAGAGAATATGCGATTATTTTACAAACATTTTACAGCCAAAAGACGTCACTTAAACATTCAAAATATCAGTTGATGAGAGTAGAAAGGGTCTCTAATCATTTGAAAATAAAATGGGTGTAAATAATGATATAAAATAACATTCCCCCATATAATAAAAATGGAAAATGGAAGACCTAACATAAATAAAGTCACGACTAAAAGGGGAGGGTGGAAGGTTCCCTTACCTTGAAGAGTAACTTTGAAAGCTCAAAGGTTGGGAACATGGGGGGCTTAAGGGAACCTTGGGAGGACTCTTTGGGAGGTAAAAATACCAAAAATATGGTTAGGAAGGATTTTAATGAAATTAATTATAAAATGGGTTGCTATTTATAGAAAAAGTGTGGGAATATTTAATTAATTTCCAATGGACACCTAATCTGTGGTTTTTGCAAAACCATGGGATTTCCCAGGGTATTTTCCCATGGTATTGGCCAGTTGGGACACCTCATACAATATCTTACTAATCAAAAGTCTTCCAAAATTATTATATCATGATTACATCATTAATGATATAATTAAACACACCGAAACTGAAAACTGTATTTTTACTATTTACTGAAAAAAACATTTTATAAATATCACTTAAATTCAACCTATCCTAATATAAATGCTATGAAATCAAAAATGAACTCCATTTTATTAAAATAATTTTCTAATTATGAGATTTTAAATTTTCATGTAAAAACACTATTTACCTAAAAAATAATAATACTTAACTAATAATTTCCGAAACAAGTATTTACTTATGTCATAATATCACTTCACCATTCACGATGCCTAAAATATATTTATACTTTCTTAAGTGAGGTTTCTATTCTGTTAGTCACATTACTATTCATAAAGGTAATATTCCTAATCATACTTTACTATTAATTTAAAATTATTTTGATCCTATTAGACTCTAAATATTTTACTTATCACAAATTTAGAAGACCATTTTTTGAAAATCATTTCATATTATGAATTATTTAAAGTATACAAAAGTAATTTTAAACACCCTTTTATCCAAAAATCATCATCACTTTGTAACTTCTATAATTTTATATTATATTCATATGGACATTTTAAATTCACAAATTTTAACATAATAAGAAAAAAAAATTTATTTGTTCAAAATTATTACACAAGGTAACTAAAGCCTCATTACATAGCCCCTATAATACTTTCATATGACCTAAGAGTAAGGTGTTATTTGGTGATAGAATCATTTTGTGTCTCAGAAAACATTTCCCATGTGGTGATTTCAATTATCTTGAATGCCCCCCTTTGGTGATTCTGTTCAAGATTCACATGTTGAAGCTGAGCTAGGACTTTGTCTAGAGAAAATCCTAGTGATGCATCCTCCTTCCCAAGATCTGATAGATGGCTTCGTTTGGCCCGAGTGATGCATCAATTTTTTTTATTTATTAATTAATCATGATCAATTGAATTTATAAACAATAATAACAATGTTAAGAGTTTT
The DNA here is from genome assembly GCA_963277665.1 of Viscum album. Taxonomy (NCBI): domain Eukaryota; kingdom Viridiplantae; phylum Streptophyta; class Magnoliopsida; order Santalales; family Viscaceae; genus Viscum; species Viscum album. Next base: position 1,548,387,040 of record OY728140.1, read on the forward strand.
GTTTCCAACTATCATATTTACAAACGATCATATAATAGTCAAAATCCAATAGTATTATTTTAATTTCACTGACCTTATTAATTAAAGGATAAAAGTTTTATTGAGAATAAAATTAAATAGGACAAAAAATCAAAAAATAATATTATTCAAATGTTTGGGTCCTTACCGATTTACTCTAACATAGCTTCCCAACCTTATAACTTCTTTTTAAAAGGTAAATTCATTATATAGTTGGGTTTTTATGGGAATTACTCTTATATTGCAAAACCCCACATGAATGAAATTTACAATTATAGTCCTCTACATGATTATTCTTCTTATTTATTCAAAATTGTATAAATTTTATTATATTTTTTAAAACATTAAAACACTAATAAATAAGTTGTAAATACTTATTATATAATGGATTTATTTCCCAAAAATGTTGCATGAGTTTTGGATTTAAAATCCCTACACAGTTAAACAATTTCGCAACGTCAAGAAAAGATCTCCATATCATTGCAAATTAAATCTTTTTCACTCAGGTTTATGATTTTTTTTATAGAATTAGATAATTTAGAACAAGAAATAAATTTTCATGAATGAAATAAACAATATATTTTCATCTACTCATTTTCAATGAAAACTAATCTACCATGTATTTTACTTTTATCCTTGAATTTATGATATTTTTTTAACTTCCATGCAAATATTTCAAATTATTATTTGTATTAATGCCCTATCCTAATCTATCTTACCATAAACACTTTTACTCATAACATAAGGAACATTATACATGAGTTATGATCAATCCATGAGTGCATGAATCATATATAAGTGCTAGTATGGAATCTAAATCTAAATATCATAGAAAAGAAATCAAAATTAATAAGATGTTATTTCAGTGAAGAATAAAATAACTCCATGGATAATGTTTGGTAGTTAATTAAATTAAATAATCATAATTAAAAAAAGATATTATACTGTAAATTGAAATTAACGATGTACATTATAAATCTCAATCTAAATCAATTTTAAGAAAATATACTTCCAAAATTACATCACCCATCAAACCATTTTACCCATATCAAGGGTTACAAATCATGATAACATGACTAATGAAATATATAGTATCTTTTCTAGAAATATTTCACTTTTTTTTTGTTTTTAGAGGGTAGTAATAAATAATAATGAGAGGAAATATATGAATTTTTTCCCATAACCAATGAAGGTACCTGAAATTTATCATTTTACAATATATCTTGTCCCCTTCACATCATGCAATAACCTATTTTTCCACACATATCTCATTATAAATAATGAGAAAATACAAGGAGGAAGTAGTAAAGATAAATATTCTTGTTATGTTGCTATCATATCTAGTACATTCATGGTTTCTATGTTATCCAATGAAAGATAAAATTTAAAGATAGGTATGAACGATATAAAGGGATTAAATCAATAATTCCTCAATCATCATAACATTACTTAGTTATTTTAATAATTTTAATAGATATCAATGTAAGTTCTAGTATACCACATTACTTATGTTTCTCTTATGAAATTGGGAATTGGAATAGATATGATAAAATTGTTCAGTACCCACTGTATAATGGGAAACAAAAAACTATACAATCACTAATACAATGAATAGTAATTACACATCATTCAATATATACACAATAAATTCAATACACAATTTTTTTGATGAATTTCATATTTATAAATTAACCAATCACTTTAAATTATGGATCAAAAAATAAATATTCTCATGCCTATATTTAATCATACATCTATCATCGTTACTCATTATATTCCATCAATAATGTTATTTAAAAATATTTATGATGGTTTTCCTAAGAAACTCTTTGCATCATAGATAAAAATTTAACAAGAAAAATAAATGTGATATGAAAATTCCTTAAATCAGTTAATTGATATAGATAATACCCAATATATAAGGAATTTAAATTCTGTACTACTCTATCAATTTATATTCTTTACATTATAATTATTTTCATCTTCTTCATTAATCAATCATGAACCTTGAAAATCAAAGTAAACATGTCAAATTAGAAGATCGATTCCACTAAAGATAAAACATTATTGAATTATATATCATGAAACAATTTTCTAATAAAAATTATTAAAAATAAATTTCTAAATACTAATTTCCCATAAAAGAAACCAAAAAAAATAAAAAATCCATTAGTAAGTACATTATTTAATTTATTTTAGTTATACATGGTCTTAATATGTCACATGTAACATAATATTGGAAGGTTGTTACCCAATGTTGGTCAATTAATGGTCTATGTTGATACTCCTTCACATATATGGGTCTAATTACTTTATTCAAAATTAGATTTACTATTATTTAAGGTATATAAAAAATCCAATTTACTATGTTTAATTCAAAACAATTTACTCAATCGTGGAAAATTAAAAGTTAATTCCTATACGAACCAAAATGTTATATCCCTTGGAAGTACTTTTTATAAAAAAAACCTCATTTATCTTATTTTATCTCGTGTATATCTTATTTATAATTATTTTCATATTTTTTTCCATTCATATTTATAATGGATCATTTATTCCTCCCACAAATGGTGGGTGAAACATTTATTTCAATATGTTTTCCCTTACCAAAATCCTCATATTCATCACCAAAAAACGTCTTTGGCCAATGAATTTAAAATTTATCTTTATCACTTGAAACTATTAGTAATAACTCTAATCTTTTAATATAAATTATAGACCATAGAATTACTAAAATTGGACTTGTAATAATAAGTTATTATTTATCCTCATCCATGTCAATCACATGTAAACACACTAGAATGTATAGTTTATACACTTTAACAAAAAACCATCAATCAAACCTTGTGGATATCTCACCATTGTGTCTAAAAATTGAATTGAAAAATTATTGTGATTAACCTAGTATAATAATATGATCTTTAATGTTTATTATTCCATGATTTTCACACTCACACCAAAATCTTAGAAATCATTCCCTAACTCATAAGTTATAATAATAATTATAATTTAGAAAATATAAAGATGTTATTGGTTCTTCAGTAGAATCATAGACCCCATGGATGAGAATTCTCATATGAGTGGTATTATGAACATTTCCCAATGTTTTTTATTATTATAAACCAAACCTTTAATTAAATTTTAATATGTAGTAATATTCACTAATGTTTCTAGAAAGGGAATTTTAATGTGATATTCCTTAAATATTTATAGAAACATACCTCAATTTCCCTCAATATTTCCTGTCATCACCCTTTTTAGTAAATGTAATAGTGTCTTATAAGGTGGTGGTTCAACTTTTCTAACTCCTTTTTCATTATCCTCCTCATTTTCCTGTATATTTCCCACTAATTTTCTTTTCCATTTTCACTTTCTTCTACTTATGTTTTATATTTTTTTATCACTTTAACCCATGGTTGAGTAACTTCAATGGTTAATTTAATTTAATTATCCACATGTGTTAACCTTATTTTAAACTAGGAGTAATCTTTTATACCTATAATTGTTCTTGATTTAATTTTTTCATATATTAATCATAATACTCCACATGTAATCCCTTTGATCGTTGGAATATGATTTCAACTCATTGATGAAAACCTCTGTGGTTGTCACGAATGTCAATAAAGTCTTATTTAATCAGTAAATTTGAGTTTTAAGTGATGATCCTTTTTAATTTTATTTTAACCAAAATACTCTTCATTTATATCCTTGGTTTCCCTATAGTACCATTTCTAAAAAATAATTTTTTCAATTATTTTAGATGTAATTTACACCTTTAGTAAAAGTATCTTATCTTTGTTTCTTTACATTCATAACTATTTCAACGATGGATGAGATATAATTTCGTCCAACATAATTACTTACAATATATTCTCTCTATAGTGCTATTAATTCTTCATATTTTTATTTTAAAACTATATCTATCCATGTCATATAACATATCAAACCTTCTTTAAAAAGATACTTCATTAAGTAACCTCTATCTAATGTATATATGATCGACTTATCAATTCATGAAAATACATAATGGATAGATTTAATAATCAACAATATTTATTTAATATAATCTGGAATCATCCTTAATAACTCTTTTAATTAATATTAGAACATATACACTGATTCTGATACATTTTTTTGAACTTTAGAATATTTAATTTTATGTTTTTGATGTGGGGAATAATAATGTTAAGAAACATCTTTCCATATCATCCTATGAAGTGATAGAATGTGATTCCAATATTTATATTCATTGTTGGGTTTTATCTCTAGGTGAAAACATGAATAATATAATCAATACGACATCAGTAGAAACATTATTAAATTGGAATGTATCTCAAAGCTTAAGGGAACTTAGCATGTTAGAATTTAAATATTTCAGTGGTAGATCAATGAATTGAAATTAATTCCAAAAAAATTGATTTCTCACTAAATTAATTTAAAAGTTAATTATAAATATTATTTTAATATAGATACTAGGTTTTATCCCCCCAAAAAAGGTCATTCATAATCAATAAATGTTTTTTCCTTCTCCATCCATTTTTTCAACTTGTCCCATATCTTATTTTTTTGTCTACTCACCCCATAATATAATCATTAATATGTTTCCTCAAGCTCTTATCCGACTATATATTATAATTAATATAACATTTAATTTTACCAATGTTGATTAATCCATCATAAAAAATTTTAACATGAAAAACACAACACATACACACCATGCTTGAAAAAAGATAAGATATAATAAGGTTGAAATAATGGACATATTATACTCTATAAAAACAAGGCTCTACTATGTTCCAAAAACCCCATAAAAGAAACAAAAAATTTTGACCTACTAATAAATATTGTTAATTCCAATAGGGTATCATGTCTATAATTCATAATTATCCTTCCCTGAAACTAAAACTACAATGGTCTAGTACAACACATGTTTGAGGTCCAACAGACAAAGACAAGTATAATTAGAATGAAAATTGTAATTTAAAAGATAATGTAAACTGATCAAATGAAGAAAAATTAATCTAAAAACTTTAAAATAGAAAAAAATTTATGAAGGTGTAATAAGTATAGTAAATATTTGGTCATGAAATAATGAAGCTATCAGAATAAATTAGTATCCATGTTGTTGTTAGATTTCAGTCTAAGTGATGAATTGGAATTGAAATTTACTCTCTAACTAATAAAATATCCAACTATTATAATCTAATACATTGATTTACTCAAGGGATAGGTTTCCTAAACCCTTATTTAATCCTAAATATTATAAACCATACAATGATCATGAATAAACTAAAGAAATTACTTAATGAACTAAAATGTGAGACACACATCCATATAAAATGGTCACGCATGAAGAATAGAGATAAGAGATATAAAAATAAATAAATAATAAAACCAAACATTGAATGTTATTAAATAGTAATTTCACTATATAAATTACCCATAAATATGTATTGTTCTATAAATAAAACTACCCACTCATTAGAATCATGAGAGATTGTATAAAACTAATAAAATTACAGGAAAAGAACTCCATCATGGTCAATATTTAGATGAGATATAAATAAAACGATTTTGTAATAAATTACCATGGAGTATAGAAATAACATCTATTAATATCTAAATATATCAACTTAAAAATCCTCCCTTATATCTATTTATTAATCTATAACTAAAATTACATTGAGACCCTCCACCAAAATTGAACCACATTACACCATTATCTTCAAAAGATTAATCCTTAATGATTCAAAAAATATAGGAGATAAATGAATTTTAATTAATATCATATATAACCCTCACATCAAATGGTTTTATTTCATGTAATAAGTAGATATATATATATATAATATATTTTCCTCACTAGTTATAAAATTCTCATAGAATAAGTTCTTACCCCCATATTTCAACCATTTTTTATATCACTAAAAATCATGTAAGTATATAATTACCCATTTCACAGTAATATACTCCAAAATAAAACATCCATGTGTTATAGGAAAATGCAGAATAATGAAAAATTAATGCTCAACTAGTTATCCACCCTCACGGAATAATTTCTATGTCACATATTAATAACCTCTAATATTCATAAATCTTACATTTATACAATGGATACAAAAATATTATTTCATAGAGACTAATTCAACCAAAGTCCCTTGTTATTTAGATGAATTGAAATTATAGCATGATAACATTGGATTTTTTGAAAAATCATTCTCCTTCTTTCATACTTATTCTTAAAAAATCCTCTTTTAGTTTTATGCATATAGTCAATGTTTTTTAGTTATTCTTATAGAATGTTCAAAATTATATTTAATTTTATACAAAAGCCAAACTTATCTATCTTGGTGGTAGTATTTAATCATACACATCATTTCCAACTACTAAGTTACTCTCACATGGATTTTTATACATCTAAATTATAAAAAAAGGATAGGTACATAGGTAACATGGTTCCTAAATGAATAACATTTAAACAATTAAACTATATGAATCTTACACTTAAGTATCACAGCCCTTTAATGATTTATTAATATTTTTTTCTTCAAAATTCACTATCGTTAAATATATTTTTTTATTAAACCCTAAAAAAAAGAAAAACATCAATGAAATGCCTATTAAAAATTAATATTATTAATAAAAATTTAAAAATGAATTTTTAATATCACATAACAATAATCTCAATAATAACAAATAGTAATAAAAATATAATCCTATAGTAAAAATCACTATTTCTATAAGTATACTCTATAAAAAGTCAATAAGGTTATTTTTATACTACCATCACTTTTAACACATTAGAATAAAATATACATATAAAGACTAATTTCAACTTCAATAATATATATTTTAAAAAATCCATGTTGATATATTCCCCTTATTATTAATTTACTATCGAATAATTATTAATTTTAGTTAATAGTAAATACCATATAATCAACTCAAGAAGTAATATCACAAAAATATTCAATGTTTAAGAAGAAATATAAACGATTTCATTTATTCAACATCCAATGAAAATATTCTTAGATAACCTGTTTTAATGAAATATATTATTTAATAATGTTTGAAATAACTTTATTATATTATCCACATAATCCCTGATAAACATACAAGTGAAAAGGTGTTACTTCAATTGACAGGTTATTACTTTAGAATAGTGAAATTCCATCCCCAGTTTTGGAAATTACAAACAATATTATTTCTATAAACTTTATTAATGGTTATAAATCCATTATAACTCATCCATTTCATTTCTTAATCTAAACTTCCTAGGTATTTCTGTCACCATAAAACCATCATCTTAATACACACTCACAAGGATTATACTCATTAGAAATTGAAGCTACCCAAAAACTCTTAATAGTATATTATATTTGAGTATATTGCCTAAACCATATATTGTGTACTTTCAATATTATAGATATACTAATCATAAAATATAAATTTAATTTATTATCACATGATTATTGTTCCTATACATATAATCCACATGATAATTTCCTCAGAGTATTTTTTACAACGCATGGTCATAGTAGTTCCCCTCTATGATGAGAACCATGATTTGACATGATGATATTATTAATCTTATGTTCTAAGAACAAGATAGTATTCTATATTTGGACACATAACTTGTTTTCTATTAGATTATAGTTCTCATTAAATGATAAATCATTATATCATGAAGATTCACTTGGTAATCTCTATAGGAGGTGGTTATGAGAACATATCCATATGTATAAATTCCACCTATAATTTTTCATTGAATATTACATTTTTTTAATGTGTGAAATAATTATTTGACTTGATATTGTTATTAATTAATATCATGAGTCACATACTTTGATGTATCGATGAATACAATGACAAAATATGATCATGGAGAGGTAGAATAAATTGTGTGCATCACAAGTGATATTACATTAAATAATATGTTAATAGAGGATATTTTACCTCCATTTAAGGACATGAATTAATCATTACCTTTGATTGGAATGGGACTATTAAAATAAAATTTCATGTCCATGATGTATTAATGGTATCATTTATGGTGGTCAAAGAAATAAATCAACTACATAGGATGATTGAAAATGTAAATAACCTTCTTGATTATGTCATATCCTGAAAATTGATTATATTACACAGTGAGAATATATATGTTGTTGTTGTAATTTTTATATTAACTTCTTCCTCTCTATATATGTCTTCATGTGTTTCTATATGATGATATTGGACTTTAAGAAAACCAACCTAATGACATTGAGGAATATTCCTATAGGAGAACACAGGTATTGTTTTCATTTATCAATATACAATTATATTTGGATTTAATAATTTGAATAGATAATAGTCCCAAGAGTGAGGAGTGATATTTATTCTGAAATTTATAGAACACAAATATCTAGTCACAAGTTATATTCAAATTAGAATATATCTGTGAGTTGAATTCTTATTCTCAAGGTAATAAATATTATTGATTATTTTTTAAATAATTATTTATTTCATTATGTGAGTAACAAAAAAAAATGATTTTATCAAAATCATGAACATAATGTTCAATATACATTTGAACATAAAAACATGAACATAATGTTTAAACATCAAAATCATGAGCAATGACATAAAACATGGCAGTAAGTAAGGAATAGATCATAATACAACATCAATCATGATAAAATAGCCTAGAAATAAAACTTGTAATTTTGGAAAAACATTAATCACATGATATGATTTCCATAGTAGCCAAGGCATTGATTCCAAGACTATCTTAGTGGAAAAAGTCCTTTTCTGAATCGAGTTCACTCCTCGTTTCAGTCCTATAACACTGAACCAGATTAACTTACCATTCCAGCCATGTCTATCTCATTAGATATAAATCTTTAACCAATGCATTGGAGGGAGATATAGGTCCCACCCATCTCATAATGAAATTATTTTTACTTGTGCCACAACATAAACATAAATCATTCATCATAACCAAATGAATAAAAATGGGTTTCATAAACATCATCCCATCATAACATAATCCATAAAAAATGGATATCATTTAATCATAAGAAAATTGAAACCATGTAAATCATAGAGAAATTATACTTGAAAAATACATATATTAAATAATTCCATCTTATATGGAAACTGGTTTTGATAAAACACTTGAAATGAATTCTTGAGGAAAATATCCTTTCTTCTTCAATATCATTTTCTTTTCACAAAATGCTATGAAATTTTAAAATAAAAGGATTTTGTTGAAAATAGTAATTAAATATTGTAGAGTAATATTTATGAAAATGAGGTGTTATGAAACTGTAAAAATCTATTCACTCCATATAAGTTAAAAATAACGTTCTTCTCGTACTTTTGTCGGAAAAGTCAAAAAGTACCTCGTATGGTAAACAAAAGAAAGATTCCTTCCATATGATGTGGTAAAAGTTGAAAAGAGTAAAAAGGACTTGAGAAATACATGGATGAAAATTAAACATTTTATGAAAACATTTTGAGAACATATGAAAATGGATAATAATCATAACCCCAGAAAATACTTAAGAATAAACAATCTCAAATAAGAATGAGATTGGAATAATTATCTCTTACCTTATGTCCAATTTCATCCGTATGTGTCCGAGACTCCTGTATAGTGGGTTTAAATATATTATTAACTTGTAACAGAACCATAATAATATTTATTATATCATATATGATTCACTTATGACTTTATATTATCTGTTCATTTGTTAATTACATGTTAAAGCAGTGTTTTGTGTAAAATCGTTTCATTTATTGTCCGTGTTTTGACTTGTAATTATTAATGTCATTACATATATCATGATTACTTAATTTCAGAATATAAAACATGATTTATATATAATATATATTCATAATATACATACATACATATATAGATATATAATATTGATAAAAGGAAATAAATACACAGTTCATGGAGATGGTAAGCCGTACGTACGCATGAACGCTATTTTTCGTTTCCTTATTGAATTGAATGGAATTAAGTATATGAAATAAATATATATATATACATAAATCTAGTATCATAATTATTTCATATATTTCATTATTACTTATTATATATACTTTATAATCATTCTTGAATTGTTAACATGGAAAATGAATCTCATCGCGTCATAGAGACGGTAATACGTACGTACGCACGAACGATAATATCGTTGCCATATTTATTAAATGGAATTTTAGTGGATGATATAATATATTATAATCAGTATGATGTTATAATAATAATATATAGTTATTCTTTACACAATTATACCCATCCAAGTAAGGTGGTGGTGGAAAAACAGATTAGACCACGACGTGGAGACGGTATTCCGTACATACGCATGCGTCGTGATTTCGTTTTCCGTAGGATGGATAGAAGGTGAACTGGGGTTGCTTAATATTTATAATAACATATAATTATATTATTGATACTATTTTTATTAATTTATAATGAAACAAATAAATAAGAATAAGTTGAAGAAGAGAGAAAACTTAAAAAAATCGGTACAATAGATTACCTCTTCCTCGACGCACCTCCTTTAATATTCTTATTAGGGCACTAGAGTTGGTCTTTTGAGAAGACCATAACCTCTATGATATAACTAGATAGGTTGGGAAGAGGAATTTTCTGGGGTTGGCTGAGATTCAAGGCTCGAAAGGTTGTGAATAGAAGAGGGAAGGGGTGCCCATTTTATAAGGGAGGAGAGGGGCACCTTTGCAAAAACATAAAATATTATTTAATAAAAAAATTCATATTCGGTTCATAATAGCTCCAAATTGATTTATTTAGAAGATAATGTAGGTATGTGTCTATATACTCTCAACCAATAGGTTTTAGACATGTTTATGTTACTATTATAACCTTATCATTTAGATTTAACTATAAGTAAAATAATTTAACTTTTACCACGTTTTCTTGTTTTCTTACACTATATGGGTAATAAACATACTATAACAAGCCAGAAAAACCCCAAGTGGTTCATTATTAATATATATAACCTTTTCGAAGTCATTTTTCCAAACCGCATATTTTTATGAATATAATAACAATTAATAATATAATATTTGTTTTAAAAACTAGTTTTTGTCAATTTTGACACTATTTGGTAATTGATTTTTGTGAAAATTATGAAAACATGATTAGTTATAAAAAAGTTAATTAAATCAATAATAACATGTTATGTTAACCTAGAAAATTAGTTAAAATCATAAAAAGTCTAAAATTACATTTATTTGGGTATTTATACCATCAATTATGTTAATATTTTATTAATAAGTTAATTACTGCATCATCATTGTGTCATAAATAAATTGAATCATTTAGTGTCTAAAAATTATAAATAAAATAAAATTATTTAGAAAATAGGTTTATCTTTCTAATTAATATTTATAGTCGAATTTATCTTATGTATATCCCTATATTAAAAATGTTTTAGTTATTAAACTTTGATTTTAACCATTTTAACTCTTCTCTAAATAAAATAATAATAAGTTTCCTAATCTAATCCACGTTTACCTAAAGGGTAATATTTTATTCATAAGGATGTTTTTGGTCTAATTACACTTATCCAATAGAATTAAGACATGTGTTAGGGTAATAAAAATATAATTTTTACCCTTAATTACCCTATTTACTTTTTACATTGGTAAATAAAAGTAAAAAGCTACTATTCACCAAAAATTATTTTTATCTTATTGAACCAAATTTTAATCCATGATATTAACCGTTTCTCTCATATATTCTAAATTCCACTCACAGATGTAGTGAAATTATGTTTTATGTAGATTTTCAAATTCTTCAAGGAGGTGGGTAAAAGAAGTTGAAAAGTTTAATAAAATTTTTATATATCTAAAATTATTATGAAATGACTCAAATGAATTAAATTGAACCTATATAGGTATTATGTATCAATTTTGACCTAAAATAAATTTAAAAAAAATAAATATTTATTTAAATAAAAAGTCGGTTTTTAAATAGTAACCTAGTGTTTTCACTATTCATCAAAAATTGAAAGCTTTCAGAAAAATACGAATAATTCACCCCAGGCTAATTTCGATATTCCAAATCCAAATATGAAGTCCATTTTGAAAGATAAAATTTATAAAGTTTCAAAAATTGGGTATTACTATTCATAACAGCTAGTTCATAATAATATTATAATAATATCTCGTTTAGTTAAACTTGGTATTGCGTACTACACACGCTATCGAAGAAGGTCTTTATTGCGTGTAATGAATGCCATGTCAGGGCTACGTGTAGTGAAATATCCGTTGGGTTTTTCATATAACATAATAAAAACATATTAAAGAAATCTATACTTAATGTTGCGTAAAATAATTTCCACAAAATGAACTTGAAATTGTGTGTAACACGAGCCATGAATAGGGTTGCGTATACTGAAAGCTAATACAGTGTTGCATATAGTACATGCTAATGCTAGTGTAGTGTATAAGAGAATAAATCAATGAAATTAAAAATAATATATCTCATAAAATCTCAGGGTGTAACCTTCTACCCCCCTTAAAATGAATTTCGCCCTCCAAATTCGTCGGGGTTATAAACTGTTTACTACTTGAAAGCTTTATTTGTAAAAACCCACATCGTAAAAGGAATACTAAAACTTAATTTTAAAAATTAAAGTAATAAATCTAATGGTTAGACAGATTAAATCATCACTGGGTTTCCACATAAGAGAACATAGGTGGAAATATGGATATGGAAGAAAAATCTAACCATCAAGTTCTGATGGAGAGTGGTAGAGGACATGGCTATGAAAAAGCCAACAATCACAAATCCATAAATTTATTATGATTTAAGGTACCATCTAATTCATCGGATATAAGGACACTAGGACAACATTTTTGGTTTTCAAGATCATTTCCCCAATGTTTATGAATTTGAATTAGAAGAAATACTTACTTTATTTCGGTACAATATCACCGTTGTTCGTGCCTTGAACAATTTCCACTTAATCTCTTAATGAAATGAAGTTGAATTTGTCATTCTTGAAGTGTTTCCAGATCATTTTATAGAATGATGGGTCATTCCATCTGTCTCAAACAAAAGGTTAACAAAAGTTATAAGTCCATCTTATGGTGAGATTAATTGTATATGGTTCCAAAAATGGACTTACACTTCATCTATCATAGTGATTAATAAAATAAACTAGTTCCTACTAACCAGGGACTTCCTGTAGGCCAGTGGTATGCGATAAAGGCATGTCTCACTTCGGTTGTGGGTTCGATTCCCACATCCTTGTCCGACGCGATGAGTTGTCACCCGTCCTGCAGGTTGTCCTTTTTCTAATACTACATTATTATAACATTCCATCAATAATATAGAAAAAGTTCTATCCATAAACAATACTAACTTATGTCCAACATAATCCATTCCAATCTTTATTCTTATCTAAAATACTTTTATCCTATCTTATAGTATAAAGAGAATGATTACTGTAAATGTCATCAAACAAGCATGTGAATACCATCATTTATCCCCCATATATCATATGATATATATTCGTGGCCAGATTACAAACATTTGAATATCTTAATCATGTATTCTCTTGAAAAATGAATACCCATTGAACCTTGGTGAAAACATGAATGCTGTCAAAAGTTAACTCTTTCCACATACTAAAATCCCAAAATTTCTATATACTCAAACCCTGATATCAGTCATGAGATCATATCATTTTCTTTTTATCCATTCATTATACGCATATCATCTTCTTTCCAAAAATATTTCAATCACTTTTCATGGTTACCGATACCATATAATTATTGAAAACCAACACATAGATATTCCAAAATTCCACGATACCATAAATGAGATTCCATGATACTATTTTGAAATCCCATTACGTAAACACTTAATCATTCCACAACATCATTTTCATACTCAACATCACAAATAGTGATCGCATGTGACTTCCCATTATCATTTTCCTTAATATTTTTCTTACATTGATCATCATTAACCCTTGGATTAGGGTATTGATTAACATAATGCCCCATTCCCTTGCACATGAACCATTGAAGTGTTGGTAGTGTGTTCTCAGTATTCTTTTCTTTATTCACATCATTAGAAACACTTTTTCCATTACTTCGACACTCAGCTACTCGATGGCCTTAATTTCCACACTTAAAACATTTTCTAGTCCCTTTAAGACAATCCCCACCATGCTTTTTTCCACACTTTGAGCATAAATAAACATTCATCTCCTTTTCACCATTATTCTGAGATTTCTCCTTGAACTCCATATTTCGTATCTTGTCAAAACCATGATATGGATATGTTACAGGATCTTCCAGTTCTACCATGATTTCACAACGCACAATTTCTTCATAGCTAATGAAGTCTCTTATAGCTAATCCTCTTCGAAGACTTGGTTTTAAGACACTGAAGAATCGATCAACTTTACTTTCATGTTGGATGATAATGCTAGATGACTACCTTGAAAGTCTTGTAAAATTTTCTTCGTATATACCAACAGATTCATCATCCTTCTACTTAAGCTCAAGGAACTATTTTTCCATCTTTTTTAGAATAATATGAGGGAAGTACTTATTGAAAAACAAGTTCTTGAACTCATCCCATTCCATGAATTCAATTTCATCTTGGGGCCTTGTATTCTTAATTAGAGTCCACCATTGATCTGCTTCACCTTTTAAACGGTAAATAGCCAAAATGAATTTTTCATGTTCCGAACATAGAAGTATGGAAAATATCTTTTCAATGGTACTGATCCATTGTTCAGTGACAAGTGGATCAGAAGACCCACTATAAGAAGGTGGATGTTGCCTCATGAAGGACTCAATATAATATTGTTCCCTCATCCGCTCATTTGGATGTCCAGAATGATTCATAGCTTGTGTAAGTATAGAAAAACGATTTTGCACTCCATCTCCCATGGAATTGGTTTTTTCAGTTGGATAATCATTTCATTGTCCATTACATTGATCAACATGGTTCTTTCGGGTTCCAGCTATCGTCTAAAACCCAAAAATAACAGCATGAGAGGCAAAAATCATGCTAGAAAAAACAACATAATAAAGGGGGAGTACCTTCAATATCTAACATCTTAGGTTTAATTCTAATATCATTAGAGAAATTCTAGGACTATAACCTATACGTATACATAACCTTAGAAACATCCCTAGACATACCTTAGAAATATCTCTAGGGATCTCACTAAAGTTTTCACATCCTAGTTTCCAAAGGCTAACTAAACCTTTCCTCTAATACCAACTGTAGAGACCCAAAGCTTGACATGCATATACATTACTTTACTTTTGAGGAATACTTAATAAATAACAAAACCAAACTCATAAGGACCATAATGGTATAGTGTCTTTGGAAACTCAGAACATAATCTTCTAATCGTGGTGAAAGATCTTCAACATCTCCTATAAAGATCTTCCCCTTTTGTTTTCTTACCTAAAATTTTTCTATATATCCTGGGGAAAAGAAAACATATAAATGGTGAGCTCAAATTCTTATTAAGGGTAATCATGGAAAAAATAAAACAAACCATATACATTTGAACATAAAAATATGAACATAATGTTTAAACATCAAAATCTTGAGCAATGACAAAAAACATGGCAGTACGTAAGGCATAGATCATAATAGAACATCAATCATCATAAAATATCTTAGAAATAAAACTTATAATTGTGGAAAATCATTAATAACATGATAAGATTTCCATAGTATCCATGGAATTGCTTCCAAGACCATCTTAGTGGACAAAGTCCCATTCTGAATTGAGTTCACTCCCCGTTTCAGTCCTGTAACACTGACCTGGAATAACTTACCATTCCATCCATGTCTATCTCATGTGATATAAATATTTACCCAATGCATTGGAGGTATATATAGGTCCCACCCATATCATAATGAAATCATTCTTACTTGTGCCACAACATAAACATAAATCATTCATCATAACCCAAAGAATAAAAAATGGGTTTCATAAAAACCATCCCATCATAACATAATCCATACAAAAAAATGGATATCATTTCATCATAAGAAAATTGAAACCATGTAAATCAAAGAAAAATTATACTTGAAACATACATATATGAAACAATTCCATCTTTTATGGAAAGTGGTTTTGATAAAACACTTGAAATGAATTCTTGAAGAAAATATCATTTCTTCTTCAAAATCATTTTCTTTTCACAAAATTCCATGAGATTTTAAAAGAAAAGGATTTTTTTGAAAATAGAAATTAAATCATATAGATTAATATTCATGTAAATGAGGTGTTATGAAACCATAAAAATCCATTCACGACGTATAAGTTAAAAATAACATTCTTCTCGTACTTTTGTTGGAAAAGTAAAAAAGTTCCTCGTATGGTAAACAAAAGAAAGATTCCTTCCATACGATGTGGTAAATTTTGAAAAGGGTAAAAATGAATTTAAACATACATGGTAGAAAATTAAACATTTTATGAAAACATTTTGAGAACATATGGACATGGATAATATTCATAACCCCAGTAAATTCTTACGAATAAACAATCAGGGATAAGAATGAGATTGGAATAATTATCCCTTACCTTATGTCCACTTTCGTCCGTATGTGTCCAAGACTCTTGTATAGTGGGTATAAATATATTATTAACTTTTAATAGAACCATAATAATATATATTATATCATATATTATTCACTTATGACATTATATGATCCGTTCATTTGTCAATTCCATGTTAAAGCTGCGTTTTGGGTAAAATTGTTTCATTTATCGTCCGTGTTTTGACTTGTAATTATTAATATAATTACATATATCATGATTAATTAATATTATAATATAGAACATGATTTATATATAATATATATTCATAATATACATATATATATAATATTGATAAATGGAAATAAATACACCGTTCATGGAGACGGTAGGCCGTATGTACGCATGAACGCTGTTTTTCGTTTCCTTATTGAATTGAATGAAATTAAGTAGATGAAATACATATATATATATATACATAAATCCAGTAGCATAATTATGTCATATAAGTCGTGATTACTTATTATATATACTTTATATTCATTCTTGAATTGTTAACTTGGAAAATGAATCTCATCGCGTCGTGGAGACGGTAATCCATACGTACGCACAAGAGATGATATCTTTCCCATATTTATTGAATGAAATTGTACTGGATGATATAATATCTTAGAATCAGTATGATGTTATAATAATCATATATAGTTATTCTTTACACTATTATACCCATCCAAGTAAGGTGGTGGTGGAAAAACAGATTACACCACAGCGTGGAGATGGTATTCCGTACGTACGCACACGCGGTGATTTCATTTTCCGTAGGATGGATCGAAGGTGAAATGGGGTTGTTTCATATTTATAATAATGTATCAGTATATTATTGATACTGATGCTATTAATATATAATGAAACAACTAAATAAGAAGAAGTTGAAGAAGAAGAAAAAACTTCAAAGAATCGGTAGAAGAGATTACCTCTTCCTCGACACACCTCCTTTAAACTTCTTATTAGGGCACTAGAGTTGATCTTTTGAGAATACCAGAACCTCTATGATATAACTAGATATGTTGGGAAGAGTAATTAGCAGGGTTTGGCTGAGATTCAAGGCTCAAAATGGTGTGAAGAGAAGAGGGAAGGGGTGCCCTTTTTATGAGGGAGGAGAGGGGAACCTTCGAAAAAACATAAAATATTATTTTATAATAAAGTAATATTCGGTTTATAATAGCTCCAAATTGATGTATTTCGAAGGTAAAGTGGGGATGGGTCGAAATCCTCTCAGACAATAGGTTTCAGGCAGGTTTAGGTTACTATTTTAACCTTATCATTTAGATTTAACTATAAGTTAAATAATTTAACTTTTACAGTGTCTTCTTGTTTTCTTACACTATATGGTTAATAAACATACTATAAAAAGCCAAACGAACCCCAAGTGGTTCAGTATTAATATATATATATCCTTATATAATGCATTTGGCCAATCCTTATATTTTTAAGAATATAATAACAATTAATAATATAATATTTTTTTAAAAACTATTTTATGTCAATTTTGACACTATTTGGTAATTGATTTTTGTGAAAATTATAAAAACATGATTAGTTAGAAAAAATTTAATTGAATTAATACTAGCATGTTATATTAACCTAGAAAATTATTTTGATTCCTAAAAACTATCAAATTACATTTATTTGGGTATTTATAACATCAATTATGTTATTATTTTATTAATATGGTAATTACGGCATCGTCATTGTGTCATAATTAACATTAATCATTTAATGTCTAAAAATTATAAATAAAATACCATTATTTAGGAAATCATTTATATCTCTATAATGAATATTTATAGTCTAATTTATCTTATGTATAACCATATATTAAAAATGTTTTAGTTATTAAACATCGATTTTAACCATTTTAACTCTTCCTTAAATAAAATAATAATAAGTGTCCTAATCTAATACAAGTGGACCTAAAGGTTAATATTTAATTCCTAAGGTTGTCTTTGGTATAATTAAACTTATGTAATATAATTATGACATGTTTTAGGGTAATAATAATGTAATTTTTACCCTTAATTACCCTATTTACTTTTAACAGTGGTAAATAAAAGTAAAAAGTTACTATTGACAAAAAATTATTTTCATCTAATTGAACCACATTTTAGTCCTTGATATTAACTATGTCACTTGGATTTTTGAAATTCCACTCATAGAAGCGGTAAAATTAAGTATTTTTTTAAGATTTCAAAAAGCTCCTAGGAGGTAGGTAAAAGACGGTGAAAAGTTCAATAAAATTTTTAGATATCGAAAATTATTATAAAATGAATCCAATGAAATAAATTGAAATTATATAGGTATTATGTATCAATTTTGACAAAAAATAAGTATAAATAAAATAAATAATTATTTCAATAAAAATACAGTTTTAAACTATGACTCATTGTTTTTGCATTATTCATCAAAAATTGAAAGTTTTTAGAAAAATACCAAAAATTCACCCTAGGCTAATTTCGATATTCTGAATCCAAAAATGAAGTCCATTTAGAAAAATAAAATTCATAAAATTTCAAAAATTGTGTATTACTATTCATAACGTCTTGTTCATAAGAATATTATAATAATATCTCGTTTAGTGAAACTCGGTACTGCGTACTTCACGCACTATTAAGGAAGGTCTTGATTCCATGTAATGCAAGCCAAGTCAATGTTGTGTGTACTGAAAGCTTCGTTTGGTGTTGTGTATAACATAATAAAAACATATTAAACAAAATCTATACTTAATGTTGCGTAAAATAATTTCAACAAAATGAACTTGAAATTGTTTGTAACACAAGCAAAGAATAGTGTTGTGTATACTGCATGCTAATACGGTGTTGCGTATAGTACAATCTAATGCTGGTGTAGTGTGTAATAAAAGGCATCAATGAAAATAAAAATAATATATCTCATAAAATCTTGGGGTGTTACAAAGGTATTAATTTGTTGTCCACCATGAAGGGAATGAATAAAATTAATCATTTTACAAGGAGAAGTGAGGTCCCATGTGACCAGGAATAACCCAAGTAATCAATTTCATATTCAAAATTTGGGTGGTTATTCCATGCCCACTATGAAGTTTTTTTGGGACTCACCACAAGGCCTCTATTCTAGGAAAATAGTCTTCCAGATTCATCTATAAATAACCCACACCTACATTAATTTTAATATATTATAGAGTTGTGGAGAAGTTTTTTAAGATATATCTAACACTTTGGGAAGTTAAAAACTCCTCACTATTCATTCATGAAGTAATTTTAAGAAAAATCTTGAGTTAAGGATCCAATAAATAAGGCGACTACGGCTTTATAAATGATATCATTCGTGAATCCCATATAAAAACTCTTTAGAAGGTCCCTATATGGGAAAATCCCATAAAATAATTTAATATAAGGAGTCTTGTGTATGAACCATCAAAAATCCTCCTTTAATATATTCCCTATACAGATTTACCATTTCATGTATCGTTCCTCATATGTGAACTGGATACTTTAAAGGTACCCATCAACTGGTTCATAATTCCTCTAGCCTATTTATAATTGATTACCATTTTAGTAACCTCATAAGGAACTAAGAAAATGGGAAAATGTAACTCTTCAATTTACTATTCTTGGCCCATGTCACTTAACATTATACATCAACCCAAAAGACCTATATCACATTATTTTTTGAAGATCAAAACCACAAAAAGGTCAAAATTCATCATCCTCCCAAACCCCCCAATATACCTGATTGTATTGTTGGTAATGTTAGATTTACCTCAGGGATCATGTACCTTTAATAAAGGATGGATCATTAATTATTTCACAAGATAGGTAGAATCCTCAGGGTGGTCACAGTCTTGTATTCCCTTGACAATGTGGTTCCCTATCATGAGGGCATAGAGTGGTCTCCCTTGACTCAATATTCTCATAATACTATTGATTTTATTCGAAAATCTATGTGAAATTGGGCGTCCTAAATAGGTTTAATCCCTAACCATGTTCCCCATGATTATCTAATCACCAATAAACACAAATGAGAGTGGGGAACCAGTATTGGAAAATATATACACATGAGTAAACTACACTATTTCTCTCCCAATTCTTATGAAATACCATTGGTAGCCCTTGGTTTAAGTCCCAGACATATATCATTGATTATCATATGAAATATATTGGATAAATATTATGTTTAATCCCTAAAAAATCATACCCTAACTAATTATTTTATCCCAATGATTCAGTAGTGATCAACACCCTATATGGTAGTGTCAATGTATATACCCCAGTCAATTTCTTATTGTATCCCTTTTAATAATGTTGAAATACAAGTTTCCTGACATAAAACTACATGAAAACATCTATACAAAATGATCTTAAATTTTATGCTATGAAAGTTTCAAATGAACTTATTCAATGAAACATAAACTATAGAGTATTTGATTCCTATTTTAGATGAGTATGTAGGATACCTACATGAGGATTAAACCAAACATACCAATCACATAAATCTTCCCTCCTTGGGTTAAAATCCATATGATCCTACAAGTTCATTTGGAAGGTCTATATTCCTTTTTAATCCATCTCCATGGGGATATTACCCTCATGAAATTTTCCAATTCCAACTCATAAAGATATACTCTATGTGAGACCAAATTCCCATATCATGGGGATATATTCCCCCACATACTTTCTTATAAGTCTATATTCGTAATGATAAAATATTTCACTTGGTGGAACATATCCCCAATATAACAGTCAACCCCATATTCCATGAGTCCATATTTATCAAGAACCAAAACCATCCTCATTTGGCTATATTATATTTCAGATAATCTAGAAAGGGTCTATCATGCATAAGTCCCACACCAACCATTGCTAGGAACCTTTATCCAAGAATCCCATTTCATATTACTTTAAACTAATTAGAATTTTTCATTGTCACATGACCTTAAATAGTATCATGATGTTCCTTGTCACATGACCATAAATAGTAAAATGTGCCTCATTAAAGAGAACCATCCAACCTGGGATCTAATTACCTTTATAAGGATATTCAAGAATCATTTTACATATTCTCGATTCCAACAATATAACACCCACCACATATGTGGATGAAAATTAATTCAAAGTTCCCAGCTAAGTGGACTTAAACTAAATAATTACTAATTAATATGATGGAATGATATAGATCCTCTAATACATATAGATGTTTACTTACATACATGTTAATGAACAATCACTGGCACATGTGTAAATAGTGCCACACTTGGATTTGATAAGGATTCATGAATATGACATAAATCTATAAGAGATTACATGTGTAAGAAATAATTTCCCCTTAAAAAGTTGAATATTAGACTCACCTCCCATCCTCTAAACTAGTGCATATTCAAAAGCGTCTCACGTAAATTTTTAGTGACTACATTCCTTTGAAAAGACATTTAAAGTGACCGAAAAATCTCATGAGACTTACATCAGGGTATTCATTGGGGAATTATGGTGAACATGACATGACTCCTTTAACCATGAATGTTACTAATCAAACATGCTTTACATTATAACAGTACAATAATGGGGTTTCTTGTTTGTGGAATTATCAGGTTACATGAACCCCCTTAGAGATACCCCATTGATATAAAGGCAAGGAATAATCATCGAGGAGAAGTAAAAATGACTCAACCATTGTAGGGGATGAATCTCCGATGATACATTGAATATCATCACCAACAAATCATCTCTAGTGACAAGTAATTAATGCACTTTGAAGGGAGTTCCATCAGAAAAATATAATCCCAAATTTAGAGGAAACTCAATAGACACTTGAGGTGATAATGCCTCATAGATCACCATATCATAAGAAGACTAAAATGAAGCTATTGGTTCCAACCACCACTTCCAATTACACCAGGAGTCTGTATCTAGAGTATAATATCTCTAACCTACCTTACCCCATGAAGGTGGAGGGGATCACCATTGAATATAAATCTATACAAGAGCCACTCATTAAGGATACACCTTATTGATATCATAAAGTCCAACACCATGCATCCTAAACTCTTAAGAGAATATTGAAGATGTCTCTTTGAAAACCTAGGCCCATTTAATATATCCAAGTTCGTCTAGAGATTATAATTAAGTGATTTGAAAGGGAGGGGAATATAACCATATTTTTGTTTCCAAAGAGGATGACTTAGAGCCCAACCAACCCACACATTAGGAGTGGAATCGTAGTCCCACTCATCTCTAACAAGTATACCAGTATGTTTTGCAAATGATTAAGGATGCTTGTTGGTTCATCCCTAAGTCATATTTGGAGTATGAATATATTTAATCTTCCCTTGGTAGTGTTCTCATCAGCATACTACAATGAGGATATATGAACATAAGTGGGAAAATATTCTCCCACCAACACAAGAATATTATCAATACATTTCAACAACTAATAGGGTAAGATTATATTCCTAAACCCATTATCATGTAATCACATTGACACATTCTGAAAGCTACATCCTATGAGTGGGAACACATCCCCACTCTAATTTAGGAGGATTGTTTGAATATTCTAGTCTGTAATTATGACTAAGGGTGGGATTATTTCCCCATATCCATATATTTTTTATATATTTAGATGTGTTTAACAAGGGATATTCCTATATTCCTCTTACTAATATAATAGTATAGAATTAAAAACACACTCTTGTTTCCGACAAGGATAACTATCAGTATATTGTTATAGGAATATAATAGTGGGAAAAAATATCCACATCAATTCAAGAGGACTTCTTGTATATTTTAGAAGAGGCTCAAATTAAGGAACACATTCTTACCCCCTGTAGTATGAGGAAAACTGATATCTTATCTTGGAGGATACCAAAAGGATGGCTCACATTCGCACTTGGTTCAAATATACCCATCAAAATATTATAAGAAATAATAAAGGACATTCCCATATTCCTATATACCATGAAGGGGAATATATACTAACTCCAATGATGACATGTGAACCACCCAACATTACTCCCACTTAAGAAGGCGTGCAATCTACACCATGGATCTAATATAAAAGGATACCTCCCTAATGATATCTTGTAAAAAAAGAGTAGGATCATATTTTTTAATTTATCAAAACTTATATCCCGAAGCCCCTACATCACCAATCATTTATAGCTTAAGAGTCTACCGACTCATCACCTATAAGTGAGATATTCCTTAGTCAAATTGGTTTTCCATATGACATTCTGATTACTAAATCCATATTCTCTCCCTATATAACCTTCCATGAAGGTACTCCCTATGGAAACAGTAATATCAATGATGGGAACCATTCCCATAATACTAGTTGTTAAATTCATCTTAATAGAAAGAAGATTAGTAGGTAAGGAGGTCATTCCCTTACCATCCCACTAATTAGTTATCATGAATGCCCTGTTTATAATGAAAATTCATCCCGAAAATAAGGTCATATATCTTTAAATATACTTTGATAACACCCTCATACCAAGTGGAACATTAAGGAATGAGGCTTGTTACACCCATAACCTTGATGACCACCTATGATATTTCAACCATTTTAAGAAGTGGTTTGGGGAGATGGTTATTATCACTACCACCACCACAAAATACATTTATGGATTGTCTAAAAGTGTTTTTATAAGTCAAAAACCTCTAAAAAAAGTGACTAGAAGATGAAATTTACTGGCTAATCAGGTGGTATGGTGTTCTCCCAAAGAGGATGAAGAAAATATAGATATGTAGAAATAATTTAAAAGAATAATTTCCAAATAATATTTTATCACTTTTCTAACCACTAATATAACATTATGATTATTTTAAAAGATAATTTCATGAATATATAATATTAAAGATTATTGGAAACTATCCATTATAAAAAATCCTAGAATTAGACATACAAGGGTAATAACAACCATCTCAAGGTGACAAGTATACGTTTCCACAAAATTAAATTTTCTGCATTATCTATTTATCAAAACCAATGATTATATAATCACTTAAATATAATCTAGCATTATTTTTCCATAGTATTATGGTACTTTTAAAAATGATCTTTGATGACCCATACTGTGTGCATATGGAGGGATGTGGTCATTACATATAATTTTACTTTACTTAATTTTATAGTTAATAGAGTCCACCAAAAATGATATCCTACAATGTTAATACTATATGAGAATCCTCAAGACTAGATTTTTCATATTCTAGTTCTCATGTCTGAAAAAATCATAAAAAATTATAAAATAGTGAAGTGACATGACTAGTGTGTATGATCAATTGATAAACAAACACATTATGTTTTCAAAAAGGTTATATGACTTTCCTAACTGAGAAGGAAATACTTCACAACCATAGGGAAAAATAGAGAGCTAAGTATATCATATTATAAATGTGCACTACATCCTACCAAATCCTATTTGAATGCACGAAAAATCTGAAATACAGTGCTAGAAGCCACTTTGGTAGCTGTCGAAGAATATCCCCATTATAAAGAAATATGATTAACATACTTGGATATTACATCATTTTAAAAGAATATTTAGTGTTTTTCTAAAATACATTCCCATGGACCATAATAGTTTAGTGTATATGGAATCATGGAAATAAAATCTTCTATCCTGATGAAAGATCACAAACATCTCCCATAAAGCTCTTCACTATAAGCAATTCCCCCTAAAACCATTCATCATACCCTGGAGAAAGGAAACATAAGAAATGGGTGAGCATAAATATTCAGTATCTGTATGAGATGGACACATGTATGAATAAACATGGAAATAGTAGTATGATAACATGGTCGTAACCTTAGGAAATCATAATCGACATATCAACGGTGAAAAACATGAGCTATGGGATAAGGCATGTTACTTCATAAAAAATGAATCATAAAGAAGTAAGCATCATGAGCCATAGAATCATAACTATGGAATAAGACATGGGATTTATGGAATGCATATAAGAATAGAAACTTTTATGTCAGGGATACCTGCCGTGATCTTTATAACATTTTAGGCTTGAGCTACGACCTGTATAACAACTTTTTTCTTAGGCTAGCAAACTGTGTACCCACTTTATTTTAGGTTTGTGAAAAAACCCATGTACCTTCTTATTTTCGGTCTTGGTCTACTACTGATGTACCATTTTTCATTTAGGCTTGGTCTATAACCTATACAACCTATTTCATTTTACTCATGGGTTATAACCCAAACACCCTCATTATTTTCATTCTTGAGCTACAACCCAAAAACCCTCTTTTACTTTTTGGCTTGGGATATAACCCGTGTACCCTTTGAGCCCATATAAAACATATCATTACCCAATGCATTGAATGGATATATAGTTCCCACCCATATCATAGTAAAATCATCCACACATGTCCCATAAGATGATAAAAATATCATCATAAGATGACCCATAAGAAGATATAGGTATTATAAACATAAATACTTACCCATAAAATGAAATGATAATAATTAAAATTTCATCACATAATAACCTATGGAAAAGAGATAGGATTAATAAGAATTTCATCGAAGCTTATACCGTGAAAGGAAAACCGATTTCATAAACATATAACCTGTGAAAGAGAAAGATGATTCTTAAAGACCGTGACATTAAGTGTGACCCAATCATAGAAATTATATGATTGGAACCATTAGGGAAATTTCCAAAATGTTCATGTGTAACATCAATAGAAGTCATAGTAGATGGAAAATAGTTTTGAAATATCTTTCAAGAATGTTTTTTGAGGAAAATATCTTTTCTTCTTGGAAAATGTCATGTTAATACATAAGACAATTTGAAAATAATATTCTTAAAAAACCCTTCAGAACCTATAAATAAGACATGAATCAAATTTGAAAATATTTTTCCTTGAAAATTAATTTGTAAAACAAATTCATAAAGAATAACATTTTAAAAATGAAAAGGAATCTTCAATGGAATGCTGGTGGGTAAATCAGTACATGTCATATGAAGTCAAAAATAAATTCATTTTTCACAGTAATAAGGTTAGATGGAATTCCATGTTTGGAAAGTGATTAAAAAATTCCAATGATGATATTACTAAAAGGAAAAAGGGTATAAATATCTTTAAAATCATATTTGATAATGGAATAATATTCTTAGAACCCCTTTTTTAAAAACATAGATTTCTGTTTGAAGAAAGGGTAAAGTTGAGCTTTCCTAAAAACACATTCCTAAATATGGTATGTTAAAAGGAGTAGAACATGGTACTAATACATGATTATATCATGAAATAACATATGATAAAAAAAATCAGGGATATATACGAGATATGGATCATAATATTTCATCAACGGAATCAATCACATAAAAAATCTCAGAAAGTGATAAGATTGTCTCAATAAACTCTTAAAACTCGGTAACATGAGATCGTACACTCCATATAAAAACATTAAATTACATTAATCTTAATATATCAATAAAATAATTATATTCATGATATAAAATTTAAAATATAAGTATATAAACCTCAAATAAGAGTTTAGGTTAATAATAAACCATGAACCTCAAAGAAGGCAAGTTGAGACAAAACAGTTTTACCTATTTCGTAACATTGGAATACTAAAACCCATAGAATAAGGCTAATAAAATGTGAATGTGAATACATAAATTTTTTATTAAAAGATACATATAATAAAATCATTATAATTACATACACTACATAAGTGGTAAGTGTGGAAGAAATAGCTTTTATCTCAAAGAAATTAAAAGTGAGATGAAATCCCCGTACCTAGTGTCTTGACTCTCTCCATACTCATAAAATCATCATGTATAATAAATATTATCTATTTATACATATATAAAATAATAATATTCATATATTTATTAACATATATGTTTTTATTATTACCTTATATTACCCTCTTGTTTATAATCCTATATTAAAGTTTCACTTCAGGTAATATTTTATTTGTTCTTCACATGTGTCTTAGTTTTTTATATCACTAGTCCATATAATTATATCATGATTTTAGAATTTATATCATAGTATATATATTATTAATATAAATTATATTTATTTTATAATAATTTATAGCATATATATGTACGAAATGGAATACACCGTTCTTAGAGACGGTAAGCCGTACAAACGCATGAATGCTGTTTCCATTTTTATTATCGTACTGAAAGGAAGTATGAAAATGAAATATTTATATATATATAAGTATTAAATTATCATTAATATATAATAAATATCATATATGTTCATTCTATCCTTCCTTAATTCATTCTTTGTGGTGTGTGAATGAAAAACATCGCTTTGAGGGGGCAGTAGTCGACACTTCCTCAGACGCGATTATCGTATAAACAACAAATGGAAGGTAAAAAGATTTTTTTCATAAAATTAATAAATAAACATAAAGATATAATAAATATAATATATTTAATATATTAATATAGTATCCATCATAATGGTGACCATGATTGGTGGTAAAGGAGAAATAAACAATTATCGCTTCGAGAGGCACTAGTTTGCGGTACACAGAAACATCCTTTTGAACATTAATTAGATGGAGGTGTGTGTATGATTAGGTAAGAATATATTCATAAAAACATCCTAGTATATATAGGATACTGGTTTTTTCACTCAATAATGGAATATAGAAAGTTTATGGGGTGAATAATAGAAATAAATAATATGAGCATGAGAGAAGGTGTTACCTCTAAATTGGGTAACTCCTTTTGGTTAGTGCCCAAAGGATTCCATGAGAATATTTATTCCCAAATATAGGATTCATGGTAGAAGAGATTATTTTTTTGAGTCTAATTGGTATGATCATGGATGAACGTAAATGGTTTGATACGTACGATGAATGGGTGGAGGTGGTAGACATTTATATAGAAGGAAAAGGACTTACGTGGTTTTTTATAAACAAATTTGGTGTGCACAAGTTATTGCCTAAAAATGTCAGAAAGAACCATAGAAACTCAATACTGGAAGGTTTATGGCCGAAATATGGAATGAAAATGTGTTTTGAACTACTATCTAGGTCATCTGTGCCCTTAATTTTAAGGATTGGTCCCTACTTATGCTTAATTTGCCCTTAACCGCTATGATTAATTCTAATCACTTTTACAAATCATTTTGGTAAAAAATTAATGTGGTCTTATTAGAATCCAAATATCCATCTAAATACAATGGTTCATGTCTTTATTTAAAATTACAGTCACTGAAGTTACACAATTATTATAAGTGTGAATCCCATAGATGAGACGAAAGGACGAAGGGTTTTATAGTAGAAAAAAGTTCAAAATTTTGATAAGAATTTTTTTTATTCTCAGTCAAAGTGAAGTTGATACTAATGAATTTAATTGTTTTAGGATATATAATATTCATCTAATGTGACCTTAAAAAATATTTAAAATATCATTTAGCAGTAGTAGTTAATTAGAAAAAAATAATTTTTTAAATAAAAAAGAAGTACTTTTCACTATTCATAAAAAAAATGTTTCTCAGAAAAATCCCTAAAAGCACCCTAGTATAGTTTTGAAATTTTAAATTCAATAAATGTTGTTTATTTTATGTAATAAACTTTCTAAATGTGTATAAAGTTACTTATATTATTAAAAGTTATTTCTTCTAGAAAACAATATTTTTAACACAAATGGACTTTACCAAAAATATTATATTTCATTATCAATATTTTTTATTTATATAAAACAAAAATATTTGAAAATTAGTTATTAATAATTTTAATTTAAAGGTTATAATTTTCTTATTTTAATAATTACAAAAATATAAAGATATGTTTCATAGAAACACAATCTTGCGTGTATCGTATGCCAAGTTGGTGTTGTTTGTTGCGCAAGAGAAGTTGGTATTGCATGTGAAAGGAATGTTTGAAATAGTCTATTAAAATATATATATATATATATATATTGAACTATCTACAGTTTCATGTGAAATGAAAAATATTAAAAAGTTAATTTAATTAGAAATCACTAATTTCCAAAATCTCGGGGTTTCACTGCCATCCAATAAGGATATGGGTATTTTTACCACTACCACCGCACCAGTTTTCATAGATTCCTTCATGACATGAGGTAGTTAGGGAAATGGAATCAATTCTACTAAACCCATTAAAAATAGGTTCTTTTTTTACCATTTCTTCCCAATAAAATAAAGATGGTCTTTTCTAGACTGGGAGGTAACCTATGAAAACTAGTGTTCCACTATTCCTACTACTATGAAACAAAACTATATCATTTGGGGAACAATTTTTAAGGATGGTTTGAGAATACCTCCTGATCCCATAGGTTTCTCCTTAAGAAATATAAGAAGGTATGATTAAATTCCACAATGGTTATAAGTAGAAGTGACCAATTAAGAATGAAAATATAATAGATGATCATAATTTTTATTTTCAGGACATCATAAGGAATGAACACAAAATCTATTATTCTTATAGAGATAATAATTATATTCACTACACGCTATATTAATCATCTAATTTCATCATTTCTAATATGATATATTATAATGGCTAAGACACATATTAAAAGGGATATGATAAAGAATAATTTTCCCCAAACCAAGTTAAAAATAAAATATATGGGGTCAGTTTGTGTACCCGACATCAATGAAGGGCTTAGAACCTCACATATTTGAATATTAAATCTCATCCTACTCGACATTCTTTGGTTGATAATAAAATAAAACACATGGAAATATCCTACACACCACATAAGGGGGTTGAAATTAACTCTACTAAGGATAAGTTAACACAATATGAAGTTAATATTGAGAAATTGAAAAGATCAAATTAAAAATTATATTGGTACTTTATCACCATAGAGTACAAAATTCAATATTAGGTAGATGTTTGTCCTACCAGAAGCCCCCTTTAACAAGAGGGGGTTACCGAGCCTATAAGAGTGACTTCAAATCATTATGTTGTATTTATGAAATAATCAACTAGTTTACTTTAAATTTTTTTTGATAATGATAGAGATATTCCACTATTGGAATATTATTTTCCATAATTTTGTGAATTAATCTAATTCCTACAAAAATTGGGTGTCAAAAATATGTATACATAGTACAACATCTTCAATTTCTCATGTTATCCATGTTTCGACCTTATATCAAGAACCATTTACTTTAGATATTCTTATCTCCATCGAGTATTTTCCCACCCAATTAGAATCCATTAAATTATATACTATTCCATTAAAACTATAGTGGGAATCACATCGTGGATGAGTAGATTTTACTACCCCCTCAACCAAATTATGGATTCCCACTTTATGAAACATTAATTAAAGAAGAGATCTATAAAAACATCTGACACATTTTGTGTCCTAGTGTGGCTGTTTAATGGGAAAAATTGATCATTAATAGGCACCGAGACATTTATATTTTATTAATAACCTACAGTGTCCAATGTCTATTTGGAATTATATTTTTTCTATTTGATTCATCACATGTTATAATGTTCTTTATCATAAGTTCCTCTATAAATTCATATTTATTATTTAGAAAATGATGATTATTGATATCTATAATTGAAAGAAGCATTGATGTGAGATAGTCTGGGATTTCATAACCAAATTAAAGGTTCTAACATACTCTACCTATATTAATCTCCTATAGAAGAATCTACTTGGGACATTATAGAGAATATCCATGAAGAGTTGTAGACACCATCAATCAATGTAATGTACCCAAGAGAATATTAAGTGTTTATATCCACGACATGGTTCCTAGAGGATTCCATCCAATTAAATGAATAAAAATCTCAACTATAACTTTTACTTAAAGTAGAAGGACTTGTTAAGATGAAAAGGCTTATATTATTCGTAAACTAGAATGGAATACCACTATTGTACCATTATGAGCTTAATACCAACTGATGCCTCCTATAGAGCAACAAAAATGAGAACATATCCCTATTATAGAGGCAAGGGAAAAGAGAGGACACCAATTATATAAGGATTGAAGAAACAATATATACTATTTTTGAAAATTGAATGTTCTTGAAGACTTTAACAAAACTAGGGAAGAAACATTAATCATTTTTATTGAGGATAGTAATCCCGATGAAGTTTCCCACAATGTCTATCCTAACTATATCCATTACCACCGACTGTTGGGACAGAACATTCAATATTGATTCATATTTAAATAATTTATCTAGATAATAATTTATTTTTGAAAAATACTGATGAGTAATAAATCGGTATAGGTATCCTATGTTTCCACAATGTAAACTAAAGAATAATATGTTTGGGAAAAAGTCCCATCCATACATGAACAAAAGTCCAATTATTAAATGACTCAAAACACTGTATGTTGAGCTAATTAATTTTTTACTAAACAACTAAATATATTGAATGTGACCAAAATTAACACTACATCATCCAAATCTATTCCTTCAAATCCATCCTCTAAAGTTAGGCATATTCAGTTATTGTAAAACAATGTCTAAGAGGATGAATTTTGAAAAAATTATAAACTGATACGGACCCTCATGAATGTTTTACCACCATAATTGGGAGGAAAAGAACTAACCCAATCAAAGTAAACTCTATTTAGATATAAAATCACATATCAACTCTACAAATTGAATTCCCATGAATGATCCCATATTATATAATGAAGATAAATGTGTACCCATGTTCCTCACTCAAAATTAGGGAGCAGGGGGAGGCTATATAGGTTACAGGAAGAGGGGAAGAAGTATCCATGATGGATCATAATTTTTATGATATGTATCCACTTATGTCTTATAAATAGACAAATCATGAAGTCATTCACTTAAATGTGGTCAGTAAGAACACCAAGAAACCCCTAAATCATATAAGAGTCCTTAAAATCTAGTTTTAACGAATGATTGGCAGTTAAGTGTAAAGCTACCCATTTATGGAAATCATGTGGGAGGGATAGTTTTAACAATCAAATGAAGAAAAAAAGATTCTATTTTGTTATATTTTTTTCACAATAATCATTCACAAAAATTACATTAACCACAAAAACTCTAGACAATGAACAACCCCATGACACGAATCTCCAACCCCTTGGTGTTGTAATATGATATTTTGAAAAATTTATCTATCACTATGACTAAAATGAAAATATTGGATTCAATTCACCGCTCAAAATAGATAACAAAAGGACTATTCAAATCCATTTAAACACCAAATATTTTTGAGGTTGATATTCTTATCGGTTAGATGTGTCATGTAGATGAAACATTAGCTATATTCCATATATTTATCATTAATAGAGTATGAATAGAATATCATATTACAAGGAAACATTAAATTATTATACAGTTTAGGAATGATTCATATTGTTAATATTTACTAATATTTACTTGATAATGGTTTTCTGGTCAATCTTATCATTGTATTAACCCTTTAATGCTTTTTATATATCAACGATGATATATATCTTTCAAAAATTACCATTTAAAGATAAGATAAAATCCAAAAGAATCATTTTATAAGGATCAATCTTAGATCCCAATTCATGGATTTTTTTCTGACCATAAATTCATAGTGGCTCGATAGGGAAATTTTTTTAATATTATATTGGGAATACTATGGCTCCATATGTATATGGATTTACCATCATATTACCATAAATGGTCAAAATACTCTATCAATTGAATGGTTGGTGTAATATGTTGTGAGAACACCCCAATAGTATTTGGTGACTCCTTGTACATTTATGAAGACATTTAAATGATAGAAGAGAAATAAATTATGATAGTTGAAACCTTTCAATCCACTTCTCCCAATGATTTGGGAACTATTCTTGTATTCCACTTGAGTATAATCTACAAGGATCATTAATTTCCAATTAGCCTGATAGAGGTGATGATATGAACTTAAATGGAACACTAGGGTTTGACAACATAACTTTCTCTATTTTATATAGTGAAAATAATTTTAACGTGATATTTTTAGAATGTGATGATGGTTTATCAAGGGAAAATGACACTACAAACAATAATCCTCTATTAGATGTTTTCTATACATCATTTTAAGTCAAGCGTAAATATATTCCCATTTGATATACTAAATATAAGGATGTTGACACCCATTATACCCATGATGATTATAGGATGGAATGATATTATATCATAGATTACACTGATATTGGTGTCCCTAAATTGGCACCCTCAAGATCTAAAATCAACTCATCCTGATCTAAAAGAGTTGAAAAATATTCCCATATCATAATCTAGATAAAAAAATTCCCCTTTATCCTATATTTATGAAAATGAATAAAATAGATGAAGAGGAAAAATATGGCCTCAAATATGACCCTCCAACATTTGAGGAATGAATCTAAAAAAGGACCACCGAGGATATCTGTAATCACTGAGAGGGTGAGGGGTGAATCAGTGATATTTTATTATATATTTTTTCGTAATTAAGAAACAACATTTACCTCTTATTATTGTGACATTAATATTTTAAAAAACATGAAAACAAACCTAACCATAGGAACATAGGTATTTACAATGATCACTTATCATTAAGAGTATTTAGTTTATAGAATGGTTTGAAATTAATATAGGACAATAAAACCCAATAAAAAGTTAACCTTGTGGTGGTTATAGAAAGAATAAAATATCATTTAAATTACTTATCACTATATTTAATTGGTACTTCATATACTCTTCACATAGATAATTTATATAATAATTTTTTTTTATTAATTTTAACAACCTTAACCAATGGTATTTAGTATGTTGTTACTCTGAAACATGAACTTCATCTAGAAATTCTATTCTTGAATGTTCTTCTTGAATTTCATACTAATAGTGAGAAATAACCTCTTCCGAAAATTATATATGAATGTATCCATTTAATATTTTCTCCATTAGTTATACATAGTCTAATGAAACTTGGTCCTGTATCCTATTGATCTGATCATTTGCATATGGAAAATAACATTTTTTTACTAATCACATCTTCCTATTGGTCATCTTATACCTCTTAATCCTATTTTTATAATCAATTTTTAAAACCATACACCTAATACCAACTAATGTAAATACTCAATATGGTATTTTTCAGATCGAATAAACTTATATCTTTTTTTTGATTGACCCTCTTCTTGGACAACACATCATCCAGCTATCATAAACATTACACCCAACATACCACAATTTCTCCCTTTTATACATGCATCATTCCACCATGAATTATAGATTAGGTTCATAAATAAAATTCCAATGCCCCACTAAAAAAACTTTATATACCATGCATGAAATTCATTCCTTTGGCCACATTTAAACATTTTAAAATTTATGATCTTAATTTACGAATTAGGTTCAACATTCTTCATAAAACATCTATATCATTAATTAAGAATTCCAATCCTACTCGACGATTTTTGAAATGATTAATGATCATATTTTTATTGAAAAATTTAATATATTTTAAAATATTTTATAGATCCATTAGATCATTTTTAGACACATGTCAACAGAAATTATCACAATTAATGAAACTCTAATTGATGTTCCCCCATCACTTTATAAAAACCTCTCAGAACTGTTTTTCTAGAAAATTCATCGATCTTATAATTTTATCTACAAAACATTGAATATTTTATTTTCTTGGAAGCCACTAACTTATGAACCTCTCAATGATCACTTATAATGTAAAATTAACCCAATTAATTAGATACTTTTTTCTGGATAATTTTTAGAATTATGTATTTCAAAACATAACCATTATACAACAACATGAAATAAAATTCCAAACCAAAAAATATTCTGCCCAATTAACAAAATGCCA
This sequence comes from Viscum album, assembly GCA_963277665.1. Lineage (NCBI taxonomy): Eukaryota > Viridiplantae > Streptophyta > Magnoliopsida > Santalales > Viscaceae > Viscum > Viscum album. Next base: position 1,548,422,417 of record OY728140.1, read on the forward strand.
AATAATACACTCAATGAATTTTAAATAATCATTCAAAGGAAATGCAAGTCTTCTTCTGTTCAAAGTACTCAAAATGATGATACTTTTAAAAGGTTAATTTGGTTAAAAAAATATAATGAAATCAAGATATTTTATCAGAGGAAATAATACACATACATCAGAATTTGAACTTTCCTTAACCAGAATGTTATCCAACAACATATATTCATTAAAAACCAAATATCTACATTGCATAAAATATGTACACCTAAAAATTATTCTCCCCCATTAACCTCAGTTTTGAATCATGAGAAAATTTTGTAATCATGATGGTAGGAACTATATTAATATAAAATCAATGCCTATTTTAACTTAATTGAATTATTTTCCTGATGAAATATGATATAAAACATGGATTAAAATTCAACACTAAAACTCAATCTTACTTTAAGAGACTAATAAAATTTTTCTAATTAACTGAAACCATTAGAATCCATCTGATAAACATTATATTATAAACTTTATCTGATCACCATTAAAGGAATGTAAAACAGAATTAGGTGATTTATGTTAGAAATAAAAAAAGAAAACAGTTTGACCAATTTTTCTTCCTTTATCTCTTTATTAGTTTTCATTCAAACTTCTTGGTCCCAAGAATCCTACCTTTAAATTTTTATGTCTACTAAGGAACATAAATGGATAAAACACTGAGATTAATGAAATATATTTCATATCCAATAATTCTAATCTTATGTGACTTAACTCGATGTAGGAAAGAACACTCATTGAAGAAAATACCTTACTATCAATATGTAGTGACATAAAAAACTTTTATTACACCTCTTAAGAAATAATTCTTTATAAAAGTTCAAAATTTCTATTTTACTATGAACATTTATCATAAAAATCATAATAATACATGATAATATTTTCCTATATCCACTTCAATACACATTTAAAACAGATCACACTTGATGAAATCACAACATACCTCTTTTATAAACTGCACCAAAATACCTGATATTCATTAAAAATGATAAAATACATAACAATGAATATATATATTTTTCAAATTTTCTCCCCATTAAAAAAAATATCCAAAAGAAATTTGAGAGAGGGGATGAGATCACATAACTTATTTTTAAATAAAGGTAGTTTGAACATACATTATCTATATCATATCATAAAATATTTCCATCCATAATAGTTTTTTTAATATATCAACACCTCACTCCTTTTTTTGAAGAAACTTCTTATTTAGGTTTTTTGTTTGCACATGCTCTTTCAGGAAGTGGAATTTAAAATTAATTTTGTTGGATTGATAATTTTGAATTTTATTCTTAGTGGGATTTAAAAAACTTTGACTACCAAAACCCATGATAAGGGGAAACCTCACATCAACCAAAAAAATCCTAAAATTTTTCATCATCCATATAAGGTGTGTTTCATATAGAATGTTTAATAAATTATCATATTATAAGTTATAAGGGTTAAAAATAATTTTTTATTTCAACAAATACATCATTCACCCAGAAAAAAACTGCAGTAGGTGTGGATTCTGTTTTCATCAATAGTCCTACCAAATCTGCATTTATTTAACTAAACTGATCAATCTTTTCTGGGATGTAATATTTCCACCCAAAATTAGCTGTACCAGTTATTAATTTAATATATCTAATATTTATTTTTCATGACATAATATGTGATTAAAATGGATTAATTTGATACCCTACAAATAATGTAACTATATATAAATTATATATCATTGATGTTGTTAGATATAACAAGAATCCAACCAACTTTATGGACTATTTATGATCAACCTTATTTCATTAAAAAATATTGAAATTTTTTTATCATTTTAAAAATTATATAAATAATCCTTGAATTATCCATGTGATGCTTCTTCATAATTTATTAGGATACATATCATGAGATAGTAAAAAAAATTTCTTATTTTTATTAATATGAATGATAATAAAATATTTCATTTCTCATTTAATAAAAATTTTAAAAAAAATTATTCACCTCCTTAGTAGACATTTCATATATTTTCTCATCATTTTCTATAAAGAAGATATCATAAACATAAACAATCACAGTGAAGGAAACCTATCGATATTCTTTTACATTGAAGTTACTACAACCTCTTAATTTCATGACGTCAAAATTCATTAATAATATATGTAGCTTAAAATAACAAGATCATGAATCTTTATTTAACCTATAAAAATACTTCTTAAACTCTCATATATAATTTTCATATTTTATAATAATGGGGATACATGGTTCTTCAAAAATAAACATCTTCATATTGATCCCCATTAGAAAAAGATGACTTGACATCCATCTAGAATAGCTTATCTCTTCATTGAGATGAATTAAAAATATAGATTATGATATTTTTAAGGCTTCATACTATGGAAAGGGTATCTTAAACATAAATTTCTTCTATTTTAGATTAATTTTTACAAAACATTCATTGATTTTTTCAAATCACTTCCCTTTTTCATTCAATATGTTTATTAACACCCACTATGTTCCAATCATATTTTTTTTGTTTAGTTTGGGTATATGTTCCCCAGTATCATTATTCTCAATATGATCCCTCTCTTCATTTGTGGAATCAATCCAATCTTAATGCTCTAATGATACATCAATATTTTTTTGATTAACCTAGTAATATTAAAAAGAATGTGATAAAAACCTCAATGATTTCATTGTTTGAATCTACTTTTATTGATCTATAATGATGTTACAAACATATACTTGATTACTTAGACTGGGATTAGATAAACATAAATATTCTTAATCTCCTTGGATATATGAGTAAAAAGATCATCTTTTACAAATTAATTATTATTATTTTTGAAAATAATTTTTTCATTCTATTTATCTATGACTACTTCATCTTATATTTATAAAAAATCTATACATTTATATGAATAATTTTTATCAATGTTTTATATAAATTTAACACCCACATATTCAATGATATTTCCTCTTTCATTATTGTAGCGTTTATATCCTCTTCTATTTGGTGTGTATCCAATAACTATTTTATCAAAACCTATCTAATGAAACATCACATGATTCTAAACCTTGAATTTGTTAATAAAATGAATTAAAAATGGATTTATGTATTTCATATGTGGTGTCTCTTTGTTCTACATATCATATAGAGTCATATCAGTGTTTTATTATAGATTCATTGACTCTAAATATGAACTGCTAATCTAATATCCTATCTCCAAATGTATCGATAAATTTATGTCCACTCAACATAGTTAATTCTAGCTGCACCAACAATCTATTGATTTTCTCAAAAAACTATTCTATTGTTGTATATATAGTGAACAAAATTCGTTTATCATTCCACAATATTCAATAATGTATCTAAAATTCCCATTTTTATATTCACCACTATTATTAGTTTAAATCTTCTTTACAAAAAAATGTAATTATTTTTTTCACATATCTGAAGAATATTAATCATTTTGAGATAATCTAATTTATATTTCAACATCCTCATAAATATAATGTGAGTAAAGTCGTAAATAAAATAAATAAATAACTTTTACCATTTATTTATTTATTTCTCATTGGCTCAAATTTTTTAGAATATATCTTTTATAAGAAATGATTTTAATATATCATTTATTTATTATGCACAGGGTTTGTAATATTACATTTATAATTGATGGAATATCACCAATAGATAATTCTTATCATGTTAGGAATATCAAGAATACATTATCTTTTTCTTAACTTACTCATACTACTGGGGAACATATTCCCCAACATTTAATACCAGAGATAATTCTTTAGCATTATGCTCAGACAGTATAAACTCTTTGTATCACTAACTTAAAGAAAGATTATGTCCGTAAATTAACTACTTGTAATAACTATTATATCTTCAATATGTCTAATAATGAAAACATATACTTTGATAAAAATCTGTTACCCTCATAATAATGTTATGAAACAATGACCAATTTTTTTCCATACCATCATAAAATAAGGATCATTCAAATTTTAACATTTATTCCCTAAAGATAATTGATCTAATTTCTTTTATTACAAGGGAATAATAAAATTAAAAATGTACTACAACTTCATTTAAATATTCCACAATCTATAACAACATTAAAATTGAGGTCATGCGTGACCAACAACCACTATCCAACATCCATGTTTCTTATCCTTTTAAATAATTGACTGAAAGTTAAACAACTAAGTACTTTTCAATTCACTTTTCTTCTTTGTCATGTGGTTTTTGAGATTTTTTATTGAAACTTTTTTGTGATTATAACCATACAATACATCCTTTAACAATATTTATTGGTTTATTATGACATTCAAAAATAGTTTCCAATGGTTGGAACAAATTTTCATTTTTTAAAAAACATTTTCATACAATTTTCTTTGAGTGGGCTGAGTACCCATCATACTCTTCCTCCAGTTTCACAGAGATTAATTATAACATTAATTATTGTAATAAAACATCTTATCAATATTAAAAAAGCAAACACAGAACTAGAAAAATTCATAGAAATCATATTTTCATTTATAAAATACATACTAATCATAATTGTGTAAAATATTTCTATAATAATTCTTACTATACATTTTAGAACATTTTTTATAGGAATATCTCTATTAGTAACAGATCTTGCTTTAGAATTTGAAACCATATAAATTTTTGGAATTCTAACTCCAATTGTTCTGTATACTTACCTAGTATTTTTTTAATTACATTTTATTTTGACCATTGTTAACAATGTTTTAACCTTTTAGGAATAAAATTTTTGACCCTTAAGAGGATTACTCTTCTTAAAACATACACTAAATTTTCTAAAAAAAAATTTGCATTTTTTTACCCTTTATCAAAATTAAATTTTGTTTTTTGAACAATATCATATATTTATCATTTACCTTTATCTTATTTTCATAATTAATTTTGAGAGTATTCTATTCCTTAAAAAATATCTTTGGATCATCAATCTATTTTGGCTACATTGATATTTCTTCAAGAAAAGATTTTTGAGTATTTTCTTAAAAGGTTATTTCTTCATATACATGTTTTATTTATCAAGTATATTGTTACATCTCGGATCTGAGTGCCACACCATGGGTGACCTAATACTAGTTGGTCACATGACTTCAAGCGCATTTCCCCAAATTCCAAATGCAGCCGACTAGCAGAGAGGGCCTTGGTTTGATAGTGGGGAAACAATTCCCTCATTTGTCAATGTGTAGCGCAGTGGAGAAATATAAACATAACAAAAACAGAAGTTATAAATAGTATCATGCTGAAATGGACAACGGTACTAAAATAAAATATGAACAACAGTCATATATAGGATGATACAATATGTCCTTAATTATAAGAAAGTAGCCAAAACATGTTACACCACAATCAATACTAATACATTACAAGGTACAAGTATAGTAAAGAAAAACAGTGTAGTAGGAACTCAGTATCATCGCAAGCCTAAGCTCGGTCCCGTTCTCTCTTACTCCTCTGCAATAATCATGTACCTGTATAGGGAATCATTCCCTTATCAACACCTACAACAATATAATCTGTTTGGGCCCAAGACATGACCCAAACAGGGTGTGAGAAATAAATCCCAGTAGGCAACCACCAAAGCCCCGTGCCCAAATGTCAGTGAAGAATGTGCAACAACACTACGTAATAAATAAATACAGTAATCTAGGAAGTACTCAAAAATAGATACTCCTACTGATTCCATTAAATTTTAATTAGTATTTAACAATTCAATATAATTTAATTATAAGTTCATGAGACCTGTCCTCGAAAAACAATCTTCTGTACAATGTCGTAGCAAAAACCACATCAGGCTATCTAACAAGTAGAAGGTAATAACTGTGACAACTAGGTCCTGGTGATAGCATAGACACCCTGTGGCAAACTATCAGTGAAAAATGTTCAACAAAACTATGTAATAAATAAATAAAATAAGCTAGGATGTACTAAAAAGTAGCAACTCCTACCGATTCCATTACAATTTAATTATTATTTAACAATTCAATATAATTCAATTATAAGTTCATGAGACCTTTCCTCGAACAAAAATATTCTATACAGTACCGCAGAAAAACCACCTCAGGCTATCTAACATATATAAGGTAATAAATGTGACAACTGGGTCCCAGTGACATCACAGACACCCCGCCATAACATGGTCGTCGGGTCCTAGACCACCATGTACCAGCAGTTGCCCCGAAGACATGTGGGGCCCAACACAAGGTCCACCCACATGCCCGAACAGGTCATCTGAGAAATTATTGTCCCCACAGGCCGACACTTGTCCTTTCTAGTATGCTTTGTCCTCACTAACACACACCCTGTGAAACTTCCTAGAAGGCCACCCATCCTGATTACTATTCGAGGACAAGCACGCTTAACTATGGAGTTCTAATCAGATAGGGTCTTGAAAAGGAAGGTTCACCTTGATGAAATGAGTCATATCATTTAGTAATTTAACCATGTATCATTTGTGGGTGTTACAATCACCCACCCCCCTTAAGAGCACAATGTCCTCATTGTGGGACCTACAACTCAACCTAGGCAGTGCACCACAATTAAGGCTGGGTTCCTACTCTGATACCAAATGTGAAAATTGGGTCATGGTGATAGCACATACACCCCGCCTTAACATGGTCGTTGGATCCTAGCCCACCACGTACCACCAGTTGCCCCGCAGACACGTGTGGCCCACCAAAGGGTCCACCAACAAGCCCGAATGGGTCATATAACTAATGATTTTCCTCACATTCCAAGACATGTCCTTTCCAGCGTGCTTTGTCCTCACTAACACACACCCTGTGAAACATCCCAAATGGTCACCCATCCTGATTAAAACTCCAGGCCAAGCACCCTGAACTGTAGAGTTATAATCAGACAGGCTCCTGAAAAAGAAGGTTCTCCTTGTTGACACGTGTCATACCATTTAGTCATTTAACCATTGATCATTTGGGGGTGTTACAATAGCAATACCAAGACTGTGCATTAGCTTGGAATGTATAACATAAGTAACCACCACAATGAATATTTAAAGTAAACCGTGTCCTTAGACATGAAAATCCATACCCTCCGGTGATCAGAATCGAAACCCTCAGGTGATTTCCCTTAGGCATAACGAATATTGCCCTCAGGGGTACAAGATATTGTCCTCAGGCATTGATGCTACTGCCCACATGCATAAGTAAAGTTTCCCTCAGGCTAAACGAAACACTTCTATCAGGCTAAGAAAAATATTACCCTCTGGATAAGCATGTAATTGGGATCATCCCAACACAAAGGTAATCAATTATAAACATTTTCTCTTAAGAAAACTCAAAGCATGATTATAATCACGACATATGCATGAGTATCCTAGAAAAACAGATAAACAAGGGAAACACACCCACGGGGGTGGCCCTGGATCAAGGAAATGATCCCAAACAGAAGTTTACACATATTCATTAAATTAGCTATGCATATCTAAGCATTTTATAAGCCAAGGCCTCAGCCATACGACACATCAAACATGGGTGCGTAGCACAATGGTACAAAAAACAACTCAACAGTTTGAAATAAAGACCTGACCACCTACCTCAATCTCTTATGATCAATATAAAGGAATGAAGCCTCTTGAAACCACCGAGAATGGCGTAGATCTTTGATAAAAGTTCACCCTTTAAAAATAAAATAACATCCCCTTGGGAAAGAATTTGAAGGAGAGGTTCAAGAAGAGTTAAAAACTCACCCACCCAATTCAAACGTGGTCATTGGTGAAGGAATCAGAGTCCTTTTGTGTGGTCAGGAGTTCTTACAAGATCCGGTCATCCCTCCCACGACTCTTGAGCGTTCAAATATCCTTCTATCCAAAAAAGTGTCTACTTATTGTTTTAAGTGAAAAAAATAACTACACGTCGTGTACTCTCAAGTATATAGCGTGTACATTCCATTTTACAAGTGTTCCTATGGTGGCCACTTTCCACCACCTCATTGTTCATCAGCTAACTTAGTGACACGATGTGTATTTCTATGTACACAACATGTACTGTCACTCTGCAAGCGGCTACTCCCACCACCTTACTATTCACCTGCCGACTGATTACTTGGCATGTATATACTAAGTACACGGCGTGTAATCAATTTTTACAGCCTTCACCACTGACAGGACTACACGCCCTATATACTCATCCCACACGACCAAAGTACATGGTGTGTGGAAAAGTACATGGCACATGCCCAAAAATTTGGTGATTTTCCCCCATTTTCTTTATTTTCTCAAAAACACTTACGGAAAAATGAAAGAAGAAACCCATATCTCAAGAAGATGAACTGTGTTCTTAAAAACATCCACCTATAAAGTAATCCGTCCTTGAATTTCCCTTCCAAGGGTGGTGAAGATAAAGATGAGAACAACTATGACCACTGAGTACATATGTCAGTCTCCTTCTCCCAGGTTTTTTCATGCACTCAGCCATGCTGCCATAGCACCCGTATGAGAGGAACTGACTAGACTCAGAGAAACTTCGTGCTCCTATCAACAATATGAATCAGATGCTCTTCAAAGGATGCATTGACCTTAAGTTCAACCTCCTAGGTCTGAAAAACTTGAGATGGGTCTGAGTGATAACAGTGCAACCGAGATACGTGGAAGACATCGTGCATGACCCGATCCCTCTGTGGAAAATACAACCAATAGGAAACTAGCCTGACACTCTCCATAATCTCAAACGTCCCCACATACCTCAGTGAAAGGTGACCCTGTCTCATGATCCGCCTATGTCTCATCCTCGGTGAAACATGCAAGGAAACATGATCCCCAACCACAAACTCCAAGGTTCTTCTATACCGACCAACATAAGATTTTTTACGAGACTGTGTAGTAGCCATCCGATTCTGAATCAACTAGACCTACTCTGAAGTCTTCGGCATGAGACGTAGTCCCAGTAAACCTTCCTCACCTGACTCCAACCCACACAGGGGTGATCGGCATGTCTTACCATATAAATCCTCGTAAGGTGCCATCTCAAAAACTGTATGAAAAATATTATTATAGAAACACATAACTAGGGGTATGTGCATTTCCCAAGATCCCCAAGGTCTAGGGCGTATGCACGTATCATTTCCTCTAGCACCTGTATCGTATGCTTTGACTGGCCATGAGTTTGAGGGTGGTAAGCTATGATCAGAAGCACCTATGTACCCAGTTACCTCTAAAACCTATTCCAGAAACAAGACATAAAGTGGGAGTCCCTATCTGAAATGATAGAAAAATGGACCCCATGAAGATGTACTATCTCTAAGATATAAAACATCTTGAGCTTTTCAACACCGAAGTTATCCTTGATTGGAAAAAGTGAGAAAAATTAGCAATTCATTCCACAACAACCCACACGACATCATTGCCTCGAGGTGACCTCAAAAACCTGGTCACGAAGTCCATCATGACATCATCCCATTTCCTCTCCGGAATGGGTAAGTGTTGTAATAGCCATACATGCCTCTGATTCCCTTCCATCACCTTCTGTCTGGTGGAACATCTCAAAACAAAACTAGCTACCACTCGTTTCATACATAGCCACTAATACTAACGTCTCAAGTCACGATACATTTTTGTAACTCCGGGATGCACTGCCCAAGATGAAGCATGAAACCCCCACATCAACTCCACGCATATATCTTCGAGAAACCACACTCATACATGGATATGAAATACCTCTTCATCACCTATCATCCAAAAAGGAGGAGGGTCCTCACTTTCCACCGATTCCCGTAGAACTAGACCTTCTAAATCTGATAGTTGTCACATCCTCACTCTATCCAGAAGGGTAGAAGTCACAGCTAAAGATAAATGATAGGTTCTCCCCTGACCTCCAAAGGCTTCTCAGACCACAAATCCATAAGCTTCCACTCACCACTAACCTCATGCACTGCCTATATCAGAGTCCTCATACTCAGTGCATCTGCAACTGTGTTACCCTTACCAGGTGTATAGAAAATCTCATAGTCAAAGGACTGAAGATATTCAACCCACCTTCGTTGTCTTAAATTCATGTTACGCTGGGTAAAGATATATTTTAGACTTTTTTGGTCCCTAAACACCACCAAATTTTCTCCCAAGAGATAATGTCTCCAACTGCATAACACATGAACTACTACAACCAACTTGAGATCATGCGTCAGTTAATTACTCTCACGTGACCTCAACTCCCGAGACCCTTACACAACTACTTGATCTCCCAACATCAACAATTCTCTCAAACCAATACCTGATGAATCATAATAAACTGTTTAGCTCATCCCTTTCTCTAGAAGTATCAGGACAGGTGCTGATGTGAACCTTCCCTTATGTTGTTGAAAGTCTATCTCACAAGATTTTGACCAAACGAACATCATGCCCTTCTTAGTCAAACCCATTAACGGTGCTGCTAAGTGGGACAAGTCTTGTATAAAGCATCTGTAGTAACCAGTATTCCCTAAGAAAATATATATTTCAATCACATTCTTAGGATTCTCCCAAGAAACTACAACTCTAACTTTCTCTGGGTCCACTGCAACTCCTACCTCTAAGATAATATGACCAGTAAGTGTATATGGTCTATCCAAAAGTGTCACTTTTGATAACTTCGCATATAGCCGATTCTCTCTCAGTGTACTCAAAATGATCTCAAGATGGGTAGTGTGGTCGTTTCGAGTGTGAGAGTACACCAAGATACCATTCATGAAGACTACTACAATAGAATCTAGATATGGGTGGAACACACGATTAATCAGAGCCATGAAAATTGATGGCGCATTCGTGAGTCTGAATGGCATAAACATGTACTCGTATAGACTATATCTGCGCTGAAAGGCTGTAAATGGTATTCCCGATGGTCTAACGTGCAACCGATGATATCCAGATCTCATGTCAATCTTCGAGAACACCCGTGCTCCTCGAAGATGATAAAAAAGATCATCAATCCATGGAAGGGGATATCTATTTTGGACTGTCAAGCGATTTAGCTTTTGATAATCCACACAAGGTCTGATGGTACAGTCCACGTTCTTTGCAAATAAGACAGGTGAACCCCAAGGAGAAGTATTTGGTCGGATGAAACCCTTTGCCTGCAACTCCTCCAACTGCATCTTGAGCTCCTGCAGTTCCGACATAGCCATTCTATAAGGAGGAATGTACACCGTTGCCTATCCTGGAACAAGATCAATAAAGAATTCCACCTCTCGCTTTAGAGGTATACCTGAAAAGTATTCTGAGAAGAAATCCTTGAAACAATTAACCATAGGAGGTAAATATTTCTAACAAGTTCCCTGGTTATCTAGATATAAACCCGAAATCTGGGCAGTCACTCCACCTCGCTCACGATGTTCTAGTCTAGCTCGACTAGCCTAGACAACCCATACTCCCTTGTATAAAAACTCTCCACATCTTGGTGATGTGAAACTCACCATACAATTATAGAAATATACAAAGGCTCAAAATGGTACCAACGAGTCCATCCGGAGAATGAATTCATAGCCCATCATCTCTAAGACATAGAGGTCCAATAGAAAGTGACAGCCACAAATCTCAAGGGGAAACTCCCTACACAAACACACACCAACAATTCTAATAACCAATGAAGTTTCTAGAGTCATGATATCAGAAGAAGAAGAAACACACAGCCCAAGGCTCTCCACAACGAGCACATATATAAAGCTATGTGTATCACCGGTATCGAAAAGTATTGAAGATAAAACAAAAGCTACCAGAATAGTACCTCTGACAGTAGAAGGTCAATGATCCTGATCCTTTTGGGTCTGTTGCACTACATATTCCTTCCCAGTGCCGCAGCCCTGCGAAACAACCTAGCTACCCTGAGCTGACCTGCCTTGCTGTCTCTGAGATCCTGGTGTCTGGCTACCACGACCATGACCACCACCTCGACCTGAACATCTTGACGTATTCCAATTCCCTTACATGTAAGAAGACTCTGGCCCTGCTCCTGCATGTGGATTCTTCACAGAACCCCTCTCACTAGCCACTAGAGGAAGTTCCCTGAAAAATCACTGCAGACGACCCATATTGATGCAAGCTCGACACTCCACTGGGTCCCGTGGAAATTGAGGTATCTTGTGCCCCTCTATACAACACTAGTAGCACATGAACTAGGCACATAAATACGTCTTCTGGGTTGTACTGCCACCAAGAGAGAAATACATCTGCCTCTTCATTCGTACGAGTAAAAATAGTACCAGAAACTGGTGCAAAACCACCCTAGCCTGCACCACCAGCTTTTTGCAGGTTTCTCTTAGTAATCAGTGCCTGGATCACCATAGCATGCACTATAGGCAATCTGAAAACATTCACCAGTGCTCGAATGTCATATCGGATACCATCCTCAATGTTTCTAAACCTCAACAACTCATCACCCCCTAGAATAGGTGAAAAATGTGGTATCTCAGTGAAGCGGGCTGAATAAACTATCACTAACATGGTGCCTTGTTGCAGATTCATTAACTCTCGAGCTCGATCTACCATTAGAGTCTTCGATGAGAAAAATTCATAGAAGACTGCCTGATAATTACACCACACCAGGTCTCGGTGATGCTCAGTCTGGGTGGTAACATCCCACCACCTCTTGTTTATATTTACTAATATTTAATTGATAATGGTTTTAAGGTCAATATTATCATGTTATGGACCCTTTAATGCTTTGTATATATCAAGGATGATACATATCTCTCAAAAATTACCATTTAAGGATAAGATAAAATCCAAAAGAATCATTTTTAAGGATTAATCTTAGATCCCAATTCATGGATTGTTATCTACCCATAAATTCATAGTGGCTAGATAGGGAATAAATTTTAATATTATATTGGGAATACTGTGGCTACATATGTATATTTATGTACCATCACTACACCATAAATGGCCGAAATTCCCTATCAATTTAATGGTTGGTGTAATATGTTGTGAGAACACCCCTATTGTATTTGGTGACTCCTTGTACATTTATGAAGACTTCTAAATGATAGATGGGAAATAAATTATGATAGGTAACACATTTCAAGCCGCTTCTCACAATGATTTGGGAACTGTTCTTGTATTGCATTTGATTATAATCTAAGAGGATTATGCATTTCTAATTAGCCTGATAGAGGTGATGATACGAACTTGAGGGGAACACTAGGGTTTGAAAACATCACTTTCTCTATTTTATATAGTGAAAATAATTTTAACGTGATATTATTAGAATGTGATGATGGTTTATCTAGGGAAAATGACACTACAAACAATAATCCTCTATAAGATGTTGTCTATACATCATTGTATGTCAAGTATAAATATATTCCCATTTCATATACTAAATTTAAGGATGTTGAAACCCATTATACCCAAGATTATTGTAGGATGTAATGTGATTATATCATAGATTCCAATGATAGTGGTGTCCCTAAATTGGCACCCTCAATATCTAAAATCAACTCATCCTGATCTAGAAGAGATGAAAATATTCCCACAACATAATCTTGATCAAAAAATTTCCCATTATCCTCTATTTATGAAAATGAATAAAATAGATGAAGAGGCAAAATATGGCCTCAAATATGACCCTCCAACATTTGAGGAATGAATCTAAAAAAAGACCATCAAGGATATCTGTGATCACTGAGAGGGTGAGGGGTGAATCAGTGATGTTTTATTATATATTTTTTCGTAATTAAGAAAAAACATTTACCTACTATTAGTGTGACATTAATATTTCAGAAAACATGAAAACAATCCTAACCGTGGGAACATAGGTATTTTTTTAATGATCACTTATCTATAATAGTATTTAGTTCATAGAATGGGTTGGAAGTAATATTGGACCCTAAAACCCACTAAAAAGTTAACATTGTGGTGGTTATTGAAAGAATAGAATATCCTTTAACTTACTTATCACTATATTTAATTGATTCTGCATATACTCTTCACATAGATAAATTATATAACAATTATTTTTAATTATTTTAACAGCCTTCACCAATGGGATTTAGTATGTTGTTACTCTGAAACATGAACTTTTTCTAGACATTCTATTCGTGAATGTTCTTCTTGAATTTCATACTAATAGTGAGAAATAAACTCTTCTTAAAATTATATAGGAAAGTATCCATTTAATATTTTCCCTATTAGTTATACATAGTCCAATGAAACTTGGTCCTGTGTCCTATTGATGAGATCATTTTCATATGGAAAATAACATTTGTTTGACTAATCACGTCTTCCTATTGTTCATACTCTACCTCTTAATCCTATTTTTCTAATAAATTTTTAAAACCATACACCTAATACCAACTAATAGGAATACTCAATATGGTATTTGTCATATCGAATAAACTTATATCTTTTTTTCCTGATTGACCCTCTTCTTGGACAACACTTCACCCAGCTTTCACAATCATTACACCCAACACACCACAATTTCTCCCTTTTATACATGCATCGTTCCCCCATGAATTAAAGATTAGGTTCATAAATAAAATTCCAATGTCCCACTCAAAAACTTTTATATACCATGCATAAAATTCATTCTTTTGGCCACATTTAGAAATTTTAAAATTTATGATCTTAATTTATGAATTCATTTTAACATTATTCATAAAACATCTATATCATTAATTAATAATTCCAATCCTACTTGACAATTTTTGAAATGATTAATGATCATATTTTTGTTGAAAAAATTAATATATTTTAAAATATTTTATAGATCCATTAGATCATTTTTTGGCACATGTTAACAAAAATTATCCCAATTAATGAAACATTAATTGATGTTCCCCCATAACATTATACAAACCTCTCAGAACTGTTTTTCTATAAAATTCATCTATATAATGATTTTACCAAGAAAACTTTGACTATTATATTTTCCTAGAAGCCTCTGACTTATGAACCTCTCAATCATTAAATATAATGTAAAATTCAACCCAATGAATCAAATAATTTTTTCTGGATAATTTTGAGAATTATGTATTTCAAAACATAACCATTATACAATAGCATGAAATAGAATTCCAAACCAAACAATATTATTCCCAATTAACATAACGCCAAATAATTCACTCAATGAATTTTAAATAACCATTCAGTTGAAATGCATGTTTTCTTTTGTTCAAATAACTCAAACTGATGATATTTTTAAAAGGTTAATTTGGTTAAAAAATATAATGCCATCAGGATATTTTAACCGATGAAAAAATACACATACATCAGACCTTGAACTTTCCTCAACCCGAACTTTATCCAAAAACATATATTCAGTAAAAACCAAATATGTTCATTGCATAAAATATGTACACCTGAACATTATTCTCCCCCATTAACCTCAATTTTGAATTATGATAACTTTTTGTAATCATTATGGTAGGAAATATATTAATATAAAATCAATGCCTATTTTAACATCATTGAATTATTTTCCTGATGAAATATTACAAAAAACATGGATTAAAATTCAACACAAAAACTCAATCTGACTTTAAGATACTAATAAAATTTTTCTAATTAACTCAACCCATAGGAATCCATCTGATAAACATTATATTATAAACATTATCTGATCACCATTAAAGGAATGCACAACTGAATTAGGTGATTTATGATAGAAATAAAAAAAGAAAACAGTTTGACCAATTTTCCTTCCATTAGCTTATTATTATTTTTCTTTCAAACTTCTTGGTCCCAATAATCCTACCTTTAAATTTTTATGTATACTAAGGAACATAAATAGATAAAACACCGAGATTAAAGAAATAGATTACATATCCAAAAATTCTAATCTTATGTGAAATAACTAGATGTCGGAAAGAACAATTATTGAAGAAAATACCTTAATATGAATATTTAGTGACATAAAAAACTTTTATTACACCTCTTAAGAATGAATTATTTATAAAAGTTAAAAATTTCTATTTTAATATGAACATTAATCATAAAATGCATAATAATACATGATTATATTTTCCTAAATCCACTTCAATAAACATTTAAAAAAGATCACACTTGATGAAATCACAACTTAACCCTTCTCTAAACTGCACCAAAATACATGATCTTCATTAAAAAATATAAAAGACATAATAATGAATAGATTTATTTTTCAAAATTTCTCCCCATTTAAAGAAAATATTCAAAAGAAATTTGAGAGAGCAGATGAGATCACATAACTTATTATTAAAGAGAGGTGTTATGAACATCCATTATCTATATCATATTATAAAAATATTTCCATCCATAATAGTTTATTTAAGATATCAGCACCTCACTCCTTTTTTTGAAGAAACTTCTTATTTAGGAATTTTTTTGCACATGCTCTTTGATGAAGTGGAATTTTAAATTAATTTCATTGGATTTATAATGTTACATTTTATTCTTAGTGGGATTTAAAACACTTTGACTACCACAACCCAAGATAAGGGGCAACCTCACATAAAAAAAAATTCCTAAAAAAATTTCATCATCTATATAAGGCGTGTTTCATATAGAATATTTAATAAATTCTCATATTTTAAGTTATAAAGGTTTAAAATGTTTTTTTATTTCAACAAATAAATCATTCACCTAGAAGAAAACTGCACTAGGTGTGGATTTTGTTTTCATCAACAATCCTACCAAATCTGTATCTATGAAACTAAACTGATTAATCTTTCTTGGGATGTTATATTTCAACCAAAACTTAGTTGTACCGGTTATTCATTTAATATATCTAATAATTATTGTTCATGACATAAGATGTGATTACATTGGATTAATTTGATGCCCGACAAATAATGTAACAATATATAAATTATATATCATTGATGTTGTTAGATATAACAAGAATCCAACCAACTTTATAGACTCTTTATGATCAACCTTATTTCATTAAAAAATATTGAAAACTTTTTTCTCATTTAAAAAAGTATATAAATTATCCTTGAATTATCCATGCAATGCTTCTTCATAATTTATTAGGATACATATCAAGAGATAGTAAAACAAATTTATTATTTTTATTAATTTTAATGATAAGAAAATATTTCATTTCGCAATGAAAGGAAATTTAAAAAAAATTTATTCACCTCCTCAATAGACATTTCATATATTTTCTTATCATTTTCCATAAAGAAGATGTCATAAACATAAACAATCATAGTGAAGGAAACCTATCGATATTATTTTACATAGAGATTACTATCACCTCTTAATTTCATGAAGTCCTGCTTCATTAATAATATATGTAGCTTAAAATAACAAGATCAATAATCTTTATTTAACCTATAAAAATCTTTATTAAATGTGAATATATAATTTTAATATTTTATAAGAATGGGGACACATGGATATTTAAAAATAAAGATCTTTATATCGATATCCATTAAAAAATATGACTTGACATCCATCTGGAATATCTTATCTCTTCATTCAGATGAAGTAAAAATAAATATTATGATATTTTTAAGGCCTCATACTAGGGAAAGGGTCTCTTAAATATACATTCCTTCTATTTTAGAGTATCTTTTACAGAACATTCATTAATTTTTTCAAATCACATCCCTTTTTCATTCAATATGTTTATGAACACCCACTATGTTCTAATCATATTTTTGTGGTTTAGTTTGGGTATATGTTCCCCAGTGTCATTATTTTCAATATGATCCCTCTCTTCATTTGTGGAATCAATCCAATATTAATTCTCTAATGATACATCAATATTTTTTTGATTATCCTAGTAATATTAAAAAGAATGTGATAAAAACCTCAATGATTTTATAGTTTGAATCTATTTTCATTGATCTCTAATGATGTTATAAAATTATACTTGATTAATTAGACTGGGATGAGGTAAACATAAATATTCCTAATCTCCTTGGATATATGAGTCAAAACAGCCATTATTTACAAATTAATTATTATTATTTTTGAAAATAAAATTTTCATTCTATTTATCTATGACTAATTCATCTTATATTTATAAAATATCAATACATTTATAGGAATAATTCTTATCAAAGTTTTATATAAATTTTACACCTACATATTCAATGATATTTCCACTTCAATTATTGTAGCGCTTGTATCCTCTTCTATTTTGTGTGTATCCAATAAATATTTCATCAACACCTATCTAATTAAACTTCAAAATATTCTAAGCCTTGAATTTGTTAATACATTGAATTATAAATGGATTTGTGTATTTCATACATGGTGTTTCCTTGTTATACATATCATATAGAGTCATATCAGTGTTTTTCATATAGATTCATTGATTCTAAATACGAACTGCTAATCTAATATCCTATCTTCAAATGTATTGATAACTTTATGTCCACTCAACATAGTTAATTCTAGCTGCACCAACCATCTATTTATTTCCTCAAAAAACTATTCTATTGTGGTATCTATAGTAAACAAAATTCATTATGCATTCCACAATATTCAATAATATATCTAAAATTACCTTTTTTATATTCACCACCATTATTAGTTAAAATCTTCTTGACAAAAAAATGTAATTATTTTTTTTCATTTCTCTAAAAAATATTAATCATTTTGAGATTATATAATTTATATTTCAACATCCTGATAAATATAATGTGAGTAAAGTCATATATAAAATAAATAAATAACTTTAACCATTTATTTATTTCTTTCTCATTGGCTCAAAAGTTTTAGAATATATCATCTATAAGAAATGATTTTAATATATCTTTTATTTATTATGCACAGAGTTTGTAATATTACATTTATTATTGATGGAATTTCACAAATATATCATTCTTATCATGTTAGGAATATCATGATTACATTATCTATTTCTTAAATTACTCATACTATTAGGGAATATATTCCCTAACATTTAATACCAGTGATAATTCTCTATCATTATGGTCAGACAGTATAAACTCTTTGTATCACTAACTGAAAACAAGTTTATGTCTGTAAATTGACTACTTGTAATAACTATTATATCTTCAATATGTTCAATAATGAAAACATATCTTTTGATAAAAATCTGTTACCCTCAAAATAATGTTATGAAAAAATGAACAATTGTTTTCCAAACCATCATAAAACAAGGATCTTTTGGATTTTAATATTTCTTCATTAAAGATAATTGATCTAATGCCTTTGATTACAAGGGAATAATAAAAGTAAAAATGTACTACTACTTCATTGAAATATTCCACATTCTATAACAACATTAAATTTGAGGTCATGCATTAACAAAACCCAATATCCAACATCCAGGTTTCTTATCCTTTTATATCATTGACTGAATATTAAACAACTAAGGCCTTCTCAATTCAATTTTCTTATTTGTCATATGGTTTTTGAGATTTTTTATTGAAACCTTGTTGTGATGATAACATTACAAGACATACTTTAACAATATTTATAGGTTTATTATAACATTCAAAAATAGTTTCTAATGGTTGTAACAAATTTTCATTTTTTAAACAAACTTTTTCATTCCATTTTCTTTGAGTGGGTTGAGTACCCATCATACTCTTCCTCCAGTTTCAAAGAGATTAATTATAACATTAATTTTTGTAATAAAAAATCGTGTCCATATTTAAAAAGCATACCAACTACTAGAAATATTCATAGAAATAATATTTTCATTTATAAAATACATACTAAACATAATTGTGTAAAATATTTCTATAAAAAATTTTACAATACATTTTGGAACATTTTTTATAGAAATATCTCTATTAGTAACCGATCTTACTTTAGACTTTGAAACCATATATATTTTGGTAATTTTAACTCCAATTGTTTTTCCTAGTTACCTAGTATTTTTTAAATACATTTTATTTTTACCATTTTTAACAATGTTTTAACCTTTTAGGAATAAATTTGTTGACCCTTAAAAGGATTACACTTCTTAAAACATAAACTAACTTTTAAAACAATTTTTTGAATTTTTTATCCTTTATCAACATTAAATTTTGTTTGTTGAACAATATCATATATTTATTATTTACCTTTATCATATTTTTAGGAGTAATTTTGAGATTATTCTCTTCCTTAATAAATATATTTGGATCATCAATCTTTTTTTTGCTACATAGATATTTCTTCAAGAAAATATTTTTGAGTCTTTTATGAAAGAGTTATTTCTTCATATTCATGTTTTAATTATCAAGTATATTGTAACGTCTCGGATCCAGGTGCCACACAATGGGTGCCCCAATACCGGTTGGTCACATGACTTCAAGCGCATTTCCCCAAATGCCAGAGGTTGCTGACTAGCAGTGAGGGCCTTGGTCTGATAGTGGGGAAACAATGCCCTCATTTGTCAATGTGTAGCGCAGCGGAGAAATATAAACATACCGAGAGCAGAAGTTGTAAAAAATATCATGCTGAAATAGACAATGGTACTAAAATAAAAGATTAACAACAGTCATATATAGGATGATACAATATGTCCTTAATTCTATGAAAGTATCCAAAACATGTTACACCACAATCAATAACAATACATTACAAGGTACAAGTTCAGAAAAGAAGAATAGTGTAGTAGGAACTCAGCAGCATCACAAGCCTAAGCTCTGTCCCATGCTCTCCTACTCCTCTGCAATAATCAAGTACCTGTATAGGAAATCTTTCCATTATCAACACCTACAAAAATATAATCTGTTTGGGCCCAAGACATGACCCAAGCAGGGTGTGAGAAATAAATCCTAGTAGGCAACCACCAAAGGCCCGTGCCCAACTGTCAGTGAAAAATGTGCTACAACACTATGTAATGAAGAAATACAATAATCTAGGAAGTACTCAAAAGCAGCCACTTCTACCAGTTCCATTACAACTTAATTATTATTCAACAATTCAATATAATTGAATTATAAGATCATGAGACCTATCCTCAAAGAATAATCTTCTGTATAGTGCTGCAGCAAAAGCAACATCAGGATATCTAACATGTAGAAGGTAATAACAGTGACAACTAGGTCTTGGTGACAACACATACACCCTGTGACAAACTATCAGCGAAAAATGTGCATCAAAACTATGTAATAAAGAAATACAGTAAGATATAATTTACTCAAAAGTACCTACTCCTACCAGTTCCATTATAATATAATTATTATTTAACAATTCAATATAATTCAATTATAAGTTTGTGAGACATGTCCTCGAATAACAATATTCTATACAGTACCGCAACAAAAACCACATCAGGCTATCTACCAAGTTGAAGGTAATAACTGTGACAACTAGGTACCAGTGAAAGCATAAACACCCCGCCTTTACATGGTCGTCGGGTCCTAGCCCACCATGTGCCATCAGTTACACCGCAGACACACATGGGGCCCACCCCAGGGTCCACCTACATGCCCTAACGGGTCATCTAACTAATTATTGTCCCCACTGGCCAACACATGTCCTTTCTAGCATGCTTTGTCCTCACTAACACACACCCTGTGAAACTTCCCAAAAGGTCACCCACCCTGATTACTACTCCAGGACAAGCATGCTTAAATATGATGTTCTAATAAGATAAGCTCTTGAAAAGGAAGGTTCTCCTTGTTGACATGAGTCATATCAATTAGTAATTTAACCATTTATCATTTGTGGGTGTTATAATCACCCCCCCCCCCTTAGAGCACAACGTCCTCGTTGTGGGACTTACAAATCAAACCAGGCAGTGCACCACACTTAAGGCTGGGTTCCTCCTCTGATACCAAATGTCACAATTGGGTCCCGGTGACAACACATACACCCTGCCTTTACTTGGTCGTTGGTTCCTGGCCCACCAGGTACCACCAGTTTCCCCGTAGACATGTGTGGCCCACCCTAGGGTCCACCCACAATCCCGAACGGGTCATCTAACTAATGATTTTCCTCACGGGAAAACACATGTCCTGGCCCACCATGTACCACCAGTTGCTCTGCAGACACATGGGGCCCGCCCTAGGGTCCACCCACATGCCCGAACGGGTCATCTGACTTATTATTTTCCCCACAGGCCAACACATGTCCTTTCTAGTGTGCTTTTTCCTCACTAACACACACACTGTGAAACTTTTCCAAAAGGTCGCCCATCCTGATTACTACTCCAGGACAAGCACTCTTAACTATGAAGTTCTAATCAGATAGGCTCCTGAAAAAGAAGGTTCACGTTGTTTACATGAGTCATATATTTTAGTAATTTAACCATTTATCATATGTGGGTGTCACAATCATTCTCCCCCCTTAGAGCACAACGTCCTCGTTGTGGGACCTACAACTCAACCCAGGCAGTGCACCACACTTAAGGCTGTGTTCCTCCTCTGATACCAAATGTGATAATTGGGTCCCGATGAAATCACATACACCCCGCCTTAACATGGTCATTGGTTCCTGGCCCACCAGGTACCACCAGTTGCCCCACCGACACATGTGGCCCACCCCAGGGTCTCCCCACAAGCCCAAAAAAGTCATATAACTAATGATTTTCCTCATAGGCTAACACATGTCCTCTCCAGTGTGCTTTGTCCTCACTCACACACACCCTGTAAAACATTCCAGAAGGTCACCCATCCTGATTACTACTCCAGGCCAAGCACCCTTACCTATAGAGTTCTAATCAGATAGGCTCCTGAAATGAAATGTGCACCTTGTTGACACGTGTCATATCATTTAGTCATTTAACCCTTTATCATTTGGGGGTGTTACAACA
This sequence comes from Viscum album, assembly GCA_963277665.1. NCBI lineage: Eukaryota > Viridiplantae > Streptophyta > Magnoliopsida > Santalales > Viscaceae > Viscum > Viscum album. The sequence goes on from OY728140.1 coordinate 1,548,445,106, forward strand.
AAAAAACCAAGCATGTGCATTAACTTGGAAGGTATAACATAAGTAACCACCACAATGAATATTTAAAGTAAACTGTGTCCTCAGACCTGAAAATCCATACCCTCGAGTAATCAGAATTGAAACCATTAGGTGATTTCACTCAGGAATAACGAACATTGCACTTAGGGGTACAAGATATTGCGCTCAGGCATTGATGCTACTGCCCACATGCATAAGAAAAGTTTCCCTCAGTCTAAAAGAAACATTGACCTCATGCTATGAAAAACACTGCCCTCTGGCTAAGCGTATAACTGGGCTGAGCCCAACACATAATCAAGCAATTATAATCATTTTCTCTCAAGAAAACTCAAAGAATTATTATAATCACGGCATCCCACGGGTATCTTGGACAAACAGATAAACAAGGGAAACACACCAATAGAGTGGCCCTGAATAAAGGAAATGATCCCAAACAACAATTTACACATATTAATTAAATTAGCTATGTAAATCCAGGCATTTTATCAGTCAAGGCCTCAACCATATGACACGCCAAACATGGGAGCATAACACAATGGTACAAAAAACAACTCAATAGTTTGAAATAAACACCTGACCACCTACCTCAATCTCTTATGATTAATATACGTGAACGAAGCCTCTTGAAACAACCGAGAATGGCATAGATCTTTGATAAAAGTTCACCAATTAAAACTAAAATAACATCCCCTTGAGAAATAATTGGAAGGAGAGGTTCAAGAAGAGTGAACAACTCACCCACCCGATTCAAACGTGATCATTAGTGAAGGAATTAGAGTCCCGTTGTGTGGTCAAGAGCTCTTCCAAGATCTGGCCGTCTCTCTCATGGTTCTCGAGTGTTCTAAGCTTACTCTATCGAAAAAAGAGTCTACATCTTGTTTTAAGAGAAAAAAATAACTACACGTCGTGTACTCTCAAGTACATGGCGTGTACATTCAATTTTTTAAATGTTCATATGGAAGCCACTTTCGACCACCCCATTATTCATTAGCTGACTTGGTTACACGATGTGTATTTCTAACTACACAACGTGAACTATCGCTCCGCTAGCAGATACTCCCAACACTTTAATGTTCACCTGCCAACTGATTACATGGCCTGTATATACTAAGTACACAGCGTGTAATCAATTATTACACCCTTCATCGCCGACAGGCCTACATTCCCTGTATACTCATCCCACACGGCCAAAGTACATGGTGTGTGGAAAAGTACGTGGCGTGTACCCACAAATTTTGGGATTTTACCCCATTTTCTTTATTTTCTAAAAAACACTTAAGGAAAAACGAAATAAGAAACCCATACCTCAAGATGAATAATTGGGTTCTTATACACATCCCCCCATAAAAAAATTCGTCCTAGAATTTCCCATCCAAGGGTGGTCAAGATAAAGCTGAGAACAACTATGGCCACTGAGTACATACATCAGTCTCCTGCTCCCAGGTTTTTTCATGCACTCTACCATGCTGCCATAGCACCCGTATGAGAGTAACTGAACAACCTCAGAGAACCTTCATGCTCCTATCAACAATATGAATCAGATTATCTTTAAAGGATGCATTGAACTTAAGTTCAACATCCAAGGGATGAAAAACATGAGATGGGTCTGAGTGATAATGACGCAACTGATATACGTGGATGGCGTCGTGCATGGCCCGGTACCTCTGTGGAAACTGAAACCAATAGGAAACCAGCCTGACACTCTCTAGAATCTCAAACGGCCCCAAATACCTCAGTGAAACTTTACCCTATATCATGATCCGCCTGTGTCCCATCCTCGGTGAAACATGCAAGAAAACTTGATCCCCAACCACAAACTCCAAGGTTCGTCTATGGTGATATGCATAAGATTTTTTATGATACTGTGTAGTATCCATGAACTTCTGAATCAACTGGACCTTCTCTGAGGTCTCCTATATGAGACGTAGTCCCAGTAAACCTACCTCACCTGACTCCAACCCACATAGGGGTGATCGGCATGGCTTACCATATTAATCCTCGTATGGTTCCATCTCAATAATTGCCTGAAAAATATTATTATATGAAAACTTGACCAAGGGTATGTGCCTTTCCCAAGAGCCCCCAAGGTCTAGGACACATGCATGTAGCATTTTATCTAGCACGTGTATCGTACACTCTAACTGGACATCGGTCTGAGGGTGGTAAGCTATGCTCAGAAGCACCTGTGTACCCAGTTCCCTCTAAAAACTCTACTAGCAACGAGACGTAAAGCATGAGTCCCTATTTGAAAAGATAGAACGATAGAACCCATGAAGATGTAATATCACTCAGATATACAATATCATGAGCTTGTCAACACTGAAGGTCTCCTTGATTGGAAAAAATTGAGATAACTTTGTAATTCTTTCCATAACATCCCACACGACATCATTGCCTCAAGGTGACCTCAAAAACCTGGTCACGACGTCCATCGCGACATCATCCCATTACTACTCCGGAATGGGTAAGTGTTGAAATAGTCCTACTGGCCTCTGATGCTCTGCCATAACCTGCTGTCTGGTGGAACATCTTGCAAAAAAACCATCTACGACTCGTTTCATACATATCCACCAATACTGACGTCTCAAGTCATGGTAAATTTTTGTAACTCTTGGATGCACTGCCCAAGCTGAAGCATGAAACTCCCATATCAACTTCTCACGTATATCTTTTGGAACACACACTCATCCATGGATATGAAATACCTCTTCATCACCTATCATCCAAAAAGGAGGAGGGTCCTCACTTGCCACCAATTCCCGTAGAACTAGACCTTCGGAATCTGATAGTTGTCTCATCCTCACTCTATCCAGACGGATAAAAGTCACAGCTAAAGATAGAAGATAGGTTCTCCCCTGACCTCCAAATGCTTCTCAGACCACAAAGACATAAGCTTTCACTCACCACTGACCTCATGCACTACCTATATCAGATTCCTCCTACTCAGTGCATCAACACCTCTGTTACCCTTACCAGGTGTATAGGCAAGCTCAAAGTCAAAGGACCAAAAATATTCAACCCACCTTCATTGTCTCAAATTCATGTTACGTTGGGTAAAGATATATTTTAGATTTCTGTGCTCCATAAACACCACCAAAATTTCTCCCAAGAGATAATGTCTCCAACTGCATAACACATGATCAACTGAAGCCAACTTGAGATCATGCGTCGGGTAATTTCTCTCATGTGGCCTCAACTCTCAAGACCCATACGCAACTACTTGATCGCCCTACATCAACACTTCTCTCAACCCAATACCTGCCGCATCATAGTAAACTATTTAGCTCTTCCCTTTCTCTGGTAGTATGAGGACAGGTGCTGATTTCAACCTTTTCTTATGCTCTTGAAAGGCTGTCTCACAAGATTTTGACCAAACGAACTTCACACCCTTCTTAGTCAAACCCATTAACGGCGCTGATAAGTGGGAGACGTCCTCTATAATGTGCCTGTAGTTACCAGTCAGCCCTAAGAAACTCTGAATTTCAATCACATTCTTAGCCTGATCCCAGGAAACTATGGCTATCACTTTCTCCGGGTCCACCGCAACTCCTACCTCTGAGATAATATGACCAGTAAGTGTATATGGTCTATCCAAAAGTGGAACTTAGAGAGCTCAAAATATAGCTGATTCTCTCTCAGTGTACTAAAAATGTTCTCAATATGGGTAGCGTGGTCGTGTCGAGTGTGAGAGTACACCAAGATACCATCCATGAAGACTACCACAATAGAATCCAGATATGGGTGGAACACACGATTCATCAGATCCATGAAAATTTCTAGCGCGTTCGTGAGTCTGAACATCATAACCAAGTACTCGTATAGACCATATCTACTCCGAAAGGATGTAATCGGTATGTCCGATGGCCTAAAAAGCTATCGATGATATCCAGATCTCAAGTAAATCATCAAGAACACCCGTGCTCCTCAAAAAATGATAAAAAATATCATCAATCCATGGAAGGGGATATCTATTTTGGACTGTCAACTAGTTCAGCTTTTGATAATCCACACAAGGTCTAAGGGTACAGTCCATGTTCTTTGCAAACAGGACAGGCGAACCCCAATAAGAGGTATTGGGTTAGATGAAACCCTTTGCCTTCAACTCCTCCAACTTCCTCTTGAGCTCCTACAATTCCGGCATAGCCATTCTATAAGGAGGAATGAACACTGGTGCCTATCCTGGCACAAGCTCAAAAAATAAATCAACCTCTTTCTCTAGAGGTAGACCTGAAAAGTCATCCAAGAAGACATACTTGAAACGATTAACCACTGGAGGGAAATATTTCTGACAAGTTCCCTGGTTATCTTGATATAAACCCGAAATCTGGGTTGTCACTCCACCTCACTCACGATGTTCTGGTCTAGCTCGGCTCGCCTGGACATCCCATTAACCCTTGTATAAAAACTCTCCACCATCTGGTGACCTGAAACTCAACGTACAATTATTGAAATATACAAAGTCTTGAAATGGTACCAATGAGTCCATCCTAAGAATGAATTCATAGCCCGTCATCTCTTAGACATGGAGGTCCAATAGAAAGTGAAACCCACAAACCCCAAGGGGGAACTCCCTACACTGATGCAGACTAACTGTCCTAATTACCAACAGAGTGTCTAGAGTCATGATATCAAAAGAAGAGTAAATACAGAGCCCAAGGCTCTCCACAATGGGCACATATATAAATCTATGTGTAGCACCAGTATCAGAAAGCACTGAAGATAAAACAAAAGCTACCAGAATAGTACCTCTGATAGTAGAAGGTCATTGATCCTAATCCATTGGGTCTGTTGCACTACATATGAATTCCCAGTGACGCAACCCTGCAACACAGCCTGGCTACCCTGAGTTGACCTGCCTTGTTGTGTTTGAGATCCTGGTGTCTGGCTACCACATCCATGACCACCACCCCAGCCTGAACATCCTGACGTATTCCAATTCCCTTATAGGTAAGAAGCTACTGGCCCAGATCCTGCATGTGGAGTCTACACAGAACCCCTCTCACTAGCCACTAGAGAAAATTCCATGAAAAAGTGTTGCAGATGACCCGTCTTGACGCAAGCTCAACACTCCACTGGGTCACGTGGACACTGAGGTCTCTTGTGCCCCTATATACTACACTAGTAGAACATGAACTAGCCCCATAAAGAATTCTTCTAGATTGTACTGCCACTGTCAGAGAAATCCATCTGCCTCTTCATTCATATGGGTAGAAATAGTACCAGAAACTAGTGCTGAACCACCCTAGCCTGCACCACCAGCTTCCCGCAGATTTCTCTTAGTATTCGGTGCCTCGTTCACAATAGCATGCACTATAGGCAATCTGAAAACATTAACCAGTGCTTGAATGTCATATCAGATACCATCCTCAAAGCTTCTAGCCCTCAAAGACACATCACCCACTAGAATAGGTGCAAAATGTTATATCTCGGTGAAGTGGGATGAATAATACGTCACTAACATGGCGCCTTATTGATGATTCATGAACTCTCAACCTCGATCTTCCCTTAGCATCTTTGAAGAGAAAAACTCATAGAATACTTCCTGATAATCATTTCAGACCAGGTCTCAGTGATGCTCAGTCTGGGTTGTAACATCCCAACACCTCTTGTCAAAATCACACAACATGTTTGTAGATAGCTTGACCCTCCTCCCTGGAGGCATATCCAGATGCTCAGAGATAGTCTCCATAAAACCGAAACAAGACACTACAGCTCGTGGTCTACCTTCCACTAAAAAAGTATGCAGATGCTACTGCTAGAATATACGCATCAGCTCTGCCATAGATGTGGAAACTGGTGGATCTCCTGAAAAGGTCTAATAAATCGCATAAAGCCTTCACTGAACTGCGCCTCCACACTTGCGTCCAGTGTAATGGCTGGCGCCACATCTGTCATTGCTGTAGGATCCATCGGTAGCCTGTGGCTTACCGTCTCTGAAGTATGATCATTTCCACTCTCTTGGTGAACAACTCGAGGTCATCTCGGTGAAATGTCTCTACAAGGTCAAACACACGCCTTAAATTAAGAATATCAGGGACTAAGAACTAGAAGCGTATGAAGGGAATAAGGAAAAGAAAACATTATAGTTTTACAAACACAACTACACAGTGTTTATAATAACTACATGGCATGTTCCCTAATGACTTTCACATGTGAATGTACATATTCCAAAATTGGTCGTGTAACACCCTAACACAAGGCGTGTTTTCCCCACAAATGGAGTGTACTTGAATTTTCTTCCCCTGTCTGAGTCCTTCTACACGGCTTTGTCACACGACTCCATTTTAAACGAGACTACAAGGAGTGTTTAAGGTCTACACTGTGTGTAGTAGATGAGCTTCATGGATCCGTTTTGTCTATGACTTGGCTGTGTACATAGATCACACTACACGACATGTTCCTGATTGACACGACGTGTATGACTTAGATTCCAACTATTCGTGTTTTTAGTGACAAAACCGGCTTCTCGGCTGACAGTACAAGGCGTGTTACACTCTCACATAGCGTGTACACCAACCCATTTCCCCAGCCACATTTCCAAGCCCACACGACTTCTCACTGGTCAATATTACACGACATGTACCACAGGTACACAGCATTTACTATACGAGCTTTGCCAATCCATGTTGTTCGAGACATGGACGGATACACAAATCACTCCACACATCATGTTCTAGATGGAAAAGACATGTACTTGAAAGGATAACACTGACCCGTGTTGTTATTTAGACGGCCAGATTCCTAGTTTACACTAAAATGCATGTTCAAAGTTGAGATGGAGTGTTGAAGCAAAGATTCCTCCATCCGTGTTGTTCATCACACCGCAGACAGAGGGTCAACACAACATGGTGTGTACAACCAGTACACAGTCTGTACCCTTAGAGTTTTCCCAATCATGTGTATCTTCCTACATGGCCAATGAAACGGTTAGAAACTACACGGTGTGTACATACGGTACACGACGTGTAATTAGATTTGTTTGCATTTCTTTCTAAACAGATGGGTACATGGTGTGTGTTCTTTAAACGACACACCGTGTTGTCGGGGTTTTTGAATTGTTGGCCTCAGAAACTACTCCCAAACCCATTTTCCTTAAATTTCAAATTTCATTATTCCAAATTCCGTTCTGTGGGGGCTCATACTCCCCCCGAATCACAGTTTAGCACCCGACCTTTACATCACTAGGCTGGATCAGGATCTTCTAAATTCCAATCCAAGAGAGCTCAAAATTCTCAGGAACCAATGTTTGGTGTCCATAAACCCAACCATTACATGTACCAATACCCTATCAACAATAGGAATATCTATCAAGGTACCTATCACAACAACATGCATAATCTAGCACCACATCTATCACAACAACATGAAATTTCAAATCCACATACATGGCATGAAAGCTATGCATGTCATGTCATTCTAACATGTGACTAAATGGTGCATGAGATGCCATAACATCATCTCATCAGTTTTCAACTATATAAAACCCAAGTATAAAAATATAAACATCACACAACTAGTGCATCACCCAATGGTGAAAATAAAATCAATTGAAATAATCATAAATAGAAAATCACAATTGAATTCGAGGAAATTTGTCCTTTACCTGTATATGGGGTAGCTACTCCTGGGAACAGTTATTACCGGATCCCTTCACAATCAATCTCTTTCCATCATATCTATATAATAAAATAACACAGAGAAAAGAATGACCCTCTGATACCACTTTTTAATGTATCGGATCCGGGTGCCACACCACGGGTGCCCCGAACGCGATTGGTCACATGACCTCAAGAGCATTTCCATAAATGCCAGAGGCTGCCGACTAGCAGCAAGAAACTAGGTTTGATAGTGGGGAAATTATGCCCTCATTTTTCGAAGGGTAGCGCAGTGGAGAAATATAAACATAATAATAGAGGAAGAATAAAAAAATATCAAGCAGAAATGGACAACAATACTGAAATAAAAGAAGACCAACAGTCATATATAGGATGATTCAATATGTCCCTATTTCTAAAAAAGAATCCAAAACATGTCACCCCACAATATATAACTATATAGTACAAGGTAAAAGTATATCAAAGCAAAAAAGTGCAGTAGGAACTCAGTAGCATCGCAAGCCTATGCTTGGTCCCATGTTCTCTTACTCCTCTGCAATAATCAAGTACCAGTATAGGGACTCTTTCCCATATCTACACCTGCACAAATATAATCTGTTTGGGCCCAAGACATGAACCAAACAAGGTGTGAGAAATAAATCCCATTAGGCAACCACCAATTCCCTATGCCTAACTGTTAGTGTAAAATGTGCAATAATAGTATGCAATAAAGAAATACAGCAAGCTAGGAAGTACTCAAAAGCAGCTGCTCTTACCAGTTCCATTACCATTTAATTATTATTTAACAATTCAATATAATTAAATTATAAGTTCCTGAGACCTGGCCTCGACCGAAAATCTCCTATACAGTGCCGCATCAAAAACCACAATAGGCTATCTAACAAGTAGAAGGTAATAACAATACCAAACATGTGATTTAGCTAGGCAGGTACAACATAAGAAACCACCACAGTGACTATTCAAAGTAAACCATTTCCTCAAAAATGAAAATCCTTACCCTCAGGTAATTAGAATAGAAACCCTCAAGTAATTGCTCTCAGGCATAATGAATATTTCCCTCAGGCGTACAAGATATTACCCTCAGGCATGAAAGCTACTGCCTAGAGGCAAAAGAACAGTTTCCCTGGTGCTAAACGAAACACTACCCTCAATCTAAGAAAAACACTGCCCTCATGCTAAGAAAGTAACTAGACCAAGCCCAACACAAAAGCATGCAATTATATACATTTTCTCTTAAGAAAATGCAAAGCCTGCATATAATCATGGCATTCCCACAAGTATCATAGCCAAATGGACAAACATGGGAAATGCCCCCATGGGGTGGCCTTGGATCAAGGCAACGATCCTAAAAAGAAGTTTACACATATTCATTTGATTACATATGTAATTCTATGTATTTTATCAGTCATGGCCTCAGCCATACGTCACCCCCAACATGGACGCGTAGCAAAATGGTTCACAAAAACAACTCGACAGTTGAAAATAAACACCAGAACACCTATCCCAATCTCCTATGATCGATATAAATGAACGACACCTCCCGAAACAACTGAGAACAGCATAGATATCAAATAAAACTTCACCCATTAAAACTAAAATAACTTCCCCTTGAAAAATATTTGGAATTAGAGGTTCAATAAGAGTGAAAAACTCACTCGCGTAGTTCAAACGAGATTTTCGGTGAAGGAATCAGAGTCCAGGTGTGCGGTCGAGAGCTCTTTCATGATCTGTCCGTCTCTCTTATGGTTTACAGGTGTTCTAAGATTTCTCTGTCGAAAGAGGAGGATATGACCTGTTTTATGTAAAATAAATAAATACACGGCATGTACTATCAAGTACACAGCATGTACTTTCAATTATTTATCTATTCCTCTGGCAGCCACTTTCCACCGCCTCACTATTCATCAGCCGACTTGGTTACACGATGTGTATTCTTAAGTACACGGCTTGTACTGTCGCTCCACTGGCGGCTACTCCCACTGCCTTACTGTTCAACTACTGACTGATTACATGGAGTGTATACACTAAGTACACATCGTGTAGTCAGTTTTACACCCTTCATCACAGACAGGCCTACACGCCCAGTATACTCATCCCACATGGCCAAATTACATGGCGTGTACCCACAAATTTTGGGATTTTTCCCATTTTCCTTATTTTCTCAAAAAACACTTAAGGAAAAAGGAATAAAGAAACTCATACCTCAAGAATTATAACTAGGTTCTTACATATATAAATATTTACAATAAAAAATTTATTTCCCTTTTAATAATAAATACAACATCTGTATATTATTAATATTCTTATTCTTCTTTAAAACTAATTCATTAATAACTTATGAAAATTTCATCATTATCTCTTCATATTTAGTAATTTCTCAGAAACATCATCACTATAGTTTACAATTTCTTCTCCCGGGTCATCATATTCTTCGTACTCAGATAAAAAGAATCACCTTCTATATTTATATAATGTTATATCCTTTCCCTTTAAGTGGGACTTGGATATATCTCCATCCTTTTTCAGAGATCATCTTGACTATCTATCCTCTTTATTATTTACTTCATCACCAATATGTCATGGAAAATTTATATAAATATTTCCAACCTCCCGAAAAATAAAACACTTCAATGGAAAATTTCCATTCTACTTAACTATTCTTGTTTTCAACAATTTAGAAGGAAAACACATAAATAAAATAATTTTAGTTATATATACCATCATTGGTGTCACATTCACTAAAATATTCCCGGATAATTGTTTTTGTATTTCCTTTATTAGTATCATTGAAACAAATTTATCAGTCATCATTTTACATCATTAAGATACAATTTTTATTCTAATTTGATATGTGATGATAATTATTTATATATCATCAATATACATTGTTTCAGGATCTCTATATTATAAGGATGATAATTTTGCTTCGAATTTTCCAAGAATAATTTGCACGATCATTCAAAAAATGTTCGAATATCAAAAATTCTCCCTAAGACATCTTATGGTGAATAAAATGTCATTGATTATTTGAAATAATTCACTACTAATTCATCATATTCCACCATTATATTTTCAAACATTAATCTATCAATTTTTATCTTAAATTTCATTACCTTTTTATTTATTTTATAAATTTTATTCCACTTTTACTAGATTATTTTAGATATTTTAATACCCTTGAACCTCAAAAGTATAGTTTCTAAGGGTGAGAAAAGTATATCATTTTGTTCACCCATCATTTTCAAGATTGTTCTCATTATCAATAGTTAAAGTAACACCATTTGTAGAAAGAGGTAAACCATATATAGTATATTCAATAACATCATATAAAATTGCTATAAGATACAGAAAAATCATATATTTCCCAATATTAGAGTTATTTCTATGAAATATAAGATTCTATTTACTGTTAAAAGAGTTTTGAACATCCCATGAAACCTTCTTATTGTTTTAAAATCAAAAAAGATTCAAGGATGTAAATCATTTCTCTGATACCAAATTAACTGAACAATTATGATTTATGTGATCACTGAGATGGGGAGGTTCTGAATCAATTATCAATTTTTTATTTTTTCTCACTTAAGAAGAAACCTTCACTTCATGTTAGTGATATAGGATTATCCGATTAAATAAGAAAAAATGAACAACCATAAGAGCATATTTATTTACAAGGTATACTACTCAATAAGAGTTTATACTCCTTCGAATGGTTTGAAGGAAATCTAAGACCATGAAACCCAATAAAAAATAATCTTTTTTGGTTATAATAATTAGGGAATATCCATTAACTTTCTTATAACTACATAAAATCAACAATGAATGTTTTACTCACTAAAATAAATGATATAGAAATGTTTTGTAACAACATTAATAACCTTCACCAATATGATTCAATGTTTTTTCATTGTTATAGTTTAAATTTATCCACAATTTCACTTCATGTGAGTTATTATTCAGTATTTAATGATAAAAAATTAGTAAGAAACTCTTCCAATAATTTTTTTAGTAAATTTATGATTCAAGAATTTATCCATATGGTATACACAAACAAATGAAACATGGTATGGTTACCTATTTGTATGATCACTTATTTCTATTCAGTCACCTCTTGCTAAACAAATTCATCTTACTTCTCTTCGTCTAACACCTTTTGAACCTATTTAATTGATTGATTTTGAAAACTATTTGTCTGATACCAAATGATGAGAACACTTGATCAAGTGTTCATTTGAATGATTCCACTTCAATATATTTTTCTAATGGAATCTCCACATTGAAATCCCTTCTCCAAGATACCAAAAAATCGTAACTAATATCAAATTCACTCATTTATATAGGTATAATTATGGCTTGAATTAATGTTTAGGTTCATATATAAAATTAAAATTACCATCTCAAAACATTATAAATATCATTCATAGAAAAACATCCATTGATGACCTTTAAATATATTAAAAATTAGGGTATTTCATTATGAGGAAAGATTAATATTCTCCATCAAAATTCCTTATGACTCGGGGAGAATCTACATCCTTCTATATGGTTACTGTAATATTCAATTATAAGTTTTCATCACCACATTTATGATATGTAGGAATTTTTCATAAATTATATTGATCATTTCCTCTAGTATATCTATATAAAAATTCTTATAACTGATAAAACTATGGACAATGTTCCAACACAATTTCATAGAAACCTTTCTTAATGTTTTTTTTATAGAAACATCATTTATTTGATGACTTGCATTACAAAATTTTGACTGTTGTCATCACATGGAAATATCTGATAGATGAGTCTTTTCCTGATCATATCCAATATTTAATTCTATGAAATGCCTCAAATACTTTCTATCAGTCTTTATGAATCTTCGTCACTTCATAACATAAATATTGTACTATACCCCCAAAATATAATTCGAAAAAAATTAATCTTCCACCTAATGAAAGATAGTCCAAGTATTCAAACTATTGAATTTTTAAATCATAATTCATAGGACATGGGTATTTTAATCTTTATAAGGAATTCCAACATAAGAAACTTAAAAAAGGTTCAAATGGTGAACTGAAACAAATTACATCAAGAATCCCCTTCTGATGTACCTACACACATCCTTATAAATTTGAACTTTTATTATCCAAACCATTGGATATACATCTTTCTTGTAATCTATATAGAAATTATTAGTATAAACATATTCACGTGATCATTATTATCCCCTATTAAACTCAAGCTTGAATCATGAGATCTTTAAATACTCATGATTTTAGGAACTGTTACTAAAGAAATAAAAGTATTTTTTGAATTTACTGAGTGTTATTTCCAACAAAACATTAGAGAAAAAATGAATAACTACTTATTGATAAAACAAAATCCAATTGCCTCATAGATTTAGTGTATTTATAATAAACTCCATCTAATGGACTGTGTTAAATACACATGAGCCGATAACCTTTATTCGATCATCATTGATGGAATGTGAAAAAAATAAAGATATTTATATTATAATAAAATAAAACACTATGATAAATCGTTCCTCCATTATCTTATTCCTTAAACATATCCACGAATTAATAGTCCTGCGAACATACAATACCATTGATAAATCATGTTAGTGAATCTGGATACAGAGGAGGGATCATGACACATGTTGATTTGTGAATCCATGGTCCATAAAGACATGGATAAATATATAAACATCCTAGTAAAAAATTTAGATGTGTTCACTAGGAACTATACTATACTTATAGGATTGAATCCCAAGTTTCATACCCATCCTGAAGGCTTTCCAAACAACCGTAATTGATACAATTATGTAGTGAAAAGAATGAAAACAACTCTTATACCCAATGTAAAAGATAATATTGAAAACTAATAAAATCAATCTTTATTGAATATATTTAGTATCCAAAGTGATTAGAAAAGACCATAATCATTACAAAGAAAAATAGTCATATCTGAGTTTTTATCAACTTCAATGACCTTAACATCCATTGTCCAAAAATGACATCAAGGTCCTGATCACAGAATTATTAATCACTGAGAAAAATATCTTCGAAGCCTAATCATTCATGGATGAGTACCAGAGTAACAAAAAATGGATCCTGATGACGAGGAAGATAGTTATTTCAAGATTCCCCTATGGATATATTTTAATAAATTAATTCTCTTTTGTTTAATGAATTTTGGTGCTATATATTAATATGCTGTGAATATTATCATCAAATCTTTCTTCGAAAAGGCCATGGATTTCTATTTGGACATATTTTCACTGACATCACATTCTCTATATTATTATTTTGATGACCATAAGATCTCATTTATGAAGAAATGACAACACATACTAAATTTGAATTCTATAAAGTGATATTTTAGAATAACATTAGGAAAATTTATCAGATTCATGGCTCCCTATCAGGATGTAAAAGTCGATCCTAAGAAGACCAATGTGATTCCTAATATTTTTTTAAACTGAAACCTCATGGAATTGAGTGATATTTAAGGAGGAATTTCTTAAATATGATGGATCATTTCTAGTCATGCTCGTAAATGACTACCCTTCACCATATTAATTAAAAAAGGGTAACCTACTCATGGGATGAGGATAATTAGAACTCCACCTATGACCTCAGGAAATACCTCCTTAACCCTCCAGTATTATTTTCAGTAGCTAAGGTAAATCTAAATATTTTATATGTGGAATCTCTAGAATGTTCAATTGGCACATTCAGGGCTCATTGGAATGAAGAAATTAATGAAAATAGTCTATATTATCTCAGTTGGGAAATGTCAGACACTGAGGATTGAGATTCTAATATCAAGAATAACTACATGGAATTTCTATTTGTAGTGTAGTTGCTAAGGAACTATATATATAATCACAATAGTCATTTCATATCTCATTTTTACCAATATATATATATATATATCCACAATTGTCCAATGCTGACCAGAAATCTCGCATAATGGGTAGTCATCTTCCAATAGTTTAATGTCTGGTTAATGCTTTAAAAATAGTCAAGGGGTTGAAATTAATAGGCTTTATTTTAGTACACCATATTCTTTAAAGCATTATATTTAGTATAGTTCTCCCTAATGTGGAAGTATTATTCACATATGATGAATCTAAAAAATGGGAGATATTATTTGATGCTACCTCTCTTAATTTGATAGGTGTGAGAATGGATAAACCACATGATATTGGATTTTATTGGGAATTCAGATTGTATCATCACCTAAATAAATATTTACCTATAAATTCACAATATCAAAATGTTTAACAATAAAGGAACCAGAATACCAAGTGGTCATTTTTGGTTTTGAGTTATCACTAAAGATACTAGTGGAACACCACAACATTAAAGGAAATTCAGTGTTAGTAATCATAAAAAAAATTATAGAAAATATGATATAAATGAGGAATTAATCCCATTTCTTGACTATGTTCATGATTTGGTGGTAGAGTTACCCTCTAACTGGTCTCAATCACATATTTCACATTCAAAAAATTCTCTTGATAAAGGAATAGATAATACAACTACAACACTGTTATACCAAGACCATGATGAGCTATCTATATATATTATGCATTATTGGATAGTCTCACTAGTCATAAATAATAATCTGAGGGAGATTTATTAAAACAACACTAAAGCTGACTATAATGAATCTACATCCCATTCAATTGATTACATTAAGGAATAGATTTCCTCTATTTTGTATTAACATTATGATGGATTCTTTTTTCTAGAACGAGTCAAGATCGAGAAGATTTATCATTAGGTAGTGATTGTAACACTCTATGGTGACCCCAATTATAAAATTTCATCTAAAAATTGTGTCCTGATAGAATTCTCATCATAAGTATCTTGGGAAGGTATAAAATTAATAAAAAACAATAAATATATTCTAGATCATGTGGTTCTCAACAATTAGAGGCAAATATATCTCATCAAATCTGAATACATGGTTATTTTTTTGTCAATCTATCAATATTTCCATGACTTCCTGTGGTAGTGTCATTCTTTCTAGGTTCATTCTAGTTTCTTATAATAATCTTATAATTTTATCTACACCACCAAATACTTGTATCCATTTTCCTAATAGGTAATTAATATCATGCAGAAATATTCCCTGGATATAGTTAAGTAGTTTAAGATCAATATTAATTCCAAGAATTTTTCTCCAAATTAGTAGAGGTTATAACCTACAATGATGTTATAAAAAAGGTTGTCATCAACATAGTGAAGTTTAAAATCATTACCATATTTGGTTCCATTTCCAATATATTGATGGGAAATCAAACCAAATTCTATTATTCACATTTGAAAAGAATATACCAATAATATATAATCTGGTCCAACAATTTATCCTACAATCATGAAATGTCCAATAGACATATATAGCCCTTCAACAAATCATTATCCAAAAATTTTCATAATGTGGTTGATTACGATAGAAATTAATTGATAGAAAATTTGATGCATTATTTGTGGGATTGTCACACCATGACACTCACCATTATGGGGGAGAATCCATATAATATTTTTTTATAGGAAAAAATTAGTTATACACGTTGTTGTTCAGTTTCCTTAAATTCATGTCATTATTTGACATCATATCATCGAGGATATAAACTGAAAAAGGGACTGACAAACTAGACATACTTGATGTAAAAGGGTTATGAATTTTAAAAAACCATTAGATTCATTATAATTTGACAACTCGAGCATTTAATAAGGAGGACTATTTGTTTTCATTTTTCTATGGAAAATTAGAGTTTTCCCTTAGAACTCTACTAATAATAGGAATTAATCCTATAATAATGGAAACAAAATGAATGTGACAATATGTTATACACAAGGTATACTTCAATATAACTTATTACTTAATCTCAACAAACAATTAAGGCATAAAAAATCCCAAAATTTTATTGTTTTTTAAAAATTAATTCGTATATATTTCACATTAGTTCACAACATCCTAGTTTCAATATGTTAAACCGTACAACCTATTCCTAAGAACATGATTCTATAAATTAGAACTCCATACATTCTTATTAAAATATGTTAAACTATATATTAGTGGTCCACATCTCAAATCCCTACCTAAAAGAAATGTTGTTCCATGCACCACAAATATAAAAAACATTCCCAAAAATGGCCATTTATAAAGGAATTAAACTTCTTGGAATTGATCCGTGTTTTATGACGTTAAACTAGATTTCATCAATTTTGTTCTAGATTAATTTTAAAATTTAATACAATATTTTTTATCCTACCCAATCTTGATGTGGAAAAAGTTATCCACTCTACTGGACCTGAATTTCTTACATATGAGATAGATCTATATAATAGTCTCCAATATATGGTCTTTTATACATATGTCTATGAGGTGAAAAAAGTCCCTATGTATCAAAAATATAGTACCTAGGTTTTAGTCTTATTATTAATGGCGTCTATTACCCTAATATAGTATTCAAAATTAAATATATATGATGGTGTTTTATTGGAATCTAAGTAAATCTAGGATTTGGGTTTCCCATATCCTTATTGGGTTCTTTTACTTCAATAATAAAATTTGAACCCCCAAATTCATGTCAAACATGAACATGATCTATTAAAATATCTTCACATATGATTCCTTTCTGCATGACTGTAAACTTCAAGACACCTACATCCTTGAAATATAAAATTAAACTACATTGTAAATACATTCCTCTTGTAGGAACTCTTTTGTGATATGGTTAGTCTACTAATAACATTTTATTTCTCGGATTGAGCATGAATCATATGTTTCTTTGGTTTTCATTATTAGTGAAACAGAGATTCCATATTTTATAATATAGAGAAAAAATTTCATCCACAATCGAGGAATTTTCGATGATAACTCTTCTAAAGGCACCTTAGATATGATTTTCCATATGTTGTTCTGTGCCTTGCGTCGTGAAAAGCTGAATGCTTTAAGCACCTTTGGGTCTGATTCAACATCATCATCACATGGGGCCAGTAATATGGGATTAATTCACTTAAGGAAGTTCCATGTTCTATTCTTTCCACCCTGAATTGTGCTTCTTCACTTTCAATTCCCGTGGGGGAAGAGGCTGAGGCTTCACCTCCAGACTTAGCCAATGTAGTTGAAAACCCTACATAATTAATTAAAAGCTTTGGTTAGCTTCAAAGGATAACAAAAGATTCGATTGTATTGAAAATTAAGTACAATAAAAAAATATTGTTATCCCTTACCCAATGGTGGGTCAGAAACCTGAGAAGACTCCTCCCCATCTTTCCTAGACTCAACAGGATCTTCAAGATGGGTCTCACGATGTTTTACTGGGTTTAGCTCTAATTTAGATAATGTTTTTTCAATGGTAGGGTTGACATCAATGTCCACACCCTCTTCAGGCATTGGCAGTTCAGCAGTTTCTATGGATGGAACTGCGTATCATTTTCAGTCATGATTTGAAGTCTAAATTATAAGAAATTTTACTGGGAAAAGGATAACACTCACGCCCAAGGTCTTCTAAATCAGATGACAACTTAGCATGCTCATAAAATTCTTCGAAATACATGCCATGATTCGTCATTTCATCCAATGATATTTCAGAATCCTGGTTAGTCTCACCAGTGGGAGCGTTTGGTGTGTCCTCTTGACGACTTACGTCCTGCAGCCCCTGAACCTGGACAGTATCTTTGGGTAAAATCACAGCACCAGTTGCATCAGATGCAACATTCTCCAGAAGCTCTAATGCAGGAGTTGAACCTGAAGTATCACAGAATGGAAATCAGTTGGTGTTTCATTCAACATTTTTATGAAGAATTATTGACTTACCATAAACAGGTTCTTCTCTTCTTGCAACAGAAACATGAGGGATACTAGGAAGAGATGCTAGCTCTTCTCCAGGAGCAGCCAAGTCATCTTGGATCTTTGATTGTTCCACATCACCCTCCGTTGTCTTTGAAGTAGGATTAGTCCTTTCCCTCAAGGGGAAATTGAAGAAGCCCCTACAATCCCCAGAAATATGAGTAACAATGTGGTCATGGGTATAAAATCATGATTACTCGAAGGACTTACCACTGATAATGAAGCATTTAGCTGTGGAATTCCTCCTTCGTTGCCTTTTCTTCTTTGGTTTTTTTGGGAGTATCAGTAGTCTCCCTTATTGGCACTTGGATTGGAGAATGGAAGGACATATCTAGCGCCTCATTCATGGCCTGCTGGCCTGGAGATATCTCGCCTGGTTCTCGAGGAGAATAAGAAGCAGCCCCGATGGCTGTTCCACCAGGGCTATACTGTGGTGAAGGAACCACAGTTCCTTTCTTTGCAGGCTGCATGATGAAGAAAACAGCTTCCTTAAGTAACAAAGCTTCGACTGAAATCACATTTCAAAGAAAATAAGGAAATAAAACTTACATCTTCAGGAGCCACATACTCATGCCACTCCTCATCTCCAGAACCACCAGCCCCCACAATGGCTCCACAATCAATCATTTCCTTTACCCGCCTTGTGACAGGAAAAAACACATCAGTGGCATATATGAGCATTTACAAATCTCTGATGTAAGCCCGCACTTCATTGGGGTCATCCTCGTATTGAAGATTTGTAGAAGCCATAATATTCCCTATTCCAGGAAGTTGTAGGCCCTCACACAAATCCAGCCAGGCGGTCTTAGTACCAAAATATAAACTCTGCCATAGCTGGATAGCCTCTGGTCTTAGATATGAAGGCTGTGAGGAAGGCCCTACAATTTTTGACTTCAATTTCTTCCCAGAAACTGTAACTACAGATAGAGAATAATAAAGTAAGAATTATTGATTTATAAAGTAGCAGTGATTAAATTACTACAATGAAGTAACTCACCAAGAGTTGATGGAGTGGGTCTTTTAATTCTGACCGGAGGATTATATCGGGCACGAAACCGCTTTGATACTGGTTGTGCCTCATCATCCCTATAATGGGAATCCGGTGAATCAGTTCTAGAGGAGGAGTCTGTCGAATCAACTTCAGGTGGGGAAGAATCACCTTCACGAGGAAGGGTTTCTTTCTCTATAGTCTTCTTCATTTTCCCCACCTGATAAACTGGGTGATTCAATATCCCTTTGAGGTATGATGTTATCCAGTGTTTGTCATAATATGTAGTCAAATTATGTGCCGCTTTTTCAACTGGTAGATCAAATACTGCCCCAGTCTTCTCCCTTGACGTCAACAGCCATTATGGTCGAGAAACCATCGGATGTTGCTCTAACCTGACATGTACTGGAGGAGATACAACAATCAATTACAGACATTTTAATTGACGTGCGAATCTATATGGAGCATAGGCCGCGCATATGATTTCTCCGTCAATCCTGGCAACTAGCACACCATCCCTGCAAGATAGCATGTATGCCCTCAAATCCAAATGGGTTGTTCCATCATCATCAAACTGCCCGGTTGGCAGACTTCCATAGGGAAAGAAATTGAATTCCTTAAACATGCTCAGCCTCACATTCATGTCATAGGAATTAACATCTAATGGAACAACTCCAGAGAATGCTTGCACTGACGGTTTGAAATAACTTCCATGAATTTGTATTCCATTCTATACATTGTAAGTCCTGAAGTGAGTGGTGATCCATCCCCATAAAAGTTGGAATGGTCCCACTATTCTTAAAGGAGATTTACCCATGAAGACATGAAGTAAACTACTGTGAATCTTTTCTAAAATGGGGGTATCCAACCCATCAATTTTACCCTCAGCCAACTTTTCTGCAATGACGAAGGTCCCTGGCCTGACACCTCCCTTCAAATCCCTGACTGGAAAGAGATAAACATTGATCCACATTGCTAAGACGCCCGCCAGTTGAGTCTTCTTTGGGATTCTTTGATTCACCCCATATCTCCACTTCTCGAACTCTCCTGCTTCTAGAGTTGGCTAGAATGTGCCAGGAGCACCCCTCTTCTCAGGTTTTGGGTAGGTGGTAGGACATTTGGACCTCTTATCCTTGGATTTCTTTTTATTGGATCATTTTTCTTTTGGCTCCTTCTACTTTGGATCCCTCTATTTCTTCTCAATAAAAAATATATTCATCCATTCCTCCAGATGAATATCCTTTCTAGAATGAGTTAATGAGGTCTCTGAACTCTTAAGCTTCTGGAAGATCTTAAATAATTCTTGAGCTAAAGCAGGAGTTTTCACTGAATCATTCCAAGTCACCTTGGGAGGAATGAATTCATCATACATATCGCCCAAAAATGGAGCCCCTGGGATCTTGTAGACATCCCAAAGACTAATGCCTACTTCTCCATGAGTCAGATGGAAAGAATTAGTTGATGGGCTCTAGTGGCTGAGTATCTCCGGCACGAAGTTATCATGTCTGTAAACATATCTTTGCCCAACCCAGATAGCTTTGTATATTGCAGCTCCCTTAAGAACCTCGACAAACTCTGCATAGGGTTGTCGCACCCAGTATACCCACATCCAAGTTGGCTTCACGCCTCCCCCAGGAAGAAAGTCCCATCCTATTTCTAGTCTTTAGATTGATCCATCAGAGCATTTCGGATGATTGAAGGATGATAATGTGTTTGCAGCTCAGGTGTATGATTTTTCAGATCTGGTGTACAAGGGCTATCATGCATCATGTAGGCCTTCTCCACTGTTCCAACACATAGAAATACTCCTCCAGCTGATATATTTTCAGAAGAAAAGTTGGTGTAATTCTGAAACCACGAAAATGGAAGATAGTTCTTTGCTTCTAGAATGGTGACTTCTCATATATTACCATAGCCATACGAAGGTAGATAAGTGCTCTGTGTGAAGTCACAGTGATATTTCTTCAGATACATAGCCAAATCCGAAAGAGTGCTATCTTTGACAGTATAATAATCATGGCCAATGATGTTCATCATATCATCTATCCACTTGCTAGCCAGTTCATCAAATATTTCGTGTCTAAGAGCCATTGATTCTGCACAAGAGTCGAATAAATTAACTCTTAAATGGATTTATTTTTCATAAACATTATGAAGAAATTCAAAAAAATGGCTAAGGCATTAAGGCACACAAGTATGGATGTGTCGCGCAAGTATTAAATGTTTCGCGCAAGTTTTTGTCGCGCATGTTTTCACCGCGCAAGTCCAATTACCTTGACAGCAGCACGTCATAGAAACAACAGAAAAAAGATGAATTGTGTGGAGAGATCTCGAGAATTCGGAATCGAGATGCTAAGCGCGGCTAATGACCGCGTATTTATAGGCCAAGCGGCCTATCTGCACGCCTACACCCAGTGCGCTCAAGCCCTGTGCGCCTAACGCTCACTTGTGCGCTGCCCTCTGCATCATCCAAACTTGCGCGCCACCATTCGTTTGGATGTATTCCTTTTTCCTTAGAGTCACATCCTCATTTCTTTCGGATCCAACTCTGTGGGGGGACTTTTCTTGACGCTCATTTTTCGTCACAGAGTCCAAAGGAATGTAATGGGAAATGACTTATCACAAATTGATTCAACCTTTGAAGAAAATATCAAAAATTGACAAAGGAATGAAAAAGGAGAACATTGCCCATAGGTCGTGCAAGTTCCCTCATAGTCATGCAAGTCCACTTGCGCGACGAGTTATGGTCGCGCAAGTGACTTGCATGACCTAAGTGATAACCGCCTGGGGTCTTCTCCTACCTATAAATAGACCCTGTGGGCCCCCCATTAATAGAGGATTTTTTCCAGAAACTCAGATTTGAGCTCCCGGCGCCCTAGTCTATTCTCAATGCTTCCGAAACACTTCTAAGGTAATTTCTTACCTAGAACAGAAGATCTAAAGATGGGGAGGAAGGAATAAGTGTTGAAACTCATCAACACTTGCATGCCTGAGTGGCCAACCCTTAAGGGAAAAGGCCACACTTGCACGCGGCCTTACTCCTTCAATTGAACATGAGTGCCCCTTTTCTGGAAGAACCTCAAGAGGATTCTAAAGGCTTTAATCAAGAGTGTCTCAAGTATTACCCAGCTGGTTAACCATCGCACAAGTACACCATGTGTCACGCCGACATACCTATGCGACCAGGACTTGCGCGCCCACACAGTACCTGCGCGCCTGCTAGTACTTGCGCTCCCCAGCCTTTTGGGTGCCCTTCTTGCCCATTTCACCCCTCTTAAGAAATTCCACCTCTCCTATTCAATATTCAATCTTCAAGACACTCTTCAAATCCATTTATGGCATGACTTCTTTATTTTTGATTCCTTTTCTGAAAGGAACTCTGTAGAATATCTCTCAAAACCCAGTGATTTACACATCTTTATGTCACTAATGATTGAGATTTCATTCATTCAACCTCATCCTTTATGATGAGGGAACTCAATCGACCTGGGCCTCATTTTCAAGAGTAGGTCCCCATCATAATTCTTAACTTGGGCATCCTCCTTTAGAGTAAGCCCCAATTCTTAAAGATCTCAAATCTGGGCATCCTCATTAGGAGTAAGCCCCAGTCCCCTAATTTGGGGATCCTCCTCATGAATAAGCCCCAAACCTTAATTCCCTTAACCTGGGCCTCCTTTTCAGGAATAATACCCATTCTCAAATATCGGCATCCTCTTCAAGATTAAGCCCTAGTCTTACTTTCTCTTAACCAGTCCTAAATTAAATTTGATCTGGGATTCCTTTTTAGTAGTAAAACCCAATCATAAGTCTTCTCCTATGTTGGGCCTCCTTTTCAGGAGTAAGCCCCATGTTAGAGTATTCAAAATCTCCATGAATCACATATACCTTTATGGACCCTGCTCTTGGATTTCTTCCCTAAAGTAAATCCTATCCTTCATTTATCTGGGCAATCATACATACATAATCCCCACATTATTTCTTATGATTGCATCTTTCATGGAACAATTGCCTATTTTTTACTAATACCTCTTGTTTCTCACATCGAGCATCAGTCACGTGAGCTTAGAGTGTTAAAGTAATTATGACATCCTTCTTTGAGCCATCAATCATAAAGATCATATTCCCTTACTCGAACTATGTGGGTTCTGATTCCTTTTCAAAACAAAGGATACATAGGTAGCCCGTCTGCGGGTTCGATCCCAACTCTGAAATAATCCATGTCCTTCTGAATGACAATAAACTTAAAGTGCCCCACTGAGTGGCTTTAAAACCATCATGGTCATCATAATGATCAAGAGACTTCTATAAATATGTGTCGAAGGGTACCATTGACCCAGAATCTCTAATAAATACAGATGATTATCTATTGATGAAGAACCTAGAATACATAAAAAAGATTCTCTGAATGTTCCACATATCGGTCATTGATTTTCAGATCTAAAGGAAAAATCATTTTATACTTTGTAATGTAATAAGGATTCACGAACATAACTTAAATCTATAAAGAGAGTCCCAGAGTAGACAATAATTCCCCTCAAAAAGGTTTGATGAGTCCGAACTCCCATCCTCTCGACCAATGAAAATTCCTAAGCCTCATCAGTCAATATAATAATAAGTTCCTATCATTGGAAGGTATGTCCGAATGAATTTGGAATCATTGGATGTTTCCGGTTCTACGAACAAACCCGTTAGAAACCGATGAGAATGTTTGAATCTCCCATCAAAAGGAGATCATCCCCGGAATCTGAGGGAAACAATTGCCTCCTATTCCTTGATCAAAGCTCCTCCCTAAGATTTACTCCATTAAACTCTATTTTGTCTTTGGATTTATGCGACCACTGCGTCTCACCAAACTCCAGTTCGACTTTCATCGCACTTCGCACATTCTCCTCATAGCTGTCATAATCTCGGTTGGATAGATTCTTCCGCAGATGAGGTCTCAGTCCACCAAAAATTCTATCAACCTTGCCATTTGAATCCATGAAAAAGATAGAGGTGTAATGTGAAAGCCTTGTGAAGTTCATCTCATAGCTTCTCACAGATTCATTCTCCTTCTACTTCAGCTCGAAAAACTCCTTCTCCATTTTTGTTCTCATGGAATAGGGAAAATACTTACGGAAGAATATCCCTATGAACTCTTCACACTCCATAACTTCAACCTCCACTCATTTCCTTGTGTTTTTAATCAGTTCCAACCACTGATCAACTTCTCTTTCTTTGCGATATATAGCCAGGGTGACCGTCTCTTGCTCTGAACAACGGAGCACAGAAAATATCTTCTCAATAGAGCTCATACACTGCTCAACAATCAATGGGTCAGTCGATCCACTAGAGGTTGGTGGCCGTTGATGCATAAAGGACTCAACAGACTGTAGTTCCCTTCACGGTGATATCAGTCTCTCTACTTGATTCATGTTATTTCCCATAACATGAGTCAGTTGGTTTATCATTCGCATGAATGTTTGCATTTCGGCTTCTATTAGAGGGTCGTCAGTGCAAGGTCCATTGCGGCCACCATTTGAACGGTTCCTCCTATTTCCCACCAGTTATAAAATAATAAAACCTTAGTGATAAACTTATTCCTTTTACAAATCATTTAAATATAAAGGATTTATGTTTTAAAACTTTATTAAACAGTTACATATCTCTATAAATCCGTCACAATGATTCATAAAAATCTAATGATTAACCAAACATATCCCACGGGAGTGTCGTAACTAAGAGTGCATCAAGGCCCATTGTCGTGCAGCAGTTCCCATTTATTTTAATCTCTTGGGTTTATTTATGAAATGTTTGATTATATGAAACACAAAAATGAATTTTTTACTATTCACTGATAATTCAACTATTTTAGAAAAATCCAAAAAATTAACCATAACCTAATATCAATGCTCTAGATTAAAAAAAGAAGTCCATTTTATGAAAATAATCTTCTAAATATTTTTAATTTAATTTTTAAATAAAATCATTTATTTATTCCAAAAATAAATCTTTAAAACTATAACTCATTTTGTAACACCTTAGAAAAGTAAACATGGACCCATAAAAATATCGTATACCCATAAGACAATAAAGTATCAATTTATAATTAATTTTTTTGAAAATAAATTTTCTATTTAAGATTAATAAACTAATTATAAAATTTAAAATAAAATATTTATGGCATACAAAAATGCCAAACCTTAAACTACGATCATTTTTCACTTTTACGATGTCTAAAATGTATTTATACATTCATGGGTGAAGTTTCATTTCTTTTTTATCAAATCACTATTCATTACTCTTCATTACTATTCATATGAGTATGTTACTATTCCTACTTTACTATTCACTAAAAATCAAGTTGATCTTAATAGACTCTAAATTTCTCACTGATCACAACTATAGAAGAAGATTTTTTGAAAATCATTTCACATTATTAAATATTTAATGAATACAAAAATAATTTCAAATACCAATTTTTCCTAAATTCATCAATAATAAACATCCTATATTTTTCTGGATATTTGAAATTCACAAACATTTCCATAATAAAAAATAAAAATCTTATTTAGATAAAAGGATTACACTAAGAAGCTAAGGTCTCGTTACATAGCCCCTTATAAAACCAGCATAGGACCTAAGTGTAAGGTGTGCTTTGGTGATAGAATCATGTAGTGGCTCAGAAAACATTTCCCGAGTGGTGATTTCTATCATCTTGAAATTCGCCCTTAGGTGATTCTCTTCTAGCTTTATATGTTGATGTTCAGCTTGGGCTTAGTCCAGAGAAATTCCTAGTGATGCTACCTCCTTCCCAGGCTCTGACAGATGGGCTTCATATGGCTCGAGTCTACTGGATGAGGCCATTTAATATTATTTCTATATTAATTAACCAAGATAACCATATTTATAAAAACACAACGTCAAGATTATAGTTTCCAAAGGTCATATTGACGAACGATCATATAACAGTCGAAACCCAATTGTCTAATTTTAATTATACACACTTCATTAATTGAAGGATATAGTTTGGTTGAGTATAAAATAAAGTAACACACAAAATTAGTAGACAAATATAATTAAAAAGTTCAGGCCGTTACACCCCTACATTATTCATATTTCAAAAACCTTATACTATCCCAGGAATGAGATATATTTCTTTTCACATTGTAAACCAGCAAATGAAATATTAGGAAAAAGATGATTCTCTGTTCACTAGACATTAATAAATTATGTTATAATAAAATTATAGTATTTAAAAATGAAAATGGAATAAAATATTCATGGTTGAGATCTCATAAAGAGAAACCTGAGTAAAACCCAATTTCTTACCTTTCTAAGATTCCCCTACATGAGGTGCTGAAGAATGATTATGCTATGAATATAAAATAAAAAATTTGTGCGTACTCCACCATAACACAATAGAAAAATTAATTAAATGACGATAAGGTCCCTAAAACTTGGAAAAATTTAGAGTATCCATTTATTCCCACTCTTATGTTATCTTAAATGGCCTATGAAAAATGCATGAAGATGTAAATTTAGTGGACTTTATCCCTCTAAAACATTTGTATACTCATTAAAAATGAAACATTAATGATCCTCATCATATTTAGTAAGCTCTTACAAATCTAAATGGGAGAACTATTGTGTTGCACTAATGGCGTTTGTGCTTATATATATCAATGATCCACACGTAGGATAAAATATTATACAATTAAATGGACTAAATATATTTTCATGGTGATAGTGATTATTCGTATACTTTTCCATGATCCAGGTGTAGGAAGAAATTTACTTGACTGAAGTGTTTTGGATACATGATTTTCTGAATTCACACCACGATCAATGTTCTAGTGCATTCAGGTTATTGTAAAATTTCTTTCTGAAATATTTTATCATCTATCAAGGTGTGATAATTGTAAGTGATAAAGGGATGAATAATTCAAGAGTTATTGAGAAAAAAATACATTATAATTCATTATGAAAAATTGAGAGGAGCATTCATAACCTATAGATTCTCTCATTACATGTACATAAGTATGCAAATGGATAATGTATTTTAAATCACACTCAATTGATCCAAGAGATTCATATATTTATTACTCTAAGATGAAAAAATCTTGGAAAAATTTATCATATTTTCAATTTATACCACTATATATTTTCAATGTGCCTCTATCATGGAATTCATTTATATACCCACCTTTTCCACCACCTCAAATTTCCACTAGTACTCTTCAATTCTCATATAACCAATTACATGTTATTATTGAATTTTGGATTGCTCTTGCTGAATTAATTCTACCAAGGACCAATCATATGCGTCCCATTATTGACATACGATAGTATCTATAACATGTGGATAAGAAATCTAGATTGATCAAACAATTTTTGTTTGTCACACTGAGCTATGTATTTTTCATCTGAATGAATTTACCAGGACGTTCGAAATCTTTATCAAGTATAAATCCCCCCTTTTACTGTGGCATGAATGAAATGGTAGTAATACTTCCCAAAACCAATGGTGATGATAATATATTGGAAATGAAATAATTTAACAAAATTTTCCCTAAGGGGATTATCAAGGATAAATTATGAGATCCTATTACCCAACCACTGGGGTTTGAATGTTATCTCCATCAGGTCTTAATAAATGGCATTCAAATGTATAGACACATAGTCTATATATTCATCAATTATAGAGGGTTTGATCATGATACCTATAATATGAATTATAACTAGAATTTTTTTTATATTTCAATTTCTCGAACTGGTCAAGATATTATAATAATAACGCTTTTTTTTAAATTGACATTAATAATATCACTTTATTTTTCTCTCATAACATGTTAACAAATGATATGAATGGGGTGTAATGATAATAAGTGAAAACATTCACATTCATTAAATAAATACATGGTCCCATATACTAATGCTACCATATTGGTAGGTGATGTATGTTGATACTTTGGTGACAGTTCCTGTTTAGAACTTCAAGGTTCCTTTTCCATTGCAAATGACACCATATCCCCATTAAGGAAATAGACCTCGGAATAACCCCCAATATGATGCACCGTAAATCCCAACCATTGAGGGATTAGTATGATATTTGATAGTGGTTAAATAATTATTTAGAGAATATATTGACCTTGGTATCACAAACCATATTTCATTGATGCATGAACTAAAATAATTTCAAAACATGAATATCAAGTCATATCCAATAAATCAATGAGATCACCAATCATTAATGGATTTGTAGGTATGAAATCAATTTCAACAAGAGAAAACAAAAATATCAATCCAACATAGACTTTTTTCACATTGATCACTTTATAAATCCATTCTGAAATACTGGGACCATTATTTTATTATGGAATTTATATTACCATGTTTTGTGCCCATATGGTGTAACCCATTAAAATTGGTTTGAAATGTCTCAGGGAAAGAACAATTACGTCCATCCTCACCTATTATTCTCCCATAACCACATGCACAAATTCATTTTCTAGACGAATGAAAAATTATTATTCTCATGGATTTAATGTTATCAAACCCAAAGATCTTGGTACATCACTCACAGTCCTTGAGTCTATATTTGGGAAGACTAATATATTTGGGTCTTCAATTAGGAAATTTCACCCTTATATTTCTAACATTTTTATATTCATGGATTCATATTCTAGAATGAATGTTGTCTCGTGATTTTTTGTGGATTATACCACTGGGTGTGTTCACCATATTCCAATATCTACACATACTGATACATTTTTATCTAGTCACAAGAGTGTTTTAAGAAATGAGTAAGCGTGTCTAAAACTTCTCCATTGATCCTGAATAAAAAATATTATATAAAATTTATGTTTCCCTTATCTTGTAGATTTCCAAGAATATAATCTCATGCGAATGCAAAATAGTGGTGGTGGAGGTTGTAGATCTACATAACGATCAATAATTACTACCAGCATATAGTCCACCATAAAAGGGGACCCCTCATTGTTGGTTTCTCATCCAGAGGATAACCATGATTGAATGCCATCCTCACACCAGAGAAAATGTAGATTTGATGAGTGATATTGATTTTTCATCCCCTTATAAAATTATAGTACATTCATTTGATTTCATTCAATATAAGAAGAATAGTTTCTGAGAGAAAGTTATATCACTTACCCCCAAAAACATGCTTTCTTCTGAAGTAGTCACAACTACCACGGAAGTCAATATTTGAGTGACACAATCCATATATAAGATCCAACCTTTTAAAGGGTAGATTACAACCTCAACATTCTAGATATATTCTTGCACATCCTAATGTTTATGTTCATAGAATATAAGAACAGGGCTAGTCACATGAACAAAATTTATTATGGAAATATTGTCTACATAGAAAAGTGTTTTCTTATCTTACCGTCCCATTTATTACCTAAAATTAAAAATGACGAATCTATTAGAATTTCTAGAGGAGGGGGTGTGTCATTGTTTGGTAGGAATAAGGTAAATAAAAAGGGCGGGGGGGGGGGTAAATTTAATTTTATAATATTAAAATATTAAAAGAGAAATAAAATTTAAAATGAAATGATATTAAAAGGATAAAGTGGTGAATGTGATGAAATAAATTCATAAATAAATAATAACATTTATTCACAAAACTATGTTAATATCAACGTTAATTAGGTGATTAAGTACAATAGAGAGATGAAGAGACATATTTATGGGAAATAATATTATAATGATGAAAAAAAATATAGGATATAAAGAAAGTAAATGAGGAACAAAATTTGGGTTGGAATTTATGATATAGCTCAAGAATATAGCCTACGACTACTACCTCAATTGCTATAGGATTTAATGTAACAGTCCTTTGATTACAATGACTGCTAAGATACCAAGACACAATTACTTTTATGATTATATAAAGATACCAAAAAATAACTATCATATGATTTTTTAAGGTTTATATAATAAAAAACATATAAAATAATCCCTTTCTATTTAATTGTTAGGGAAATAAAACCATAGTCCCTCACTTTAATGGTAGTGATCACCAGTAAGAAAAAATAAGACGAATATAGAGAGTGTTTCTTTAAGTATATCACATTTAATATTAGTCTTGAATATAATAAAATAATATGAACAAAAAATTATAGTGAATAAAAAAATTATGAATGTGAGAAGACATTACAATAGTCACACACTCTTATTTGGATATGGGCTTATATTAAAATAATGTAATTTGAGAGAGATCTGGTGATTGATTTGATGATAGAAATGTTTCAAAATATTTTTGTGAAGATCCAAGAATTGAAGGACTTTATTTATAACCTTAAAATCATTAAAAAAATCTTGAATTATCTAGGGATAAATGAATTCTTTGAAGGCTAACTTTATTGAGGTTTTTACATTATTAATATGATCTATTATTTGGATAGGACATGAACCACACTTTGTAGTAATAATCATAGGAGTTTTTTCCTGGAAATCACCATGACCCAATTCCCTATCATATGTCCACCACACCCTGTTATGTGTATAACACTCCCTAACACAAGCCATTTTTCCAAGATTACATGGAGCTTCAACAATAGGCTCTACTACAATCTTCCAAGGCCTTATAAGGTTCGTCCATAATTATTCCAAGGATTTGAAACAAAAATATATATATATATATATACAATACTTCAACAAGACCAAAAATATATACTCGAAGTCACTTTAATAATCATTTAATCCATCAATAAAATATAAATTTAGGATTCAAAAAAACAGAAAACTCAAAACACTAGAAACACAAGAGAGTGTATATGATCTTGAAAACTCCATGAGAGATAGAGGTACAAAAATCTACAAATTTTTAACAAAAAATAAATTATCATAAAATAGATAAATTAGGTTCAAATAAATAGTAGACCATACAAACAATGTAATTTTAGATTTTATAATTTAAGATAATAAACATAATTAAGAGATTAATATAAATATATTTAACATTCTATAGAGATTAATAAAAATATTTTCAATATGATAATGAAATTAACATAGGTACCCAAAATATTCTCAAGAGATGAAAAAAAAAGATTATAAATGAATAAGAAAGACATAATAACCAAAAAAACACCACCCCTTTGTGATTATGAAATAGTAAACAAGGAATAAAAAATAAAATATTTTTTACTAAGAAATTAGAAGACGATTTAATATAAATAGATATTTTAACATTAATATATTTAAAGATATAAGATGATTATAAAAGGATAAAAATTTAAGAAAATTCTTAGACAATGGATAAAATAATAATATATAATTTTAAAAAAATTCAACTATTTAGAAAAAATATGTTATATAAAATACTTTTCCAAAAAGAAAAAAACATAAAATGAAATGGTTAATATAAATATAAAAAAGATAAAAAATATTATAAATTTATTTTATTTCAAATATTATAAATTTTTTTTTAAAAAAAATAATAAAGGGAAAATTTGAAAATGATAAAATGGAAAATAATGAATATAATGATTAAAAAATTTAACATTACCTCCTTTTTGAATAAGATATAATAGTTATTATAGAGATATAATGTAGATTTAAAACATAAGATATAGATAAAATAAAATTAAAATCATCAAAACAACCATTCCTATGAAGACCATTCAATATAGTTTATGAAATGAAAATAACTAATGTACAACTCAATTGATGTAAGTAAAAATTATATCACGATTCAAAAAGAGAGATCTACGATTTCAAGGGGTGGAAAACCATTTTATTTATGATCTAATAAATGATAGATCCTTTGACCTAGATGGTAAATTCTTTCAGAAGCAGAAAATAATGTTCCATTTGGTACCTTAGATGTTCCATCCATAATAGTAAATAAACATTGTTATTTGAAAACAACATTGGATACACTATAATT
The DNA here is from genome assembly GCA_963277665.1 of Viscum album. Taxonomy (NCBI): domain Eukaryota; kingdom Viridiplantae; phylum Streptophyta; class Magnoliopsida; order Santalales; family Viscaceae; genus Viscum; species Viscum album. The sequence continues at coordinate 1,548,477,486 of OY728140.1, forward strand.
TTCTAATAATGACTTGGGAATACAATTTTTCATAGAATTATAATTTATATTACAAATTTGTTTAGAAATATTAATTAGTTTTGGTCCACCATAGATATCATTTCTACAATTTAAATAATAAATTAAATGAAAATAATTATAAAAACAATTAAAAACATATTTTTGATAAATAACATTCATTTTTTAAAAGATGTTGTATCATTGAAAATCTAAAAACCATGATTATTTATTTTAACACATTGAAACCCAAGGATAATATTAAGTGTTTTTTCGTATTGGATGAATTTTGAAAGAGAATATTTGAGATCACTAATTTCATATTTTAAATTTTTTACATTTGGTTGATGTTTTAATCTTAAAATACAATCATATATTTTACTAAAAATTTAAATTATTTTAATTATAGAGTTTATTTTTTCTATTTAAGAACACATTTTTATATTTTTAAAAATTATAATATTTTCAATGAAGTTATTTTAAAAAATATAATTTCATTTTATGTGTAAGAAGATCAAGAAAAATAGGAATACTGATAGGAAGAAGAAGATGAATGATAAGGAGAGTGAGAACAACCTAATTTACCAAACTCAAAATGAGACATGATTCAATTTTCAGTTAATTTAATTGATTCATATGTTGAAATAAGATCCTCACCTATAATTCATATTGATAATTCTAGATCTTTTTTATCTTTATTATTGTTTTTTATTTATTTTAAATGTGTTATTAAAGCTTAATGGCCCCTTCATTTTTACCCAAATGATTTTAATTTTGAAAAAATAGTTATTATGCTTTTTATAATTTCAAATCCACTTTAATAAGAATATTCATATTTTATTATTTGAAATGATATTTTTTATTTTTGATTCCTTGTCTTAAGTTCTTTATCATCTTATATCTACATCATTATATTTTATTCCATTTTGGAGCTATTGAGTTCTTCAAGATGAATATTCTTTATGTCATTGGAATCTTTGATCACATTGAATTTGGGAGCAGAAAAAATAGTTAAATCCCATAGGATTTTATTCATGATTATTTCAATGGAAAGATTATCCCCAGGATATCTTATAGAATTTCAAATGGTAGTAATACATTTAAAAATATTTTTAATATATTTATCTAAATTCATGTAAAAATAGTCATAGAAAATTATAAAAATGTCTAGTCATGTTTCATTAATATTATTCGTACATTCATGTGTGTATTTTAAGAGTTTTAATGTTTCATGACCCATTTTTAATAATTAATAGGAATAAACACAATTTATTGTACACCACAATGAAAATACTTAATTCATTTTCTATTAAGTTCCAAAGAAAAAATATATCTAGGAGTCCATTTATCATTAGGTTACTTTTTTCGAGTATAACCATTCATTAAAATTTTCAAAATTGGATAAAAAATGATACTATGAAATATATATACCTTATTGTTTAAATAAGACTAATTAGATATATTAATAAGTGGTGAATATCCCATGGAATGTATTTTAAGATAATTGTGAAAATAAAATTACATTTAAAAATTAAACATTGAAATAGACATAGATTAGGAAAATAAAAAATAGTATTTGACAGAATGGATTATTTAAATAAAGAAAATGTATCCTTTGATACTAAATTTTGTGTCAATATAGATTAAATGGCTAGAGTGTTTTAATTTCATTTTAACAAATTAATGTGATAAAAGAAAACAATGATTAAAAATTAAATTATTTAAAAATGATAAAGTGAGTAATGAATTGAAATAAATAAGATGATAAATACTATAATTTATTAATATAATAAATTTAATATCGAAGTGAATTAGGTGATTCATTAAAGTAGAGAGATAATGAATCAAATTTATGAATTTTTTTCAAATCCATACTATAATGGTGCAATATAAAAACATAATGAAAACGAAGAAGGTTAATAAAGAAAAAAATAGGAAATGATATTCTAAAATACCTTAATAAGATACCCTAAATCTACCACCTCAATTACTCAAGGGTGTAATATATTTTTACCATGTATTTTAGGGTATAAAAGATACCAAAACCTCATGTTATTAAAGTTGTAATAAGAACCTATAATAAAATCATTATTATATTTTTAATTAGCATACCTTGAAATCTAAATATGAATAGTCCATTCCCCTTTGATTTTAATTAAAATAAAACAAATTTAACTCACTTAAATTGTAGTGATCACCAATAAAAAAATATGGAGAGGATAGAGATGATTTCAAAAAAGCAATCAGTTTTTTCTTAGTATTAATTCTTTCAGAAGAAAATGAATAATCACTAAGGGTGAATGAAAAAATGATGAGAGTGAGAATATAATAAAATAGGCAAAAACTCTAGATAATATGTGGTGGGATTTAGAAAAAAATTCCGTTGAGATATATTTGATGATCAATTCTATTAGAGAAATGTTTTATAACACCATTATAGAGTTATAAGCACATAAAACCATTATTTATATCCATAGACACCTTTTTTAAAACATCTATAATTCATTGGGGAGTAATAAAGACCATAAAGAATACATTTAATGAGATTTATGATTCATTATAATCTTGTGGTCAATTTAAATTTGATTTTCCCTTAAATTGTGCACTAATATTTTGTGTTTCGGCTTTGTATCCTACCTATACACCATGACCTGGTCCACCATTCCCTAGAATAGGATCACCATGACTCAGTATAGTGACACAACACCCGTAAATAATATGTGTTTCCAATATTTCATGGAGGTTCAACAACATACTCCTCTACTTCCTTCCAAGTCATTCTATACTTCTTTCAAAATGATTCCGTGAACATGAAACTGAAAATGTGATATGTCCACAACAAAAACAATATAAAAATATACATTTGATTAAAATTTAGGAATTTTTATAGACAAGAATTATATTAAAATTTAGAATTTTTGAAAACACTCAAATTAAATCATTAGAAAAATAGGAGAGTGTCTATCATCTTGAAAACACTATAAGAGAGAGAGAAAGAATGAGAGGTACACTACTTATTTATTGAAGGTAAAAGTTCCAATAACATGAATTTATTACTTATAATATGACAAATTAAGGGATTCATAATGGTTGATCATTTACGAGTCCCTTTATACCCCACCGGAGGTAACTACATCTCTTCCTTACCTATTTGTGGACCCAAAACTAAATGTACTAGTTTATCAACTTCCCCACTAGAGTATTAGTGAATAAAATCCTTGGAAGAATTTTTACAAGAACCACCATATCTTCAGCATGTGAAAGGACCATCAGAGGGCCATATCATCTCTTTTTTAACACTAAAAGAGTTGACACACGAAAATCATATAATTCAATCTCCTACATACTGCATTGTGGATTATAAAAAAATAGACATAGAGAATCTATCATAGAATATATTAAGTTAATACCCCTCATAGTTCAATATCCCACCATTCTTTATAAAAATTAATCCCATTAATTATATGAGAAACATCATTTCTTTGTGAATTGTGGTGATATTACCCATAATGATTCCATTCAGTGGGGTACTGTGTGTAAGGACAGAGCAATTGTTTTGATTTAACATAATCTTCAAATCCCAATCCTCTGATGTAAATGGTATAACTCTATCAACGCTATAGATATTAGGATCAAAATGGGACTCTAGGATTGGATTATCATTAATGAATTTATATCCTTCCATTTGGTCTATGATCCAACCCAATGGAAATAGAAATTGTCCAAGAGGCCCAAAGGGGTGCTCCCTCTATTGATGTTTCAAAAGTGATGATATTGATTTTCTAGGAAAAGGATATCCATATTAATGTGTTTTAGGGTTTCTAGTTGAGTTTAAATTAAAATGATTGACTCTAACCCTAGTATGGGACTCCCATATGGAAGAATATAGGCACACGAGAATATTTAATTGAATACTGCTAGTCATACTAGATGACCAATATAGATAGAAACATTCCATCCCCATTCAATAGAATGACCAACTTCCAACATAAACAAATATATTTGTAGAATTCTAATAGTTTAGTGATTTTAGTGGCTCATTGTTCTCCTTACATGGAAGTATTAACAAATTGTTGTGATGAATACTTGAATTCAATAATGTAATGGAAATAAGAGCTTGTAATGATGATCCTGCCAAAATAAATTTCATTACAATATGAACAACTCTCTAGAAATTGAAGTATTCCTTCTCACATCTTCCTATGGTAAGGTTTGGGGGATGAAATCATCATAAATTTCCACAATAATTGACACCCCCATGTCGATCTACACATCTAAAAGTCAAATCATAACTTCTATATTGACAAGGTGAAAGGTGTTTGTATTGAGACTCAATTTACTATGTAGATTAGTGATTATGTTCTTATTATTCTGTGAACGTAGATATGATACACAAATATCATCATAATGTTGGATAGCTCAAAGATTTATCATAAAATCTGTATATCACTTCCATACCCAGAAAATTAACCAACAACCCATTCCAAAATTTTCCCCAATGTGAAGATCCATTATTTATGACTATCCTATAATTTTTTTTCACCTAATCCTTTCTTATGTACCAATCCATATATACAAATGTCTTGATATAGCTCCTTCCATTATTCTAATGTAATATAGGAAAAAATGATGATGTATAATTTATAATTTCCATTTTCCTTGATTAATTGTACTCCAGATAAGATGTTGACCTAGATGGGGCACAATTATAGTTAATCCATGTGATTTGTTCATTTTTATGATGTGGTTTTATGTTTTGGACCTCAGGATGTTTTTTGAATCCCTAGATCAGTTGTATATCTGAAACTAGATGATTCTAAAGAACATAACCCATGAGTAACAATAGTATGTGGTCCCTAAATGTAAAAAATACCTTATATAAAATTTGAAACACTTGATATTATCATTCCTCTTTTCTTCGATGGCATGAAGAACTTGTGTTGGAGGCCTTTTCTATAAAGAGTTTGAGTTTGTTAATATAGAGTTTTTTTAGCAGAAAATTTTAAAAAGTACTGAAAAATATATAGAAAATATTAAAATAATATAAGAATACGTGATCCACATAGTAGATACAAAAGTGGATCATTTCACATAAATTAAAACAATAGAAAATACCAACATATGGTCAACCGTAGGTTGTATGTGAGAAGAACATCACACAAAGAAGAAATAATATGTTGAAAAAGTATGAGATCATGATATCTATAGGTGATTGTAAAATATAGTCAATGAATAGTGAAAAGATAGGGAACAAAAAACTATTTACATAGGGGTGTAAAATGTTCTAATTAGACCACAAAGAACTCATAAATGTGAATTCTTTTACTCTCAATCACACCCTATTTATGCCGACCTAGCCCCACCACAAGGGTTTAATATTTTGGACACATTGATTGTTGAAAAAATTTTCAAAATGACGTCGACCATAGAGTAAATCAAATTTAAGTTAAATCAACATAGTAAAGTTTCCCATGAAGAAATATCCACCATTCACAAAGTTAGAAATACATCATTTATCATGATAACCATGCTTCATGAAGCAGATTACTCAATAACCTTCAACATTTTTGGATTATAGATGATTTTTTCATTTGACCATGAAGCACATCGATTATGATCATAACATGTGGTTTTATGGTGGTAATTTTGGTTCTACCATGAAGGCCCTAGAAAACCATTATCAATTTTGTAGAGAGGTGAGGTATCACGCATCTGTGAAACACCAGATTAACCCATAACATATGAGAAATAGTTGTAGTGATTCTAAGACGATGATTAATTTCAATCGTGAACTTATATGAATCCTCTATTTTGGGAAAGTGGTCTCTCGGTGTTTTGGATAAATATTCTACAATTACCCCAATGTAGAATAAAATACAGTAATAAAGGAATTTTTTGGAGACTTATTAATTCTAGAAATTTATGACTCTATATCTTTAGTTCATGACACAATTCTAGGTAAAATTTCGAGTTAAATCTTATAGAATTAAGAAAGATATATATTTGAAAAAGGATATTCTAAATGATGGCCCTATATAAACACTTCAAGGGGTCCCTATATGGAATATTACTAAAAACAATGTTCATGGAGGGAGGATAATTTATAACTCTTAATGATGCCTCTTTAAATCCCAATAATATGTGGAGCATCTATGTAACAATCCAGAAATTTATTAATGAAGTTTATCATTATATAGGCGTGTCATATTTAATAATGTTTTATAATGCGCACACACCTCATGATATAACCAAATAAATCTTATTATAATAACGTGAATATTATATTTATAAAAAATAAATATCCATAAGAATTGAAAATATTACAATGTGAAAAAAAATTAAATAAAGGATAACCAAAATAAGAAAATTTGGATCTTTTCGATTAACTAGAATAACTGCACTCACAATAAAACTATAAAAATAATGAATATTGTCTGAGATCCTCTAGGAATTTTGAAAATGAATATATATAACCTTGATAGAAATAGCGTTGGATTAAAAATGAGTTAAATATGAATTATTTATAGGAACCGGGGAACCCATATGAAAATTAGAAATTGGACTATGGGAATGATAACTAAACTATTTGAATAGTAATATGAAAATTGAGAATAATATTATAACTGTTATAATTGTATCCTTTACTATGGAAATATAAATAATATTTATATATCTCATACAATTAAAATATGAAATATTAATATCATTATATAATTAAATAAATTTTATAATAATTATAAATCAATTGTTGGTAGTGTTTATATTATTTTAAGAAAGAATGTCTTATTTGAATTTAATAACAAATATAACATTTTTAAAAAAGATATTATTTTTATTAAATGGGTTTTAGAAATGAATATGTTGTTTCGCTATAATTTTAATAAAATTAAATGACACGTTAATTAATTTTCTGAAGGGTATGAATATTTATCGCAATACTAAAATTGGTATTTTAATTATAAATTATAATTTATTATAAAAAATTTAATAATATTTAGAAACTTATTTTTATGAAATACATTTCACATTTTTATTCAAAATGTTTAAAAATGTATTTGGTTAATTTTCTTCTTATAAATAAGCGAATTTATGGAAATAATGAAAGATGGTAAAAAAGGTATTTAATATTATAAGCTAAATATATGAATTTTTGAGTAATGAATAGAGTAATAACCAATTAGTATGAACACACATGAAATATTTACTGCATGTAGTCATTGGTATCAATGTTATTGATTATACTGAGCCAAAATAATAAACTAATTGATATAATAATCGAAAGAACCCCTCTCCTCCCCTAAAAAATACCACCCCTCTCTAATCCTTCTCATAAAAAATACATAGTTTTTTAACATGAACAAATTCGAAAAACATTACTTCCCAAACCCCATAACCACATTATAGTGATTTTGGTCTCATCCTAATACCATTTCAAAGAACCATATGGGGTATCTTAAGAGGATGAAACTAAAGGAAGGTTAAGATTATCAACTAATATCTTTCAATTTTATCCTTATTGTAGAACCCCATACAATATATATCCACCAAATAATAGTAAAATTACTATACTAAATATAATAATATGTTATTGTTATATTAAAATATCTATCTTAAAGCATCCACTATTTTCTTTCTAAAATGGTAGTGTGGTTTACAATATGGTTGGTTCAATGCGTCCACTTAAAAAAAATTATTTTCCTCAACCACCTTCAGGGCTAGTCTTAAAATTATTGTTATGGTTAAATTAGATTATAATAAGTATATTATAACTTATTTCATGTTCTAGAATTAATATACTCTAATAATATTAATTAAAATGTGTTTAGTTTATGAGGACAGTAAAATCGCTCTAGTCAACTAACCCCATAAATTTAATATTTTAACTCAATTATTTTTCACTATATTAAAATATATATGGATAAATAGTTTCATTTAAATTTATTTATGTCCATTAATACAATTTAATTTCAATTATGGTGTTTTATACCAATTTTACAAGAACACTAATAATTATCCACAAGTGAGCCAACATTGGAACAAGGAAACTAATACTATTAGAATAATAAAATTATGAATTATATCAAATTAAAATAGTTAAAAAGGAACATAATAAAATTATATAAAATAAAAAATATATTTATAATATTATCAATTAATTATTGAATGAATCAAATTTAATTATTTTAGAAATTATGTGAAAGTGAAGAATGATTCAAGAACATAAGGTAATGGATCTCTTCGAACCACTATTTTCCTTTGGATTAGAAACCTTATATCTATAACTCACATTTTAACACTATTTAATGTTATATAATTCTTATAAACTCAATAACTATGTGTGATATATATATATATATATATATATTATGGGGTAATTAAGTCCATAATTTCATTTCCGAAATACATCTAATTTATTTCCACGGGTAATTATTATGTTTATGCCCAAAGATTGATATCCTTGGTGAGACCAATAAAATTATTTTATGTTATCATATTTGAACCTAAATGACACTATAATTTATTGGGTAATGTTTTTTTTATGATATGTTATGTATGGTATTAGGTAGTGAACAAAATCCATTATGTGACTCTGTCCACCATGTGATGTTGTTACGACAGTTAGCCTTGACTTATGTTTATGCCATTTTATATGTTGTCTCCACTTTACAATGTTTCCATGATCTTATGATACCATTTTCATTATGTTATTATCCAATTTAATTATTCACATTCCTATTCTTTTATGATATCAGTATATACTATCTGACACACGTGTTATGAATCATTGTCATGTTTATTCCCATACTGGAATTTTTAGCTCACTCCTTACATTTATATATTCCCAAAGTTATATAATTTAGTTATTTAATCCAAATGGTATTTATGAGATAAATATGGAGATTAAAATAAATTCATTTTTTTAGTTTCATTTGAATTTTTTATGAACCTAGTCTTCAAAAAAGCCCCAGGATTTTCAATCCTTTGGTTGTATATAAAAGATATTTATGTTACAAATCATGTAAAAATATGTCTAAAAGGATTGGGTAACAAGATATGGAATCAAGGGATAATATAATATGTTTTTAGGATTAATGATATAATAATATTTTCAGATCCATAGAGATATGTACCAGTTATGGAGAATATCATGGAATTTTTTTGAATTTAGAGAAAGTTGTTTTCAAGGAATTATATCATAGCTCAGAAAATACAAGTGGTTGTGGTTTTTATATAGTTTTATTGAGGGGTAATAAATCTAAAAATCGAATATTGTGATTTTAATCAATATTAAAATGCTTCATGAAAAAGTGGCATTTCTTCACAACTGGTTTGGCATTCCTATGGTAGACACTTTTTAAATTTAATAATATATCCAGAAACCATTATGAATGGATTGAATAGTTTGTTATGTTAGAAAACCTAATATGAATCATTATCATGGATAACTTAGATTAAAACAAAGATGGCCATAATTTAGGATATACTTTTAATTTATATGTTATTCCGTATATGTTAATAGTTTCCGTTTTATATTTTTATTAGTTAGAATATTCTAATCTGATTTTTCCATTATTTTAGTTAATGGAAGTATATCAGAAGAAAAATGAAAAAATCAATGTGATTGGAAAATTGACGATTTCTATGATGATATAACTAAACTTATGTGAATGTTATCTGGAAATTAATAGATGAACTATCCTATATAACTCATGCTATGAATAATAACTTCGATTTTGGTGAACAATAAAATTATCATAATAAAAAGAAAGATATGGTCAAGTACATTATGAAAAAAGGCCTCCTACAATTATTGAATATTCTGATCCCATCATTATATAAAAATGGGCTAACTTCATTGAGAATATATTCCATATCCTCTAATCCTCAAAACAGGAGAATGTTCTTCTGTATGTTTATCACATGGAAGAGGAATCTAATTAGTGGTGGACAAAGATCAAGAACACAATTTCCATAGAGTATATTTATCCCATGAATGGGTTGGATTAATGAAAGTATTTTTAAATAAATATTTTCCCCAATCCCTCTATCATTAACTGGATTGATAATTCCTTATACTGAATCAAAAGGAAGACATGTTTATCAGGGTGTATGAGGAAAACATTTTAAGGATTTCATGGTATGCATCCAGCTTCTTCATCATCATCGAACGAAAAGTGGAACAATTATTTAGTGGGTCAAATCCAATTCTAAGAATATATTTAGTGACTTGATAATTTTATATATATGAAGAGATTTTATATTATTCACTTAAGACTTTGACGAATATCATTTACTATTAGTGGTCTCATGGGGTTGGGGTTAAAAATTATAAAATGGTATTTACTTCATGAGGAGAGACAAATAAATATTATCGTGGAATAAAACCCCAAATATACTCATGTAAATTTTTTGGGAAGAATTATCAAAAAAATTTCCAAATTAAATCTAAGATATTGTTAAATTGTGAAAAAGTGGGGCACTAAACTCCTCAACTTTCAAGGGATGGGAATACATCCACTAATTTGACGAAATTCAACAAGGATCTAGTTAATGATCAGAATATAGTCTATTTTTTTCAACTATAATTAACAAAAACATAATGGGAACTGTTTCCTTTAGCAAAGGGTTATTGGAGATAATCAATGATAATAACCTCAATGGCATAGAGAGAAAATAAGGTAATATTCTATAACTACAACTAAGGAAGATCCTGAAAATGATAAAGGGATAAGTATGATGGTTATTTATTCAATAATAGTGAACACATTTTTTGGTTCTTTGAATTATATTATATCCTTAATTCCAAGTAAAACATTTCAAAACCACCTCAAAACAGGGGGGTTAAGAAATTTTTTAGAAAAAAATAAAGAAATTATTAAATTCCAAGTATATAACTCCTCCATGGTCAATGTATGATAACCGAACCTCCCCTAAAATATTTTAGTTCTTTATTTAGTGGAGTTTATTATATATTAGACGGGGAATTTATATGCACATATAAATCCAAAATCAACAATTAGGCGAGTGAGAATACTATTCACATCTTGAGCCATCCTCAGATTATATAAAAGTTTCTGGAGGTGGATGAGTCTCCTTTGGAATATTTATATATAGTCTATATTTTATTTCTATATGATAAATAATATATAGTTCAAATTATTGAGACAAAAGAGATAATCATGCATGAATACATTCCCATAATTAGGGACTACACTGATATATTCCTGAAATTTCTTTATGGACTTCCTCTTACGGGGGAGGTTTATTTCGCTGTCAGACATATACTAAGATCTATAACCATACATGAGAGACATTATAAATATACATTTTCTTAGATATAAAAAGTAAAGAAGATGTTGCAATAAAATATTGATAAAGGTTGTATACATCTGAGTGCTTCACCATGGGGTGAGACAGTCCTCATCATCAAGAAAAACGATGGGTCATTGCACCTCTAAATTGATTATAATAAATACAAATAAATCATGATAAGTAGAATATATACCCTACCATTGATATATTAATCATTAAAATAAAATATATTGATCTCAAAATTCCTATAAGGTGTACCTTTATTCATGAAATCAAAAATTAATGGAGAATAACGATGATATTCCTAAGAATACCTTTCGAAAAAGGCACAAATACTACATGTTCATAGTGATTCCATTTAGATTAACTAATGATCTATAAATATTTATGGTCTTAATGAATAGGGTCATTATTGATTAACTCAAAAAATATGTTGTAGTCTATATAGATGATTTACTGATATACACTAGAAGAAAGTACGGGCATGAGGTATATTTGGATACTGTAATAAAACATTTTATAAAGGATAAGTTAAATGAAAGGTATAGTAAATCTGATTTTTTGGTTGAGAAAGTATCATTCATAAGTAATGTTATCACTATTAATGAGATATTCATTGACCAGTATATGGAAAAGGAAATTGAGGAATGACCGAAACCATAATCTATATTGGATATCCATACTTTTTATGGAATAGATTGGTATTACCAATGATTTATGAGAAACCACTCATGATTGTCAAAACTGCTAACCACTCTAAATTGAAAAGGAATAATGATTTTCTGGATTTATGAATGTGGAGAATGATTCATGGAATAAAAAATCATTCTTATCACTTCACCAATCCTCATGGTTCTTATAATAGGGGAGCATTTCATGGTATAAAATGATGCTTTTAGGATGTTATTTGAACGTGTAATAATGTTTGATGACTTCTTTATAGCCTGCAACTCAAGGAAGTTGAATGTTATGGATCAGAATTATCCAACACATGATTTTGAGTTATATTCAATGATCACCGTATTGAAAATATGGTGAAATTATCTTAATGGGGATAATTTTTAAATATATATATATATTATATGGGCCTGAATAAAATATTCACATAGAAGGATATTAATATTCACAAATAAAAATGGTTAGATATGATAAAAGATTATAATATCTCAACCCACTACCATCCTATGGAAGGAAATAAAGTGTAATATTTTATATGCATAAAGGATCATGAAGTAATATCAATGATTAGAATTTAGAAGAATACAAGATTCTTATATTTATAGAGGATGCACATGGGTATAATAATGGAAGGCTCATAATCATTGATTTTTTAAATGATTTCTCAACAACCTATTCTAGAGAACTTAATGGATAGGGAATGAAATGATGAGGAAAGTCCAAATAATGAAGAATCTATATGAAAAGAGAAATCTATTTAGAACAAAATTGATGAAGGGGTTGTACGATTTGGTTTATGACTATGTGTACCACCAAATATTGAGATAAAAACTGATTTATTGGATGATGAACATTAATCATCATTCTTCTTCCATGTATGGAGCATACATATGTATCGATATATCTAAGAGAACAATTGGTGGGGAAAAATGAAGAATGTGATTGTAGAATATAAATAAAAATGAAAATTATGTTAGTTGGTGAAGCATAAAAAGAAAAATTTATAAGGGTATTATGTAAACATTACCCATACCTACCTGTAAATGAAAAAACATCACCATGGAATTTTTCCTTTTTCTTCTAAATATATAAATATAAAATATTTCTTGTTGGTTCTGGTGGATCATCTTATTATGAATACACAATTAATTGTGATTATAGAGGACTTATCACTTGATAAACATGTAAGGATATACACAAAAGATGTGGTGAGGATACATGGGAAAACACTATAGATTGTATCTAAACAATATATGGGATTTATTACCATGTTTTGGAAGAGTATTCAAGAAACTTTAATGTCTATGTTGAACTTCATTACTACTTTTCATCCCACATTGATTTCCAATTTGAGTAGTTTTTTTATACATTGAATGAAATGTTTACATCATGCTCAATGGTCTTCAATGGTGGATGGTATTAGAATCCTAATTTCCTCATATATTCATATAATAATAAGTTTTTATCAAGCATCCAAATGACCCATATAAATCCCTATAGGGGAAGATATGTTGAAAACCTATGTGTTTGGATGAATTTGGTTAAAAAAAACTTATTGTATTTCAAAGAGTCGCGGAAATGGTAGAAAAGGTCGAGACCATTCATAAGCACATCAAGGATGATCAAATTCAATAAAAGACCCTTTAAAAATATCATCTTTAATCTTGTAATTTGATGTTGTATATAATATTTTCATATATATATATATATATATATATATCCATGGAAGTGATCCACGGGATTTGGGAAAATGGGAAGATATGTCCCAGGTACATGAGTTTCTTTGAGATTCTATATTTCATCAGTGTTGAAGCCTATCAACTAGAACATCCATAAACCCATTATCAACTAGACAATGTATTCACCATATCCTTCTTGAAGAAGTACATAACGTATCTATCACTTGTACTAAATTCAAATGTGGTATAGTTTGATAGAAATATCTCTTATGAGGAGAGGACGATGAAGATATTGGAAAGCATAGATAGATTTATGGAAATAAGACAACTGTCCTAGTAAATTTACTATGGAGAAATAATATGAATGACCATAATACATGGTAATTTCATTAATCTAAAAAGAAAATGTACCCTCACCTATTTACACATTAGTACGTTAAATGAATGTTTTTGGAAAAAAATTCATAAGTGCGAAATAATGTAACAACACAAAAATTATCAATGGAATTTTCCTTCTTATAATTATGTCATATTTACTAATCAATTATAATTCACACAAAAAACATGGAAAAACCAAACACATATTATTATCATTACATAATGATTCTATTTAGATAATAAAAAAGGGCATTAAAATTGAATGTTTTAAAATATGATAAAAAATGGAAAACAAGATAACTTAAATACGAAATGTTGGAATTTATAGATCCCCCAGAATAACCACACACATAAACAACATGATTAGAATTTAAGAAATAGAATATTAATTTTGAAAATAAAAATATAGCACCTTGATAGAAATATAATTTCACGAGTAGGGAGTAGAATATCAAGTGTTTATAGGATGTTGGGAAACATATCCCCATTAAAAATATGATAGTTGGAATAGTAATTCAACTTTTAGAATAATATGATGACTATAGGAATACTAATATAACCATTATGAATAGTATATATTACTACTAAAATAGATTCTTCACCTATGAATGTGTAAAAAAATATTTAGGTATCTTATAAAATGAAAATATGACCTATTAAGATCACAATAAAAATAAATTAATGTTTAAAAAATTATAAAAAAATTGTTTATATATTATTCAGAAAAAATATATTTCACATGAATATTTTAACCAATATAATGATTCAAAGAAACATTATACTCATGGAATGGGTTTGGAAATTAATATTATATTTTACTACAATTTAAATATAATTTTAAGAGTCATTATTTAATATTTCAAAGGCACTAAAAGTCGACCCAAATATTAAAAATAGTATTTTATAAAAAATGATGAATTTATTTAAAAGTTAAATACATAATATTTATAAAATTATTTCCATGAAATTTATTTCATTTCTATAATTGAAACATCAAAAAATAGTAATGTTATTTATTTAGAATATTTAAAAAATATAATAGTTTTTATCGAATAATAAAATACGGTTAAATACAACATGTAGGGGCCCTGATACATATAGATGAAAACATTGCATGTTTTTGAAGACTGAGGTGCTAAAATGAGGCTTAGAGGAATTATGGAGTAGTTCAATTCCTATAATATCGAAGTTGAGATATTTCATGATGTGTAAAGGTTTCACTTAACATGAATGTGGGATTCACAATTTCTAATAGATAGGGGTTATAAAAGTATATAAATATATAGGTGACACACTTTTTAGAAAAACCAAACCTTGGGGATTACAAAAAATGATAGGGGATTGAACATTAGGTAATTTTCCCTTGTAGTGTTGTTTTAAGGGTTTTCATCCGGTCAGGTTATGTATAACCCTTTGGGTATAGTGGCTCTCCATGTCGTTCTAGGAAACTAGGAGAACACATCTATTATGTTTTTGAGATTCTGTCATGAAGGATCGATCCTTATATTCCGCCCTTTAAAATATCTTAAATCCAAGGTATATTCTACCTCTATTAATGTGGTTTCTTCAAACCATTTCCTCCCATTTCTCTTTTCCATATGGTGGCCCTTGACCTCCGTGTTCTAATGTAGTTTTGTTGGTGGATTATTGGCACAATTGTAGTGTGATTTCTTCATGTGGAAGCAATTATTGTTGGAGAGGTGATTGAGGTGTATAGTTTTTTTTCATTCTCAAAAAAATAACATTGTCACCCTTTTGAGGCAGGGGATTCATTTCTTATATATAAATTTATGTGTAATTATAGAGTTAAAATGATATATCCCCTTGGATATAATTGAAATTTTCCTAATAATTATTTCATCTGGATTAAAGAATTGGTATCAATCTCATGGTGATGTTATTGTTTATACCATGATAATGGGTAGCATCTTAGTTTTCTAGATTGTGTGATATCTATGTTGTTATTGTTTTTATTGGTTTAGAAATTGAAATTTATAAAGAACATAAATATTTTATTAATTGATAATTAGTTGTCTAAAATATTAAAGAATAATGTATAATGAATTCTGTTGTTATTGTAATAAATTAATGATAATCAAATAGAAGAATGTGTGAATGTTAAATTTAATTTGTCAATGAACCTAATGTATGATAATTCTTTTTTATAAAATAATCAATGAAAAATTATATTAATTGATTAATTAATTTGTGATGTATTGAGATATCTTGTTTCTTAGGTTTCCCAAAGTTGGAAACTAATATTAATTAAACTATTAATTAAATATAGAATAAGGACCAATTGTGAGATAAAAGATAATTCTTTCATAGTGCCTATGTTTCCCAGTTTCTTGTAAATGATGAGTTCCTTGTGCTTTGGAGATACGAGAGATCATTGTGTATGAAGTTTGAATGCCATGTTTTAGGGACAAGATCCTTGTTACTATGATTTTTTCTTGATTCTTGTGACGTGATGTGATCTTAATATGGATAAGCCAATAAAAATGTTGTGGTATGGGGGGAAAGGAGGCCTAGATGTGATGTTAGCCTAGGATGGCTAAACCTAGAGGGCTATTGTGGTATAGGGGGAGGGGTGTCCAGGTTATTATTGTAGTAGTTGGCTCCTAGAGTGTCAAGATACATCAATATATGCATGTGGCTGTCAAGGAGGTTACTAGAGATGATGGAATGGGTTGAATCTTGGATTACCTGTTGATATGAAAGATTAATTCTTGTTTGAATCCCTTGTTTGGATGATCGCTAGATTGTTTGTTTATCTGATTCTCTTTCTGAGGAGCCTGAGGTATATAGATGTGATTGGTTACCTACTATGTTTGGTGGCTTAGGATTTTTTACTAGATTATCTAGTAATATTGAAATTAATGATATTACATAATGATTAAATGTTTAACCCATGGGGTTGGATCTTGTAGGGATGAAATGCAGAGGTTATAATTATGAGATGTCGTCGACTTAGTTTTCTCATGCGTGGATGGCAGGTATTATTTTTGTAATTATAATGTCATGTAATGTGAAGATGTTAATAGTTAAATATTTTATTAACATAAAGTTAAACTGATGAAAAGGAATAAAGAATCATAATTTAGCTCTTTAAACGGTTGTGTACTTATAGGATATCAGGTCTTAGTAGTGTATCAGAGAGTATAAGAGAAGTTTGGTGAATTGGATTCTAAAATTAGGTAATTCCCATAGCAAGGTTGTGAGATATATTATATCATGTAAATTTTGGGTTTCTATATGCTACTTCACCCTATTGGTTATGTCAAATTACACCCCAATGTTTCATAGCCTTGGGGGGGTTTTCTCTAACATCTAGGTTGGAGGGTGGATGACTTACTACCCCCTATGGCCCTGCTCTCTTATCATGGTGATTATTTTTTATAGTTTGAACGATGGTTAGTTTTTTCCATACATGTGTGTTGAGGATATAATATCTTATGGTTATTTCACACATATATATTTTGGATATAGTTTCATAAAGACAACTATAGGCATAACGTGTTTGGTCTATGATGCCTTGGGCATTTTTTGTTGGTGTATGGGCTGTGATGGCATGAGGTACAATACATGATGTATGAAACACGTTATATGGGCTATGATGGATCCATAAAACAACCTGGTTACTTTTGGAGACATGGATAAGATGGAGTGTTTCACGATGTGTATGTTGTGGTGATTCACCTAGGTATCTGTTGGCTAGCCATTTTAGAGAGAGATTCTTTGGATGTACGATATTAGGGAAGAGAGGAAAACCAATGGGGAAGTATTAGCGTTGTACCCTCAGAATTATTTATTATATTATTTCCAATACTTTTTGACAGTATCCATAGAGAGGCTGTGAAGAAAGTATACATATTTAAGTGACTATTATGTTTTACTTGGTTTTCATTGTTCTTTAACATGTGTTCTTTACCTTTTGCATGAGAGGATCTGAGGGTGATCCTACTAACCCTATGTATATATACACTATTTTTTTAAGTTAGTTAGGGTAGGATAGTTATTATTACTATCACTACTAGCACAACGTTTTACAATAGCTATTTGGGCCTCATGGTCACTACCTTATTTATTTTATTTTGATAAATTTATTTTACCATTCTATAATTTTATTTATTTCATGGCCTTAACTATGTGAAATTTTTATTTTATTCTATATCATAGTTTTTGAGAATGAGTTGGTTGGGGTATCTCTTATCTCTATATCTTTTACATGTCTCTTATAAGAGGGTAATGCACCCATATGTGTGTTTACTATACCCTCGATTCTTTTCACTAACACAGGACCTACTAGAGGTGGGGCTCAGGTGTCACTATCTCCCTTAAACTATTGTCAACATAGGAGGTTTACACATTTTGTGTGAGTGTAGGGGTGTCATGATGGAGCGGTATCAAAGGTCTGGTTGAGGGATAGGATGAGGTTTGGAGTTAGCCACATGTGAGGTTGTGTGGTATGGTAGGGAAATAATATCATCTAATTTTGAAAAAGAAATATAAACATGAGAGAAAAATTTTAAATATGGTTATTTATCCCCTCCTCTGATCTTATTCATCTACCTTTAATATTATAGTTTCTACTAAATGAGGTGATATTGATTTTAGGGTAGAGACCTATGAAAGTTTCATGTTTCATTATCATTTGAACATGTGTTTGAATTGGTAAACCTTGGGATAGGTTAACCTAAAACGAATAAATGATAATAATAAATTAATGTTAAATTATTCCATATACCAATTTTAGTAGTTATAATTGTTTTTTATTTTTTATCTATGGATCTGGGTCAATGTCCTCCTAAAGATCGCATAGAAGATGTTTATCAAGTGACTCCAACAGATCATCATGGAGTAGTGGTTCATGATTATGACACATAGAGGTGGAAACTCGAAGAGTTTTAGAAACATAGTATATAGAAGTATGAGGCCCAAATTTAATGTATAATTTTATAAGTCTAGTGGGAGAATGTTTAGATATTTTTTTTGATTCGTGCTCAAAAAGAGCACTGGTTATCGTTGGCTGTGATGATGCAACATGGGTCATAGAGGTAGTGGTGGTTTCCTTTCCTCAGAGATAAAGATGATTCAACGGTCTCACTGGAGGATTTATGGGACCTGTTTAGAGCCGTATTCCTTAATTAGACTATGTAGGAGTCTATTCTCTATGATATTTTTACACTTTTGTTGGGGATATCTAGTGTGTGAGAGTTCAAGATCACTTTCATGAACCTTATACAATTTTCCTCAGACTTATTTCTTGATGAGGATGCTATGAAGAAGAATTTCTAGGTGGAATTGAATATAGATATCCATCACTAGGTCACCCCGTTCATGCTGAATATGTATCATGAGGTTCTAAAAAGAGTAAAGGTCATTGAGAGTAAATTAGAGAGAACTATATAATAAAAAGAGTGGAGTAGTCACGATTAGTAATGATGTAGAGCTGTGTTATGGGGTTCCTAGTTTTCAGGACATAAGATATTCCAATCATATGAGGGTTGGTCACATCCCACAATGCTTCATTTCTATATGGGAAACAGCTCTCAAGCCTATGCCCAATGATCAAATGCGTATTTTTTTTATAGAGTAAGATGTCATCAGTGGAAATAGTGCCCAAACATTTTATGTAGTCATTATTTCCTTATTGTTCCTCTTCAGGATTCTCTATTGAAGCTATTTTATCCAAGTTAGCATCTGTAGGTTTCACTAGTTTGGGATTACAAAGGAGTAGATTGGGAGGGCATAAGACCACACTAGGATGCTTCCTACACTGATAGAGAAGTTCATAGATGTGAGGGTGGTTGTCAGGATCGTCATAGAGGTAGTGGAGTAAGTCATGGACATTATAATAATTTATCATTTCTAGTTCCATGTGAGAAAAACATAGTGTTATTGTTTTATAATTGTATTCATGCATTATTTGACCATAGAGTGTCCCAATACTTTCTATTTCCTTCCCTTTTCCATGCTTTGAGACTTTAGGTAGATAGACTTCCAGTTACCCTGGTATTGATTACACCAGCTAGAGGAAGAGCTGATATGTATAATGTATATAGAGCCATTGAGATCGTGATGGGGATTAACATATCAGGGAGCGATTTTCTATGTTAACAGATACATCCATTTTATATCATCGTCAGGATGGATTCATAGTATTTGGTCTCAGAGATCACAAATTTAATTAGGATGTAGGTTTTTTCTCTCATGATTATGGAGAGACATAAGTGTATGTTGTGAGTGAGACCGTCAAATAGGTTAGAGGTGTTTCCCATCCATGTATTCCCTGATGGCTGAGCATATTCTAAGTTCATAAGAGGTTCAATATTAAGCATTTCCCAGGGTCTTGGGAGAGTAACCTAATGTATTTCTAGAGAAGGTTGTCGAATTAACACATCGATGAGATATTGAATTCGATATCGAACTATAGCAGTGAATGTATCCTATATCGATGTGTCCATATAAGATGAAACATTATGAGTTGTGAGGGCTCTGTATACATCTCGATTGTCTATTATGGCGTGTTTTTTACACCGAGTTTACCACCATGGGTTGCATAAATCTTGTTTTAAAAAACTCTAACAATAGTTCTCTGTTGTGTATCAATTATCATCACGTGAACCAAGTGATATTGAAGAACTAATATCCTCTTACCTGGATTGATGATTTATTAGATCAGATAAATTTTGTAAGTTGGTTCTCAAAGATTGATTTGTGGCTAGTATTTCATCAGATACATGTGAAGGATGAGGATATTCTGATGACTGGTTTCTAATATCTTCCTGTAAATTAGAAGTTTGTTGTGATGTCATTTGGTGTAAAAAATACTCTAGCTATGTTCACAAGGTTAATGAATGCTATGTTTTTTGAGTTCATGTATATTTTCATTGTGGTTTTCATTAATGGAATCCTTGTTTACTCCTCATGTGAGGAGGAGCATGAAGAGAACATGCATTCCATTTTTTGATGTCTTCGTAATGAGTGGTTTCTTGGTAAAACGCTGAAGTGTGAAATCTGGGCTTCAGAAGTCAGTTTCATTAGTAACGCTGTATCCTAGCATAGAGTAGCTGTGGATCCATTAATGATATAAGAATTTGTTTATGGGATAGCTATCAATATAGTGCTAGAGGTGTAATTTTTTTTGTAATTAGGGGATATCATAGGAGGGTCATAGACAATCCACCTCATGTCATGACTCCTCTAACAATATTGATTAAATAAGATAGAGAGTTCCTATGGATTTATTAGTGTTATAATAATATTGAGAAATTGAATGATATGTTTTTTAGTGCTCCAGTTATTTTTTAGCTAGCATAAGGTTTTCAGTTTGATGATTTTTTGGTTCTTAGGGTATTATGTTAGGTTGTGTTTTGATGTAGTAGAGGTCAGTCATTTCTTATGGGTCTCAGTAGTTATATCCTCATGTGAAAAAATACACCACCCAAAATATCCAAATGGATGTGTTGGTGTTATCATTGATGTTTTGGAGACCTTACCTCATTTGTGAGGGTTTTGGGGTCCTCACCAATTATTATATCCAAAGGTATGTCTTCTCCCAATGCGACTTGAACATGTGTCAACATCGGTGATTAGAGGTTTTATAGGATTATAGATTTTAGATTTCGAACACACATTGAAAAGGGAATGTTGTGGCTAATATAATGAGAAATAAGTCTCGTAGCGATATGGTGTAGGAATTGGGTGATTCTAAGAGAGTGATAGAAGTACATTCTATGCCACATCTAAATATGGGATAATTCAGGGGAATATGTTTTATTTTTTAGATGAAATAGTAGTTATATATAGTGGAAAATATGGAGGAATCCTAGTTTGGGAATCTTTAGGTGGAGGTTTGGTGAGACTGAGTTGGTTTTGGCAAGGCACCGGATTGTTAGTCTAAATATGATCAACATCGGGTGTTGTTCTAGGCATGATTTTTTATTCCATTAGCAATGCATGATATGATTATCGGAGGTTTTTATATTTCTACTTTAGTGGTACATCATAGTGTAAAAAATATGTACTGTTCCATGATAGGATTATTTTTGTCTTTTGGGTTGAAGTGTGCAGTTATAAAGTTTGTGTCTCGATGTTTGGTCTGCTAGAAGGTGAAGGTCAAGAGCCATCTCCCAGGTGGTTTTCTCTAGCTATTATATGTTTCTTAATAAAAGTGGGAAGAAATATTGATGTTATAGTTTTATAATTTTACATCATGATATGGGATTCTATTATGACATGTGGGTTGTAGTGGATCGTTTAACAAAATTGACCAACATTGTAGTGATCAAGGAGTCAGGATCTAAGGTGGTTTTGTCGAGGTAGTATCTAGAGGAGGTGGTGAAGCCTCCCAGGGCCCTGAGGGAAATAATTTTTTATCAAGACCCTCATTTTTTATCCAGGTTTTATAGTGATCTCTAGAATTATTTTTGTTCTCAGCTATTTTATATCACTACCTAGCATCCACATATTGATGAATAGATAGAATAGACTATCAAGACTCCTAAATACATGTTTCTCACTTGTGTAATTGATTTTTTAGGATCATATATAGAGAAACAGCCCTTGGTAGAGTTATATTATGACAATGGGATTCACTACACCATTAGAATGATACTCTTTTATGACTTTTATGGAAAACCTTTTAATTTTCCATTATTCTAGACCTAGATAAGAATGCCATCAGTTCTCAAGATGGAACTGGTATAGAAATGGATGATATGGTTCAATTGATTTCCAAGAAGTTTAAATCATCATAGGATCATAATTAATCTTATGGAGATCATAGCAGGATACATCTGTAGTTCTATGTTGGTTATCATGTGTTCATGATGGTCGCTCCTCGTTTTGGGCAGTGAAGGTTTGTTCTGGGGAGTGAGTTTATATATGGTCTATTAGTCCTTTTGAGGAAATAGATCATGTTAGAATGATGGAATATCAGATAGGGATTCCCCCAAATATTATCTAGATACTTGAGGATTTTCATGTTTCCAATCCAGGTCATTATCTTAATGATAACATTCACGGAAGTGATTGGGGTAAGATAGATTTTGATAATGATGAGACCTTTAAAGAGTGACATGTGGAGAACCAGAACTGCAATAAGAAGGTGTTTCGCAGGTGTACTATCCCTTTGGAACATGTCTTATGGTGGTACAGTGGAATTGATGAGAATACCTAGGAACAGGAGTCATAGATGAACACTCAGTACCTTGATATTTTTGGAAATTTTACCCTCTTGTAAAAATATTTGTTTTATGGTTTTAGACCTTTTTATGGTTTATGATATGGCCCTGCCTTCATACTTGTTGTGTCTTAATACATTTCCATGATAGGTGAATAAATTAGGGGTAGGGCATGTGATTTATGTGTTTATCTTCTCGATGATAGATGGGTCAACTCTCTCACTCTAGGTGGAAATAACACAATGAGTAGTTTATCTGATCACCATATCGATCCCCTTGTGCATGGATTGGGGTGGTTGAACTACTATAGTAACGTGAACCTTGATCTCACAGTGTGGTTTTTGGGATGACCCCTTGTCTATTACCTCTATGGATTTGTTTTGGATTTCTGTGAATGAGAATGTTTTCGTATGTATCTATTATAAGGGCCCATATCCCCGTGGAATGAGGCTTTGTATATTTTTGAATAAAGAGTTTCTCTGAGGATGATTGCATGATTCCTGGAGTGGTTAAGTTAGTAGAAGGTAGTAGTATAGAAATTTCATGATGTGTAAAGGTTTTACACAAATTGAAAGTGGGTTTCACGATGTGTAATAAATTGGGGTTAGAAAAGTAAATAAATAGAATAGTGAAATTTTTAGTGAAACTGATTCCAGATGATTACATGATGTGAAAGGGGATAACAAGTTATGTAATTACCCACTGTAGTTTTGTATTAGGTTTTATCAGCCACTCGGGTTATTCAAACCCAATGGATGTATTGGATCTCCCTCTTGTTCCAGGAAACCCAACGACCCCATCTTAAAAATTTTGGGGATTACATTATCAAGGATAAATCCCTAGCATTCTTCCATTAATCCTAATTTGATCTAAGATATGTCATACCTTCCTTCATACAATTTCTTCAATCATTTACCCCAATTTTTCAATGTGGTGGTGATTGAAATCCATGTTATAATACATTTTTTGGCTGTTTTTAGGCATGGTTGTGGAGTGGAATCCTCATGAAGATGTAGTTATTTTGGGAGTGGGGATGGGGGTCCCCAACATTTGTTCATTTTAATGTGAAGAACATTGTGTCCCTTTTGAGGTAAAGGATTCATTACCTCTCTATTTATTTACATGAAATCATATAGTTGGTAGGATTTATCCTCTGGGATCATAATGAAATTTACATATTAATTAATTAGACTAGATTAATGAATTGGTATTGCATGCATGCATGTAACACCCTGAGATTTCATATTATGTTATATCATTAATATAATTCAATATCTTACACTACAAGAAACACTGAGTTCGAGGGATCAACGACTTACCAAATTAGCCTTTCAAAATACAATTATGAATATCATTAACTGCATTTTGAATTTTATATACTCCATATAATATTAGAATCCCTATTATGTATTTCTTAGACATAATATAATAAAGAATTCCTTTTTTTCAGATAAAAAAAATGTAATTTTAAAAAAAAATCAATTTTACTGTCTTTTATTGGAGAACCCTGTTTAAATCCAATATTAGAATATTTTATAAATACAATAAAATGAAATTAAATTATTTTTGAGAATTAGGACACAAAAATTTTGTTCGTAAAATGTTTTGGTAATTTTCTGGTAACTTTCATATTTTGATGAATAATAAAAAATACAAAAATTTAAATGAATTTTTTTAATCCAAGTAATTTGTAGTTATAAATCAAGAATTGGAGTAGTATAAAAGTAAAATTAGATTATATTTTTATCATTTAATATAATTTAGTCATTGGATATAAATTCACATTTAAATTCTCCATAAACACATGCCAATCATTTGAGAGTTTTTACTTCTTAAAACCCAGCTTTCTGGTTTTGACAACGAGAATTGATTTTAAATTAGGGAATATAACTCATTTGTTTAGAATTTGGTAATATACACATCAATTTTGGATTTAAAATATCAAAATTAGCTAAGGGTCAATTTTGGTATTTTTCTAAAAACATTCAATTTTGATGAATAATGGAGAATATGTCGTTACTGTTTAAAACAAAGTTTTATTTAAATATTTTTTTTATTTAAATTTATTTTAAATTAAAAATAGATACCTAATAACTATACTAGTACAATGTAATTAATTGGATTCAATTTATAATAAGATTATATGTATAAAATTTTATTGACTTGTATAACGTCTTTTACCCGCCTTCTAGGCACATTTAAAAATTTGAATAAAATGTAATTTTACCACTTTTGTGAAATCAATTTCAAAAATCTGAGAGACACGAATGACATAGTTATGTAAAATGTGTTTCAATAGGATGAAAATATTTTTTTGGTGAATACTAACTTTTGAATGTTATTTACCACGACTAAAAGTAAATGTGGTAATTAAAGGTAAAAATGATATTATAATTACCTAACACACATCAAAATTCAATTAGATAAGTGTATTAAGTCCAAAATAAACCATATGAATAAAATATGATCATTTAAGTACAAATGGATTAGATTAAAAAAGTTATTATTATTTTATTTAAAGATGAGTTAAAAGTGTTAAATTAAAATTTTCATGATCAAACCATTTTTAATATTGGGTTATACATAAGAAAAACCTGACTATAAATATTTATTAGAAAGTTAAAACTATTTCCTACACAAATGTATTTTATTTATAATTTTTAGAACTTAAATAATTAAATTTACTTATGATACAATGATGATGAAACACTTACCTTATTAATGAACGATTAAAATTATTGACTTTATAAATATATAAATAAATATAAATTAAGACTTTTGGTGAAATGCACGATTTTTCAAGGATAATATGAAATTTTAGGGATGATTTAATGTATTCTTTAATAATGAATATAGTTTTTTTGATATTCAAAATGAAGAAATACTAAATAGTGTAAACATTGACATAAATGAGTTTTTAAAACAAATAGTATATTATTAAATGATATAATATTCCTAAAAATATAAGTATTGGAAAAAAGTCTTTTATAATTATATATATGTCATTAATGAGCTAATTTATGTTTTCTTGAGATTTCAAGTATGTTTATTATCAATGTAATATAAAAATACAAGAAGGCACTGTAAAAGATACACAATTAAACAAAGAGTTAAATCAAAACGATAAGGTTAATATGGTTACATAAACGTGTATAAAACCTATTTTTTGAGAAGAATTTGACCCATACCCAAATTATCTTCAAAATAAATCTACTTTGATCCATTGTAAACCGGAAATGATTTTATAATAAAATAAAATTTAAAGATTTTCCAAAAGTGATCCTCACCTCTCTTATAAAAGGGTACTTTCCGTTCTATCAAAATCACATCTCCAAAGCCATTTGGATCGGCAAAACTCTACTAAAATATCATCTCAAATACACTCACTTTAACCTAGAGTTTTTATATTGATATGAATCCAACATAAGGGGCCCTTTTGATCAAATCAAATGGAAGAACCCGAAGAATAGGTAATTACATCAGCACCTATTTCAAAGTTCTTTTCTTCTTCCACATCATTATTATTTGATTTTTTCCATACTAAAATAATAAATCAAGTACCTTATATATTATGAGATGCTATTATAAATATGGTACAACCATATTAATTATTCTATCCATCCTAAGAATAAAAAAAATTACCATATGTGGGTACGTACAGCTTACCATCTCCACACCGTGGTGTAGTTTGTTATTCAACACTTCATTATTTGGATGGGTATAATAATGAGTATAATTGATGTAAATAACAAATATAACATGTTAATGATTATTTATATATAATGTAACATCAAAATAAATTATATTTTACCATCAATATAATTATATAATCGCTCGTGCATATGTACGGATTACCATCTCCACGACGCGATCAGATGTTTTTCCACATTCACCAGTAAACGGTGATTATAAAAATATATATTATTAATAATAATGTAATATTTGACATAATAATTTTATTGGATATATATATATATATATTTACATATATCTCATTCACTTACTTTCAATACGATATGAAAACAGAAACAACATTTATGCATACGTACGGCCTACCATCTCCATAAAAGGGTTTTTCCTTTTCACATATCTATCTATTATACATATTCATATTCTGAATATATATGATACATAAATACTGTTTTATTTTATGGACTCAATTAAATCATGACATAAGTGATACAATCATGAATATCAAGTTAAAACATGTACGATAGAGAAAGCGATTATTTCATGAAAAGTTATTTTAACATAGAAATTGTTATTAAATTTGTAGTATAAGGCCATAAATGAATAATGCATGATATAATAAATATGAATATGGTTCTGGTATAATTTAATATCATACTATGGTCATTATACATGAGGTTAAATGTACCATTGACTACATGAAAGTACAAGGTAATGATTATTTCATCAATATCAATATTATTTGAGAATATTTATCTATAAGTATCTACTGGGACATATTTATCATCTATGTCCATGTTTTATTAAAAAGCTTTAAAAATGAATATTTTAGGTTTTTATTGAAGGGACTCTTTAACAATATCTTCATTTTAAATGTTTCTAAGGATTTATTTTTCTAAATATTTTTATTAATGTCCATGTTTTCAAAATGATTTTAAGGATTTATTTACTTAGACATGATTGTTCTAAAGTGTTAATTTCATTCAAAATATTCAATGTGGTATGAGACACTTTGATTCAAAAATCCCTTTTAAATTACTATCTTTATAAATTTTCTGAATTTTTAAATTATTTATTGAAATGGGGTATTGATCTTAAAGAGCTCTATTGATTTTTTTCAACTAAGTCAACATACTTTATCAGAAATTATTATTTATTTAGGTTTATTGACTATAATAAAATCTTCCGTATTGTATTGAATGAGTTATGATACGTTTGAATGTGGATGTTCTATTTTTATGCCATTCATGGTTTATAGTTAATATATTAAAATTTCATATGCTAGTTTTAATATTAATGTTAATGTTATGTTTCATCCTTTTCATATGTGGAATGCACTGTACATAATAAATGATTGGTGGGAGCCGGCTATAACTTCATGATGCATCAGTTGGTCTCATGAGACAAAATAGTGTCTTGTTACAAGGACTTGACAAAAATATTTACATGTAGTCTTGGCACAGGGCCTTGACAATGTGGTTATGATGTCCTACATTATGCATTCCATTATTATGAAATTAGCTATTGATATTACATGTGATTATTCAACTGGTAGAATATCCAAGTGAAAAAGTAAATCACATTATTTAATTAATCTTTTCAATATTATGTTGAGTTTTTTTTAAAAGGAATTTGTTTTAGTCTTATAAGTTTCCTTAAATGTTTACCATTATTTAAGATAGGTTATTCTATATTGTTATCGTTACTAAGCATCTGATCTCACCCCTTTCTTATGTTTTATTTTTCCCAGGATGCGAAGAACTTTGTTATGATTGATATGTGGGGTTAGAATAGGGGAATAATGTAATTATCAAAGGATAATTTATGTTGTGTTTTATTTAAGAAATTGCAATGTAACTTTTATATACGTATTCTATTTTCCATGAATATTAAACTGATCGGTTCTTCGGGACATGATTCCTTGTAATCATGCCAATGTATTAAAATAATGCACCGACTCTAGGTAATTGGGGTTGGGGCATTACAGTTGGTATAAAAGGAAGTTTAATAGTAGCCTTGGTAATAGATTTAGATAAAATATGATTTTGAAATGCTACCCTAAGATAGACTTTGTGGAATTGTAAAGAATAACTTCCACGAATTTTAGTAATGTATATATTTTTTGCATTTTCCACCAATAAATCCCTATCTTGATACGAGCAGGTAGACGTGGCCCTGGAATAGATATACTTAGGATTGGAAACTCAGACATGGAGTTTTATAATTAATCCGGGGTATCCTGGAACACGACAATGGTCCTTGATGCACTATTGGTTACGACACTCCAAGGGGATATGCATAGGATAATTCACATATTCTTACAAACCATTATGAAGGATTTATCAGTAAATACATTCTCAGAGAATTTTTTTTTATTATAGATTATATGCACAAATTGTTCAATTTATGTTAGGTATTTTACAAGTCTGGAATTATTCATTTTTATTCATAAACAAACTTAGTGTATGCCATTTTTTAGAAATGGTGCCCAATAGGAGGAATGAGAACTCAAGCAATATGAATGATCCAAAGAGTAAAAATGATCATATATTTCATGTTCAAAAGAAATATTTTGGAAGGGAAATAGTCTCCCATGTATTCTCACCATATTAATAAATAACATCATGTGTCAATAATATACATAAATAATTATATGAGTCCTATGGCTTTGAAGGGATGCCATAAATGAAAAGGATGGTAGAGAGAAAGAAGGATAAAGGAAAGAATGGAAATAAGGATTTTTACATATGTGATAACTATGGAAATAACCACCATGGAAAATTCATGAACGGAATTAGAGTTTGTTATAAGTGTGGAGAAAAAGGACACCAAGTACGTGATTGAAAGGGTATGAAAATTGTTTCAAATGTACAATGCTTCATCTGCAATGAGACGAGACACTATGTGAATCAATGTCCCAATCATCAGAGTATACAAAAAATGATGATGTTGTATTATAACCATGTTATGATACAACCGCTGATGAAGATGAATGATTAGTGTTCTTATGTTGATATTAATGAATTATGTCATTTGAGTGTTGTATCAACGATTTACTGGTTATAAGAATTATGAAGTATATAAGGATTGTACTGTAATACTATTTAATTAAGGATTTGAGATTGTGTGGTTCCAGGAAAAGTGACTCAAAAGAATGTTAAAATATGTGGAAAATTCATGGTTGAGGGAAAGATAATAATTCATATATTCTTGATACTGAGGCATTGATTGTTGAATAAGATATGATTGATTTGAAAAAATTATATTGGATATTATTCACTACCTTGGAACTAATTAATAATTTGTTTATTCCATCATTGTAGGAGATTAAAAAAATTTCATATTTAAGGAATATATATATTATTATATGTTTTATAGAAGGAATAAAGAATTATATACGCATTCAAATACAGGTTTCTGCTAATTCATTTTATTACCACATTTTATGAGAATATACGATGAAGGTATTCACATGTATATTATGTGTCATTCCTTATAAATTATGGACTGTGAGTTCAGACATGAGTATTATGGAAATGTCTAAAGGTGGGAATGGATTATGTTTAAAATTGGATACTATTGTTATGGTAAAATAATTTCTTATGATTATTTTTGTATTTTTATAAAAAAGACAACATGGAGGTCGGGCGACAACTCGTCACATCCAGAAAGGCTGTTAGATTTGAACCCACAACCGAAGGGTGACAAGGGTGCATCACCTACCACTGGCCTACATGATGTCTTGGATTGTATTATATAGTTTCTAAAAATGCATGTTTCATAAATTAGAAATTAATTTGTTTTTAACCTTGTATGATTAGGATAAAGAGAATATCTTGAGTTCTATTATATTTTCGGAGTGAAAGATGAGTTTTTGGTAGACATTAGATAAAGGATGGAACTCTATATGTCAAGTATTTTTTTTCATCTCCTATGAATAAATTAATATTTAAAATTTAAGGAATGTATATTAATACCAAAAATATATTATCCAAATACCTTATGTTTTGATGAACCACCAATATTTTAAGTCAACATAGA
Organism: Viscum album; assembly: GCA_963277665.1. Taxonomy (NCBI): domain Eukaryota; kingdom Viridiplantae; phylum Streptophyta; class Magnoliopsida; order Santalales; family Viscaceae; genus Viscum; species Viscum album. The sequence goes on from OY728140.1 coordinate 1,548,508,450, forward strand.
TTTAGGGCTTTGAGGCCCTCAATTTTCTATTTATTGTTCACTTTTTTGTGATTGATGACCTCAATCAGTCCCTTTTTATATTTAGTTTTTCCTCTAATTACATGTCTCAAATTTCTACCAATGTCCTTTTATTTGAAATCTTAATTTGGTTGTGACTTTTTCATTTCCCTTTCCCTTTTATTAAGAATAAATTTTATTAACCTTATTTTTTATGTTAGTTTTCCACAACGGTATTTTGTAATTTTAAAATTTTATTTTCTAAGTACAATTTCAAATAACATGGATTCAATTTATTGATATATGGGAGAATGTAACACCCCCTTATTTCATATTACTTTATCTATTTAATATAATTTAACAGCTTGCACTACACGCATCACAGAGATCAAGCGCACCACGACTAACCAAACTAGCCATTCAAAAAGAAGATACGAATAGTATTGACGGAATTTTAAATATAATATACTCCATATAATTTTAGAATACATATAATTTGTTTCTTAGAAAAGGTATTTTGTAATTTTAAAATTTTATTTTCTAAGTACAATTTCAAATAACATGGATTCAATTTATTGATATATGGGAGAATGTAACACCCCCTTATTTCATATTACTTTATCTATTTAATATAATTTAACAGCTTGCACTACACGCATCACAGAGATCAAGCGCACCACGACTAACCAAACTAGCCATTCAAAAAGAAGATACGAATAGTATTGACGGAATTTTAAATATAATATACTCCATATAATTTTAGAATACATATTATTTGTTTCTTAGACATAATATAAGAACAAATTAATTTTTTTCAGATTAAAGATGTATTTTTTTTAAAAAAAATACAATTTTACCGCCTTTTATTGGAGAACCATTTTTAAATCCAATATATGACACTTTTATCAATTCAATTTAATAAAATTAAATTTTTATTAAGAAAAGGGTTATAAAAATTTAGTTTTGGATAAATTCTTGGTACTTTTCTGATAAATTTTATATTTTGATGAGTAATGAAAAATACTAAATTTTAATTGAAAACAATTTTTTAATCAAAATAATGTATGTTAAATTATATATTTGAGTGGTTTTAAAGTATAATTAGATTATATTTTTATCATTTAATATAATTTTTGTCATTGAATGTAAATTAATGGTTAAATTCGATATAAACACATGTCAATATTTTTATAGTTTTTACTTTATCAAAACCCGATTTCTATTATTCATAATAAGAAATAATTTTAATTTAATTAATGAAACTCAAATGTTTTTAATTTGGTAAAATATACATCATTTTTTGATTTGAAATATGATAATTATCTTCAAGTGATTTTTTGGTATTTATCTGAAAACATTCAATTTTTTATGAATAGTGAAAACACTGCGTTATTGCTTAAAATCAAATATTATTTAAATAAATATTATTTTTATTTAAATTTATTTTAAATTAATAAAAGATAAATAATACCTATATTAATTCAATATAATTTATTTGAGTCATTTTATAATAATATTTGATGTATAAAAATTTAATGAATTTTTTAACGTCTTTTACCCATTATCTAGGCACATTTTCCAATTGAAATAAATGTAATTTTAGAACTTATGTGAACTGAATTTCAAAAATCTTATATTCATGATTGACATCAGTAAGTATGTTTTTTTTATTTTTTGGTGAATAGAAACTTTTGAATTTTTTTACCACGTTTAAAAGTAAATTGAGTTATTATAGGTAAGAATGATATTATAATTACCCTAAAACATATAATAATTATATTGGATAATTTTATTTTGACCAAAATCAACATTAGGAATAAAATATGATCCTTTTATCCCACTAGAATTGGATTAGGACACTTATTATTATTTTATTTGAAGAAGAGTTAATGGTGTAAAATTCAATGTTTAATAACCAATCCATTTTTAATATACAGTTATACATAAGATAAATTCGACTGTAAATATTCATTAAAAATATAAAATTATTTCTTATATCATTTTATTTTTATTTATAATTTTTATACACTAAGTATTTAAATTTATTTATGACACAATGATGATGCTGTAATTACATTATTAATGAATGATTAAAATAATTGATGTTATAAATCTCAAAATAAAAGTACATTTAGACTTTTGATACATTCCATGATTTTTCAAGGTTAATATGAAATGTTAGTGTTAATTTAATTTAATTTATTTTTTGTAATCATGTTTTTTTGACATTCACAAAAACCAAAAACAAAATATTGTCAAAATGGACAAAAATGAGTTTTAAAAAAAATAATATGTTATTAAATGATATAATATTTGAAAAAAATCTAAGGATCAGCCAAAGAACTTATATAATGATAGATATATCATTAATGAATCACTTGAGGTTCTATTTACCATTTTTAGTATGTTTATTAACCATGTAAAGTAAAAATACAAGAGGAAATTGTAAAAGTTAAACTATTAAAGTATGAGTTAAATCTTAAAGATAAGGTTAACATGGTGACCTAAACTTGTATAAAATATATTGGGTGATTGGATTTCGTCTCATTCCCACCTTATCCTTGAAATAAATCTATTTTTAGACATTATAAAACGAAATATATTTTATAAAACAATAATATTTCAAACATTTCCTAAAAAGACCATCACGTCTCTTATAAATTGATACTTCCCCTTCTCTCAAAATCTCAAGCCAAAGCCAATTGAATCATCCCAAACATGCTCAAATATAATCCCAAATACACTAACTTAAACCTAGTATCCATAATTTGATAAAAATCAATCCAAAAGATCCATTTTGATCAAATCAAAAAGAAGAACTTGAAGAGGAGGTAATTACTTCATCACCTCTTTCAAAGTTCTTTTCTTTTTCCACTTCCTATTTCATTGATATTTTCCAGATTAAAATAATAAATCCAGTACTTTATACATTATTATATGTTATTATAAATATGTTACAACCATATTTAAAATTCTATCCATCCAATAAATATCAATGTCACCTTAGGAGCGTATATATGGATTACCATCACCACGTCGTGGTGTGGTTTGTTATTCCGCACTTCATTATTTGGATGGGTATATTAATGAGTATAATTGATGTAAATAATAAATTAAAAAAATTAGTTATTATGTCTATATAATATACCATTAAATTACATACTATTTCACCATAAATATAATGATATCGTCGCTCGTGCGTACGTACGACTTAACGTCTCCACAACGTGATGAGATTCATTTCCACATTCACTATTAAACGATGGTTATAAAATATATATTATTAATAATTATGGAATATATTAAATTATAATTTTAATATATATATATATATATATTTACATATATCTGATTCACTTACTTAAATTCAATATTATATGAAAATGGAAACATCGTGTATGCGTACATACGACCTACTGTCTCTATAAACTTTGTTTTCCATTTCATATATCTATCTGTTATACATATTTATATTATAAATATAAAGGATACATAAATAATGTTTTGTATTCTAGAAGCAATTAAATAATGATATAAGTGATACGATCAAGAATAACAATCTAAAACATGAACGATAGAGAAAGCGATTATTAACTAAAATGTTATTTTGACCTAGAAATTATTATTAAATGGGTAGTATAAAACCATAAATGAATAAATTATGATATAATAAATAGTATTATAGTTATTTTATAAATTACTAAAATATTGTGGTAATTATATATAAGGATAAATGTACCCTCGACCAAAGGAAAGTACAAGGTAAGGGTTATTTCTTCAATTTCATTATTATTCGAGAATTTTTATCAGTAAGTATCTAATGGGATATATTCTTCATCTATATCCATGTTTCGTTAAAATGTTTAAAAAAGGAATATTTTATCTTTTTTATGGAAGGGACCCTATAACTAGATCATCATTTTAAATATTTTTAAATGTTGATTTTTATAAATATTTTAATTAATGTCTATGGTTTCAAAATGATTTTATGTATTTATTTACGTAGAAATGATTGTTTTAAATATTAATTTCATTCAAAAGCTTCAAAGTGTTATTGGACAATTTGATTAAAAATTCTTTTTTAAATTACTTCCTTTATAAATTGTGAAAATTTTTAAATGATTTCATTAAAAGTTGTGTTTCTCTGGAAGAGTTTTATTGATTATTTTAAACTATGTCAACAACAATTATTGGAATTTATTTTTGATTGAGGTTGATTTACAATAACAAAATATTCCATATTGTGTTGAATGAGTTATGATATGTTTGACTATGGATGTGATATTTTTATACCATTCATTGTTTATGGTTAATATATTATCATTTTGTATGGTAGTTTTAATACGAATGATTATTTTATATTTCACCTTTTTGATATGAGGAATACATTTGACTTAGTAAGTAATGGGTGGAGCCTGCTATAGTTTTCGATGCATCGGTAGGTCTCATGAGACAAACTAGTGTCTTGGAACAATTCCTTGACAAAATCTTTATTTGTAGTCTTGACACGAGGTCTTGAATATATAGTTATGATGTCCAACATTATGAGTTACATCATTATGAAATTTGATATTGATATTACATGTGATTATTCAATTGGTAGAATATCCAAGTGAATAAATAAATTTCATTATTTGATAAATATTTTCAATATTATGCTAATGGTAAAATTTAAAAGTCTTTTGTTTTAGTCTTATACATTTCATGAAATGTTTATTCTTATTTATAATAGTTTCAGCTATATTGTTATCTTTACTGAGAATTTGAGCTCAGCCATTTCTTATGTTTTATTTTTACCAGGATGCAAAGAAGTGGGTTATGATTGATATTATGGGTTATTATTGGGGAATAATGGAATTATCAAATAATTATTTACGTTGTATTTTATTTTATAAATTTTAATATAACAGTCATATATGTGATATATTTTTAAATGCAGCTAAATTGATCATTACTTCGGGACTTGATTCCATTTTATTATTCCAATGTATTAAGATAATGCACTGACCCTGGGTAACTGGGGTTGGGGCGTAAAAATTTTTATGGTGTTATTTGTGTTGTGATAACTAGTTTCTAATTGGGTTTCTAGAAAGTGTGATACCTATACTATTCATGTTATGATTGATTTAGCATGTGCAATTGGAAAAAACAATAAAGTCAAATTTAATTGATTAATAATTGGATAATGTGTTAAAGAGGAATGTTTAAAAAATTCCTTTATTATGGTAATTTTATGATAATCAAATTGATGTAAGTGAGAATGTTTAATTTAATTAATTAATTAGCCTGAATCATTCATATTCTTAATTATAAAAGAATACAAAAATTGTTACATTAATTTTTTAATTAATAATTGAATACATGAGATAACATGATGCATGTGTTTCCTATTTTTGGAACCTATTATTAATTAATTAGTTAATTCAATATGTAATAGGAATATTTTTTGCGATAAAAGATAATGCCTTTGTAGGGACTGGATCCCCCTTGCATGAATGGACTGATTTCTTTGCGCTTTGGAGACACGAGAGCTCTTTGTTTGTGAAGGTTGAATGCCTTTTTTGTGGGAAAAGAGCCCAATTTCTATTGTTGTCATCACACTGCTTGTGATGGGATGTGATCTTGGGATGGTTGATACTAGAGGGCTGTTGTGGTATGAGGGTAAAAGAGGCTGGAATGTGACGTTTGAATGGGATGGCTAATCCTTGAGGGTTTTGTGGTATGAGGGTGGGGAGGCCTAGTTGTTGTGGGGGATGTTGATGCATGGAGTGGAGAGATGCATCAGTATATGCATGTGGGTGTGGGAGATGTCACCAAATATGAATGATTTCATTGATTTTGGGCATGTAAATTGATATGAAAGCTGAATAAATTCTTGAATCAATTGTTTAGATGACCACTAGGTTGTTGTTTTATCCGCTTTTCTTTTTCCCACTTCCCGAGGCATATATATGTTCTTGATTGATTTATTTATTTGGTATATTATGATGTTTTCCTTGAGTACATTTTAATATTAATATTAATGACTTTAATTAATGAATAAATTGTTAACCCATTTGGTTGGATCGTGCTGGGTATCAATGCTATGGTTATATCTAGAGAATCCATCCACATGGTTTACTAATACTTAAAGGGAATGAAACATTGTTGTAATGATAGTGTAATGTAATGTGGAGATGTTAATGGTTAATTAATTAATTATTAATTAATTTATATAAATTGCAACTGATGAAAAGGAATAAAGTAACATAATGCATCTTTTTTAAATTGTTTTGTTATTGTAGTAAATATGGTCATAATAGTGGTTCCAAGGAGTCCAAGAGATATAAGATGGATTGGATTATAAGACTATGTTATTAACATAGTGTGGTTGTGATCTATATTATATCATGTAATTTATAATTTTCTATATGCTACCCCTGCCTTTTGGATAGAAACATTGACACCCCTAGGATTCTATCCTCTTGAGGGTGCTTTAACCAACATCCCCGTGGGAGGATAGATGGATGAATACCCTTTTTAGATTCTCTCCCTTCTCTTGGTAAGTAATTTTGATTGTACGAATGACAGTTTTTTTCACCATATATGGTTGTACAGTGCTGTAATGTCTTGTGGTTATTTCATGAACATGCATTCTGGATATAGTTACCTAAGGACAAGTATACACATAATGTGTATGGGATATGATGGCTTGAAGACTCTAACTCAGTGTATGTGCTATGACTGATTATGGTACAGTGCCTGATGTATGACACACCTTATAAGGGATGTGTCGGCTCCCAAAAAGTAAGTAGTTACTTTTGGTTATGTGGATGTGGTGGTGTGTTGCATGAGGTGTATGTTCTTGTTCATCACCCAGGTGTGTATGGGATAGCCTTTTTTGGAGAGATATTCTCAGTATGTGTGATGATGAGGTAGAGAGGAAAACTAGTGGAGAAGTAGTATTGGGGTACCCATGATATTATTTATTATATTATGTGATCTTATATGAGATACAAGTTGAGATTATCCATAGTGAGGCTGGGAACATAGTATACTTGTTTAGTTGATGAGTATGTTTTACTAGTCGTTCACAATGCCTTATCATTCATTCACTACCTTATTGACGAGAGGCTTAGGAAATGACCTAAGAGAGTATATTGTTATACTCACCGTATGAATAAAAATACAAATTTTTAGGTTAGTTGGAGATAGTTGGATATTAGTTTGGTTACTACTAGCATGGGGTTTAACAGAAGCTACATGGGATTCATGGTCACTACCTACTTTACTATCTTTTTTTACATTCATTATTACTTTTAGTTTTAGTAGTACTTTCATGAAATTACAAATTCCCACGTTGATTTTTATTATATACTATAGTCTGAGAAGTTGTTGGTCAGTATTTCTCTTATCTCTCTCTTTATCATGTGTTCTCTTAGAGGGTAATGACTCCCATATATGAGTTTACTACACCCATGGTGCTAGTAACCAACTCAGTGCCTACTAGAGGTGAGACTTCGATGTCACAATCTCTCTTCTCCCATTACTGGCCCAAGAGGGGTACACCTTGTGGGGAGGGGGTCGTGACACAATAGTTAACATTTTTAAATAGATACATGAATTTTGGATCCATGGAGGATGTAATAAAACATTATATCAAGATCACAGGCATTAGTAACTTTATATAGTTAAAGAAATCTGATGTATTGATATTCATAATACAAAATATTAACCTAATTAAAATAATATTAAAAAACCTCAATCTCCTCCCCTTAAAAATACCACCCCATAGACCAATTCTTCTCATAATTCATATTCCACGGATCATTTCCAATTTCTAACAAATTCAATTCGAAAACCTCTTTTTTGAATCCTTATGAAGCTGGTCTCATCCAAATACCTTTTCAAAGAACCATAAGGTGTAATTTAAGTGGAATATACTAAAGGAATATGTAATATTATGAAATGATCTATTTTAATTTTATTCTTCTTATACATAATCATAGATACAATATCCAAAAAAATTGTAACATATGTATCCAAATTAAAATGGTAAGTTTTTATTAGTGTAAAATCCATATTTAACCCTCACTTTCTTTCATTTCAAAAATTAAATCCTTGTTTTCAATATAGTTGATTCACTGCACTTATGTACAACAAATTTTGTTTCAAAAAACAACTCAAGGATGGTCATAAAATTATTATTATGGAAAAATAAAATTATAATAATAAAATTATAAATTATTTCATGTTAAGAAATAAATACATTTCCAAAATAACAATTAAAACGAATCTAGTTCATGATCGTTAAAAAATGAATAAATGAACTAACATCATAACGTTAGTGGTTTTACTCAATTATGTGTCACAATTTAATAAATAATATGGATAATTGAGTGTTTTTAAAATAATTATAAGACCATGAATACTATTTCATCTCACTTCTGGTGTTTTCCTCCAATTTAAAAGAACACCAGAAATTATCTATAACTCCTCTAACCTTCAACTATGAAACAAACACTCTCCAAACCATAATATAAAACATTATATCTTATAGATATAGTTATAAATGAACATAATAAAATTATATTTAATCAAATATAGATATGAATGGTTCTTAATTAACTAATTAATGTATATAATTTTATTACTAAGGAAATTATGAGAATTTATAGAATGAATTTGGAACAAAAGGAAAGGGATATATTCAGACTACCCTTTTTGTTTGGGTTATGAAATTTCTATCGTTAACTTAAATTTATCACACTTTTATATAATCGAATTCATATAAATTATATATATATTTCTCTTAAATATACTTCATGATGTTTCTACATCCCTTTTATTGGGTAATACATTTCATAATTTCGTTTTCTAAAATGAAACCAATTTATTTCAATTTGTAATTTTTACATTTATGCCTTTAGATAGATTTACTTTTATGAAACACATCTGAATGTACATTTAGTGTTGAGTGCACCAAGGGGGTTTAAAATGCATTGGTTTATGTTTTTTCTTATGAGGAATTATGTATAGGATTTGAGAGTGAACCCAATCAAATACAGTGCTTTTTTCCACCATGCGATGTTGTCTCCATGGTTAGCTTTGACTTAAGTTTATTTCATGTAATATATTTATTACCCTTACCTATGTTTCCATGATCTTATGATACTATGTTTATTATATTATTCTACCTTGTGATTATTTATGATTATTCTCTTTTATGAATTGATTTAATGTTGTTTGACTCAAATTTTATGATTCATTTTCATGTTTATTCCATAACTAGAATTTTCATCTCACCCCATTCATTTATTTATTCCCCAAGTTATAATTTTTAGTTTAAGAAGATCAAATGTATTTATGTAATTATATTTTTATATTAATATTAATTAATTTTATTTTAGATTCACATTGATGTATTATGAACCTATTCTTCCAAGTACACAAGGTTTTGTGTTCCTTTAGTTGTATTTAATTGACATTTATGTTAAAAATAACTTAATAATAACTATAAAAGACTTTGGAATCTATAACCACCTATTCATATCACTCCTCATACATGAAAAATATGAATTCAAAGTTACCCATATACATCTTCACAATGAGTTTACCTCGGATAGAATTTGACATCATTTATCCACTTCATAAGGTGATATGAAGATGGTAAAATTGACGTCATCAATATCTTATTCTTGTTCCAAGTCTCATACATGGGTCACATCATTGTAAAATTATGTTACAGATTCCATTGTCCATGGTAAAAACCTCATAAGGCCAAACTAAGTCGTTCTGTTAAATTACTCTGCATATACGACCATAGTTTTTAGCATATGAGAGATTCATCTCGTGATCATGTTTCCCCTTAACAAAAGAAGGATAAATAATAATTTTCATCAATTGGTAAAACCCCCATGGTTATCACAATCATGTATTATATTGATAATGAGGGTCACAATCATGATGAAACAGGAGTAGCGTCTCCTAGCTCAACATGACAATCCTTGTTCCCGATTCTTATCAATGAGACATGTAGCCATGGGATTCCATATTATATGAAACACCAAGCCATATTTTCATTGATTATCATATCGATATGAAATATTAATGATCCTGGGAAACACATATTTTGTTAGCACATACCCATGTGTAATCCCCACTCATTCTTTTACAGTTCCCTTGTAACTCCATGGGAAACCCTATATTTAAGTCCTATACACATATCCTTTCTTATCATATGATATATTCAGGCCACCCATTAGTTGTAAGACTAAATAATTCATTCAATCACTGATTATTTTATCTTAATGATTTATTATTGATCCACACCATAGATGGAAGAATCAATGTGTAATCCAACCTCAATTCCCCTTTCCCCATATTCATGGAATGGATCTCGTGGTCTCATTATGTAAAACTCCAGGACTATGTCCTTGATTCATGTTATTAAACTATATCATATTACCCAATCACCAGACCACAAACCGTGCAACTCAAAATACATGAGTTTTTATTCATTCATTTATAGGATATATAGGACACCCTTTTAAGGTTCAAACCCAACATCGCAATCACATTCATCCTTCCTCAAAAGAATATTTCCCATGTGATCCAAGATGTGTATTTGATATGTTCATATTCACTATGAATCCATCCATGAGGGGCTATAATACTTTAAAAATAGTCTACATCCTTCTTCATCTGTATATACTCACATTGAACAGGAATTTCCTTCTTATTGGGCCATATTCCTTAGAAACCTTATTTATTATGCCATATTTCTAATGAGGAAAAATATTACATGGTGGAATATATCCTTACTAGAAAACTACACCATATCCCATAAGTTCAAATTCGACATGAACTAAGCCCATCCTCGTTGAGTCATAATCACTTTGAGGTCAACTGGAGTTGGATTCTCATGAATAATTCAGACACAACCCATTTCTTGGAAAAATTAACCAATAAGAATAATCTATATGATTATAAATATCTTGGAAATAGTCTTGGTAACATAACCATAAAAGATATAATGTGTCCGATTATGTGGAACCAAATTACTTGTGATCAGATTCCCTTCATTGGGATACATAGTAATTACTTTTCAAGTGCTAAATTCTTATACCATAAACACATACCAAAACCATATATGAAACTAAATCTCAGAGTACCCAACTAGGTGGATTAAAAAAACATCACTAATTAATATGAGAAAAGTTATGAACACAACGATATATACATATTTTTAAATTGAAACATGTAAATAATAAATCCCTAGCACATGGGTAACTCGTTCCACTCTTAGATCTCTGAAGAATTTATGTATATGAAATAAATATATAAGAGAGTAACAAAGAAGCCAGTAACCCCTTACAATGTTTTGGATGTGCACAACCTATCTTTATATTTACCAATATGCCTTACAAAAATTATGTAGTAATGTCCTGGTAACCTCGTACCTTATTAAAACATTTCCTCATTATCTCAAAACATCACGACTCATTTACATCAAGGTTTACCTAAGAAAAAATGTTACTTCATGAAATGTAAATAAGTAAAATTCCCTGAAAGATATATCATATTTGAATACAATATATATGAGTGGATATGGAACTATGTAGTTTGGGAGTGTACATTTCTTGTTTTCCCCAAGTATATACAGTGAACAAAATTAAATTTAAATAAAATTTATTAATTTAATTTATTTAAAAATTTCAGTGGCTGTGAATCTTATGTATCAAGAGGATTGTTTTGAAAAAAAATAATTAAAAATAAATAAATATTTAATAATAAAATTAATCATTAATTTATCTGAACTATGTCATAATTAATAGTGAGAAATGAAATGAATTTTAGCTCATAATAACGAGATAGCATTCAATGCATCTGACTAATCATGTGATTTTACTTACCAAATTATATGTTAGAATTATATTTTATTTAATATAATTTTATGTGTTTTATTATGTGGATAATGATATTTAAGATTTAATACTATATCCACCATGTCATCCCACCCACCATCATTATGTACTACCTATGTGTCCTAGATATACTATATGGATCCCATACTATTAGTTCACATCACCCATGAGTGTGTAAAAACATGGAATTATGTATATGCAGGGTGAGGAGGTTGTTCAGAACCTGAGAAAGGGTGTAACCAACCTTGATGATAGAATGATTGATGGTGGAAACACTGTAACTATGGATAATTATAAATCAATGATTCCCTATTAGAGTTATAGTTTTATTTGTTATCTACTCAATAAATCAACCATTAAATAGGTCATGATCAAGTCACATCATATATTTTATTATGTATGATACAATATTATTTATTTTATTAAATGAATGGTTATATTATTTTTAAAATGATCACATTAATTAAATAAGATAAAAATACAATTTTGATAAAATATAATAAATTTATTATTCATAAATTTTATTATCAATTACATTGTTATTTAATTATTAAAAGTACATATAATATTAGAAAGTTGTCTAATGGAAGAAATAAGGAAATTTACACTCAATAAACTAAATCACTAAAGTTAATATCATGTCAAATACCTTCCATTATATGAGATAATATGGATCCCCATTTATGTTTTATGTTAATATATAGTTTGGGAACATAAATAATTGTGGACACTAAGAAAATATTGCATATCAACTTAACTGAATTTGTATTTTGTATTATGGCTATAGTATGTTCAATAACAATATAGTGTAATGTATTGATGAAATTCTTATTAGGATTCAAAGATTGGCAAGTCTACTCAATGGATCAAGGATCCATAAATTAATCGTCTGAAAGAGGACCATTCTAAAAACTTTCTTGAAATTTTCTTAGCCAAAGTCTTGGTTATGAGATGGTAAATACATATCCTAACCACTAGAATTCCAACAAGTTAAAACCCTCTTATTCAAATAAAATGGGCTATTGATACTTGGTAAAATAGCGTGAGACTATAAAGATAATAAGATTTAATATTTTCCAAGTATTTTTTTAATAAAAATAATATACCTAATTATATCATATAATAATTATATAATATTAAATATTAGTCTATCATGATATCACAATGATAATTTTAGGAGAAAGGCCATTTCCTCAGTAGTAATGACTTCCAAGGGTTATACAATTGTTTAAGAGATACACTAATGTTATAAGGTTTATGTTATGTACTATAGTCTCTCATTCATAATAAACCACCTCTTTATGAAAGTGAAGGTGAAATTGAATCCTACCAAATATTTATGGAGGATTCTTTATATGTGTGTAATACCTTTGAATCAACTAAGTTTGAAGATATGATAATTCAAAATAGGGATATAGGTTCTTATGATAAATCATCTCATATCCCATCACTTTATAGGGTGATATAAGGCTTAAGATAAATGAGACTGTCACTACAATATATTATTGTAAACTAAATTAAGAGTGCTAATATAGTGTCCATGACTTCATAATTTTCTTGTGAATTGATTATTTTGTAAATTTTGGCATCTATTTTTATAATAAAATATATATTAATTTTATATAATAACCCTTACCAGTGAGGTTATCTTTTTGAATTAATTATAGAAGAGTTTATATAGATAAGTCAGTCAATAATATTTTTTTTATATTTCAGCAAGTAGATAAGGATTTGTAGGTACAAATTTCCACCCCCTTATAATGAATAGAAGGAATGAAAAGGATGAAACGATGGTGGAAAATATAAAGACAATTGTGTATCTACAATATCCTTTAAATAGACAAATGATTCTATGGAGATAAATGAATATGATGATATTTTATTTTCATGTTGTAGGGAAGGTCATTGTGAGGAATAAAACTAATTGAATAGAAGAAAATAGTTTCATCACCTTTAGGTAAATTAATCATTATATTTTAGATCTACATCTTATATATCAATATATAATAAGACTATCCACATATTTTTAATTAGATAAAAAGGCAAAGAAATATAGAAATATTACGTGATGTAAGATGTATTATTTAAGGATCTGAAGAAGGGAAAGTCCTAAAGAAATAAAGAACAGTACATGAATTCACAATTACATGATCTGTTCAAGTAGAAATATAATTTTTATTGAGTACTATAAGATGATAATCTCTGTGGCTATTTTAGATATAGCGGGACATTATTTAATATTTGGAATCGATCACTTTTAAATACTTCATACTTAATTATTATTTTAGTATTTCTTAAATCACCTATAAAAAATTTTCTATTAATGATGAATATAAATTTAATACAAAGAGTATCTAAATGTGGAAATATAATTTTTTGTCAAACAAAAGTAATAATAGTTGAAAATTTTAATCCAAAATGGATTTTTAGTCTTTCTGAGATAAGACACTAGGTATACTAAAAATGTGACATATCATGTATTAAATAATTAAACCATAATTTACAAAGGTACACCAAAAACATTCTTGAGTTATTTTAAAAATGACTTATGAACTATTTAAATATAAAGGTAGTGGTAAATTTATATACATAAAAAGATATCATTACAGAATTTTTGGAATTATTAGTAAAGTAAGGAATGCACTCAATAAAGGGTATAGATTCCACTAGAAAGCCTTATCATAGTATATATTAACCATGTATTCATAAATATTTATAATGAATGTATTTTAAAGATCACATTACATTATACTGAAAATTTCTAATGGAAGTAAAAATATATATATGAAAAGCCATATATGTACAGTAAATATTCCATTGTTTATTCAACAGAATGTCTTCACAAATAATAGTAAAAGGTCTATCCAAAATGACAACTAATGTAGAAAATGATATTCATTTTGAGATTTTCTTTGTAAATAATTTAATGTAGTAATATATGTAATTTTGGGGCTGTGAATCATTTTTAAAGATATATTAAAAAAACAGACACCCCAAGTCACCAAGTGTATATTTATATGGAATAACCTATATAAGGAATCTTATAAAAGAATCATGGTTAAAATATAACCCTTTTTTTCTTAAGATGGATCATATCCCTAAATGATATAGTAAGATATATAAATAATTTTATAATGTCACAGCTTGGGATGTACAAGGGTTGGAATATGAACATTATACTTCCCTATATCATAGTGGGAGGAAATTTTCAATTTACATATACATTATAGGAGAGTTAAAACCAAATAATTTGACTTTGATATTCAAAAATATGGGTGAGATATTATTCATAAAGAGTAATAAATCATATAATGATTAAGAATTTACAAATACAAAGAAATATTTTTTTTATTGTAATTCAATAATATATTCCATGAACCAAAATTCATAGATTCCATAATTTTTTATTTAACATGATTTTATACCACTGGTGGGTATTCAGAATGAAAAAAATACATGTAAGGTCTAGGTCATACTAATGAACCATATAATGTAATTGACAGGTTTAAACGATGTCTATAAATGATCTAAGACATGAACATTAAAATAATCATCATACTAAATCCATTTAATGTAATCTATATAGAACTATTTTTTTATGATAATCATAATGGTTAAATGGATGCGATGGACAATTTCCTTAATGAATTATTTATAGAATATATCTATATTGGTAAACCAAATGGGTTGGTAAAACCTATAAATGAAAAGAAGATATGAATTTCATATAAAATCCACTAATGGATATCATCAAGCATAGTGAAAATATAATATTAATTTATAATAAAGATCCATGTATGGAAAAAAGGTTAGTAGGAGCAATATAGTTTTCTTGGAATGATATGATGAAAAATTTGGAAAATGGTTACTTAGTGATTCATATTTTTAAGGAGAAGTAATGTATTTCCCCAATAATAACATAAAGTATGAAACAAATTTCAATGAAATTGTATCCATTATCTTAGATCTATGGGTTTCAAAATCATGTTATAATACATATATCAATAAGGTATTAGAGAAACACCTGATCTACAAATTCATAACTGAAATGGTGCTCATGTCACATGGCGTGAATTGTATCCCAGATTACATTCATGGGAATTACATGAGATTATTATGAATAAAATTCTATAATATTAGGTTGTTGTAATATACCTCATAAAACATAATATGTATGTTTATTTTATATTACTTGTGAATAATTCAAAATATCTAGATATCAAATAGAGACATATTAATTGTAATTTATTATATTTATAAATATTAGATAATACATGAGAAAGTTTAATTTGATGAGATATTTGTTATTGGAGAAATATGAATACTAGTGGTTAAGGTGATATAATACTACTCTTCCTTGATGTTATTTTGAAATATGATCACAATAAATTTAATGTAATCACAAAGTCAAAATTATTACAACCTATAGTTTCAATATGAATAATAACTATGTATGTTAAATATTTTGATGCAATATAAGAAGTAATTTATAAATGATATATAATAATTTTGGGTTATACTAATAGAATGAGTGTTATAATTTTTAAGATAATATTTCACAATGGTATTAGTTATGATGTTAGGCTTATGAAAAGGGATTCAATGGCTGAATACTTGGTGACGTCACATAATGATGGATTTTTTATAGTGAGTAAGGTTATGATAAAATTATTTTTCACATAAACATATGGGAAGAATGATATCATCCGAAAAATGTGGTAGGCCTAATAACTATATCCATTGTAAGAAAAATCATATTTAACACATGAGAAATAATAAGTCAAATAACTATTGACATTAGTGGTAGTTTTTTGATGTTGGTGTCCTAGAACTAAGTACATTAATTTTTTTATTACATGAATATTATATGATCAGAATATTAATTGAATTTATAATAACAAGATGAATATTCATCTATGTAACATCAATGTGGTAATTTCCATAGACAATTCATTGCATTGAAATGACATAATATTTCCACACTATTATAAGAGATTTGAATGTATAAGATGATATTTATCAACATATGTGCTATAGTTAGGATAAAATTCTATAATTTGACACATAGTATATTGACTACTAGGTCTGATTACTTTTAAGTAAATTAGACTTAATATCATAATGTTCACACTTGGTTATCTTCAAAAGGCAAGGTTATGAGAATAGAATTATCTGTTGTAATTCCACATGATATATGTAGTCAGATATTACTTCTTATGATCATTTTTAATGATTAAATGACATTAGATAATTATTAATTCATATCCCGAGTTCCATACTTTTATGTATTAATAAAAACCTCGAAGAAATATTATTTTTCAAATGTAGTATATTTTGAATACATTGCGGGTGATATTGTGTTAATGAATAATTTAATAGGGTAACTATCTTTCTAATGTAAATAATTCAATATTTGAGGAACTTTTTTTGAAATGACAAAATCAAACTTAAATTTCATGGACATGGTGTTTTGATGGGTTAATTTTAGATACTCAATGAAAGGAAAATCAAGTACATACGTCAATAAAACATGTATGAAACCTTCATTCCCATGATATATAAGGACTAATAGATTATATTACATAGTGAGAACTCATATGTTGTTGTTGTCATTGTGATATTGAATTATCCCTCTATGGATGACTTTGTGTATATCTAGACCATGATATTGGACATCATAAAAACTCAACTAATTCCTTTAAATAAGAGTCCTAGATTGTCACACACATTGTATTTCCACTGGTCTCACCTGAATTCAATTTTAATTAAAGAATTGGAATAAATAGTATTATCTTGAGTGAGTAATAATATTTGTTAAGGATATGTAGGATAATAATTATTTAATCACAAGTTATATTTTAAAAGGAATATATATATGAGTTCAATTCTTATTCCTGTGGTAATAAATAATTTTTACTTAGTTATGTGAATATTAAAAAAAACATTTATTCAAAATTAAGACGAATTAAACATTTATTTAATTTTTTTTAATTTTCAATGTCATAAATAATTTATATTTAATAAAATAATTATTTATGTAGTAACATGAATATTGAAACAAATTTTTATTAACAAAATCATGAAAATAATATTTATTTATTTATTATTCAAGGTTTTGTAAATTCATAGGCATGGTTGGGCTGAGTCATGTCCCTAGTAATGAGAATGATATATGTGTTAAATATTATTAAATAAATTTTAACATTTTTATTTGATATAAATGATATAAAACATATCTATGGTTATTACATTATGTAAATTATTAATAATAATATTATTATTTGAATAATAAATTATATAGGTTTATTATTTCATTAATGGACTTATTGAAATTTTGAAATTTTAATACCATATCATTATATTTAGAACATATGTCATTTTAGAGAATTGTAGTAATGGTCATGAACAACACATTTTATTCTCTTGAGACTCTCCCATGATCATATATTAGGTTCTCTAAAGACTGAGAAATCATCCACCTCTTCCACATATCTTTCAAGATCATGAAAAAAAGGGTCTTGATTATCAGGATTGAAGGATCGTTATTGAGACAACATTAATGATTAAAGATGAGTAATTCATCATTGATTGGATATATAGATTCATTAAAAACATTATGATATCAATGAGTTCATATGGAACACCTCTAGAGTTATTCCACAATGGGTACGCAGAGAATTAATAGAGTGTGTCATGAATGAGGTTCAAATAATTTAATGCTTCATTGAAGAAAGAATTACAGAACTAACAAACAAATAATTATTAAATTAATAATAAATATATGATTATAGAACATCTCCCCATTTTTTTGGATTCATTCATTATATATTTTCATTTATAATTATATTGCATGTTAATTTATGTCGTGTTATTTTTTAATTCATTTGGAATGGTGAAAACCATCTTTGAGAATAGGGATGACCAGCTTCCACTATACCCAAAACATTCATATCACATAAATAAAAAAATTTACCCACTAAATAGTCTATATAAACCAATTAACATTGAAAAATTACTAAAAATACCTTATATTAGACATATTATTTTAGGTTATAAAGTTGGACAAATGTAGTTAATTTATTTACCCGTATTTCTAAAAAAACATGGATAATCCTAGGGTGAGACGAGGGGAACCAATGAATTGAGACTTACCTATGTACCCCTACCTTTTTCATAAAAATCCACTATGTTTGTTTATAAATTTTTTCCTATATTAATCTATTAAAAAACTAAAAATTTGACAAGAAATATCCATTATGAAATGAAAACATTTCTGAAAATAGTTCATGAATTTTGGCTATCACATAACATCAATAACCATAATATGTAGCTAGATTTACAATATAATATCATAAAAACAATCCTCACTTTCCCATGGTTCAATAAAAACATATTCATCATATTCATAGATATATCTTCTTTTATATGAATATTCTTTACATTACAAAAACACACACATAAGGATAATAAAAGAATAGGGCCTTTGGAAAAATGAAACCTAAAATAATAGTTTATAAGAGTTTACATAATCTTCCACTTAGTTTATCATAATTAGAACCATTATAATACATGTGACATGAAATATATATCATCATAATCTAGACAAAAATAAAAAATGGTGATCTCAGATGCTCGAAAATGGTAAATATTGGGAAAAATTGTAACCATAATTTGAGAATAAGGGTAGGAGAACATGATCATAACATACAAAAACCATACCCTACATTTCAGAGATATAAATATTTAGTCCTATAATAAATATTGGTAGTTAAAAATAATTGAGTATTAATTTAAAAAAATAACATGATCTATGAGAGTATATAATTGAAATAAGACATGTAATTTTTGGATATACTTATGTATATAAAATCATATCTTTAGTAATCCAAGAAAAATGCCAAAATTATCACAGTGGAATGGGATTACTCCCTGAACCATCATAGTAGTCATGGTTCACTCCTAAGAATATCATCTTGGAAATAATACCTAATTGAACTGGGTTTACTACCCATTCATGTCCTTTTGATATCACGATATATCAATTATTACACAACGAATTGGAGGGATATATAGGTCCCACCCTTCATTGGTTTTAACATAACAACTTTCCTTGTTTATAATGCAACCACAGTCCTTAGTTATAATGATACCACCAAGAAAAATTTAAAAACGTAAATAAGTCTTCCCTAAGATCATAAAACATTCATGACATCAAAAACCCATGATAATTGTTGACACTCCTTTCGTTACAGAATCTAAAGATCGGAAAAGGGGAATATCTGAGCTCAAAGTGATTCATCCTTTGAAGAAAATATAAAAAATCGACAAAGGAATGAACAAGGAGAATATTTACCATATGTTACGCAAGTTCCCTCATAGTCGTGCAAGTCCATTTGCGCGACGCGTTATAGTCGTGCAAGTGACTTGCGCGACCTAAGTGATAACCGCCCGGGGTCTTCTCCTGCCTAAAAATAGACCATGTGGGCCCCCATTCAGGAAGGATTTTTTTCCAGAAACTCAGATTTGAGCTCCCAACACCCTAGTCTCTTCTCAAAGCTTCTGAAACATTTGTAAGGTAATTTCTTACCTAGAAAGGAAGATCTAAAGAAGGGGAGGAAGGCCTAAGTGTTGAAACTCATCAACACTTGCGCGCCTGAGTGGCTAGCCCTTAAGGGAAAAGGATACACTTGCGTGCCTCCTTACTCCTTCAATAGAACTTCCGTGCCACTTTTTTGGAAGAACCTCATGAGTATTCTAAAGGATTTAATCAAGAGTCGCTCAAGTATTACCCTACTTGTTAACCGTCATGCATGTACCCCATATTCCGCGCAGACATACCTGCACGACCATGACTTGCATGCCCACGTAGTACCTGCGCACCTGCCAGGACTTGTGCGCCCCTGCCTTTTTGGGTGCCCTTATTTCCCATTTCACCTCACTTAAACCATTCCACCTTTCCTATTAATGATTCAGTCTTCAAGACACTCTTCAAATCCATTTATGGCATGATTTCTTGATTTGACTTCCTTATCTGAAAGGAATTCTCTGGAAAATATCTCAAAAACCTAGTGATTTACACATCTTTATGTCACTAAAGATTGAGATTTCATTCATTCAACCTCATCCTTTAAGATGAGAGATTCTCTTAACATGGGACTCCTTTTCAGAAGTAATCCCCAGTCATAATTCTCCTAAGCTAGGCCTCCTTTTCAAGAGTAATCCCCAGTCATAATTCTCCTAACATGGGACTCCTTTTAAGGAGTAAGCCCCAGTCATAATTCTCTTAACCTGGGCCTCCTTTTCAGAAATAAGCCCCAGTAATAATTCTCAAATCTGGGTATCCTTCTTAGGAGTAAGCCCCAAATCCTCATTAAGATGGGCCTCATTTTCAGGAATAATCCCCAGTCCCCTAATTTGGGCATCCTCTTCATGATTAAGCCCCAAATCCCTTAATTTTTCAAGTCTCTTAACCTGGGCCTCCTTTTAAGGAGTAAGCCCCAATCTTAATTCCTCTTAACCAGTACTAAATTACTTTGGATTTGGGATTCCTTCTCAGGAGTAAAAAAACCAATCATAAGTCCTCTCCAAATTTGGGCCTCCTTTTTAGAAGTAAGTCCCACGTTAGAGTATTCAAATATCCATGAAGCACATATACCATTATTGAACCTGTTCCTGGATTTCTTCCCTGAAGTAAATCCAAATCTTCATTTATCTAGGCAGTCATACATACCTAAGTCCCACCTTTTTTTATGATTTCATCTTTCATGGAACAATTTTCTAATTCTTACCAATACCTATTGTTTCTCACACCGAGCCTGACTCACGTGAGCATAGAGTGTAAAAGTAATTATGACATCCTTCTTTGAGCCATCAATCATAAACATCATACTCTCTTACTCGAACTACGTGGGTTCTGATTCCTTTTCTCAACAAAGGATACGTAGGTAGCCCATCTGCGGGTTCAATCCCATCTCTGAAATAATCCATGTCCTTATGAATGACAATAAACTTCAAGTGCCCCACTGAGTGGCTTTAAAACCAGCATGGTCATCATAATGAACAAGAGACTTCTATATAAATGTGTTGAAGTGTACCATTAACCAAGAATCTCTAATAAATATAGATGATTCTCTATCGATGAAGAACTTCGAATACATATAAAAGATTCTCTAAATTTACTACATATCAATCATTGATTTCCAAATCTAAAGGAAAAATCATTTTATACTTGGTAATGTAATAAGGATTCATGAACATAACGTAAATCTATAAAGAGAGTCCTAGAGTAGACAATAATTCCCCTCACAAAGGTGTGATGAGTCCGACCTCCCATCGTCTTGACCAATGAAAATTCCTAAGCCTCATCAGTCCACAAACTAATGAGCACCTACCTTTGGAATGTAGGTCCGAATGGATGTGGAATCATTGGATGTTTCCGGTTCTACGAACAAACCTGTTAAAAACCGATCAGAATGTTTGAACCTCCCATCAAATGAGCTCATCCCCAGAATATGAGGGAAACAAAAATGGTGAACCCGACGTGAATCCTTAACCAAGTTAAAATAATGTTTTACCTATTTTGTTAGGCCCCTATGTAAAACTAAATGAGAGGACAAAAAAATCATTGACATATGTGCTCATACAAAAGATGTAGTGGCTGAATTTATCTTGTTTACTTCTGTTATTGGAAATAGGAACTCTTTTACAAGATATTCTGCATTTCTAGAATGGCTGCTCTCATGTTCACACCTGTGAATACTGCTGCTACAAATGCCACTGCTGCTACTCCTGCTGGACCGTCGTCCGCTCTAAGGATGATATCACCTACTCAGTGTCTTCAACGCTGGGTATCAAATGCACTGGTTAAGGAGTACCATCAACACTATACCATCCCAAATCTGGAGGCTGCCTGACAAGCACTCCATGTAAATAACTCACATCGGTCATCCAGACAACGACGACCAGTGATCAAGAAGCAGGCAGTGCTGACTACCGTCTCCAACCGTTTCGGGTCGTTATCCCCGGAACGCAATCACCATTCGCTCCCTTATTTTCGGGGAGGTGAATGAGCAGGTCCCTCAGGACCTTAATTCAAATAAACAGGAGTCCTTACTGAGGGCTCCCACCAACAATAACCACCAGACTCGTGTGGCAGTGCACCCTCAACATGATGAGGGTACCGACTTCAGGCGTTCGGCTCAGGTTCCTCGAACCCAAGAAAGCAAGACGAACCACCAGAGGCGGAATCCGGTCAATAGTGAGAAGGTTCTCATATCTTCCATCTCCGACGAAGTCCACCAACCTAACTTGGTGGCAAGCAACGAGTAAGAACATACACCTGACCGTTTTAATTCTGCTGTCCAGCAGACTCGTCTGGCAGCATCACACCAATCCCGCCAGGCAATTCCGATGGAGTAATATAGGCAGGAACATACACCTGTTTATACATCATTAGCTAGTCAGCAGTCTCGTCTGACTATATATGATAAATCGCGTCAACCACCTTTGGAGAAGTGCAATCATCAGGCACATACACCTGCTGGAATTAATCAAGCCAACCAACAGTCTCTCTTGGTAGCATTCGGAGAAGTTAGTCGGAATGCCCCGGCAAAAAATAGGAGGCAGACTCAACTCTCTGCCCCCACACTTGAGTACTGTCAGGATTCACTGATAGGAAAAGGAGGACAGGAGAAGGCACATACATCTGCTCCAAGCCCAGAATGGACTTATATTCCTGTTCTGGCAGCTGAAGTCACCAAGCATATTCTATCAATGGTGAAAGAGCAGAAGCAAATCCCTGCTCATATTCTGGAGGCCTGCCAGGATATTATAACAACTTCAGCAGCATCTTAGTGAAAGACACATAAATCTATCCCTACCAATGGAGTGACACATCAAAAATTCACTCGGAAATAGACACAATCATCTGTTCCAGTCCAAGAGGGTTGTGGGGCATACCCCCCATATCATACAGACATCCAAGTCAGGCACATACACCTGATTTGAGTGGTGATCATCAGCCTAACCTGGCCATCTTTCCTAATCATGCATATGCACCTGCTCAGAGCAACCACTTTCGTCAACAAGTGGTTTCCAAGGAGAGTAAGAAGGCGTCTATGAAAAAGAACCACCCAGAACAGTCAGGAGATCAAGAGACAATCAGTAATAAGGCCTTGCTCGATTATAGAGTTCTTAAAGCCCTCAGACAATTATCTGTTGAAATTCAAGATTATACTCCCTTATTTCCCAATAGTGGGAACATTAATTCAAAAGTTCTTCAATAGACACTTCCTCATGAAGGCTTGCATCATGAAAATTCGGTCAATCTCGAAGTTTCATCTTTAGATGAGAGCCACAGGAACCCTCTGTGTGGTCAGAAGACCAAGGAGCAAGAGATCTCATCTTTTGCTGTAACCCATTATGGTGGTCCTCCCCATGATGATGAATTTCGCTGTGAAAGTCCTCTCTGTAGTAGTGATGCACATTGGCCGAAAAATGCTCCAGTGGACAATGTAGTGCCTAAAAATCCCTCTTATCTTGAGGCACTTGCAAATGCGAAACCAGTCATTTCTGAAGCTTCATCACTAGCAGGTGAAATAATTTCCCAATAAGAAGATATCCCGGGGTGTAGGTCATTCTCCAAACCACCCCTAAGTCATGCATCTTCTAGTTTGATCAATTATTTCTCTACCAATCCTGTTGAATCCAATGAAGAAACAAGGAAATGCCAACTCTGGTCAAATCAGGTAGAAGAATCTTCATCAAATGACAAAGCGGAAATTCTGAACATGAGAAAACAACTGGAAAAATGTGAAGTTCCATTCATGTTTTGGCCTTTGGCTGACTCTCAGTATAATATTCTAGAAATGTTGACAGAAGATGAAATTCATGATATTCGTCTCAACATATGGAAAACTCTTTGTCAGTTAAAAAAGAATGTATTATCTTATGATTAATATGAAAATCATCTTAAGATAATATAAGGGTTAAATAGTCAGATTGATTTGGCATCTCTATCAGTCTCTTGATATCTGAAGGCTGAAAAGCAGTAGAAAGTCCTTCAACGTTCATGCCTTGGTGCACTAAAAAGATTGCATCAGTTAATTGCCAATGCACCATCTGGTATTCGTGTCAGAGAATGGGGTGTTCATGGAGCACTGCATTTCATGGTGCTCTCTAGTCAGAAAAGCCCGCTGAAAATGATCTCATGCAATGCTATTGCCCATGACCGGCCACAATCAATGGGATTTGTTTGTAATCAAAAGCTTTCCAATGAACAGGCTTTAACTAGTTCCTCTCAAAATCAAGAATACAGAGAACAAGTTGTTGAATTACTATTGCATCAATCAAACTAGAATATTAAACATGCCTCTCCTTTGGAGAAAGCACGTCACCAAGTGACAGAAGTATCAGAAATCATCCAACGATCTTTTGAACCGGGTGATAAAAGCGGATAAAGGTTAATGCATCCAGCTAATTTCTGGACTAAGGTTCACAAGATCTGGAGGACTTTTAAAAACATCTCAGACAAATCATGTCAAGAACCACCCCAGCTCTCCAGACTGGGGACTCTTTTAAACCATCCCTCAGAATCAACAAATATGATTCGAGGAGTTGAGCGAGAACAGCAGGAACAGCCCCAGTCCACTGGGCTGGGGACTTTTTCAAATCATCAAGCCCCTTCTCAAAGAAAGTTGGTCTTTTATCGATTGGGGAAGAAACCTCAAGAGGAACGAAGAGCTAAATTATCAAAATATTGTCTCCAAATTAGGGTTCATCAAGAAGTTCCTGAGGGATCGAATCAACAAAAGGCAATGTCTCATCAAAGACATAGAAGAAGACAATATCACAGAAATTCTGATAGAAGGGATGCGATGAGTTATGCATCAATCAATGTTATCAATTCCATTGTTGCTGATCCACCAAATGAGGCTCACTCAGGGGACTCAGATGAAGAGGTTCCTGCTCAAGAATATGTACGCACTGACACAAATGAAGAAGGTGTGCATACACGAAGTCAAAGGATTACTCAGAACCTAGGTAATCCTTCAAGTAACCCACTTCCCCCTCTTCGAAAAGGATCTAACAAAGGGAAGGGAAAGAACCCGGTTACATATCATTCCTCTAGAGAAGGTCAATCGCTCTCACTAGAGCAAAGGTTTGCATAATAGGAGGATGAAATAAAGTAATTAAGAAGGTTGAATTCAGAACTACTTCAGAGTAGTCTTCTTCTTAAGCAAGCTTGAGTCAGTCATCCAAAGGAATTTGTTGCAGCTACTGAGATGAATCAAGAATATCCTCCTCTATCAGTACACCCTCACAGGTCTAATCCTATGGGTCAAGTGCAACAACAGTTGGAAGTGCTACCATCAGTTTCAGCACCAATCACCACATCTTTCCACGCTCTAGTCATTGCACCTACCCATGTCCATGTTCAACCGAATGTTTCTCAAAAGTTAATAACTACTATTGAGTCATTAACAGCTCAGTCAGAAACTATGGAAGGGAAACATGCACAAGTTCAACCAGAAAATAATGTTTACCCTGAATGGGTAGATTCAATTTCTCCTCCATCTAGTTTTGGGAACCCTGTATTTCCTATTATCAATGGATCAGGCGATCATGAGTAGCATTTGACGCATTACGTGTCTTGTTGCGTTCCTATGATGGGAACTCCGGAGCAGCAAGAATCATTGAAACCCAGATGCTTCGTGTGAACCTTGCAAGGACCAGCTTTTGAGTGGTATACAAGCTTGCAATCCCGGTCAATAACCGGATGGGAGGATCTTCGCCAAAAATTCTTCCTTCCGTTCAGCTCAACTTTTCCAAAGACAACAGTTTTCGATCTTACAAACAGTAAGAAAAAGGAGAACTAAAGGGTCTCTGATTTCATTTATCGATGGAAGGGATTAACATATTCCTTGAGTTTAGCACTCCCTCAAGAAGAATTGTTGCCAATATGTGTGGAAAATCTGTGTGACGAATTACGCACACCATTAATCCCTGTGAAATACACATGAGGGTTTTGAGACCTTACTTCAATCACTCAGCAAATCGAAGATTCCCTTATACAAGCTAAGGATAAATCTCGTGTAATTCCATCAGCACAAGAAAGGAGAATGGGTAAAGCAGAAACCGCTACAGATATTCTTAAACAAGCACCTGTACCTATTTCTACCTCAAAACCTTCAACTTCTCGAAGGGCTCCACCGTCTGAGCGCCAACAACAAAGGGATTTTAGTCCAGATGATCAAAAAGATCAAAGATGAAAAAAATTTGAGGATCTGAAGAGAAAAACATACTCTTTCCGAAATGAACAAGTTCCTAGTTATTTCATTCAGGCTCTGGAAAAAAATTGGTTCAATTTCCAATACCCAATAGGCCAAACAAGAAAGGAGATGAAGACCATCCGAATTATTTCCCATTTCATAAAATGACGGGGCATCCCATCCAGGAGTGTTTGGTCTTCATAGTCCTCCTGCAAAAGATGGTTGACTCGGGAAAAGTCACATTGAAAGGCTCGTTAGCCCAGGTAGCATGTGTCACTGCTATAGTTCCAGAGGAGGAAGGTGAATGGCAAGAAGTCAAAAGCAAAAATGCACATAAGTATGATTATTGGATGGTCAAAAAGACAATCAATCAAACTCATTCTATTTTGTGAACACAATTAAAGAAACCAATTGTGTCTTCTGCCATGAATGTTGCGGCAAAACCTTCTTTGTTAGAGGAAAAGTCCTCAAAGAAACGACATGATTAAAAGAAAGAAAAAGAATCAGAAGAAGATGAGTATACGTCAAAGCCTAAGTTATCTTTGACTTTGACGGACTTCATGCCATCTACTTCAAAGCCACAGGCACCGCCACACCAAAAAGCCCAGCCTAAACAGGCTAATCAGGCTGAGTCTTCATTAGACGAAGAGTTAATCTTTGGTTCTATTAATATGATTCAACTAACAGATCCATATGCTAGTCGCAGTTTCGATTTCAATGAGCCTGAATTCCCTGTATCAAATAGAGGAATCAGAGGAAGTTCCAAGGGCTCAAGATATAAGGGAAGATGTGGATCTTTCAGAAGCCACTATTCCAATTCTACCCCTACTAGAACTGTGTATGCAGCAGAAACTCATGGTAGAGCCCTTCAACGAGCTCAGCAAGAACAAGAATGTTCTTCTACCAGTAGAAAATTCAGTCCTGGCATAGTTATTTTGGAAGACCAGTTGAAGGTTCCATCTTCTTCCTCCCCGCAAGTAAATGGATCTAATCGGTCTAATCTTCCAAAACCAGGAATATTGCCAACTCCTATCCCAATACAATATGCATCAACTTCCAAAGCATCTATTTCCAAGGTACCTGCTAAACCACATATTCCTATTGGGAAACACAGACATCTGGATCAAATGTATGATATATTGAAACACTTGGCCCAAGTACCAGCCATGTTATCAATTCTGGATGCTCTCAATCTGTAAAAAGATCTCCGGGAAGCACTCATTGAGGCTTTGTCAAGTCCTCAGGAGTTTGAAACAGAAAATACTACAGCTGTAGTCTATCACATAGAGAATAATCCTGTAGAATTCCATGCAATAATATCCTTTACTGATGAAGATGAATATGATGTTGTGCATGGACATATTGGAAAATTGTACTTTTCTGGAAAGGTCAATGGCGTTGATTTTCAAAGAGCTTTCATTGACAATGGTTCAGGAGTCAACCTCATGCCCATTCATACACTTCGTCGATTGGGCCTCATAGAATCTGATTTATCTTCTTCCACCATGATGCTATAGGGATATGATAAAAATGAACAAGAACCACTGGTTGAAGTTACACTCAGAACTCAGTTTGGAGATCTTGTATCCAATTCAGATTTCATGGTTGTTGATCAAGACTCAGCCTTCAACATCTTGCTTGGAAGACCCTGGCTACATCAACATGCGGATGTCCCTTCATCATACCATCAATGTCTCAAATATTGTTTCGATGGTCAATTTGGGACATTGTATGGTGATAATTCCCTTTTCAAGACATGTGAGTCTCAATACATTGAGGTGGAATTCTATCACATAAAGCAAAGGGAGAAATCCATAACAAAGGAGATTACCAAAGTTAATGCTCTATATGGTTTGGAAAAAATTCCAGTAAATCCATTTACACATGTGAGTACAGATTATGAGTTTCCTATCAGTCAAATTGACAATATAGACCCAAATCAAAATACTCTTATGGAAAGATCCATAATGTCAATTATGGCAATCGAGCTAGACAATATGGGAGAAATTTGTAATCTACCAAGTAGTGATGAAAGCACAAATAGTGATGTCTTCATTTCCTCTGCTGAAATCCATCAAGTCTATGCTTCACCAATTAGGCCAGAAGAAGTTATAGCAACATAGGAGGTGAACAATGATGTCAATTCTCAATCCATCCTCTCCTCTTTATTACCCAAAGAAGACCCTTCATCATCAATCAGGTCAGAAATGGAAGCTTCTTCTTCACGATATGAAAATTTTGACATCTCTTTAGATCAGGAGAATTCTACTTTATTATCTACTATGAAAGTAGAAAAGGAAGAAATAACACATGATAAAGAAGAATAGGAAGATCTCAGATATGCTCCTCCAACATTTGAATAGGGTATCTCTACCATTGTGGATGAACTCAGAAAAATAAATCTGGGTACAAAAGAAGATCCACGCCCAACATTAATCAGTGCGGCCATGACTCTTGAAGAACGAGAGATTTATATTTATTTTATAATGAAAAATAGAGATATATTTTCATGGAACTATATAGAAATGTCTGGGCTTGATCCTGATGTTGCTACTCATAATTTTGGTTTACCAGAAGAACATCAAGGATTTAAGCAAGCCGCGGGAAGAACACACCCAACCTATGCTTCCAAAATTGAAGCTGAAGTGGATAAGGTTATCAAATCCAACATCATCAGAGAAGTTCAATATCAAAAATGGTTGGCTAATATTGTCCCTGTAATGAAAAAGAACGGACAAATTAGAGTTTGCATCGATTTCATAGATCTTAATCGGCATTTTCCTAAGGATGATTTACCAGTTCTGATTACAGAACTTCTAATTGATGCAACAGCTGGCTATGAAGAAATTTCCTTCATGGATGGATATTAAAGATATAATCAAATCCGAATGGCCCTAGAAGACGATGAATCTATAGCCATCAGAGCCCCTCATGGTGTGTTTTGCTACCAGGTAATGCCCTTTGGCTTACAGAATGCAGGTGAAACTTATCAGCATGCCATGCATCGTATCTTCAAACCCTTATTAGAGAAGTTTATTTAATGCTATGTAGACGATTTGGTAGTTAAATCCAAACAACGTTCTAATCATTTGGCTGATTTGGAAGTCATATTCTGCAAGATTCAACAACATAATTTGAAGATGAACCCCTTAAAATGTGATTTTGGGGTAACCTTAGGAAAATTTCTCGGCTTTGTTGTATGCCATCGTGGTATTTAAGTCGATCCTGAGAAGGAAAAGTCAATCCTTGGTATGTCACCTCCTCAAAATTTGAAATAATTAAAAGGAATTCAAGGACACATGGCCTATATTCGGCATTTCAGCGCCAATTTGGCAGGAAAAATTTTACCCTTCACCAAATTGATGAAGAAGGTAGTCACTTACCTGTGGATTGAAGAATGTCAAGAAGAATTCGATATTCTCAAGAAATACCTCTTGAGTCCACTAGTACGCATGCCGCCTGTTGAAGGAAGACCACTTATCCTCTACGTGACAACTCTAGAGAGATCATGGGGTGCCTTTCTTTCTCAAAAGAATGATGCTGGGAATGAAAACAGTCTCTACTATCTCAGTCGAACCATGCTTGAAGCAGAAACCCAGTATTCAAGTATTGAGAAGTGCTGCCTAGAATTAATCTTTGCATTTTAGAAGTTGAGACACTACCTACAACATCACGAGGACCAATTGGTATCTCTCAATAAACCGCTCAAATTTATCCTGAGTCGTCCAATGCTTACAGGACATCTGGCAAGGTGGGCAGTTATTTTTCAAAAATTCGACATTCAGTATGTGTCTCAAAAGGCGATAAAGGGCCATGCTCTGGCTGGTTTCCTTGCTGAACACCCTTCAGTGGAAGACAGATATTCAGATATTGAACTCCCTGATGAGGAAGTCTTCTCTATTCAAGAAAGTCCTCAGGCATGGGAAATGTATTTTGATGGTGCTTCCTAAAGTCCAATAGGGAGGAAAATGGAAAATCCTAAATTCAACAAAGTTGTCTTAGGAATTGTGCTCATTTCTCCAGAAAACGCAGTGTTACCTTATTCCTTCTTATTGTGGGAATGGAGTACCAATAATGAAGCAGAATACCGAGCTCTCATCGTAGGCTTGGAATTAACACTTCAAGAACAAGTGAAGCACTTAAAGGTGAAAGGTGATTCAGACCTGGTAATCAAACAAGTCAATGGGGATTATGCCATCAGAAAAGAAGAACTAATCCCTTTGTATGATTACGTCAGCGAGTTAATGGAGTAATTCCCTTTAGAACCGAAATTTTCTTGTGTCCCAAGATCACAAAATGCTCAAGATGATGCATTGGCTAATATAGCCACAGCTCTGGAAGATCCAAATCGGGACGAGACAACCATCAGTATTTCTCACCATCATGCAATTTCACCTTATGTTCGAATCAGAACAGAGGAAATTAATGAAATTTGTCCCATTCTTGAACCGTATGGTCATACTACAGGATGGATTTCACCTATTAAAGAATACCTTCAAAATGGAACACTTCCACCTGATAGAGCTGAGAAAAAACAAATCCGGCGACGTGTGGTTAATTTTACTCTTTATGATAGCCCAGATCACCTAGAGAAATTTCTCTACAAACGTGGTTTTTATGGAGTTCTCTTCAGATGAATTGATGGTGAAGAGACAATGGCTGTCATGAATGTAGTTCATGCTGGAGTCTATGGTTCCCACCAGTCTGGACATAGACTGTCTGATCAGATTTGAAGGCTTGGATACTTTTGGCCTTCAATGATACGAGATTGTGTCGATTTAAAAAAGAAGTGTCATTCATTCCAAGTACATGCCAACTTCATTCATCAACCTCTAGAGTTCCTTCATATAGCTAAATACTCATGTCCATTTGCCACATGGGGAATGGATGTGGTGGGACCTTACCCTTCAGCTACGACCAAGTAGTTTAAGTACATTCTTACTGCTACTGACTTCTTTTCCAAATGGGCAAAGGCAATACCTCTCAAGGAAGTCAGTTCTAAATGCATTTTTAGCTTCATCAAGTCTAACATCATTACCAGATTTGGTGTCCCTCATACCATATTGACGAATAATGGACCCAATTTCTGTTTATCCAAGGTGAAGAAGTTGTATCAAGAATACAACATCAAATCCAATCATTCATCTCGGTATCATGCAGTGGCCAACGGTCAGATTGAAGCCTTTAACAAGACTCCTTCAAATATACTGCAAAAGATGGTGGATAGAGATAAGAGGTCATGACCTGATAAACACTTTCATGCTTTATGGGTTTATCGGACTACCACCCGCACTGCAAGTCGATCAACTCCATATTCATTGGTATATGGAACGAAAGCCATCTTGCCCATTGAAGTTGAACTACCCTCGCTGAGAGTTTCCATTTTTGATCAATCATCTACAGATGACCAATCTCAAAAGCGATTGAATGAATTGGAATGGTTAGATGAGAAAATATTTGTTCACTTTTCACCACTTGGAAGTCTATCAGAATCGAATAGCATGAGCTTTTAACAAAAAAGTTCATCTTCGTTCATTCACTCAGGGAGAATAGGTAATAGTTATCAGAACTCCAATGATACCAGGAAAGAAAACTCCCAAACTTGAGACAAAATGGGATGGACCTTATTCAATACATAGGGTCTACTCCCATGGAGCTTATTCATTAATCTCGATGGATGGAGAACTCATCACTACTCCAACCAATGCTAGATTTTTTGAAGAAGTATTTTGTATAAACTGCAAACTGTACTTTGTCCCTACTACATGACACTAAACTGTGCAACACCAATAGTCCTAACTATAAGAATTTAATCTGCATAGTCCCTTAATACGTCCCACATGACATTAAACTGTACTTCATCCTAGCTACTTGATGCTAAACTGTACAAAAGTCCTTTTCGTCCTAGCTACATGACGTTAAACTATACAAAAGTACTTTAATACACCCTACATGACATTAAATTTTACTTCGTCCTTGCTCTATGACATTAAACTATTCAAAAACGATCCATACATATGACCTTAAACTATTTGTATTAATTTCGTCCCGCATGACGTTAAAATATGAAAAAAAAGAAATTTTTCCCCTAATTTGTCCTCACTGCATGACATTAAACTGCAAAGTCCCTCCATCATCCTACATGACATTAAACTGTTCTTTGTCCTTTCTATATGATGTTAAACTATACAAAAATGGTCCAGTATGAACTTAAACTGTAACTTCGTCCCACACGACGTTAAACTGTGAAAAAGTTCCCTAAATGGTCCAGTATGACCTTAAACTGCAACTAGGTCTGGTATGACCTTAAACTACATCAATGGTCTAGTATGACCTTAAACTGTAACTAGTTCATGTATGAACTTAAAATACATCAATGTTCCAGTATGACTTTAAACTGAAACTTGGTCCAGTATGACCTTAAACTACAACTAGGGCCTGTATGACCTTAAACTACATCAATGGTCCAGTATGACTTTAAACTGCAACTTTGTCTCGTATGACCTTAAACTACATCACCAATGGTCCATGCATATGACCCTAAACTATTTTCAAGTCACTTACGTCCAGCAAGACGTTAAACTGTGACGTCCTAACTACATAACACTAAACTGTATAAAAGTCCCTTACATACAGAAAGACGTTAAACTACATAATCATCAAAGGTCCTGTATGACCTTAAAATACTCACACTTTCGTCCAACATGACACTAAATTGTGGAAAGAAAATCCCAATGCGTCCAACATGACGTTAAATTGTGTACTCTTTTGTCCTCAGGGCATGAAATTAAACTGCACAGTCCCCCTTTCTTCCAACATGACGTTAAACTCTATTGTCCCCATCATCATAACTACATGACGCTAAACTGTACTGAAAGTCTGTGATATGTCCTACATGACATTAAACTGTACTTTATCCCTACTACATGACACTAAACTATGTAGCACCAATAGTCCTAACTACATGACTTTAAACTGCATAGTCCCTTTATATGTCCTACATGACATTAAACGATGCATCGTTAAGGTTGTTGTTACCTCTTGTTTCTCACACCGAGTATGACTCACGTGAGCTTAGAGAAAACTTCAACCATAACACTCTCTTTGAGCCTCTAACCATGTGTAAGTCCCAACATCATTTTTTAGGACGTTGTCCCCAAGAATAACATGATCATTAATTAATTATTTAATTAAACTACACGGACATTGATCCTTGACTTCTAGGATGGGTATGTAGGAAACCTCCCAAGGTTCAAGCCCAAAACCAATCTCTTCACATCAGTTCTCCTCCATCTCATACGATGTTGATTCATGAAATCACCCCTAGAATCAATATCTTTACATTGGTTCACTTTCGTCCTTGTTATACGATGTTAAACTATACAACATCTTTGTCCAGTATGACAATAAAATACAATATTCTTTTATACCCTCACCTGAGAGGGAACCATTATTTACATTGATTTTTCAATCATGTTTCATTTCAAAGACTACGTGCATACATGGAAATGCCCAACCCTTTTATCTTGGGTTAAACCATCATGGTACTAATGTCTCCTTTCACCCTTCATATGTATGAGCCAAATTTGTACAAAGGGTATTTCTAGAACTACATGGGCTTGATTCCCATCCTTATGGGATACATAGGAATGTTTGAGTGTCCCTCGAATCCAGCCCCAAGTCTTTGGGCCTAACCCCAAATTCCACTTTCAGTCTTTTGGCTGAAAAGTCCCCAGGAAAAAACACACTATGTATTTCTTACAATGGTCCAAGCTCTATGACCCTAAACTAAGATATCTAATCCTTTTGTCCCACATGACGTTAAAATGTAGTTTAATAACTACGTATGGCTTGATTCTCATCCTTATGGGATACATATTGAAGTCAAATATTTCAATTCAGGACCCAGCCACAACATGATTATGGTTAGCATTGATCTGTGTATCTTTGTATACATTGAACAATACCCATCTTTATGTGTCATAATCCTAAACTTAAATATTTTCAGATCCTCATAACCCTTTTCATGACTTCTAGTCACAAAAATGTCAAACTTCTGAGAGATCATTTGCCTAACTATGCAGCACGTGACCATAGGCGGCCTTGCATAAACAGTCTACATAACAGACTTGTTAGCCAAAACATACTATTATTTGACTATGCAGTCAATGCCCTTAGGTGGCCCTGCATAATTCAACCCCCTAACGGGTTTGTCGGATAGTGGTAACTTCATTATTGGGAAGAATGCCTCTTTTGTCATTATTTGTCTTAAATGACAGTATGTAGGGATCCGCAAAAATAGCCATCCTTAAAATGTTTTTCCCATATCCTTTTTCATGATCTGAAAGTATTCATGTCTAAGGTTTATATTCTCCTTCCCTACGTTTGGGTCAGACCTTCTTAGGAGTGATATTCATCCAGTTCTTCGATAATCATGTTTGGAAATATTTTCTCCATATTCAAGTACCTATTTCGATTCAACAAACACTATAATTTGGAAGATTTGAATCTCAATAAACTTTCACTATCTTTTAGCACTAGGAAAGTAAATTTCTGAGAGTTCTTTTGCCTGACTATGCAGCACATTCCCAAAGGTGGCCTTGCATAAACAGTCTACATAACAGACTTGTTAGCCAAAAGATACTATTTTATTTAACTATGCATCCAATGCCCTAAGTTGTCCCTACATAATTCAACCCCCTAATGGGTTTTTTAAATAATGGTAACTTAATTCTTGGAAACTACTTCTTCTAATACCTTTTAGCTCTTTTTCATATCAATTCTCGAATTCAAATATTCTTAAGTCATAGCTTACATATTTTCCCTAATACTTGAATATGGTAATATGTTTTTCAGATTAATTTTCAAGGAATTGAGTCAATTCTAATCCATTTCAGTCAAAGATATTTCGACCTTAAACATTAGCCTTTTTATGTCCGACGTGCATGACTTTAAACTGCCCACAAAAGACAAGGGAACTCTGAATAAAAGTCAAGTTTTCAGCTCACTAAACATAAATTTTGTATGATTTAGGTAACATTGAGAAATTGAAAGGTTCGAAGTTTTTAGGGTTATTTACATTAATCCTAGTAAAAATCGAACTATGCTTACTTGGCCCATTGGCTTAGGTAAAATCTAAAGCATGTAGAAAAAGAGAATGCAGGTACAAATGTGTGATGGTGAAAGTGTTTTTCATTGATGCACAAGAGTTAGTAGGACATCCACAGACTGGAGTCTCTTCTCTTTTTCAATAATTACAAGAGGCTTTCAACATAACTCTTCATTTGATTTACGGCACCGCGAGCTTCATCAGCAACCACATGGAATTCATTCATTCAAATAGATACAATAAGAGATGTATTAATACTAGGTCTTCTTGGAACAGTTGTAAAAGGATTTTCTTGAGTGCGGTTTGAGAAAATTTTCTGCTGATCAAACAGTGACTCTGTTTCTGTCCAAGTGACTTGGAAGATGGATACATGGATTCGAGAATGGAGCATTGGAAGTAAAGAGCCATTTGGAGAGAGTACTCTTTTTAGATATTATTCTAATGCCATGTTTGTCTTCTCTCCACCAACCGACAGTGGAAAACATTTCAGCCCATGGGTTTTCCATTTTCATATCTGCATGGAAATGGAAAGGAATGAGAATTTGAAAGTTCACACCATTGTTGCTGCTCTTAATGCACAACATAACCGAAATAGAGGAGTAGCAGTGCAGCTGCATTTCAGGTGTATAGTTCTTTGCATCTGGAACATTGACTCCTTGCAGATGACCATGACCATATAGAGGCAGGTAGATGCTCTGTGGGATATTAATATGATATTACTTCATGTACTTAACCAAATTTGGGAGAGTTTTGTCATAGATATCATAATAATCATGGCCAATGATGTTCATCATGTCATCAATCCGCTTTCTAGCCAGTTCATCATCCATTTTAATTCCCTTAAGAGCTATTGAATCTGCACAAAATTTGAATAAACTAACTCTTAAATGGGTTTATTTTTCATAAAATTTTTGAAAGAATTCATAAAAATTGAAAAGCCATTAAGATGCACAAGTCTAAAACTTGGCGCGCATGTGTGGATATGCCGTGCAAGTATTTGGCACGCAGGTATCACCGCCCAAATCAAGATACCTTGACAGCAGTGTGCCATCAAGGAAACACCGGAAAATAGAGTAACCTACGTGGTTATGGTGACCTGCGCGGCGAGAGTTTGAAGGGTTTAAGTCCATAAATCCGGATGCTTTGTACGGAAGGAAGGCCCTATATTTATAGACGCGACCAGAACCCTGTGCGCCAAACCCTGGGCGACTAAAGGCCGAACCCCTGCTCACCAGACTCTGCGTGCCTGAAGCTCATTTGCACGCCCAAACTTGCGCACCACCTTTCCTTTGGTTTTCTTCTTTTCCTCAGAGTCAAATCCTCTATTATCTCTGGATCCAACTCTGAGGGGGGACTTTTGTTGACGCTCCTTTCATCACAGAATCTAAAGATCAGAAAAGGGGAATATCTGAGCTCAAAGTGATTCATCCTTTGAAGAAAATATAAAAAATCGACAAAGGAATGAAC
Source organism: Viscum album (assembly GCA_963277665.1). Lineage (NCBI taxonomy): Eukaryota > Viridiplantae > Streptophyta > Magnoliopsida > Santalales > Viscaceae > Viscum > Viscum album. The sequence continues at coordinate 1,548,546,198 of OY728140.1, forward strand.
AAGGAGAAGATTTCCAATAAGTCACACATGTTCCCTTATAGTCGCGCAAGTCCATTTGCGCGACGCATTATGGTCGCGCAAGTGACTTGCGCGACCTAAGTGATAACCGCCCGGGGTCTTCTCCTGCCTATAAATAGACACTGTGGGCCCCCCATTCATGAATTATTTTTTCCAGAAACTCAGATTTGAGCTCCCGGTGCCCTAGTCTCTTCTCGAAGCTTTCAAAACACTTCTAAGGTAATTTCTTATATAGAACGGAAGATCTAAAGAAGGGGAGGAAGTCCTAAGTGTTGAAACTCATCAATACTTGCCCTCCAGAGTGGCCAACCCTTAAGGGAAAAGGCCACACTTGCGCGCTGCCTTGCTCCTTCAATAGAACTTGGACGCCCCTTTTTTGGAAGAACCTCATGAGCATTCTATAGGCATTAATCAAGAGTCGCTCAAGTATTACCCTGCAGGTTAACCATCGCGCAAGTACCCCATATGTCGCATAGACATACCTGCGTGACCATGACTTGCGCGCCCACGCAGTACCTGCGCGCCTGCCAGGACTTGTGCGCCCCTGCCTTTTTGGGTGCCCTTCTTGCCCATTTCACCCCTCTTAAACCATTCCTCCTTTTCTATTCAAGATTCAGTCTTCAAGACAGTCTTCAAAGCCATTTATAGCATGATTTCTTGATTGGACATCCTTATCTGAAAGGAATTCTGTGGAAAATATCTCAAAAACCTAGTGATTTACACATCTTTATGTCACTAAAGATTGATATTTCATTCATTCAACCTCATCCTTTAAGATGAGAGATTCTCTTAACCTCGGCCTCTTTTTTAGAAGTAAGCCCCAGTCATAATTTTCCTAACCTGGGCCTCCTTTTCAGGAGTAAGCCCCAGTCATAATTCTCCTAACCTGGGCCTCCTTTTCAGGAGTAAGCCCCAGTCATAATTCTCTTAACCTGGGCTTCCTTTTCAAGAATAATCCCCAATCATAATTCTCAAATCTCGACATCCTCCTTGGGAGTAAGCCCCAATTCCTCATTAACATGGGCCTCGATTTCAAGAATAAGCCCCAGTCCTCTAATTTGGGCATCCTCTTCAAGAGTAAGCCCCAAATCCATTAATTTTTCAAGTCTCTTAATCTGGGCCTCCTTTTCTGGAGTAATCCCCATTCTTAAATTATCTTAAGCAGCCCTAATTTACCTTTGATTTTGGATTCCATCTCAGGAGTAAAAAAAACAAATCATAAGTCCTCTCCTAATTTGGGACTCCTTTTTAGAAGTAAGTCCCAAGTTAGAGTATTCAAATCTCCATGAAGCACATATACCTTTATGGACCGTGTTCCTGGATTTCATCCCTGAAGTAAATCCAAATCTTCATTTATCTGGGCAGTCATACATTTGTAACTCCCACCTTATTTCTTATGATTGCATCTTTCATGGCACAATTATCTGATTACTACCAATACCTATTGTTTCTCACACCGAGCATGACTCACGTGAGCTTAGAGTGTAAAAGTAATTATGACATCCTTCTTTGAGCCATCAATCATAAAAATCGTACTCCCTTACTCGAACTACGTGGGTTCTGATTCCTTTTCTCAACATAGGATACGTAGGTAGCCCATCTGCGGGTTCGATCGCAACTCTGAAATAATCCATGTCCTTCTGAATGAAAATAAGCTTCAAGTGCCCCATCGAGTGACTTTAAAACCGGCATGGTCATCATAATGACCAAGAGACTTCTATATAAATGTGTCGAAGGGTACCATTGACCAAGAATCTCTAATAAATACAGATGATTCTCTATCGATGAAGAACATGGAATACATATAAAAGATTCTCTAAATTTCCTACATATCGATCATTGATTGTCAAATCTAAAGGAAAACTCATATTATACTTGGTAATGTAATAAAGATTCACGAACATAACTTAAATCTATAAAGAGAGTCCAGGAGTAGACAATAATTCCCCTCAAAAAGGTGTGATCAGTCCGACCTCCCATCCTCTCGACCAATGCAAATTCCTAAGCCTCATCAGTCCAAAAACTAATGAGCACCTACCTTTAGAATGTAGGTCCGAATGGATGTGGAATCATTGGATGTTTCCAGTTCTATGAACAAACCCATTAGAAATAGAACAGAATGTTTGAACCTCCCATCAAAGGAGATCATCCCCAGAATCCGAGGGAAACAATAATAAATGATCTTAAAAAAACATTGAACATATTAGAACCCACGATAAGAAATGTTCTTCATAATCATTCAGCATATTAAAACCCATGAAAAGAAATGGGTTCTATAATAAAAATAATCATACCATAACCTATGTAAAATAAATGGAATTCACAAAAATATTAACATCATATATATAAATGATCTATAGAGAGAATATGAATGGTATTTATGGATAATGTGTCTAATAAATCTTACATAGAATAAAAGGATGTCATCCTAGATGGAAAATGATTTTGAAATATCACTTAAAATATTTTGAGGGAAATATAAATTACCCACTGAAGAAAATATTTCAATACATATATCATTTCTAAAATCCCTTTACTTTAAAATAACCTTGAAAATTTAAAAAGGAAACTTTAAAGATCATTTAAAATATTTCTTGAGGAAAATATCCTTTCTCGATTGATTTCTTAATCATTAAACATTTAAAAAATTATTTTATTTGAAAATATATTTGGATAATTATAAATGAATCTTAAAAGAAAATAATTTTCCTACTGGTGAGGAATTATATTCATGCCATACATTTTTAAATAATGATTCCTTTCACATTTTGGGTAAAATAAAAATTGGCCTTCTTTTTGAAAACGACATGATGATTCGTATAAATATTTAAAAAAAATATAAACAAAAGTACAATTTAGTTTTAAAAATAATAGAGGATATAAGATATCATATTTTTCAACAATGTTCCTCCAAATTATGGTTGACCTTATTTTATCAGGGTTTTCATTTTGTCATTAAACATTAGTGGTAGAGTATTTTCTTTTGAAGTGGAGAAATGTTTCTAGGGAAATTGACCAAAAGTTCTTAGAATTATGGTTATTTAAATTTTTTTTATATCAGGGTGTAAATTTTTGAATTAATTATGAGGGTGTTTTTACTGTTTGAAATCATTCAGAATTTTTTTGTTCTTTTTCTATAGATGAAGGGAAAAAAGATGTCTATTTGAAACTTTCACATCGTGAACGTTTTACCTGATATGATCTTATTATCTAACACATTCTATGAACTTGTTCAGGGCATGATCATTTTACACCACAAAACTGGTTCACATGATGAAAAGGTCGATATTATTTATTTTAACCTAAAGCGACATGATTTTTATTATATCTTAAAACTCGATAAATTCATGTCATAAAAGGGTTTCACATAATGAAAATATCCAGATTATGGTTTTAAACCATGTAATGTGTATGATATATGTTTAATCTACCATGAATCCTTCACTCTCAAACCCTAAGGTGACTTAAGATGATTTTGTAAGAATTCCTTCTATTTCATATGTATTGATCTAACATTTAATATCCAATAAATTTCTTTCATTTGGGTTTCCCCTTTCTCCCTCTATCCTCTATTACAGTGGTGTGATCTCCTGACTGCCAGTGGATCACGTTTAAATCGCAAGGTTTGTGTGATCTATGATTTCCTTGTGATCACCATTTCCTTAATTCTATATTGGAGTTAACTATTGAGTGTGTTTTTTCATCACCAGATAATTTTAGGTGGTCTCGAACAAATCCATGTGGTTTGTTTCTATTTATTTCAATGTTTCAATATTTTGTGATTCCACTGTTATAATTTGCACAATAACTAATAGAATAATAGGTAAATGAAAATAATTTGTGAGGAATACTCATTGGATCCCTTATATATGATAGTGTTGAGACCTTTCTTTCATTTACCTATAAAGTGATCCAACCCTTGAATAATAAAGGCGAAGATAATGTCTTAAAAAATATATATTTTCATGACATGAGAACTTAGGTGATTGGTTGTGATATGGTCACTTTGGAAAATCGATTACTTGTTTATTTTAAATGACTAGTGATACCTTAATATGATGTTGTTGTGTATGTAGGGATGTTTATGGGTCAAGTCATAACATGATAAATGAAATAGAAAGTGAAAGAAATAATGAAAATTTGATGAATTGACTTTGTATCTTACGATGTATTTTGCATTATTGATTCCATTATGAATTTATTTCGGATTCATACTGAAACGATTATATAAAGGTTGTGTCCTAGTTATGATGAAATGCTTATAGGGATTTTATGGATGATGTTTTAATTCATATATAGAGGGATTGGACTAGTTTCATGTTGAAATACTTATATATAGTTCTTGATAGAGTATTCTATAAATATTTTATGTATTGGCCCAGTTAGTTTGTAATGAATATAGGTCTAAGACCAATTATGAAGAAATTCAGATACAAAGGGATTTTTCTTAGTTATATGAATATTTTATTGGGCTTGTGGTTGTAGTTAGAATGGTAATGCTATACGCTCAGAGATATTTAAGCATGTAGCCAAAGCATATTGATTATTGTATGGAATTAATTGATCAGTTAATGAACATCAATTTATTATAGAAATGTACAATAAAAATAGGTTTTATTAGGAATGATGGTGTGGACATAATGAGTTTTACTCACACCCTATTTATTCTACCATTTGGGACCCGATTATATTAAACGGAAGTCAGTTTGGACAAGAGAAACATACCTTGTTTCTAATTTTTTCTTAAATGGTGGGTAACATCAATATGATGAGACATACCATGGATTTAGGGCTGGGGTATTTCAAATTTATTTTTTTATCATATACTTCTAAATATAGGACTTAGATCATTTCATTTCGTAATATATATTGTGAAATTACATGGTTCATTATTTTTTGATTTACTTTATTCATTAATTATGTTCTAGTTGTATGTTGTATTGTTTCAACTATTTATATTACTCTGATATTTATTTATTTCTACAATATTTTATCTTGGTACCATAGGCATAGTCTATCAACAATGTTATATACACCCTCACTTATATTCAATATCGTCTGACATACAGGGAGGCACACTTGAGGTATAGTAACCAACCCAATTTGGTCATTTGAGAGAGTTCTATATTGGGGGACATTACAAAGTTGTATTAGAGTATTAATTTTTATTTTATGTTTCTTTATATATTTATGAATGGTACAAAAGATACAAGGATGTGTGAAGACAAGGTAATGAGTTTTTCCATGAGAGTAGATAACCCATGTATGAAGGAAATATGAGTTCCCAGAATGGGATAAATGTTCATTATATTATTCTGTTATGATTGATATTATTTCATCCCGTATGATTTTCATATTGTGTGATTTTATTGTTTCTTGAGAATTATACTCTTGTACATGTATCACATGAGATGAACATACATGAAAGATGATTGCAACATAGGGATATGTATTGACATGCATTGTTCATGATTGGGACATATTTATTGCCTGTGATATATTTTCTTGATTGAATTGTGAAATGGGATCCATGTTATATTTGATAAATGAAATGATTGAAATGTTATGTCACAAAAACATAATTTTTATGCCATGTTTAGAGGTACCATGGAAAAATGGTTCACTATTGTTATCACTTATTGTGGTTGACCTTGTTGTTATTTAGTTTTATATAGAGTGTGTTTATCTTGTAGATAAAATGGATATTCATTGTAATTTAATTGAGAATCTGGAGAGAAGAAATTAAGATTCTTATAAAATATATAAACACAATCTTCCTATATAAAATGAGTATTGGATGGATTTTCATCTATTCAATAGATTCTTGAGGGTTATGTTATCAATTGAAAGAGAGAATATTTTCACCATACCTTCGATTTCTAAGTAGAAGATATATTTCTAGCCATATCACACAACTATATTCACTTGGGAGGGATACCCCCTAGTATATGTGTTTCGAATTATGTTATTTTAAATGATCTCCATGCACCTCGAAATGCCCATAGAATGAAAGGTGAATCTTGCTGGATACATGATTCGTAGACTAACGAGGCATTGGTGGGACACTTTAGAGAAAGTTGAGAATCAAGAGGATTTAACATAAGAATTTTAAATAAAGATTTTTAACCACTTATTTCAAAATACATTGAGGGATGATAAGGATCATGAGTTCATGCACCTAACACATGAGGACATGTTAGTGATGAACTTTGCAGTACGTTTCAGTAACTTGTAGAATATTCTGCCATCTTTAGGACCAGATGTGATTTAAAAGGTTAGATATTTCTAATAAATGATTAATTATGAGATCAATGAATAGGTAAATATTTTGTTGTTTATTAGATTTTTATATTTGATTCATAAGGCTCTTATAAAGGACCAGAACGTAAGAGAGGTCTGGAGAGGCATCCATGCTATTTCAATAGAGAGAACAAGGATATCTTCTCTGGTGGAAGGAGACACTAATACGATATTTATCCCTATGGAAACAATTGGTAGAGTAGTTAGGGATGTGGAAAACCATTTTAGAATTGTGTTCCATTAAAGTGATATCAATTTGGATGGGTTTTTTTAAAAGATGACTCAACATCAATACATTTATGTGGAGTTCAATTATTGATAATTGATGGGACATGAACAGATGGTTTATTGTTGAATAAAACAGTATTTTAGTGGTGTTGAATTCAGATAGGTTCTAGAGTCTTGGAAGGATTAATGTACACCTCAGCAGATTGAAAGCTGGAGTACCATTGGAAATTCAATTTGAGGCTGGGGTTATGGAACCCTGGTATAAGAGTGGTGGTACAATTTAAATTGGAAAAACACAGTTGGTTCAGACTAGATCCCAATGTAGAGAGTTATGTCAATTTCATGATATGTAGCTTACTCTAGCTAGATTGGATACTAGACCATCTACCATCATATGTTCATTTTTTATATCGTATACAAATTATTATGTTTTGATTTGTATAGAATTATGACATTTCTTTATATCTACACTTTTCTCAAAGGGATATGGCTTGTTTTGGGGAATAAAGGATGATGTGGAAACAATTGAAAAACCATTGAAATTGAGGTTATAGAATCTCAACCATTACAAGGAATGTTCTCCAAAAATCAGTGGTTACCATTTACTTTGGGAATTGTTTTCACTATAAATGATAGGCTTTTATTTGATTCATGTTATAGTTTGGATATTTCTATACCAGGATCATACTGAATATTATCAAAGAAGATTTACCTTTATATCTATAGAAAAAGGCATCTATTATTACTAGGGTGAGTGGGATCTTTAGTCTTGTCATATGGAACCAATTCAATGTTGAGTGGATTCTCTCACAGCTAAGATAACATATATTTCTCTAGATGATGTTGGAATATAGTAGAATACTATTCTAATAGTGTTATAATACATTCTGGATTTATTTTTTGATGATTAATATTGCTTACCAATTGAGTGGGAGATTGATTTGGTTCTTAGATCACAACTAGTTTCTTTCCATCTTATTGTATGACACCAACAAAGCTTCATGAGTTGATTTTTTAGTTGTAAGAACTATAAGCTAAAGGTTTCATATTGTATAGTATTACACCATGGGGTTATCTAGTTTTTTTTAAATAATTTTTATCGGAAATTACATTTATTTTTGTATTATCATTTATTAAACGAGATGAAAATCAAGAACTTGTATCCCCTCCCCCACATCGATGATCTCTTCGATCATCTGAGAGGTGACCATATTTTTTATAAGGATGAATTAAGATGAGGGTATCCTTAGTTGAGAGTAAGACCATTAGCCTTACCCTATCATTAATTAAGGATAATGTATGACTTTTTCATGTTGGTAAAAATTCCATTTAGTCTCGAGGATAGACTATTGGTATTCATGGCCATGATGAATCAAGTCATTAATCACTTCATGGATCAGTTTTTGGGGGTTTACATGGAAAACATATAGGAATAATCTGAGAATATAGAATATCAGAAAATACATATTAATACTATCTTGAGTACATTTAGATAACATGAAATTTTTAATAGATAATCAAAGGTAGTTTTTTATATGATAAAGTGAACTACATGGGCCCTCTCACTCAGAGGCTAGAGTGCCAGTGGACAACAAGAATGCTATAGCCTTCGTATCTTGGGTGAAACCCAATAATTTAGTCAAGATTCATAGTTTTATTGGTTTATAATGTTATTAATGATTTTTCATCCATTGATTATACCGTCTAGAAACACCAATGTCTTGGATAACCAAGAAGGGGTTGAATCTTTTTTGGTATGATTCTTGCAAGATAGTTTTATATAAGCTAAAGAGAAGGATGACTGATGGACTCAGACTCATATTACTTATTCCATGTCTGTAATATAACAAATATTTTGATGGATCTAGAGCTATATATAGAGTAGATTTGATGAAATTGGACTAATTTGTTGATTATTACTTCAGATAGCCGAGTCCACATGGGCAGAATTATAAAACACATGATGCAGAGTTAGTTATGGTGGTACATTCTATGAGATGTTGGAGATATTATCTTTTGTTTAAGTATTTTGGGTGTAAATAGACAGCATGATTTTAATATTCTAATTTTATCATAGAGACATGATCCTTCAGTAGAGCATGTGGTTTTAGTATCTATAGTATTGTGAAATTTAGATAGCATAGACACAAGGAAATGGAAACAAACTTTTAAAAACATTGAGCCAAATGGCATAGGTGGACGTAGTGTGGGAGTCTAGTGATGAGTGGTATATGGTGAAACTCTTTAAATATATGAACCTATATGTTCAAGAGTACTAGGGATTCATATATTTGACTTTTAGGTCCATTATATAGATGTGTATTGACCATATCAAGATAGAACAATTATCTGATCTAGAGGTTTTACCAATTAGTGAAAAATTATATGGTGGGGTTAAACCGTATTGATGGTATATTTTTAGTTGAAATGTTCTTCTTATGCATGGATGATTATTTGATTCTAGGTACTTTCACAAGGAGTTGATGATATAGTTTCATGCTTCTAGATGTGTGTTACTCCCATATTTGACAATGATATGCCATGATCTATGTAGAAAGTATTGGACAATGTGAATGAAGATGGAATTAAGGGGATTTTGGTGGTATGTTTAACTTTTCAGTATAAGAATTATGGGAATTAGAGCATGTTGGGATATTGTATCTTTTTCCCATGTTGGAGTTGAAATGGGAAGAAGTCCCTATTGATTTTGTGATAAGATTTCATAGGACACCTTGCTCTAATGATGCGGTATGTGTGATTGTAGGTCAAATAAAAAATATATCCCACATTATGCCTATTATAGTTACAATCACTGTTGATGATATGTGTATTATTTATCTGTTGGGGATAGTCCAGTACAATGGTGTTCAAATGAGTATCATTTTTGATAGAGATCATTGTTCCATGTCTTTGTTATAGTATGGTATGTAGAAGGCTCTAGTATCATAGGTCCATATAATAAAAACCTATCATCCATTCAATGGCGACCAATCTAAATATTATTTTTTTGATTATGGAGGAAATGTCACAAGCCTGTGTTTTAAATTTCATTGATTAATGGGGGAATCATTTAAAACTCTTTGAGTTCTCTTATAATAAAATCTATCATAAATCTATACAAATGGAACCAATTGAATAATTTTTTTGAAGGGTTTTATATTCTCCTCATTATTTTTTGGAGGAAGGTCAGTCAGTGTGTGTTGGACCTAGTCTTGTGTAGGTGTTCTCTGAGCAAGTTCATTTGGAAAGGATTCAGTAGGTGACCATGTTGAGAAGGTATAAATCATACACCAACCATCATATATGACCTATGAAGATTAATGTTTATCATTATGTTTTACTTTAGGTGTCACCTTGGTTGGGGCAATTTTGTATCAGGAAATAGAGGATGATGGCGCATAGGTTTTTGGGGCCATTTGAGTTAGTTGAAAGTCCCAGACTATTGGAATACCTATTGGAAATCCCATAGAACTACAGTTCCATACACGATGTGTTTCACATATACAAGCATTGGATATATAATTCATATTCTTATTATGTGGTAGATATTGATGACATCACGCATTGTGTAGATATGTCTTTGAGGAGAAACCGATAATGATTATGAACTACAGAACAAAGAATCTTTAAAGGAATAATATACCTCTAGTTTGAGTATATTAATATAATGGGATTTTTCCATATAAAACACAAGAGAGGGAATCCGATATGTGAGCATAGCTTCCAAACGTGTTCACCAAGACCCCATAGGGATGCATGGAGGAGATCGAGGAAAAAATATTTTAGGTTTCAGAGGTTGTATGATCCTATATTTTCAAGATACACTTCTATTAAGTTTTATTAGAACCTAATTTAGTTGGGGTTTCTTTTCATTGTAAAACAGTTGTGGTAGAGCCTTGGGGGTGAGCTTTTACTAGGGAAAATGACCTAAAGTACATGATTGGATGCTTTATTGAATTAATTGAGCCTTGTGTATAAATGTTTCAATGGATTATGAGGGTTTTCTATGATTCAGAAATATTTATAGGTGGTTTGATATTTTCCTAATGAATCTTGGATAATAGCTATCTATTGGACACTTTCATATCATGAACATTTTACATGACACAATCCTCTTTTCAGACACATTTCATGAACTGGTTCTGAGCATGAGAAGTTTGAATTCCATGAAATTGGTTGAAGTAATAAATTATTTGATCCGGGTTATTTTAACAAGAGGTGATGCATTTTCAATTATGTCTTATAAATAATGATATTCACAACCTGAATGGGGTTCATGCCAAGAATATCTTAGGACCAATGGTTTAAACCACACTATGAATATGATTTATTTTATATCATTTGTGCACCCTTCTTTCTCAAACCACAAGTAATATCCAAGAGACTTTAGAGTTATTCATTACCTTATAGACGTCTTGATATAATTCTTAATATCAAATAATATTCTTCTCTTTAGTTTCCCCTTTAAACTGCTATCCTTCATTATAGCAGTGTGGTCATCTAAATGATGCTGAATCATGTTTTGATATTGAGATTTTCCTGATCTATATTTTACTTGTGACTAACATCACCATCATTCTTTATTGGAGTTACTTTTCAAATGTGTTTCCTTGATTATAAGATAAAGGTATATGGTTTACAACAAATACCTCTAGAATATTTCTGTTTTTTTAGTGTGTGAATATTATGAGAATGCACTAACATAATGTGTGAAATAACTAACAAAATATTGGGTCATGAAAATCATGTGTTTGGACAACTCATAGGATAACTTGGATCTAGTAGTGTTGAGACATGGCATGGAGATACCAATAGTTTGAGCTAACCACTGAATAATAATGAAATATCTAATGTCTTAAATAATGGTTTTAAGCATGAAATGAGACCATAAGTGAATGTTTGTGATATGAACACTTTGGAAAATGGATTACATGTTTATTTAAAATGATAAGTGATACATTGATATGATGTTGTTATGTACACTATCATGTTAATGGGTTAGGAATAACATGATGAATGAAAAAGAAATTGAAAATAATAAAGGAATTTTGATGAATTGACATTTGTGGCTTATGATGTATGTTTTGTTATTTATAACATTATAAATTGTGTTATGATTCATGTTGAAATTCCTATATAAATGAATTTTCACAGTAATGTTGTAATATGTATAAGGTTTAGGGTGAATATGTTATTATACTTATAGGGAGGGATTTTTCTAGTTTCATTCTAGAATGATTATATATAGGTCTTGGTCCTATTCTGATGTAATGATTTTATGTCTAGGATTAGTTATATTGTAATACTTATAGGGATTGTTAATGTTCTGATGAAATTCTTATAAAGGGGGATTTTTCATGGTTTTATTATTATTATATGGACTTATGGTTGTCATGTTAATACAACATGATCATATATATATTAAGGAATCGTACCAATGTATGTTGAATGTTTTATAATATTAATTGATTTATTAGTACACATATTTGTCATTTTATTACATGAACATATTATCAGTCTAGTTTTTTATACCTGGCGATGTTGATTTACTGAGTTTTACTCATATCCTATTCTGACCACAGTTTAGTACCCAATAATATTACATGGACGTAGGTTTGTACAAGGGAAAGAGACCTTGATGTTGATTGTTTCATTCTACATGGGTATGACTATAGAGATGGGACCAACCAAGGATTCAAGACTATGTTTTTTTATTTGTGACATATTATTGTTTTATCTATATGACATCAAACATGTGATTTAGTTACATTGCAGCCTTAAATTATAGATTTCATTTTTATTAAGTTTACTTGGTATATCTTATACGTTCGGATTGTATGATATAATGTTTTCACTATTTAGTTACCCAAATATATATTTTTTGTTTATTTTTAATCGAAACCCTAAAAAGGTGATATCGTCTCCCACTATGTTCTCAACACCCCCACTACTTGTTGGAAGACTCTAGAATAAAAGGAACAAAACATGAGGTCCAGTTAGAAACCTGAATTTTCCACATGAGGAACCATCAGATTGAGGGATGTTGCTGAGAAACATTTAACTAAAAATAACATGGATATGGAAGAAAAATGGGTTTCAACCGAGGAGAGAGATAATATTTATAATTTCTATATTGAGTATTTCAAAAGAATAAATAGAGGATAAAATTTTTCCTTAATTTTGTTTTACATATATAAAAATATTTTATAATCAAAAGAAAAATCATAATCAATCCTGATAAATAATGATATTGTAACAGTAAACCCTTACCACATTGGTTACTTTTGAATCATAAGGGACATTAAATAATAACATTAAATGAAACATTATATATCATGATTAAAATGATATTCATTATATAACATGTTAAAGTGGAATTATATACACCTCATAAATAAAAATACGTGCATTTCATAATGTATGTCTCAAAGAAGAAAAATTGTGACAAATACCACTTACCTCTTTGGTAACTTTTGATCCATAAACCAATGGAGGGGAGAACATCAAATGGATATGTAAAAAAACAACATATCCATTAATATAACCATAAAATACATTCATTTGATGTATATACACCACATAAATGAAACACATGTTGAATATGACATTCATCTCCTCAAAAATAACAGTGAGACAAAAATCGTTACATTAAGTATTGAATTCCATAATAAAATTTCAAAAATAATGTATAATAAATACAATTTTATTATAAATCATTAAAAAAATAATACTTATTAATATATTAACATATATGAACTACATATGACCTTTTATTACCAATTTATTTAAAATACCATATTAATGTCACATTTCATGTAATAAGTGCTTTGTTTTTCATATATGTTTTAGTTTGGTATTTCTGGTCCTCTTACATTGATCTTAGTTCCAAAATATCTATAATTTTATAAATTATATAAATATTATATATATATATATATGTGTGTGTGTGTGTCTGTTTTAAATTAATCCATAAAATTTAGAGATAGAAAATGAAATTCACAGTTCTTAGAGACGGTAGGGGATACATATTCATGAATAGTTTTTTCATTTTCATAAAGGATTAAATGAAAGAAACATAATATTATATTAAATTTTAGAATAATTTTTATAAAATATATATCACATAATTTTATTTAATCATTTATTTATATTTTATGTAAAATATACCAAAAAAAATGAAACACATGAACTTTCAAGGTTGTGGTTTATTGTACAAACGAACAATGTTATCGTATACCCTCAAAATGGGAATAAAAAAAGATTATATATTTCATGTAGTAATTTTATGTTTATAATTTCATATATATATATATATCCCTCATCATACCAATCCATGAGATTTTTTGATGAAAGTCTTGTCACATCAGTCCACGAGGAAGTAGTCCACCAAACACATGAGGGACATTATCGTTTCCCATTCGAGAGAGGAGGAGATTGATATTGATTATAACTATATATTTATAAAATATATTATATTTAAGACTCTAATATTAATATATTATAATGGTTTAATAATATTTTATTGAGGTGGTGGAATAAATAAAATAAAAATTCACATTTAATAACATTACCACTTATTTGGGTAACCTCATTGGGCATGCATAAAAACACTTCCATGGTTTTTGGGTTTATGATAAAAATAAGGATTATATAACAATATTAGGGAATTTTGTTTATTATTTTTTCAGTAATTTGATAAATCAAATGGTTTTGGATGTACAAAGAGGATAGGAGTGGGGGATGACCTTCAATAGGTGAATTGAGTGGTACACTTGTAATCTTTGAAAAGAAAAATGTGTAACCACATTTCTCACATTTCACAAGGCTAAAAAATAGATAATTATAGAAACATAAATACTATATGGTCTAAATATGTACAAAAATGGTTTTTAGAAATATTTCAAGTTCCTTTCACCCCATATAGTTTATGATTAACCCCTAGTAAACCAATTTTCACCGTAAACATGATTATTAAGTTATAATGTTTTTACTAATAATTACGGTATAAAATTATGTTTATCTTATTATATATTAAAAATTATGATGATAAAAAATATAGAATCCATTTTTCAGAATTCTTTTAACATTAGTGAAAATGTTTAATTTAAATTTAATCCCATAGATATGATGAAAAAGAGGTTTTACAAAGTGAAAAGTTTCTAATGTTTAAATAGTTTTAATATTATGATTAAATATTCAATTTATAAAAATGAATTAAACTAGACTAATAGATGTTTAATTCAATTAATTATTCTTTTTTATCCATCCTAAATTAATTTTTATGTTTTTCAACTGCATAAAATGATTGAAAATACTTAATAATGTCCAGTCTTTTTTAACATTGATAGAAAAATTTAGCTTTTCAAAAATTTCCCACAAATTCACCCAAGATAATTTTTACTTGATGATGTCAAAAATATTATTTCATGACATATATTTTTAAAAATTTGATAAATGAAAATTTTAATTAACTATACAGAAAGTGAAAACTTCTTTTTAGAAAAATAAAATTTTATGAATAACATTGGATTTGTTCTTATCTCTTTTATATAAAACTCATAAGATTAACATTAATTTTTATATTGAATATATAATATATAAAAATAATTATAATCATTCAGAAAAAGTTATTTCTTTACTTTGTTTTCAAAAATAATGTTTCTGTACATACAAATAGTTTTTCAGAAAACAAATTTCTTTATTTTCAAAAGATTTTTATTTTCATTTATAAATAATTGGTAATATATAATTTCCTTATATATACATGTTTGAACCATATATTTCTATAATTTAGTTAATAATATTCATTCAAGTAATTGTATTAGCTATTTGATAACTATCATATTAAATTTTAGTATGTTAACCGTATGATGTGTTTCATTAATACTCAGTGTTGCATGTATTGAAATATAATCTCAATGAAGTGTGTAACACAAGCTATCAAAGAAATTAAATTTATTCAAAAAAATTCATAAAATATTATTGTGTTACATTTTACCCCTATAAATAAATATATTAAACAAAATTTAAACATGTTCTCGTTAAACACGGGTTTAACATTTGAAAATTATTTGATGGAAACCCACATTAAGAAAACGTTCAAAAAACTTTCATTTGAAAGGGTAGAAAGTGGATTGTGATGTAATTATAAAATAACACCTAACAAGGTTCCCATGTACGATACAATTAATGTTATGTTAAAACATGGGAATAAATGAGAAAAATGACACCCAAATACTAATTTAGAGTGATAGAGGACATGAATCAGATAAATTTAATGACCACAAATCCATAAATCTATGATAGGTGAAAAGACTATTCATTCATCAAAAATGAAGGAAAACACATAACATTTTATTTCAAGATCTTTTTCATAATGTTGAATAATTTTCATAAGATGATACAATTACATTATTTAATTCCACTTCATAGGCCAAATATCATCCTATGGTTCTAATTTGATCAATTTTCACTTCATCTATTTCTTTAAAAAATGTGGATGATTTTTTATGCTTGATGAAATTGTGGGTCATAAGATACATTAAATAATGAATATTCATTCCTTATTTAACTAGTTATTTTGAAAAATAGAATTTTTAAAAAAATATATCTAATTACTTCCAATTTTCAACATAATCCATTCCATGGATAGTTAACCTCTAGACTCCTCCATGTTTGACCTAAATTGGAATAAATAAATTTTGAAATAAGGTAACTAAATTTCCAAAATAAATTTATCATTAATTCTCCAAATAACATGAAGTATCCTGTAATGTAATATACCAAATATTGTAATATATTGATCATAATATTCTTCTAAAACATGGTGATATCCTGAATTATCTAAAATCCATAATTAAAACATTCAGGCTTTCAAAAATTAACACTTTCCCCAAAATTGACATAAAATTGAATATATTCCATAAATCCGAAAATGTTATATCCTCCACCATTAGAACATTAAACACATTTTTTTATAATCGTTAATCATTTTACGATAATCAGTACTATATAATTTTCCTTATCCATATAAATAATCTATTTACCCAATGTAAATATCATTATCTCAAAATTAGGAACATAATAAGGGTTAAATTCCTTAATCACATGTTTTATATAAAATATATCATTTCCACTAAATCAACTTTCTAGGTTCTATATAATATTCATCATAATCATGAATATAATTAATTAAAAACTTCTACATAATAATACTTATATATTTTATGATTCATAAATATTAAATTCCTATACCCAGACTTCAATCATCATACTTCATTCTAAAACCATTAACTAGGCTTCAAAATATTATTCCTTATTATCAATTTACTATAAAATTAAATATGATTCTTGTATTTTATCAAATAAATTTAATCATTCCTCAAATATTTATCATAAAAAATACTATTATAATAGATCATACCATTCATATTTTATTCGTGGTCTCTTTATCATCAAAAATATAACTACTACTCCTAAAACCATGCTATTTCTCTTCATGATATTTCACATGAGGGCATATATTTTCATAATTCCCTAACATTACACATTTAAAACATTCAAAAATAATTTATAACTTAGGGATGAAATTATTATGATCCATTTCATTAACCAAACATTTCATTTAACATTGTAAATTACTTTCTTTTCATCCTTCTTTTCCACACTCAAAACATCTTCCCATTCCTTTGAGGTATTTTTTTTACTCTTTCTAACTATATTATCTACATATAGGAGGCTGAATATTATTTACTTTTTGTTCTCCACAACACAAAATCTCAACAAGCTCTATTCTTATATTCTTTGGTGAGGATACGAGTTTGTTAAGGTGCAATTTTTTATTATATACCATGATAGTAATTTTTAATAATCTCAAAATCAGTAACTCAAGATATTATCCCATTTTCTTTCTCATAAACATATTATCGATCTCATTTTACATTAATCCCATTCTTTTTGGTTCTTTCCATTTTATAAAACCAAGAAGTATAGTGTAAGTAACAAAAATCATAGTTTGGAACTATATAATCATGAAAGATAACTTATAGGATATCTATACAATTACACTTTATTTTTAATCTATGATAACTAAGGTATAACCATGTTCATTCATGGTGATTATTCAAATCATTCACTATAGGTCATACATATTTTTTTGAATTTCCATAGAATATCCCTCAAGAGAGACAAAAGAAGTATGCAACAAGGTTCATTTTCATGTAATAGGGGATTATCAAGTCTAGATAAATGCAATCTTTTTTGAGTTATTAAACCAAGGAACCTCTATTCCATATCCACATCCACATTAATTTTATATATGGGTATTTAATTTCTTGGAAACTACTCCCTTTTACATTTACCAAATTTCTTGGACATTATTCTATAATTTGGATTATACATAAAAATAACAATAGAAATATCTATAGATATATCCAAAAAATATCCATTGGGATATGAATAATGTATTATCATAATAGTTTCAAATGGTTAACTAAACCAATCATTTGATACCAACTATAATGACCCATGATTTACATACAAAGATATTAAATATTTTAGAATAATATTCATTATATTCAACAAAAACACTCTTGAGAATCATAAAGGTATAACGCCTTTGGAAATATATAATCATAAATAATTAGTTCAAAAGTGTTTTAAATTATCTCCCAGATAGTTTCTTATATTTATCACCGTTCTTATAAATTTCATATGTAATACCTATCATCAAAAAAATGGAAAAAATAAGAAAGGGTGAGATCAGATTCTCTGTAAGGTAAATATAGGAACCCATTATTAACAATTATTAATATTACAATATTTTAGATATATAATCATCATATTATATAAATACATTCATAGAGAATGTAATAGTTTTATTTATTTGGAAACATGAAATAAAATCATCTTATTAAGTAAAAGATCTTTAATGCTTTCATTCAGATCTCCAATTTATTACTTATACCTAAAACCTTTTTTCATGGCCTAGTTTAAGGAAACATAAGAAATGTGTGAGATTAGATGCTTATTATTTGTAAAGAATTGGGACACAAGAACAAAATGAGAGTAATGGTATTAAAATAACATTTCAAGATCACACCATATATATTAAGAACATATACATGATTCAGGGGATATATATTATAATTTCAGAAGACATGAATCATAACAGAAATAATAGGCTAATCCATGAAAACATAACAATGGAATAAGAAATGGAATATTTGGAATAAATGTATTTATATAAAATCCTATGTTAAGGCTACCTACCAAGACAACCATAACATGTTATGATTGGGAAAATAACCCATTTTTGTACTTTGGGATTTGGATACCCTATTGTGTACCCTCTTGTTTTGATCATGGGGTTCCAGTTTATGTACCTTCTTGTTAAATACTTGGGATTTTATCTCCTATAATCTCTTGTTTTAGGTTTTGCATTCCCTAAATATACCCACTTTTTTCGGGCTTGGGATGAACTCCCATGTACCCTCTTATTTCAGGTTTGGGATGTCCTCCTCTGTACCATATTTTTTTGGAATAATAAGACATTATATTTTTGGAATGTGATGGACTCCCATGTACCCTCTTGTTATCATTAAACTTCTATCATTATAGAATTCATTGGAGGGAGATATAAATCCCACATATCACCTAATTATATTATTTATGCATGTGACACAAGATATCAAAACATTCAATAGATCATGACCCATGAAAAGAAATGCGCTTCATTAGAATTTTTTCAGATCATAAACAGGGAAAGTTGGTTAGTTTTCATTATCATTTCATCAAACCATAAACCGTGAAAATATGAACGTTTCAAAAGTATATAACTCATGAAATAGAAATGGGATTCATAAACATCATGCAATGAAATCAAAAACCATTTAGATAAATAATAGGAATGAATATTTTGCATAATTTTATAGGAACGAATGATTAAATATAATAGATGTCATCTTAGATGGAAATTTATATTTCATGATAATTTAAAACCATATCTGGAGGAAAATCTCATTTATTCTATAAAAATTTATTTTTAAAACATAAAGTCCTTTTAAAACTTGCACCTTTGGTAACATATTAAAGAATCGTGAAAATATTTTGAAAGTTATTAATTTTAAAATTCAATATAAATTTATAATGGATATATTAAAATCCATAGAAAAATTTGAAATATTTTTTTTTCTGAATATGAGATTAAAATATCATATTAAAAGAATTTCAAAAAAACATAGTTTTTGAAAAAACACAAATTTCTGATCAAAATGAAAAATAAATAATGAAATTAAAAACAATTATTAATTATATTAGGTACCAAAAGTGATAATTCTCATAATTACATAGATATAACATGAATAAACATAGTCTAATATATTACATGATATTTCTTAATATATAGATCACAATTTTCCATTAACGGAAGAATGACAAAATACAATCTCGATAAATTATGAGATTATAGCTATAAACTGTTTCTACTTAGGTAAAATAACATCATATTAAAATGGAGATAATATGATTAAATTGAGCTCTATGTATCATTAAAATAATTACATCCATGATATAATGATTCAATGGTTGTAAATACACCTTATTGAAAAATATAGGTGCATAACATGGCATGTTTTGCCTAAAATGGTAAATTATAACATAATTACTTTACCAATTTGGTTACTATTGAAACATAAACCCCAAGAAATAAAGATAATAAAATGTATATGTAAATACCCAATATTTATGTATATTAATAACACTTGCATATTTGGTAAGTATACACAGAACATAATTTATAATAGTGGTGAATAAGGAATGTATCTCATGGAAATAAAAACATAGGTGAAATCCGCTTACCTTAAGTCTTGAGTTTCATGGTGCACATTTAAAACTGTTATATAATATATATTATTTTATTATAAATATAAATAAAACCATATTTTTATATGTAATATCAAATATTATTTGGTTATGACTTTATATAACCAATTTATTAACAACTCCATATCAATGTTATGTTTCAGTTAATATCTACTATATTTTTGGTATATGTATTGACTAGCTATTCTTGATTATTATAATTAAAACATGATTTACATATTTTAAGAATATAAATATTTTTTAAATATTATATAGATTTAGTATTTATATTTTCATAAAAATATATATTATTTATATGTATTAAATGGAATACATCGTTCTTTGAAAAAATTGGTTCTACATATGCATGGACATTGTTTCCATTTTATTGTCGAATTGAAAAAATAAATTAAATGATACATATGTATATATATATATATATTATAATTAAATTAGAATTATTATATCATGTATACCATATATTTTTACTATATTCATCATTAATACATTCCAATTAATATTTTAATGAATCACATCTCTTTGAGGAGGCGGTAGTCCACACTTCCACAAATGAAGGTATTATACTTATAAAAAATAGAAATAATGGAGGTATATTTTATATAATAATTAAATAAGAATTTATACATTATAAATATCATATATAACAAATATAACAATAATATTCGTTCATGTTTCCCTACCATGAGACATTGTAGTGGAATAACCAACAACATCGTTTCGTGAGGCGGTAGTTCACCGTACATAAGAAGGATAAGTTCATTACCCATTAAGTGGATGCCTATGTAAATAAAGGTAGAACAATTAGAATAAAAAATAACAGTATATTTTGGATACTATTATTATTATATAGGCATGTAATTATAATAATTTAGATGGTTGAGAATTAAAATAAAATAACTGTTCATGAGGAGGGATGTTAGAGCTTATTTGCGTAAATACTTTTGGTTTGCACCAAAGGGATTCTATGGAAGGATTTTTCCAAAATTGAGGATTTTAAAATTAGTATAATTATTTTAGTATTTCATATTATCATATTTTTTCAATTTAAAAGGAATGAGTTGTGTGAATAATACGGAGGGGTGAGTGCCTTTTTATAGTGGAGTGGAATTCTTGTAAATTTATGAAAAAGGAATCCTACTAACATTTTTTCCATTTAATGGTGCTCCAATAATTTAAAAAATTAGGAAAATATAGGATAAGGTCCAAATATAAATATAAAATGATTTTTTTATAATTTTATAGGTTATTTTTCTCTTATATTTATGGTTATGTCCCTTGTTTAGGTAATATTTCTCATAATCATTATAATTAATTTTAATTACAATCACGTACATTGTCATTATCCAAAAATATGTTGAACTTATTAGAAAATATAAATTATGATTATTTAAAATATTTAATACATTATTTGAGATTAAAATCATAGTATTTGAATAAATCAATTTAAAATTAATCATGTATGTGGGATCACAGTGGAGTTTTTATAGTAAAAAATTTCACAAGATTCTAAAGTTGTTATTTCTAATTTCAAAGTGAAAATTATCCCAATGAAATAATTATTATTTATTTATGTATAAATTATATAATTATACTTATAAATTAATTATTAATATAATTTTTTCTTATATAATAATTTAAAAAAAGTAGTTTTGAATTAAAATTAAATATCTTTCAGTATTCATGAAAAAATGAGACATCATAGAAAAATACAAAAAATTCATCATAACCTAATATTTATGTTTATATTTCAAAAATAATGCTTATTTGGACAAATAAAATTTATTAAATGGATAAAATTTATATCTAAAATAGATTCACCCATAGAAATTGGTATAATCGATATTATAAAAATATAGATTTAACGTGTAATTCTTAGTTTGTTCCTATTATATTCCTATATAATATATTTTATGAATGTAAAAAATATTATTTTGAATATATAAAATATATATTTAATTAATATCATTCACTAATATTATTAATGTAATTTATTATGAGAAATGTTTTTTTATGATCATAAATATTGATTTTAAAAATACATTAACTTTTTATTCAAATGAATATTATATTAATTTCTATTTTATAAATAACTAATGAATTCAACCATGTGTTTTCAAAAATTAGTTAATACAATTCATAAATTCTAACATGAAATCTAGTCTATATCATTTTATATTTAAAAATAGTAATTTTAATAATAAATCAAATTTTGGTCAAACTAGGCATTGTGTGTTTCTCAAGACAGAGAGAAACTCGGCCCCATTGACCTGAATTTGGTGGATCATTGACTGTTTATTGTTTATAACACATATAAGATGTCAAACTTTGATTCGTGGGGTGTATGGCCCCCCACGGGTCAGAATTTGACCCTTAGGTGTTAGTTTCAGTATTTTCTGGGTTCCGAGGAAGTTTCTGAGGCATACTGTCCAGAAACCTAGTATACACGCCGTGTAGTATTTTTATACACAACATGTATGATCTTCTGTTCGGGAAGAAAAATGAACTTTTTGAGTACATGTCGTGTACCCTGAGTACACGTCGTGTAGTCTCTTCCCGTGTCACAATCCTTGTGGGCGGTGACACGGGGTAGAGAATGGCTTGGGTAAAACACGCCGTGTGCCGAATGGACACGCCGTGTAGTGTGACCTGGAGTCCGGTCGTGTAACTAACAACACAGGTCAGTGAACTCCTTGACAGAACACGCTGTGTAGTGTGACCTGGGGACTCGGCCATGTAACTAACAACACGGGCCAGTGTCACCTCTCCCTAAACACGCCGTGTACCTGTGGGACATGTCGTGTAATCTTTTCCGAGGACAGACCATGTGGTGTTAGCCATGTGGCTGGAAAACGGGGTGATGTACACGCCGTGTACGGGTGTAACACGCCGTGTAGTGTCAAGCCGAGTAGTCGGCCATGTCCAAACGACACGGGCAGATTGAAAATAACATCGTACATGCCGTGTAGATATTATACACGCCATGTAGTTTTTTTCGACGAATGTCGTGTAGCTTAGCTTTGTAGAAGGACCCGGGCAGGGGAAGGGAAGTCAAGTACACGCCGTGTATTCATTCTACACACCGTGTAGTCTTGTTTTTCCAATTTTAAATGACTTATTCCTCTTGTTTTCTCTGTGGTTCCTTCGCTTTTCGGTCTTAATAATAATGAATCTGAGGCATGGTTTTGACCATGTAGTTTCATACCGCCTAAACGACCGCAAGTTTTTTTCCCGGGGAGCGGCGACATTTACACTCCGGAGATAATGGGCCATGGGCTACCAGTTGATCCTCCAGCAGAGCCAGATGCGACACCTTATGTTATACCCGACACAGGCACAGAGGCACAGTTCTATAAAGGCTTTATGCGGTTCATGCAGACCGTTCAGGGAGCACCATAGGCTGCCATATCTATGGCTGAGCTTACTCGTATCTTTCAGCAGCATAATCCGACTACGTTTTTAGGGGATGGCAGACCACATGATGCAGATTCTTTTCTAGGATCGATGCAGAGTATTTTCGAGCATCTTGAGACGCCTCCAGGGCGGAGGGTCAAGCTCGCAACTTACATGCTGCGTGATTCATCCAAGAGTTGGTGGGGTGTTACCACCCAGTCAGAGCATCACAGGGACATGGTGTGGGAAGATTTTCAGGCTGTCTTCTATGAATTCTTATTTCCTGTGACGGTGAGGGAAGATAGAGCTCGAGTGTTCTTGAATCTGCAGCAGGGCGCCATATCTGTGATGGACTATTCTGCCCGTTTTACAGAGCTTCAGCGTTTTGCACCGGTGCTGGTCGGTGTTGAGATGTTGAGAGATATGCGTTTTGTTGATGGTCTTCAGTATGACATCCGAGCGCTGGTGAATGTTTTCAGGTTTCCTACTGTACTCACGATTGTGAATCAGGCGCTGATTACAGAGAGGAACCTACAGGAATCTAGTGGTGTGGGCCAGGGCGGTTCAGCACCAGTTACTGGTATTATTTCTACTGGCAAGAGGAAGAGACAGTTGGACTTCTCTCAGGGTGGCAGTACTAGCCAAGAAGATTTTTCAGGTGGCCCGATCAGGTGCTACTAGTGTCGCAGAGAGGGGCACAAGAGGCCGTAGTGTCCACAAGACCCAGTGGAGTGCCGAGATTGTGGCAAGATGGGTCATCTACAGTGCCTTTGAAGGGCGTTTCTACCAGTGGCTAGTGCGAGGGGATCTGTGCAGACTCTGTATGCGAGAGCAACACTAGTGGCTTCTTACGAGTCGGGGAACTAGAATACATCAGGGCGTGCAGGTCGAGATGGTGGTTGTGGTCGTGGTAGCCAGACGCCAGGATCGTAGAGGCAGCAGGACGGGACAGCTCAGGGTAGCCAGGCTGTGTCACAAGGCCACGTCACTGTGCATGTATATGCAGTGCAACAGACCTATCAGGAGTAGGATCCTGGACCTTCTATAGTCAGAGGTACTATTCTAGTAGCTTCTGTTTTATCTTCAGTACTTTTCGATACAGGTGTTACACATAGTTTCATATCTATGTCCGTTGTGGAGAGCCATGGGCTCTGTGTTTCTTCTTATTCTGATATCATGATGCTAGAAACTCTGTTGGGGACTAGGACGGCTGGTGTGCATCAATGTAAGGAGTGACCCCTTGAGTTTGGTGGGTGTCACTTGCTTTGGGACCACTAAGTCTTAGTGATGACGAGCTATGACGTCATTCTCGGGATGGGCTGGTTGGTTCCCTTTAGAGCCTTTTTAGACTACTATCATCACAGGGTGCATTTCACATCACCAGAGGGTGGATAGTTTCTATACAAGGGAGAATGGGATTTTCAGGCGAGTTGATCTAGACCATAGCATCATGGGTGAGGTGGAGTCACAGCCCAGATAGTGAGCTTGTATCTGGATGATCATGGGACTTTTCAGACAAATTTCCCTCTAGTTGTTGATCATTTCAGGGATGTCTTCCCGGATGACTTTTCAGGTCTACCTCAAGTGAAAGAAGTGGATTTCTCTATCGAGCATATTCCAGGAGCAGCACCGGTGTCCATTCCTCCTTATAGGATGGCCACGCTTGAGTTGCAGGATCTCAAGAGGTAGTTAGATGAGTTACATGCAAAGGGATTTATCTGACCCAGTACTTCTCCTTGGGGTTATCCCGTCCTTTTTGTGAAGAAGGCAGATGGTACCCTTAGAATTTGCGTGGATTATGAGAAGCTGAACCAGTTGACAGTTAAGAACTGATATCCTTGCCGAGGATTGATGATCTGTTTGATCAGCATCGTGGAGAAAGAGTGTTCTCGAAGATTGAATTGAGATCCGGATATCATCAGCTGTATGTGAGACCATCTGATATACCTCTCACGACTTTTAGGAGTAGGTATGGTCTATATGAGTATACAGTTATGCCGTTCGGACTCACGAACACACTAGCAGTTTTCAAGGCTTTGATGAATCATGTGTTCCATCCATATCTTGATTCCTTTGTGGTGGTATTCATGGACGACATCTTGGTGTACTCTCGCACTTGACACGACCATGCCACCCATCTTGCGATCATATTGAGTACACTAAGAGAGCATTGGCTATATGCAAAGCTCTAAATGTGCCACTTTTGGATGGACTAGATTCACTTACTGGGTCATATCATCTCAGAGGAAGATGTTGCAGTAGACCAAGAGAAGGTGAGAGCAGTAGTTTACTAGAAGCAGCCTAAGAACTTGTTTGAGATACGGAGTTTCATAGGGCGGTCTGGTTACTACAGATACTTCATAAAGGACTTCTCCCACTTAGTATCACCATTGACAGGTCTGACTAAGATGGTTGTGATGTTTGTTCAGTCAGAAGATTGTGAGACAGCTTTTCAGGACCTGAAGGGAAGGTTGACATCAGCACCGATCTTGATACTCCCAGAGCAAGGGAAGAGCTATACAGTTTACTAAGATGCATCAGGGATTGGGCTGGGAGCTGTTTCGATGTAGGGTGACCGAGTTGTTTCATACGGGTCTCGCCAGTTGAGGCCACATGATAGGAATTACCCGATGCATGATCTCAAGTTGGCTGTAGCTGTTCATGCGTTGTGATGTTGGAGACACTATCTATTGGGAGAGCATTTTGTGGTTTTCACCGACCACAATATCCCCATGTATATCTTTACTCAGCGTGACCTAAATCTGAGGCAGAGAAGGTGGGTCGAGTACCTACAATCCTTTGATTTTGAGCTTGCCTATACACCTGGAAAAGGTAATGTAGTAGCCAATGCACTGAGTAGGAGAACTCAGATACAGGCAGTGCAGGAGGCCAATGGTGAGTGGTAGCTCATGGCTTTGTTCTCTGAGATGCATCTGGAGGTGCATGCCAGTCAAGGGAAAGCTTATCTTTTTTCTTTGACTGTGACATCTACCCTCCTGTATAGAGTGAGGATGAGACAACTATCTGATTAAGATGGCCTAGTTCTATGGGAGTCGGTGGCAAGTGAGGACCATCCTCCCGGTTGGACGATTGGCGATGATGAGGTTCTGCGTTTCCATGGACGTGTATGGGTTCTAGGGGATATACGTGAGGAGCTATTGTGGGAGTTTCATGCATCATCTTGGGAAGTTCTTCCCAGGGTTACCAAGATGTACCGAGACTTGAGACGTCAGTACTTGTGGTCGGGTATAAAGAGAAAGATATCTGGTTTTGTTACGAGGTGTTCCACTTGTCAGAAGGTGAAGGCATAGCACTAGAGGCCACCTGGGCTATTACAGCTATTGCCCATTCCAGAGTGGAAATGGGATGATATCGCGATGGATTTCGTGATAGGATTGATGAGGTCACCTCGAGGCAATGATGCCGTGTGGGTTATTGTGGACAGACTGACGAAGGTAGCTCACTTCTTGCCGATCAAGGAGACCTTCAGTGTGGACGAGATCAGAAGGTTGTATATCCTATAGATCATACTTCTTTATGGGGTCCCTCGTTCTATCATTTCAGATAAGGATGCCCGCTTTACGTCTTGTTTCTTGCAGAGTTTTCAGAGGGCGTTGGGTACACAGGTGCTTTTGAGCACATCATACCACCCTTAGACAGATGCCTAGTCAAAGCGGACGATACTGGTGCTAGAGGACATGCTGCACGCATGCGTCCTAGACTTTGGGGGATTTTGGGACAAGCATATACCCTTAGTTGAGTTTGCCTATAACAATATTTTCATCTAACTGTTGAGATGGCACCATACGAGGCTTTATATGGTAGGCTATGCCGATCACCTTTGTGCTGGTTAGAGGTAGGTGAGGCAGCTTTACTGGAGCCACAACTCATGCAGGAGACATATGAGCAGGTCCAGTTGATTCAGAAGTAGATGGCTACTGCACAGTCTTGTCAAAAGTCTTATGCTGATCGCCACAGACAACCTTTGGAGTTCATGGTCGGGGTGTAGGTTTTCCAAAGTGTTTCATCGAGGCTGGGGCACAAGCGGATCAGGAGACGGGGTAAGCTTTCAGTGAGGTATGTGGGACCATTTGAGATTCTGGAGAGAGTCGGGCTGGTTTCCTATCGGTTGCAGTTACCGCAGCAGTACCGAGCCATGAACGACGTCTTCCACGTGTCTCAGTTTCGTCGCTATCATTCATACCCGTCTCACGTCTTTCAGCCTGAGGAGGTTGAGATTCAGCATGATGAGTCCTTTGAGGAGCATCTGATCCATATCATTGACGAGAGCATGAAGATTCTCTGTGGCTGGTCTGTTCCTCTCGTATGGGTGCTATGACAGCATGACCGAGTGCAGGATGAGACCTGGGAGCGGGAGGCTGATGTACAAGCTCAGTGGCCAGAGCTGTTTTGAGCTTATTCTTCACCACCGTTGGAATGGAAATTCGGGGACGAATTTCTATACCGGGGGAAGTTTGTAAGAACCCGGTTCTCAGTTTTTAGGTACGGGCTTCTTCTTTTTCCTTTTCTTAAGTGTTTTTGAGAAAATATGGAAAATTGGGAAAAACCCTAAATTTTGGAACTACACGCCATGTACTTTTTCCACACGCCGTGTACTTCTGGCCGTGTGGGGATGAGTACACGGGGCGTATAACCATGTCGATGAGGAAGGGTGTAGGAACTGACTACATGCCATGTAGTGGTACCTCACACTCCGTGTAGTCAGTTGGAAGGCCTAAATAGTAAGGCGGTGGAGCAGCCAAAAGCTGGGCGACAGTACACGCTGTGTACTCGGGAGTACATGTCGTGTACTCTTGTCGACGGATGAACAGTGTGGCAGTGTCGCCAGGGGAACAGTTAAATGAAATAATTACACTCCGTGTACTCAGAAGTACACACCGTGTACTTTTTTTTGGCTTAAAACAGGAAGTAGCCTCCTCATTTGGAAGAGGAGGCGTTTGAGCCATTTTGGAGGCAAGAAGGATGACTGAACCTTTAAAGATCCATCGGGGGTTCTTCTGGAATCGTTTTTCGCCTCGGATGATCCCGTTGGAACCGCATGGGTAAGCCCTCTCCTCTCCTAGTACCGTTCATTCCAATTCTTTCCTGAGGGAATGTTATTTACGTTTGAATGGTTTTTTTTATTCGTCAGATCTACACCGTTTTTGGGCGTTTCTGGAGTCGGCGTTCGGGTACAACATTCGTTGGGGCATAAGGTAGGTGGATTTGTGTTTATTTTCCAACTGTCGTGTATTTTTGTGCATTTTTGTGAATTTTTGTTCCATGAACCCATGTTGGGGTGTCGTGTGGCTGAGGCCGTTACAATATTTAATGCCAAAAATTGATTATGTAAATAATTGTGATAAAAAATGCGGGTTGGGATTGTTTCGTGGATCCGGAACCACACCGGGGTGTGTTTCACTCTTTAGCCGTTTGGCCAGGGTACCCGAGGGTATGCCTTTAAAGTAGTAATTGTAGAATTTCCTTGAGAGTAATTGTTTTTTACTGCTTGTTTACCTGTTGGGAATGGCCCAGTTACCTGTTTAGCCTGAGGGCGATGTTGTATTTGACCTGCGGGCGTTGTTGTGATTGGCCTGACGGCACTGCACTATTTAGCCCGAGGGCTATAGTATTTCACCTGAGGGAAACCTTTCTTGCCCGAGGACTTGACTTTTGTGCCTAATGGTAACACTTCCTATTCCCGAGGGCAATTTCTATTACGCTTGGGGGAAATACCCCCGGGTTGGATTCTGTATGGCCTGAGGGAAAGCCTGAGGGCGTGGTTACTATTTTAGCCTGAGGGCATGGTTCAGGTTAGCCTGAGGGCTTGTTGTTGTTGAGAAAAAGAATGTTACTAAATTAAATAAATTAAATGAATAATAAAATGGAAATTAAATTGTTAAGTTACTTATGTTTTAGTACTGCTTACTTTATTGCATTTTACTATTGCACATCGTTGCTGCATGATTACACGCAGTTGGGAACGAGCCTTTGGTGGGTGCGTACTGGGATATATTTCTCACACCCTGTTTGGGTCATGCTTTTCGGCCCAAATAGTTTATGTTTCTACTGGTGTATATAGGAGAAGGAGTCCCTATACAGGTACTTGACTGTTGCTGTGGAGTAGGAGGGTATGGGACCGAGCCTTGGCTCGCGATGCCACTACCAGCTGTTTTGCTTGTTTTGCTGTACTCTGTATTTTGTTGTACTATATTGATGTATATAATGTTCTGGCTGTTTTCATAGAACTTGAATCATGTAGCATCATCACATATATATTGTTGGTAATATCGACTATAGTTGTTTATTTCCATTGTGTATGTTTACTGCTTCCACTGTCATTGTATGTTTTATTTCCATTCCGCTGCGCTACACTTTGACAAACGAGGGCATAGTTTCCCCACTATCAGACCTGGGCCCTCACTGCTAGTCAATATCCTCCAGCGTTTGGGGAAATGCACTTGAGGACACATGGCGAACTGGGCTCGGGGTACCCGTTGCATGGCACACGAGTCTGGGACGTTACACGTGTAAAACAAGCTATCCTTGATGTTATGTGTAATAAAAGCTGTAAAATAAATTTTCATAATCCAAAATAAATATTTTCATATAATATAATGGTGTTTCTGGTTCCTTTATAACATATCATGATGGATATCATCTAGCTACCATCCTATTTAATAAAATATATTTCTACACTCAACCCCAATGGGAACCCCTCAAAGGCATGTAGTAAGGAAGATATTAAACCTGTATTGTATGACTCTTTTAGTCCAAAGGATGGTGACTACAATTGAAGTTATAAATCATTTAAATGAGAGGAATTAACTCATAAATCCCAAGAACAACACAAGAAACCCAACAATAAAAACCATTATATAAAACAAACCAAATCGAATAATAATCGAAAAATATTGATAGGTCATGAAATTACAAGTCTTCAAAACTATAAAAAATATCAATTGGAAATCCTAAGGACAATTCTTGTACTATCTATATCAATCACCAAACTATCCTTGGAAATTTTAATAGAAGATTATATATTTAGGGGTGTTAATAACACGTATACATAGTAGGATCATAATACAGACGTTTAGTGAAAATTTGTATGAATCATTTGAATGCTTTTAAGAAAAATATGATAACAAAACGAATCTATCAGTTCATCTATCAACATACCTCACCAAGGGCCACTCACCAAGAAGCACATCCATGTATAATAAAATAATATCAATCATATAATATATTTTTTACCCCAAAACTAAATCCCCAATAGTTTTATTCTCTAATGTCTTGACATCAATTTTATTATGCTTTGAATCCGTTATGACATTTTTCAACAAAACAACATACCAATTCTATCAAATTTGATGTAGATCAGACTGTAACATACCTACCCAACACCTTTTAGGGTCCAAAATCTCATGTTGGAATCAATCCAACCATACCATAACCACAACCACAATCACATATAACATATCTAAATATATACCACAAATCACAACCTCATCATATATCAATCCTTTTAGGATATCATGAACACGAAGTACATCAACCGCATGCCCGTATGCTGCAATGTATAACCAAAACCATGTATTATCACACTATTAACATGACTTATCTATTTAACCACACCTATAAGGGAGATCATATAAGAGGTATTATTCAAGGACTCATTTCTTCTTAAACTTGGATATTTGGGGAAAAATGTAGAACCTAAAAAATATGGGAGTAAGTATGGATATCTTAATTGAGTCAGGTGCATAAAAAATCCTAAGAAAATAAAAGTATAATAACCAAAAAAATAACCCCCTTATAGATGTTCCACAATAAATAATCCCTACCATAACCCATAAACATCACCATATTTCTACCACCATTCATAAAAACCACTTATAACTATAAAATCACAACTACCCCCTTTTTCTATTTGAAATATCTAGCACAACCACATAGGCTTTCCCATTAATCCAAATTTCTTACTTCATTTAAAGATTTATCATTACCAACTATACTATATTCAGTCTTCCATTTTAAAAATGTATTTGATGACTTACCATTCAATCCACCATCAAAAGTTTTATTTCATTCAATACCCATTCATTTCATGCATCATTTTTTCTTTTATAATTGGGACATAATTTAATAATAATCTTACCTTTTTCAATGTTCATCATTACATGTTATATGCCACTAGAACAATGCTAGCACCCAATAGTCTCACATTAACCAACTACATCATCATTCCAAAAAATGCTTTCTCCCACAGTGAAAACTATGTAAGGGATATGATAACCCCAATACACAATATAAATAAATTTTCATACCCATAACATTGACAACCATAAGTGCCAATTCCAACCAAACAAAACCCTGCTTCTACGTAAATTGTAACGCCCCAACCCTAGTTACCTAGAGTCGGTGCATTATTACATAACATTGGCATGATCACAAAATATCAAGTCCCGAAAGACCGATTATTTTTGTAGCCTTGGAAACACTTGATACATTAATAAACATTAAATTACATCATATAGTGGAAAAATACAATAACATGGTCTCCATAGTCCACACTCATATCTCCTTTCGACAATCCCTGTAGGGCACTCATAAAACACATCTTCACATCCTGGAAAAATTAAAACATTGAAGGGGATGTGCTCATATGCTCAGTAAGGATAACAATATAGCGGAAACATTCATAAATAAACATAAACATTCAAGGCAATGTATAACTAAAACAAAAGCCTTTTAAACATGAACTTCATCATAATATGGAAAAATAAAACGAAATAATTCCATTTACTTATTCACATGGATATTCTACTAGTCTAATAATCACATGCAATATCAATAACCACTTTCTTAATGATGGAATGCATAATTCCAGACTATCATAACCACATAGCCAAGACCTCGTGCCAATACTAAAAATAATATTTTGCCAAGGCCTTGTTCCAAGACACTAGTTTGTCTCATGAGACCTACTGATGCATCGAGGAGGTATAGCAGGCTCCACCCGTCACTTACTAAGTCCAATTCATTCCTCATATGAACAGGTTTAAACATATCATAAACCATAACATAATCGTATCACATAAAACATGCATAAAAAAAAACATAACATTTACAAATTTCAATCACAATATATCAATAAAACAGATTGATATAATAAAAACACAGTCAAAGCCATTTTCAATACCTAAATAAAATAAAATTTAAACATGGTATTTATTTTTCATTTAAAAAAGTTATGGCTTCTATAGAAAGCTAAAACTCAAATAATGGTCATGGCGGCAGAGAAGTCATTGTCACCGCATATGTACGACAAAAAAAGACATTCCCTTTTGTCGTTTAGTAAAACACTTCATATAAAAAAGATTCCTTTTGTATAAATGTAAAATTCATAGGGGATTATACACCATATAAAATAATGTTGTGTATAATATAAAATATGCGTCAATGAAAAGAGATTGAGACGAAGTCCCTTACCTCATGTCGGACTTGACTCGATCGTTTTTTAACCTCCTGAATAATAAACTAGAGTTAATTTCTAATTACTTGATAACCTTTTTCAAGTTCATTATTCCTTTTATATCACTTGTTACCATGTAATGAACATTATGTAATTATTTAAGTTAATAAGGGTCGTTTTTTCGATCTTTGGTAATTGAGTGAAAAGTAAACTTCTTATAATTACAAGTTGTTCATGTGATAAAATATCCATTATATAAAGAATTATACTCATGATGTAGATATAATATATATCATATATATCTATTATATAAATTAATTTATAATATTATATAACATTTAGAGGTAAGAAATGAAATGCACCGTTCATGGAGACGGTAAACCGTACGTACGCATTAACACTACTTTCATTTATATTTCGTATTTAATAGAATGAAATCATAATGATATAAAGGTATATTATAATTCTAGTATAATATCATATATAATATCATTAACTTCATCCTTTATAAATCCCACATATGGCATTAATGTTTCAAATCATTTTGAGGGGGCGGTAGTCCGCACTTCCTAAAATAAAATTATCGCGTTTACCCATAATTGAAATCATAATTGTATGCCATAAATGAAAAATACAGAAGAATAAAGAAAAAATAAAAAAAATATATCATATATAGAAATAGTGTCATCATAATGGCCACCATGAGAGGTGTTAAAGGAAGATTGAACTATCATCGTTTCGTGAGGCAGTAATTTGCCACCCACAGAAACAGTATGTTATTTAACGATTAGACGAAGGTGTGTGTAAGTGTAAAAAAAATAATTCTAATAAAAAAATACTAGTATATTTAATATAATGGTGTTGTCACAAAATAATGGAATAAATAGATTTTAAAGGGATTGGAGAAGAAAAATAAAACAAAAGAACATAAGAGAAGACATTACCTTAAAATCTAGTAACTCTTTTTGATTTGAGCCAAAGGATTCCTTGGGAAGACGTATACCAAATGTGAGGCTTCTAAGAGTAATATAGGGAGGTTTAGAGATTATTTAGGTAGAGTTTTGCAGAGCCAAATGGCATTTATGGTGTGAATAAGGTGGTAGAGGTGGGGGCCTTTTATAAGAGGAGAGGAGGGGCACTCTTGGAAAGTCCTGAAATGTTACATTATTATATAATGAGATCAGAATTTTAAAGGTCCGAAAAATATATATTTCTAGGATAAGGTGATAAGGGTTCGAAATATACTCATCCAATAGGTTTCTGAAAAGTGTAAGTATTAGATTTTACATTGTCTTTTCATTTTATTTAAATCGTTAATTAATGAGGTAATCGCTGCATCATCATGGTTTCATAAAAAAATTTAATTTATTTAATGTCTAAAAATTATAAAACAAATATAATGATGTAGGAAATATTTTTATCTTTCCAATGAATATTTATAGTCGAAAAGTTAACTTATATAACCCCATGTAATAATTGTTTTAGTAAAACAACACATGTTTGTGACAATTTTTTTTACTTTAAATAAAAAGTTATTAATGTCATTTTCTTACCCAAGTGGCTCCATGGGGTCCCCAAGTTGACCCATGGTTTTTATTGGTCAGAAATGACTCATCCAATAAGGGTAGGACAAGTGTAAAGGTAATTTCATATATTTATAACATTATATTTACCTTAAATTACACTAATTACTATTAATCGCGATTAATAAAACGTAAAAGTTACTATTCACCAAAAATTATTTTCCTCTCATTGAACCAAATTTTACTTCGTAATGACAATGATGTATGTTGGATTTTTGAAATTAAAATCACAGAGGTTGTAAAATTTCATTTAAACGAAAAATCAGTTTTTTAACTACCACTTAGTGGTTTCACTATTCATCAAAAATTGAAGTTTTTCATAACAATACCAAAAATTCACCCTATGCTCTATTTGATATTCCAAATTCAAATATTATTTATATTTTACCAAATTAAAATCATATATGTTTTATTAATTAATTTTATAATTAATTTCCGTTGTCAAAACAAATAGCGTGTTTTTAAGAAAGAATATCAATCAAAAGATTGAGAATAGTTTATGTCCAATTTCAAAGTGAAATTATTAATAATGAACACCATTGGATAGAATGGTAAAATTATATTATAATTATACTTTAAAACCACTCAATTGTATAAGTTATCGCTATAAATTATTTTGACTAAAAAAGTTGTTTTTAAGTATTTTCACTATTCATCGTAAATTATATGTTCTCGAAAAAATACCAAAACTTCAACATAGGCTAATTATGATATTCCGAATCCAAAAATGAATTCCATTTTGAAATATAAAATTTATATAATTTCACAAATTGGGTATTATTCTTCAAAACGACTATGATTGGTCATGGTGTGTTAGAATCTCGAACTTGCGTAAAATGCATGCTTTTGCATTATTGAAAGAGAAGCGTACCATGGATGCATGGGGTGTTACATTATACCCTCCTTAAATAAATTGAGTCCTCTCAATTTGGAAATGTTTTTCGAAAATAAAAGGTTGAAAATAGAAAATACCTTCGTGGAAAACCCACATCAGAAATAAGGTTAGTAAAATTTAGCCATAATAAGAGGGAAAGGGAAATAAAAAAGTCACCGCCAAATTATGATCTCGATTAAAAGAACATTGGGTGAAATGAGAGACATATAATTGTAGAAGAAACATAAATATTTGTAGGGAGTGATTGAGGTCATCAGTCACAAACAAGTGTAAAATTGAGGGCCTCAAATCCTTCAATCTATGTTGATTTAAAATATCATCAGTTCAACAAAACATAAGGTTTTAGGATAACACATTTTTTCTATATCCCTTTACTAAAGTTTAATAATTAATTTATTCATAGAATAAGAGAGAGATATATATATATACATGGCTTGTAGAGTTTCAACCTTCAACAAATTTCTACCACAAACTCATCTTTCCCACAAAAAGATAATAGAACTCAATAATATTATATTTATCCCAATCGTACAAGGTTCTGAATATTAAAACATCCCATTTAGATTAGGAAAAATATTTTGTAATAACCAGGGACTTACTATAGTCTAGTGGTAGGTAATAAAGGCCTATCACACTATGGTTGTGGGTTCAATTCTTACAGCTTTGTCTGACGTGATGGGTTATCCCTCAACCTATAGGTTGTCCATTTCCTAAAAATATAGTATTATAATATTCCAAAAATAATCTTAAGAAATGTTTTAACCTTAAACAATACTTTCCAATGTTAAACTTAATCTATTCCATCCTTTATAGTTTTCCAAAATACCTATGTCCAGACTTTCTCTAATAGATCTCTAAATTCCAAAATCAATTCATCAGATTCCCCAAACAAAGTAAAGTTTCTCTTATTGTCACATACTAAAAATATGATTACCTTCATCATATCAAAACCTTAATGAAAAAAACAAGTACTACTGTACAATCCTTATATATATGACATTATTCTTATAACCATAATGTAGTTCTTGAGTCCAAAAACACCAATATATTAATTATTCCACTTCAACTATAGTAACAGCATGAGATTGGACTGGATCCCTTGGCCTTTTCTTAGGTATGTTTCTCTGACTCTAAGGACATTTATATGAATAATTCCTCATTTCCCTACAATTTTAGCATTCAACATTGATAGCCTCTTTATTTCCCTTGTAATCTCGAGCCTGGTGACCTTTTTCTCCACATTTATAACAAACTCCCATTCCTTTTAGGCAAGTACCAGGGTGATTCCTCCCACAATTATCGCATAATAGAAAATCCTTATTTCCCTTTTCCCTTTATCTGTCTCTTATTCCACCATTCTCTTCTTCTCTTTCTTTACTTTATTGTCATAAGATTTAGGGAATTCATTTTCTGTCTTGATAGAGCACGAGACTATATCTTCGTACGTTGAAAAAGATTGTGACACTAAAGCTCGATTGAGAAAAGGTTTAACCCCTCAAAGAAATGATCAATATTAATTCTTGGGTTATGTATATAATCTATAGAATTTCTCTCTAACCTTGTAAAGTTATCCTCATACTTTGTGACATTCTCATCCTCCTTCTGCCTCAGACTCAGAAATTGCCTTTCCATATCAGCTCGATGGTCATGTGGAAATTATTTTTCTAAGAAAATTTCCTTAAACTGCCTCCATTCCATACTTGATACTTATTCATCTTCCTTTGTGTATTGAATCAGCGACCACCATTGATCGACATCTCCAGTGAGGTGGTAAACTACTATGACAACTTTCTCCCTTTCGATACTCCCCAAGGCATGGAATATTTTCTATAAGGAGTTTATTCATTTCTTAGCTACTAAGGGATTTGTACTCCCATTGAATTTTGGTGGTTTTTTCCTCATGAAGCAGTCTAACATTGATCCTCAACGTTGCGGATTAGGGTGCTCCATACGAGTAAGGTTATTATTCATAACCTTAGTGAGTTGTCCCAGTATGGTGATAAGTTGATCAACACCAGTTGTATCACCAGATCTATTATAATTATCTTGAGCAGGAGGTAAATCACTACATGGAGTGCGTGCATTGATAGAGTTTCTATTCCTTCTACTAGGCGCCATTTCTAAACAAGGGCATAAACTAGATTAGTTTATGAATCAAAATACATAATTCCATACTTGTAAAACACTTAACATAAATTGAACAATTTATGAATATAATCCTTAATCATAAAAATGTTTCCTTTAGGAAATATATACTCATAAACCCTTCATAATGGTTTGTAATGAAAACGAGAATTATCCTAAGCATATCCACTGGGAGTGTCGTAACCAAGAGTGCAGCAAGGCCCGTTTTCGTGCACCAAATCGCATTCGAGTCTAGCTCAAAGCGGTGTTTTCGAGTTTTACCCCTAGGTACATCTATGCCAGAGCCACCTATACCTGCTCATATCCAGACAGAGATGTATTGCTCGGAAAACTCACAAAATATCTATAATACCAAAATTCAAGGAAGTTCTTCTATACTAATACTTAAATTATATCTTAGGGATATGTGCTCTAATCAGAGTTTATTTAAATCTAACTTCCAAGGTTAGTAATAAACTGCCATTTATACTAACTGTAATGCCCCGACCCCAGTTACCTAGATTAGGTGCATTATTAAGTAACATTGGCATGATCACAAAATATAATTTCTTGAAATACCGATTAGTTTAGTAGCCTTGGAAAAAATAGATACATTCATAAACATTACATTACATCATTAGGTAAAAAATAAAATAACATGGTCTCTATAGTCCACACTCATATCCCCTTCCGACTATCCCTACAGGCCATTTATAAAATACTTCTTCAAATCCTCGAAAAATTAAAACATTGAAAGGGGTGAGCTTAGATGCTCAGTAAGGACAACAATATAGAGGAAACATTCATAAACAAACATAAACATTTAAGGCAATGTATAACTGAAACAGAAGTCCTTTAAACTTAAACTTCATCATAATATGAAAATATAAAATGAAATAATTCCATATACTTATTCACATGGATATTTTAATAGTCGAATAATAACATGAAATATCTATAACCACTTTCATAATGATGGAAGGCATAATGCCAGAATATCATAGCCACATAGCCAAAGCC
Organism: Viscum album; assembly: GCA_963277665.1. Classification (NCBI taxonomy): domain Eukaryota; kingdom Viridiplantae; phylum Streptophyta; class Magnoliopsida; order Santalales; family Viscaceae; genus Viscum; species Viscum album. Next base: position 1,548,585,112 of record OY728140.1, read on the forward strand.
TCGTGCCAAGACTAAAAATAATATTTAGTCAAGGCCTCATGACAAGACACTAGTTTTTCTCATTAGACCTACCGATGCATCCAATAGCTATAGCGGGCTCCACCGGTCACTTACTAAGTCTAATGCATTCCTCACATGAACAGGTTTAAACATATCATTATCCATAACATAATCGTATCACATAAAACACGCATAAAGGAAACATAACATTTCCACATTTCAATCACAATATATCAATAAAATACATTGATATAATAAAAAACAATCAAAACCATTTTCAATACCAAAATAAAAGAGAACTAAAACTTGCTATTTATTTTTCATTTAAAAAAGTTATGGCTTGTAGAGGAAGCTGAAACTCAAATAATGGTCAAGGTGGCGGAGAAGTCGTTGTCACCGCATACGTACGAAAAAAACATTCCCTTTTGTCATTTAGTAAAATGCTTCGTATAAAAAAGATTGCTTTTGAATAAACGTAAATGTCAAAGGGGTTTATACACCGTATAAAAGAAAGTTGTGTATAATACAAAATATGACTCAATGAAAAGAGATTGAGACGAAGTCCCTTACCTCGTGTCCGACTTGACTCGATCATTATTTAACCTCCTGAATAATAAACTAGGGTTAATTTCTACTTGATTAAGAGCCTTTTTCAAGTTCATTATTCATTTTATGTCACTTATTACCATGTTATGAACATTATATAATTATTTAAGTTAATAACGGTCATTTGGTCGATCTTTGGTACTTGAGTAAAAAGTAATCTTCTTAGAATAAAAAGTTGTTCATGAGGTAAAATATCCATTATATCCAGAATTATATTCATGATGAAGATACCATATATATCATATATATCCAGTATATAAATGCATTTATAATATTACATAACATTTAGAGGTAAGAAATGAAATGCACCGTTCAGGGAGACAGTAAGCCGTACGTACGCATGAACGCTACTTTCATTTCTATTTCGTATTTAATGGAATGAAATCATAATGATATAAAGGTATATTATAATTCCAGTATAATATAATATATAATATTCTAACTTAATCCTTTATATATCCCACATATGGCATTAACGATTCAAATCACTTTGAGGGGGCAGTAGTCTGCACTTCCTAAAATGAAATTATCACGTTTAACCATAAAGGAAATCATTTAGGTATGCCATAAATGATAAATACAGAAGAATAAAGAAAAAATAATCATAATATATATCATATATATAAATATATTCATCATAATGGCCACCATGAGAGGTGTTAAAAGAATTTTGATCAATCATCGTTTCATGAGGCAATAATTCGCCACCCAGAGAAACAGTATGTTCTTTAACCATTAGACGGATGTGTGTGTAAGTGTAAATCAAATACATCTCAAAAAAACATCCTAGTATATTGAATATAATGGTGTTGTTACAAAATAAAAGAATAAAAATAGTTTAAGGGGTTGGAGAAGAAAAATAAAACCAAAGAACATAAAAGAAGACATTACCTTAAAATCGAGGAACTCTTTTTGATTTGAGCCAAAGGCATCATTGGGAAGAATTTTACCCAATGTGAGGCTTCTAGGAGTAAGAGATGGAAGATTAGAGAGTATTTGGGCCGAGTTGGGCTAATCCAAATGGCATTGATGGTGCGAATAAGGTGGTAGAGGTGGGGGCCTTTTATAAGGGCAGAGGAGGGCCACTCTTGGAAAGTCATGAAATGTTACATTATTATATAATGAGTTTCAGATTTTAAAGGTCCCAAAATTATATATTTCGAGTATAAGGTGATAAGGGTTCGAAATATACTCATCCAATAGGTTTTTGACAAGTGTATTTCTTAGACTTTACATTATCTTTTCATTTTATTTAAATCGTTAATTAATGAGGTAATCACTGCATCATCATGGTGTCACAAATATTTTTAACTTATTTAATATCTAAAAATTATAAAAAAAATATCATGATGTAGGAAAACTTTTTAGCTTTCCGTTTATTATTTATAGTCGAAAAGTTAACTTATATAACCCCATGTAATAATTGTTTTAGTAAAACAACACATGTTTGTGACAATTTTTTTTTACTTTAAATAAAAAGTTATTAATGTCATTCTATTACCCAAGTGGCTCCATGGGGTCCCCAAGTTGACCCATGGATTGTCTTGGTCGGCCATGACTCATCCAATAATGGTAGGAATAGTGTAATGGTAATTTCATATTATTATAACATTATATTTACCTTAAATTATACTAATTACTTTTAATCGTGATTAATAAAACATAAAAGTTACTGTTCACCAAAAATTATTTTCATCTCATTGAACCACATTTTACTTCTTAATGAAAATGATGTATGTCGGATTTTTGAAATTAAAATCACAGAGGTGGTAAAATTTCATTTAAATGAAAGATCAGTTTTTTAACTACCACTTAGTGGTTTCACTATTAATCAAAAATCGAAGTTTTTTAGAACAATAACAAAACTTCACCCAATGCTATATTTAATATTCCAAATTCAAATATTATTTATATTTTACCAAATTAAAAACATATAAGTTTCATTAATTAATTATTAATTAATTCCCGTTGTCAAAACAAATAGCATGTTTTTAAGAAAGAATATCAATCAAAAGATTGTCAATTGTTTATGTCCAATTTCAAAGTGAAATTAATTCTAATGACCACCATTGGATAAAATGGGAAAATTATATTATAATTATACTTTAAAACCACTCAATAGTATAATTTATCACTATAAATTATTTTGATTAAAAATGTTATTTTTATGTATTTTTCACTATTCATCGAAAATTGGAAGATCTCAGAAAAATACCAAAAATTCAACATAGGCTAATTATGATATTCCAAATCCAAAAATGAAATCCACTTTGAAATATAAAATTTATATAATTTCAAAAAGTGGGTATTACTATTCAAAATGGCTACTTTGATTGGTCGCGGTGTGTTAGAATCTCGAACTTGCGTACAATGCAAGCTTTTGCATTATTGAAAGAGAAGCGTACCATGGAAGATAGGGGTGTTACATAAATCCCAGAGTACCAAAACTATTCCTAAAAACTATCTAACTAAGACCAAATAATAAAAAATAAAACAAGAATATAATATCATATATCATCCAATTTCATACTCATCTACTAATAGGATATCCACCGTAAGGCACCATTCCCAACTAATCTACCGTCAACAAAGCACAAAAATTTCTAAATTTTAGACAGATGGTTCATTACCATTTTTAAATTATTATAATTTTATGAAAGGAGAATATAACCTAATGTTTTTAGGAATAATAATAAATTCAATTTAAAAACAATTATTTTCACATGTATTAGTTATCCTAAAACAAAAAAATTAGAAATGTAATGGAAACCTGTGAAAACAAAATAAAAACCACTTTCACCATCACTTACATTAAGATAAATTCATTTTATTCATTAGTAAAATCCAAAACCTCCCTCATCTAAATAAAAAACATGCTTGTCCTAAATTTTACCCAAAATATAACAAGGTTTCCAAATCCCCACCATTAATTAGAACATTAAAATAATTGTTAATGTGTAGTAAAAAGAAGGGATGACCACTAAGCTCGAATCATATAAAGTACTTCTCTATTATCAAGGAAAAAGAAATTATCATAAATATAATAACCCAATCCCATCAAAACCAAGCTACGATTCTGCTTTCATTTCCATCCAAAATGAGAAACATTGAGAAAACATAAAACCATGACACAGGGGGATTGAGCAACACAACAATAGGTTTAACATAAGAAAATAAAATAATTAATGTTATATTCAATTCATATATATGATAAAACCATGGAATAACCATATTTTAAGGATCCTATCCTTGAAAAATCATCCAAACCCCATACCCAACCACACCACAACATAAACGCTACGGTGCAATGTCACCCAAAATAGATGAACAATTGAAATTACATCATGTTCCCCATATCGTAATGATGAGGACCACACCACAAAAAAGAATTTACATTATTCATCTTGATCCAAACAATACCATAACCACAACACAATTTAATGATCACACAGTAAAAACACATAAAAATGAGAAAACAAGAATTGTTTCCTCCCATGGACCTATTCTACAACCATCATCACCACACCAAGGATAAACCTATACCAAGCTTCCCATAGTGCATCACATCGCTCCACACAAGAAAACTAGCTTGTGGTTTATATTTCTTATTAAACTCTTATAACCATCAACCAAAAACTCCAAAACCTAAAACACACAATGTAATGAGACATGAATTTTTGATCCATTACATTATATACCTATAAAAAGATTCCATTCCTAGATAATAAATGTTACATATATGAATTTATGATTTTAAAAAATTATTTTTAATGGGTTTTTATAAATAAATTAATAATGTTTAATATACCATAATCTTAAATGATTCCTTAATTAAGTTTTGTTTTTTTATAAATTAATATATTACATTTATTCTATTTAGTAATATCCCTATATTTATATTTTTATTATTTTTATAAAAGTATCTAATTTATGTTTATTAATATGTTGAATAAGAATAAAAATTGTATTTTATGAACTATATGTTACTTAAATTTAAAAATATAGGTAATTATTATATTATTTTTAAAGGATACTTAATACTTACTTTCCCATTAAATTGTATCCTTTTTATAAAGGTGTATTATGATAGTGGTACACAAATTTTTTTATAGTCTTTATGAACATATAACTACCAATTAAATAACTTTTTATTTTTATAGATATTATAATTAAGAGCATTAATTTATTGTAAATAAAATTTCAAATAATAATTGTTATTATTTGAGTTGTAATTTCTAATAATAAAACCCTTATTCTAAGATATTGGGATTATTTAGTACATTGGTTTAAAATGTAAATCACCTTGAAAGTATAAATTTCTACAAAAAATTAAATTTATAAAAAATAATAGTAGCAATATGACATTGTAATTAGTTTGTGTAAGGTTAATATGAGTAATTATGTAAATATTAGAGTGATAACAAAAGATTGTTAAAATAATTATTTTAAAATAATTATTCGATTAATTTTTCAGAAATAGTCAGTCAGAATTATGAAGACATACTTAAAATTGTTTCCACAAAAAATAATTAATGCATTTAATATTTTAGGATAATGATGGTAAAATAATTATACATTTTCATTTTAACTCATTGGATTATTAAAAAAATAATTAGCTTATATAAAAAAATACTTCAACTCCACTAAGATAATTAGGGGACCCATTAACACAATATGGGACCCATGGGGGTCAACCATGTGTAATGTTACACCTCATTTTATCATAGGTGTTGACAAAAGTATTACGTCACCCCGTTTGGAGAAAAACATTCATCCTGTATCAGGAAGTGAATAATTTATATTGGAGGAAACCCATAAGTTCATCAAGACATGTAACACTTTTAAATAACTGAATTCCTATTTTTGGGTTACAAGGAATAAAAAAATGGGTCTTTGTTTCAATGTTGGTTGGGTTTTTATAGTTACTGTTCATCTTTTATTATATCTCTTAAATCATAGTCGCTTGATCGGTTTGGCATTTTTGTTCGATCACTCCAATCATCATCCACCTCATGAAGCACCTCTAACAGTTACTATTCAACATTCCCTCTCCCACAAGGCATGCCAGGCCAACTGATCCGCCATTTCTATCTTAAACTAATACATTTTTATTCTTCCACTTATCCTTATAGTTTACGAAAACTATTCTAACAAACTGCACTATTTCTTCTCCAAAGTAACAAAACAAAACTATAGATATTCCGGACTACCCCTATAGATTCTCTACCTATGAATATACCTAATGTCCACTCTTACATCATGATAAATCATGAAAATTCATTTCCTAAATCAAAGAATTAACATTGGGAAATTGGGTTTTTCTGTTTTCGAATTAAATCAACTTGTTTTCGTTTCTTTTTTTAAAACCCTCGATTCATCAATTTAACTATACATGAAAATATTATTTTAAACACCATCATTAAATACCAAATTTCATAGAAATATTGTTTTAATGATATTAATAAATCCCCTAAGAATGACATCATCCCTCTATAGAACCCAAGCACACATACAAATATATATATATAATCTTCTAAAAAATAGAGAAACATACTTCACTCCTTGAAAACCCAGGAAGAAGTTGTCCCTCTTCATCCTCCAATCTTTCCCACTGGTTCGTGTTCCACCAAGTAGGCCCAAGCCCCTCAATTACATTTTTTTAATAATGTATGGGGAAATATATATATATATATATATTAATTTCAAATTTTAATATTGTACATATATATGTATTATTTTAAAAATATTTAAGTATATAATATTTTCTTGTATCAATTTATATTATTCAATCATATAGATAAATCTATATATAATTTATTCAATTACCATGTTCAATATTTTTTTAAGAAATATAATTTTCAAGATTATAATTATTTAAGGGGAATTTTGTTAACAATTTTAAATGTATGTAATATCAATTTTCTATTTTTGATATACCTATGAATTATTTTAAAATTATTTTTTTATTTATATGAAAATTATTTAATAATTTATATGTAAGGTTGTATAATTTCTATGTATATATTATCTTTAAGATAAAAGTTGTATTATTCAAAAACACACACAGACACACACACACACATTTATAAATGTATGATATATTAAATTTTAATGTTCATTAAATGTTATTATTTATAATTTAGAATTTATAAATATCTAATTCGATTTCATTTATTATATGCATGTATAATTTCCAATTAAGAAATTATACAACATGATATATTTCATTTAAACCACATTAATTTTTATGAAATGAATAAATTATTATTAAAATAACATAAGTATTTTTGTGATATATAAATGAATGGTTATAATGTTTTACATAAAAATTAAACTTTTTATAATTTTATGTATTTTATATAAAAGTTTTTTCTTATGATTTTTTTAAAAAAATAATATAATTATTATTTTGAATGAAAAAATTTAGAATTGATATGATTTTATGTGAAGGGTTCATATACACCCACCATTATTTTAGGTATAATAGCACAAAATTATGAATTATGTAAATGATTATCTAATATTTTTAATCAATGACTTGTTTTAAAATATTTATTTCAATATTTTATGTCATTTTATATAAAATTTACTTGTAGAATTTATGAAGGATGTTTTGATTCCATGCATGTTAAATAATATTCGATGCGTTCTTGAGAATTCTAAATTATTTAATATTAGTTTGTTGAAAACTCACCAATTTATTTTCAATATAATTTCATATATATATATATATATATGGTTGTAAAAGTAACAATTTAATGTTATGTTATTTAAAGAAAAACCTCAAGTGAAAAAATTATATATTTATGGGAAAAAAAAAATGTTTCTATAAATATTTTTCACTTGGACTTTGTAAAAATGAATGGAAAGTGGGAATTGAGGCCATCTCTAAGGAATTTGGGTAGTCATAGACATCATTCAATATATGAAGTGGCCCCATGGGTTTTCATTAAAAATGTTTCATATTATTTCTTAAATATTAAATGAATTGTTTTATTATGAAAAGTATTTTAAAATGAAAACTTATATTCAAAATGTATTATATTATTTTCAAAAGAGTAATTATTTTCAAATTTTTAATAGTAATTTAAAAATTGTATGTATTTTCAAAATTATTATAATGTTTTCATACATATAACTATTTTCAAAGGCATTTCCAAAATCATTTTTTCAAATGAGTTGAAAAATATTTTTCAAAAAAGAAAACTATTATATTTTGAAAACTATTTTGAAAATTATGTTTTTAAAATTATAAGGAATTTAAAAGGATTATTAATGTTTTTTCCAAAATCAATTTATTTTAAAAAATAATTTTCAAAATAATTATTAAAGGTAATTTCAAAATGTATAAGTAATTTAAAAAGAGTTTCACTGGATTTTTTAAAATCTCTTGCTTTGAAATTATGATCAATTTATTTTTTATAAAATGATTTAATGATAATTTATAAGTTTCATGGAGTTTTCCTTCAGTAAAAAAATAACACATAAAATTTTAATAACTTCCATTTTATATATTGTATTAATTTTGATATTTTTTTAGAGGATTACTTTTAATCAAATTATAAGATCAAAATAATCCTTAGATATATATGACTCTATATTTTTTAGTTACATTAGAAATAAAATGCAAAATTATTTTCAACCACATATGGAAGTGTAGGTCTTTAGATTCCATGTTGGTATCAAAGGAATGTGTTTGATAACATTGGAGAAGTGTTGTTATGCTGGAAAAAGGTTAGGTTTCAAATTATATTCTTCTAGGAAAACCTCTATTTTATAAAATTTCAATATGTGTAAAAATCAAGGAAATCTACCCTTTAACTTCAAAAAATTTATCTATCCTTTGTAAATATAAAATTCTAGTCATTATAGTATTCTAAATTCTGAATATGTTATTTCATAACATTCTTTATGTACCAGAAAATGATTTTAAGGATGAAATTCTGTTTAATAGGGGTAGAATGTAACTTCCAATTAATTTATGCCTGTAAGATGTATTATTTAAATGATTTTTATAATTAAAATAGAAAAGGTACAATTTAACATTAACATAAATGTATTTCTAAATTAAAAATGGGTTTTTATAAATTAATATATTAAGTTTATTCTATTATAAAATATATAAGTTTATTAATAATTTTATTCTCTAAATAAATTTATTTAAATTAAGTATATTCATATGTTAAATAATATCAGAATTTTTTTTCAAAAATTGGTATTGATTTTAATAAAAAATATATCTAATTTATATATTATTTAAATAGGATATATAATATTAATTTTCTATTTAAACTACATCAGTATATTTAAAAGTATATTAAGATAATTGTAAAATAATAATTATTTCATGATTTAATTATATTATAACAAATAACTAAATAAATTTTTATTTTAGAGTTATGATAATTATGATATCAAATTAATTGTTTAAATTGTTTTAGAAAAAACAAAATCTGATTATCTAAGTAATAATTTATAAAAATGAAACCTTTATTCTAAAATGTAATGATTTTTTGGTACATTAGTATAAATATAAAATCAGTTTTATAGTATGAATATGTACGTAAAATGAAATTTAATAAATATTGGTAATTAAAAAACAATTTTTTTAATTAGTTTGTTTTATGTTAATATGTATTTTAGTATATATTATAGTACAAATATATAATTTTTAATACTCAAATTGTAAAATGTTTATTTTATACACTTTCGAAGAATAAATCTATTTAATTTATTATAATGTACCTAAAATACACTCCACAAGAAGAATATTTAATGAATTTAAAAGTTGAGGATAAATATGTGATAACAATTAGACATTTTAATTGATAAGAATTTGAGTATTATATAGTCATTACGTTATATAAAATAATTAATCAAATAAGTCCAATATAACTAGGGGTCTACCCAACACAATTTGGGACCCATGGTGGTCGACCACATGTAATGGTTCACCCCGAGTTAGCTCCAGTAGCAGAAAAGAGAACAATTCACCTCACAAGGAGGCAATGGTTTAGAATATGTTTGGTTGTGGATAGTTTATATACCCAGAAACCTGTATTCTTATTTATCCTTGTATCACTTTTTCATAGATGAAGTCAGCTTTTAGGTTATAAGGATGTAGAAAACATGGTTTAGTTTCAATGTGTGATAGGTTTTTACGATATCTATTCACCATTTAATATATTTATTGAATCATAATAATTTGATAATATTGAGATAAATATTCAATCACCCCAATCATGTTCCTCCCCACAACACCCCTTTAACCCTCACTATTCACTGATCCTACTCCTACAAGCCACACCAGATAGGATGAGTTTCCATTTCTATCTTTTATCAAATCATTTTTATTATTCTCTACTTCTTTTTAGTGAAATAAAACCACAATACCGTAGTTCACAATTTATTTTGAAAATAAAAAATAAAAAATTGTAGATATTTGGATCAACCCCTATATATGTTTAGGGTATGAAAATCACTAATATATTCTATTTATCCCTGAAAAATATGGTAAAAAATTGTTTAAAAAAACATTAACAGTGTTGAATTAGTTTTTAAATTTCAAAAAAAAATCAATTCATTTTCATTTATAGTTTTGAAACACTCGATTCATCAGATTATATATGCACAATAATAGTGTTTTAAACACATTATTTGAAGACAACCATGCATGGAACTATTGTTTCATTGTTTGTAGGAAATCCCTTGAAAACCTCAGACCCCCTCAGATGAACCTTAACATTTATATGCATATATATAAGATTTGTTAAAATGGTAGAACCCTTATTCATTACTTGGAAACCCAATATTAATTATCCCATTTTCTCCATTTCTCTTTCCCACTGGTTCGAGTCCCACCAAGGATGGGGAATCCCATCTATTTTGTTTCGAAGAAAAGTATGGGTAAATATATTTATAAATATATATAGATATATTAATTTTAAATTTATTTAATATACATATAAATGTTTCATTTTCAAAATATTCATGTATATATTATGTTCAAGATAGAAGTTATATTATTCAGATATATATATATATATATATATATATATCTATATATGATATGTTCAATTTTTTATGTTCCATATATTTTTTTACTTATAATTTTAATGTATATAATTATGTAAGGTGAAATTTTAATTTTTAGATACTATTATATTTGTATATAATCAAAAGTTTAGGTTTTTAATATAAATATATATAATTATTATTTTCATACTATCTGATTATTTAATTCAAAATTATGTATATTTTTATGTAATAGTGTAGTATATCTATGTATATATTATCTCCAAGATACATGTTATATTTTTATAACATATATAAAAATTTATGATTTATTAAATTTTAATGTTCATATAATCTTAATAATTAAAATTTCAAATTTATAATTATGTAAGGCGATTTCATTTATTATGCGCATGTACAATTTTATTTTAATAAATTATATAACAGGTGGGAGTTCATTTAATTCTGTTTATATTTTAATTAACAAACAAAATATTCAAAAAAATTTATAAGAGTTTATATATATATATAAACATGAAAATATGGAATTTTTATCTTCAAAATGTTACTTTTTATAATTTCATGTGTTTTATATAATTTTTCTCTTATAATTATTGTATGAAAAAAAGTTATATATCTGCCATTTTTGGCATAGAAATTTAAATTTTATATTATTTATTATGAAGGGTTCATACACATACAAAATTATTTTATATATAAATGAATAATATTACGAATTTAATAAATGGGTATCTAATATTATTTTTATAGGATGAGTTTTGAAAGATAATTCTTAATATTTTATATCATTTCTAATTAATTTTTCTTCGTGAGTTTATAAAGGATGATTTAAATGTATGGATGTTAATTAAAATAACATGTATTTATGCAAACTATAAATTTTATAAGATTTTTTTGTGAAAAATTAAACATGTGATTTCCTATAAAATTATATATATATAATTATATATATATAATAGTATGAAAGTAATAGTGTAATGTAATGTTTTTAAATAAAAAAATATAGTAATAAATATATATACATTCGGAAAGATCAAAAAAATTACAATAATTTGAAACATGGAATTTGTAAACATGAAAGGGAGGTGGGGAGTGAACATATACATAAATAATTTAGGTAGGCCTTGAAAACCTACAATTGCTATGTTTCCCCATGGTTTTATTTTCCAAATACGTTATATTATTATTTGAATAATCTTGAGATTACTTTATTTAGAATATTATTTTCAAAATTGATATTATATTCACAATGTTTTATAATGTTTTCAAAAGATTATGTAATCTCAAAGAATTTATTTTATTTTCAAAATTGTAAATATTTTCAAAAACATTATAATATTTTTTAAATAAATAATTATTTTCAATGGCATTTTCAAAATCATGATTTCAAAATATTTAAAAAGAAGTTGTAAAAATATATTTTATGTTTTGATAAGTGTTTCAAAAATTATGTTTTCGAAATTTTTAGTATTTTTAAAATATATATAATGAATTTTCTAAAGCTATTGTTTTTCTAAATTATATTTAAAATTATTTTCAAAGTTATTTTCAATAGGTATAATTATTTTCAAAATTGGATTCAAATGGATTTTAATAAATACATTACTATATAATTATGGCCACCCTCTGGATTATAATATATTTTCATTATTCATTATAGGTTTCAATGATTTTAGCTTCAATAAGAATATATCATGAGAAAAATTCTCTTTCTACCCTTTTATTTATTGTTTTATCTTTGATAATTTGAATGTTTGGTCTTTTAATCCAAGTCATAGAACAGAAAAGATCCGCATATTTAAATGACCATATATTTTTTAGCTAATTTAATCTAAAAAAAATATAGATAATTATTTTGTATAGAAGATGGAAGTGTGAGTTCAGGGCTTCATAATCAAAACCAATAACAAAAGGAAAACCATATAAAACTCCAACCAATAACTCCCCATGAGATACCTCTTAAATGAGATGAAACCACCAAAAAATCATAAGATTCTGTAAATAATCAATAAAATTTAATCAAAACAGTTTCAAATATCTCATTTCCAATAAAATCTATACCTAAAATAACTTATTATATTGAGTGAGTTCTATAACTCTCATTTACATGTAATATTGTATATAACACCATGCCTCCATAGAACTCAAAGCAAGTGGATAACATGATCACACATAAATTTTTTTGAAGTGATCCTAAATCCCAACCAACCACTCTATGAATGTCTCTACATCTTCCAAATCCAACACTCCCCAATCAAGGAAATGGTAGTTATCATAAATATACTAATGAAGGTACAATACATGAAACACATCATGGACCTTATCCAAATGTGGAGGAAGTGCCAACCAATACACATCATGAAAAACTAGATATCATCATTATAATTATCATTTAAATTTTAATATTATGAAACAAGATCATACGCCGCAATGTATGAAAAAATAAAGAAAGAATACAAGGGTCTAAAAAAGAGAAGTCCATGAGAATGAACAACAACTAAGCCAACACCTTTTGGAGGAAACATGCCCAAAGATGATAAAAAATGAAACTGACTGATCACTACTGACCTTTCTATCTAGAAAACCCACAACTTTATTACCCTCACACTATGTATAAAGGATTTACATTATCTTTTTAATGATAATTTTTCACATTTGGATGGAGTAGAAGACCATCATTAGGGTACCACATTAGCCGACCAATGAGTTGAATATAATTTCAAAGTCACATTAAACTACCTCTTGGATGATTTAAGGCACACTACAAATTTCTAGACCAATAAGAAGTCGAATAGATTCTAGTTTAAGGGAGTATCCATTAAAAAAGATTGCGTTGGACACCCGGATGATAGGACCCTTGAAATTTCAAACAACTCCTCTTCAATGAATCATTACCACGCTAATAGATCTAGACATATTTAATTTAGGTCCACTCATGTGTGGGTTATAGTGAACCCGATTCCTTTGGGGACCTTCTAAGGATGGTAGGGTAGGGGTAATAGAGATAAATAATAACATAAGGGATAGATATTCCATTCATATTTTGAGAAGACTGGATAAACCAATAAATATTCTCTTGATATGGATTTTGAGAGTCATCCTTAGACATGGAAGATAATCAAATACAGATTTAGTCCATGATTTCTATTAACATACTATCCTATAGAAAAAATTATTAACCTTTTCTTACTCATGATGTTTTTGATTTCTTCTCATTTGAACCAGAGATCAATGAACAAAGAACCCAAGATGGCCCGGGTAGACAAAAGAGTAAACTCTCCAAACCTATTCCAGATTTCACATGACCTATCACTTATAAAAAAATGGATCAAGGACTCCTATTGATGTATGTCACATCAAGATCACCTTGACACCCTATCAATTCAATCATGTTTAATGTCTTCATTCATGAATAACTTGTTGTTCTCAATCCAGCAAAAAAAGAATTTATGTTAGATAGGGATGTATGTTCACCATAGCATGAAACCATATCAATTAATTACCTAGTAAAGCTTGATTAATCAATAAAAATACTTTATAGAAGAAAGAAACGATGAAAAGACATTGAAAATGAATACATCGAGGTCCAGGGAGAGCTTAAGAAGATCAAAATGATCATGTTTCTCCATGTCCAAAACTGCTTAGGTGAACGATGGAAAGCCATTCACATGTCAAAAAATTATGTGTTTCATGGGAAAGCCTGGGAAACTGGGCATAGGCCCTACCTAGTTTTTGTTACTAAAATATATCATTCAATGGAAATCAATCCTCTATGGATGAGTATGAAGAACCATGGTATGTGGTCTAGCCGATAGAAAAGTAGGGGATGAGATCCTGCATGGCCTCTCTATTATAAGAATTAAATTAAACACGATGAGCTTTAACCAAAGCATTGGTATACCAGTATCCTCCATTTACATCTTTTTATGTAAGGTGTGGATGTTAGCCAAAACAATCCTAACATTGATTCCTCTCCCTTATATTGGAGTCTTCATTCTCAACCAATACACCCATTTCTTCTGTCAATACACATGATCATTCATCATTAAGGTGTATGGGATGTTTTCAATTCTATCAAAAAAAAAAATATCGGAACCTTAAAAACAGATAATATATACATTAGAATCACAATTAGATCCTTTTTGACCAGTGTTATGTGCCCTCCCAAAGACAAGAACCTATTCTCCTATTTTTGATGTGCAATATTATCTTATCAACTAGCTTGTTGAAGTGATAAATGTTGATCCTTTTGGAAGTATAGGTGTTTCAAAGTAATCTATAAGTAAGACAAACCTTCTAATTCCAAAATAAATTCAATAGAGATTATTATCCTATATAAGTAGAGTGACAAAAGATAAACACTAAAATTATTATAAATAACTATTTGGATGGTTCCAAAACTACATTCCTGAAGGAAAAAATTTATAAAAAAATTGATCTTCAACTTCCATTTGAAAATAACCATTTCATCATCCTACAAGAAAAGAGACTCCCCAATAAAATATTTCAAGAATCGGTATGTGAGGACACTATTACCTTGAAGGTTTTTGTTAAAAGGGTATCTAAATGAGACTTTCATGTGAATGAATAAACTTGGGGACAATTGATCACTTTTCTGAAGACCCCTCACCAATTTATAAAACCTGTAATTCATACCCATGGAAGAGGTATTAATATAGGTGGAACTAAATCACCTATACAACATGTTAGAGGACCATGCGGAGAAACCCTTTCCCAAAAATACTTTTATAACATATTTTTATTTGAGTATATCCTAATATTTTCCATATATAGATTTAAAACCAAATTCTGGTAGACCAAATTTGAGTTGATGTCTATTATCATTTCTTACACCAAACCAACTTCTCGCTCAATTGATCCACCTTTTATGAATATATTATGTTTCCTTGAGATGAAGCTGGGAAGGAGCTTCAAAATTTATATGTTAAAAACCTAGTTAATCACATTGTAAGGAATGATTCACATACATATAGGGTGGTACTGGTGATGTGAAGAAGAATCCCTTACCTTTGTAATAAATACAAATGTGGTAGAACTGGCCACATGGGTTAGAAGGAATCCCCTAAAAAAATATTGTTCCGAATCGAAAATATCACTACTAACTTAATACCATTAAGGCATGTAGAATGATCCTGTGAATCTGTCAGGTCTAGATGAGGTATCCAAGTTATGGATGAATATTACCTCAAATATCTATTATTCCTAAGGCACCAACTCAAAGGATAAATTTTCACAGGTATAAAACGTTCATGATATGGAATAGAAAATATCCTCATTTCCCCTTGTATAGACCCCTTGCATGCGAGGTTATATCCAGATAATATATATTTGAAATGGGTGTTATCAATAGCTCCCACATTACCACGATCACCCGCATAGGTTCTATCTTCTAATATGATATTTTTCCAGATAAATCAGATCCTCTCATTGACACGAAATGAAAAATCCAATTATTCTTATCACACTCCTCCGTATATTTGATCATGTATTTATCACAATTTATTCTCTCCTAATCCAATAATAGTTCCCCATGGTGTTTTTATTCCCTGATAGATTAGTGAAATTTTTATCATTCCCATTGGTATCTATTATAAGTTCCAAATTCATTATATTATCTTTGGTTTCTTCCATGTTTTTGAAACACAAGGATTTTTGTATTCCCATGTTAAAAGGTCCCCATTATGCCACTGATATTTTTTTTTGAAGGTGGGTCCACTTGAATCCCTACACTAGTTTGTTCATTGAAATTTTCTCCATTTGGTGATACACTGGATTAGGATTAATAGATGGTAAAATGGGAAGAATCCACCATTATCATTTATAGTAGATAGTTCCACTACAATTTATTAGTTATTTGATGGGAATTTTATGAGGAAAGAGACCTTGTAACAGGGAAGAATGAAATGACATTCATATTCTAAAAAAGGTCCAAGTGACACTAGGTACGATTATTCCACTTTTATTATTAAACCACAAGAAGTGGTCTACCAAAAACCCAAGGTCTAAGAACCAATTGTATTCCATAAATGATATAAAATCTAGACATTTACATCATGAGTAATTACGTCAACATTTTTTCTCACAGCCATACGAGATAACATTGATGCCCCCCCCCAAAAAACAAAGGGAGAATACCTAGATTGAAGCTCCTGAGGACCATCCAAAGAGCCTGTATTTCATGAGATTCAAATTTTAAATATAATAAATTGAATTAAATGATGTTCATGATGATGGGAGACTATAATGAACACATATTATGTAACCTAGATCTCTTGAGGTATTATTTTTTGATCCTAATAATACATTGATTGTAGTTCGCTAACATAAACCACTGATGGATGATCTAAATATTTTTATTTGTACACTACACCATATTTTTTCTAAGGACTACAGACTCCCCAACCTTATTCTAGAATCATTTATATCTACATGACCTCCCATAAAATCCGTAAAATCATTTTTTTAAAATGGATATTTGAAAGAAGCGATTATAAGAAAAATAAATCAAGGGAAAGTCCACCTCCCAAATCATTCAAAATATAATAAATAATAATGTATCATATCCTCTAATGTCTAAATATTCTGCTCCATCTTCCCATATATCTAAAGATTTATGATGTATTGAGATCCAACTGAGAACCAAAATCACTCTAAAGACCTCACCAAACTCATGAGGTAAAATTAGATTCTCGATCTGATATGATGGTCCTTGGTACAACCTCAAGTTCCACCACATAATCCACAAAACATCATGGTAATAAATCCCCAACACTTGAATTCCAGATTACTATGAAACTGTGTAACTTAATCAACTAATCCACAGTCAACCCTCGGTCTCATGGTAATCCATTGATGAAATCCATTAGTTTTTATTCTAATTTCCACTTAAGGAAATAAATGTTATGTTGAATGAAACAATGAACATGATGTTCTACCATATCAAACTAGATGACTAGGAATAATGTATTGAACACTTATAATAACCATTTAATTCATGGACACTGATGATAAATTTGAAAATCTTCGTAAATCATTGATGCACTTGGATGCATTGTCAGGGTTAACCTATAGAACTCATATTGATACTCATCATGTATTTACAATGGAACATTAAACCTCATATGGCATTTATTTAAATGATGGACATCCTCTGACTACCCCTATAAAGCATCATTGTAGATTAAATAGTCCTAAATCACCTCTACCTTTGAGTCTCTCCAATGAGATTCCTCCACCCCCAACATCAAATAGGACTACACTATAATATGGAATGTGATACATTTATCACTAACCTCCTCTATATTGAGATGCACCATTTTGGGGTCCTCCTTTTCACTTCATGTACCTCTAAACCCCTAAAAACATCTCCCCATGGATTTTTAAATAGAGCATTATCATCTACATTCCCCCCATACAAGGTACAAGAGACATCAAATTCGTAGTACCGGAATAATTTCATCTAATGCCAATATTATAAATTCCAATCCCATTTCGAGAAGATATAACTAAAATTATTATGATATGTGATGTTCAAAGAATTCTCTTGGATGAGGTGATGTTTCCACAACTTTAGAGTGAAAACTACCACCGCTAACTCAAGATCATGTGCGACATGTATTAAATCATGGAGATATTACTTTCTAGAAACATATGATATCGCAACTCTATGAAACATACAAACACAAAAATAAATAAATTAGAATTGGTTACATAAAAAATAAAACATTACTATGTCATCTAAAATCTAGAGATTTAAATAACTAATAAATCTATACTTTAGGTGTTGAAATGGTTCGTAAAATGAATAAGTCTATAGGAATGCCTGATCATTCAAGATAAATGATGGAAATGAGTATGAAACCCGAGATAATTCAAAAAAAAACCATAAATAATATCCCAAACGACCAGAAAACAGAAATTCCACATTTTTATTTTGGGCATACCTTGAAAAAACATCCTCAATCATTGAGGGATCAACCATCAATCCTTATTGAGATCAACCTGCCAAATAAAATGCACCCCCTACATCGAACACATAAAAACATTCCATAAATACAATGGTTTTGAATGAAAATTAAAATAGCCTTAATGTGGGTTTTTTCTAAAACTACCACGAACTAATATATAAAATCATAAAATATAGAGTTCTTGTGCCCCATAAAAATAAATGTCTAATTCATTAAAATGATTTAAAAAATTTGATCATGATGTGATAATAGTGAAATTTGAAGGTATTATTTAGTATATTATCCTCCCTAAACCTCATCTTTTGATATCTATACTATTAATAAATATTTTAAAACTAGAAAAATTTATTAAACTAGTTAAATTTAGAATGTATAATTTGATTGGGGTGACCATTTCTAATTGTATCCAGATTAATACCCTGATAATATATACACAAACACAGAACAATATCTACCTTATTTAAAAATAACATTTAAGAACCCCATAATTATATACTAGGTAAGATGAAAGTCTTTAATGAGAAATAATGTATCTGAATTCACAAGTCATGAATTTGAGAGTGTTTCATCAATGTAGTTGAAATAAAAATTAAGGAGATTATAAGATGAAACCCTACATTGAACATGTTATCATTTTGAGGAGGTAAGATCATGAAATCATTATAAAAGAAATCTAAAAAATCTTCCACAACTCTATAGAATTTTATGTCCCATAACCACACTAAATCCAATGATAAGGCTAATATCTATGAAAATAGTGTCTCTATTCATATATGAATGAAATGTTGATCCTTATATGAAATTAATACCTCATTTTGGCTATCATTGTCAGAAAACACAACTCTCATTTAGAAACATTCAACAACTGTGTTAAAATAGCTCAACAATTCAACACTAAGAATGGCATTATATCACTATATCTGATGTAGAATGGAATCACAAATTTACTGATGATTTAAAATCACTTTCTCACGAACCTATCATACACTAACAAGACTCATATGACCTCTAACTATTATAGTTAATACTATTGTAATTGGGATTCCCTCTACCTTGACTCCAAAGGAATAAACAAAATATAGTGTAATCATGTATTGAAATTAAATAAAATAAACTAAATCGTAATCCAATGTTGAATATAAATGGATTTTACATTATATGATCTCTCACCCATACATCACAACACCTCTGTTTCATAAAAATTTCCATATTGGACTCATCACCATTACTTCTAATGACCACCCCAAAATCCAAAATTATCCCTATTCCCCTAAGGGTGGGTGATATCAAATGGGTTCCATCTACTAGCTTCATCACCTTTCAATAGAGTGAAGGCCTCCTTCCCCAACTATTTGTAACGCATATGAGGTAACTAAAGCTTGTGCGATTGATAATGAAGTTGAAATTATAATCGACACATGGTCCCATGAATAATTTTGCATTGAAATTAGTGATAAACACAGTCTTAATAGGTAAATTATATTGGTTCAATCATCTTAGAGGTGGTATTTGAATAGAAAACCGTAAATTAATGTGGGGAAGAAAACTATTTAGTCTAACAATATTCTAGCTAGAACCTAAAATTCCTTGACACCTATGATCTACCACCGATGACTATGATCCTTAGGGATATCTAATTACCCATATCAAGATGATCCCATCTATGTATATATCCTCTTTATCACCTTTTCAATATATTGTACCTCATAATACATAGTTAAAATCAATAGGGTGTTTTCATAATGAATAATGAGACCTAGCAACTACTATAAACAATAAAATCTTGACTCCTCATAAGTAACAATTTAGTGGTATAGAGATGGAGGCCTATAAATCCAATATTGATCTCCCACACACCCAGAATCCCTTATTATTTGGAGAGAAAATCATACCTATTCAAGGTCATCATCATCATCAAATATAAGCACTCTTGTAAAAATTCACACTCAAAACTATTTCAATAAATATCCAAATTCCACCAGTTATCAAGACACAAGATCAACCACTAGCATGATCCTCACCCGTCTAATTAATATCTAGATGACCATGACAATACACCTTGTCACAAATCATGTTGAATGGAGTCTCAATATACAATAACTTTCACTTTTTCTCCTACTATGAGATTGTACCATTGTTCTTTTTCATTCCTTGATATGTAACAACTTTTGTATTGTTGGATTAGTCCTTAGTGTGTGTGTGTGTATAAATATGAACTATTCATTGTTTTCAGCGTTGTGATTGGGTGTCACCTGACCCCCAAAAAAAATATTGAAAATATTAATATATATTAATATATGTACATGCATATTTTTATAATATATATTTTTTATATTGATTGGGGTATTTAATGGGAAACATGATAGAACAATTATTTCCATAATATGGGGATTACCCTATGTGGAATAAGATTCCCACTTGAGTACAATTATTGGAAGGTATGTTAAATATATTAAATGATTAATGTATTTAATTTATTTAATAAAATAAAACCTCAATTTAATTTATAAATACAATGTTATGAATAATGTACAAGTTTATCGATGTAACCCTAAGAGATTTTAGAGGTGAAGGAGGGATTCGTTGGTTATGGTGGATCAATATTGAGGATAGATGATCAAAAATCAATAAAAATCATGAGAATAATCAAGAATGTAGTTGGATCATCATCTTTATCAGTAGTGGACATATTATTCAACAATGACTAATCAAATCCAATGCTAAGGAAAATTATTTCATGGAATTCCACACTATTTTATTCAATTTATAAGAATGGATTTTAAATTATATTATTTATTTTGATTTTACATTATTTTCAATTTCCCCATTCCAGTTGGTACTCATGAAAACAGTTTTATTAACCTCTTTTGATGTGTGATTCAACCCTTTTGTTCAAACAATTCACGTTTAGAGGTCTATATCACCTCATCCATAGATGATATTATTTCATTATTGTGTTTTTCCTATACTATTAATGACATTATTATATATTGGAAAATGCCGTCATTATTCTTCATTACCTGGTTAGAGTGGAGGAAGATCAAATCCTCATAATCATGGTTGATGCATGGAAAGTTTTTTTATCACCAATTTTTGATTGGATCGTCATGTGATGTGGGATGTGAGTGATGCATACATGGATTAGATACCAAATCAAGGGTTTTCATCCATGTGTTAGGTGATATGATGACATAGTGTAATGAGAATGATCCATAAATGTTGAAGTTGGCCATAATTTGTCCATCGACGATGGATTGAGTGTGAACATCCATAGATATGAGTTTATTAGTTATATTCATGGTATAATATCCGGTGGTTTTAGTGATGATGGGACACATGAAGAGTACACGAGTTTCTATAAAACCTTGTCCTTCATGATGTGTAATTCAAAGAACACATCCCATAAAGTCTACTATATGTAATGAATATGGATTTAGAGAAATTAAATATCACATTTTATATATACCCTATACATTCCATGTGACCTAGTGGTATTTTCCCAGCATGTTTCCCTATTTTACATGTATAGGATCGTTTATAGGTACATCAGTATGACCAAGGTATATTGGGACAACCTCTCACAAAGGGACATGCACAACCAGATTAATCAGTCATGGGTAGGTTCAAGAACATGACTAGCGTACATGATGATGACTAGATTATATAGGCTTGAAAAATAGTACAACTATAGGGGATGGATTATAAAGGAAAACCCATAATATTCGATCAAATCCATGTGTACCCTATTCATGACATTTACTTTCATATGCAATATCCACCTTATGTAACTTATTATTCAGGACTCATATTTGTTTTCGCAAGAAGCATATGCTGGGTGATTTTTTTAAAATTATATGGTAGAAATTTTCATGGGATCCTAGATATATCATGATATGTTACGAGAAAGATTCTTCCATCAGCGATTCTTGGACAATGGTAGTGATTAGGTCAAATCCCTAGTGAGATACTGGGGTCGATACGCCAATGACACACCAGGGCACAGGTTCCCAATAATCATGAAATATGTAGCTATTGATCTTCTTATACTATAATAGGGAATATTTCTATTATATATAGATTGTTACTATCTTTTATTTGAGATCTAGTAGTGAGAATGATCTCTGTTGTAGTTAGTTCTCCCTCAGCTATGGTCCTCATAGATGAGGAGTGGGCTCTCCATTCAGATTCCAGGGATGTAGTGTTGGATGCTGGGAATCACAGATGGACCATTGGAGTTATAGGAAAACTCTCCATCCATATTTATTTAGTAGTGATATAGAACACCATTCTATCTTAATTTAGGATTCATTATGATCATATCATAGATTGGGTTTCATTTGATGATTGTTTATTATTTGAGATCATTATTTCTATTTAATTTTCTCTATTTTCGGTTTTTATGAAATTTTAATAGATATGAATATAGTCAACCATATATAAGCCATCCTGCATGGGATGATTCTTAGAAAAACTACAGGAAGATTGAAAATGACACTGGTGGATCTTGTTTCAGTGGAGTTTAGCAGTTCTTGGAGCAGACTACGTTTAGTGGTGGATAGGGAGATTTTTAACATAGCTCTCTTTTCTGATACTCTCTTTACATTTTTTTTCATGTTGAGACCACATTTGTGGTTGGGGATGGATTTTTTTCCCTTTATACATTAATACTATGATGTTTTTCCTTGACATATTTCATAGTGGTTCTTCAATGTATGGTTTACACTTTGACGTTTCTCACTTTTATTATATTTATGGACTATTTCATGGAGATGGTTATATGAATGCATAAATGTACATAGGATAACACCAATAAATTTAGTGATATTACTTATCAATGCTAGTTTCCAGCCCCTAGCCAATTAGAGGTGGGATTGGAGTGTCACCGTCAACTTACCATTGGCCATACTATCCCATGTGGGTTAGGTCGTGAGAGAGTGGTATCAAATGTGGTCTTCCCTAAGGATTGTGTTTAAGATTTTATTTTTCTTTGAGTATTTGAATGGTAAAATAGTAAAATGACATTGGAGTATCTTGAGATCATCTTTTAGGATAGGGATAAAAGTGTTTGTGTGAAAACTATAATATTCATTCACCAAGACTCTGACTGACCAGTTTTCAACTTTGCATACTGAGATAACCTATGTAGGGAACCTATGGTACATGAATCATACTAGATTGAGTCTTTTGACATTCATTTTATTATTGAGGCACCACTTGATATAGGATAATATAACTACGATACATCTTGTTTTTTATTAAGATACCCATACAATTAAAACTAGCTAGAATAAAAATATAGGATCATGAATATGGTCAATTGAGTGATGATGAATCAGTTTAGGGACTTACACCTGAGGTGTTTCCCCTTGTGGTCTATGTATACGATCAACTACTTGTAGTAAATTCGATAGCTCTAGTAGGAAAAGGTGATGATGCCCTAAGGCTTATCATGATACACAATATCCAATAATGATTACCATAGAGATATCATGATGAGCCATACCATCCAAAAATAAAGGATTGGATCAAGGAGGTGATCCTAGTTTTTAGCATTGTCCAAACCCCATTTGATCAGATTCTTAAATTATGGAATGTCCTCTTCCTTGAGTAGTGGGGCACTAGTGGAGTCTGATTACACAGACACCTGTTTTGATGATGCTCTTATGGTTATAATATCAATATATATTTTGTGAGGAGTATTACCCTTATAGATTACACATTATGAATATTCAAGTGCCTTTTTTTAAAATAGGTTGATATGTTAGTTTTTGAGTATGTTGTGAGGTTCAACAAGCTCACATGTTAATATCTTGATATGGTATGAGATTGATACTTCTATCCATGGATTTTTGAATAGAGAATGTATAGAGAAATTCATTCTAGCATGCAGTCATTATGCATTTCCAATTTTAATGGAGTGGGGTAGTATGATCTTTCTATAGAGATATTCCTTATAGAGGGATATATGGAGGATTTAGCTAGAAGTAGAAATCATTGGTGTGTGTTCTTTTCAGAATCTAGTTGGCATAAGTCATCAGGGTCATGGGGTAGAGAAATCATGCCTGATCTCAGACATGTGGATCTACGGTAGATGGTCTGCACATTGAGTCCAATCATCCATGAAATAGATGATGCTATTATTTTTATGGGTGAGGTCACATGGATCATTATTTATTGATATTACATGATGAGGTAGATATATATTCAATAGATAGTCCTATATTATAGATTCATGATCAGTGATCTCCTATACATGGTTAGGGTAACACCTAGTGAGGCGATGATAAAAGAGGAGAAGTTGAAGCTCCAAATGGGGGATCCACCTGTGGTCTATGATACTATTATATAATCC
Organism: Viscum album; assembly: GCA_963277665.1. Classification (NCBI taxonomy): domain Eukaryota; kingdom Viridiplantae; phylum Streptophyta; class Magnoliopsida; order Santalales; family Viscaceae; genus Viscum; species Viscum album. The sequence continues at coordinate 1,548,610,093 of OY728140.1, forward strand.
CATTACCACCTCTAGATATCCCTTTCTATTCTTATATGGATAATGTTCGAGGGTTTATATAGTTGCATTATATGGATGGATATTATCAGCATACAGATGAGTTTATTTGATGAGTGGTCTTTTTCATTTATACTCTATTGTCAGTTCTTGTGGACATAGGTGTAAATTATTCCTTCATCTCCACATCCCTTGTGCAACAACGAAATCATACAATTAATAGTTAATCCTGAAATATTTTTGTAGAGGTTTTTATTGGGATTCATTATTATATATGTCACATCATCCAGTGATGTGAAATAGAGTTTGGTAAATTGACATTCCTGTTGGACCTCTTGGTCATTGAGATGAAACCTTATGACATTATCTTGGGTATGGAATAGTTTTCGATGGTTTATGAAGAGATGAAATTCCATAATAGGAGAGTTTGATTCCTTTATAATGATGGGATGATATTATCCTTTGTTGGTGAGAGAGATCATATGGATGAGTGAGTGGGTCACAAGGGTAGGAAGCTACACCATATCTCCCATCAGTTGGAAATTTTATATCTTAGTGTAGTGAGTTCTTCAGGAATCCAGATTATAGTAGTTTTGAAGGATTATATAGAAATATTCGAAAAATATGTTTCAGGGTTACTATTAAAATGAGAGATTTAATAATGCATTGAATTTCACATCAGGTCTACACTGATATCTATTGTGGAATATTATATTTTCTTTACCATGATCTGGGATCATTGGGTGCAGATAGAATTCCATTAAGAGAAACATTTTATCATACCCAGTGTGTCCCCCTGAGTGGATCTAGTTTTGTTTTAAAATATTGTGGAAAATATTTTAAGTATTTTTATTTAATATCATCACATAAATTGGGTATCAATAATGCATAAATACCCCTTTATAATTATTTATGTCTTTTTAGACCAATTTAAAGGATAAGTATGAATTTAAAAGATTGATCTCTAGTCTGGCTATCATTAGTTAATTGTTTTGCAAGGATGATATTGTGAATATGGAATTAAAATGACACAGTAGACAATATGTGTTCCAATTTATTCTTTTTGATGTGACAAATTTCACAATTATTTTAATGGTTGTTATGAATTAGATATTTGAGCCATACTTGGACCGATTTATAGTCATCCCTATCTATTAAATTCTCATATACTCGGTAACAGAGGAAGATCATGAAAAGTATTAATGTATGGTCCTAGAATTGATCATAATAAACCATTATTATAGAGAGATCATGAGGTGACATATTTTGATCTATGAGATCCACTTTATAATAAATTTAATCTTATCTCATTGTTTAATTATATGTAAAATGAATATTGATGTGGTTCATTCTTCAGAATCACCAATAAGAATGTTGAATGTGTTGATTTTTCTTTATTTAGATACATACAATAATAGTCTCACTAAAATAATTTGTAGTATAATAGATTATTTTACTGATTAAATGAAATATAGAATCCATTTATCTATAATAAAATATGATAGGTATTCATTGAGGAGATGAGGAAGATGTTGACTACTGATCCTGTATTGAGACTACTGTAGGTCGGTGCTATGTATGTGGTGTAATGTGATTCATTTTAATATGGTATTGGTTGTGTACAAATTTTAAGGTATGAAATGATCACATATTGGTCAAGTAAATTTTGTCTTAACAATAATAATTAAGAGACCAATGACTTAATTTTGGCAGTGGTAGTCTATTCTTAAAATATGTGGATGAATTCTTTTCTAGGTGAGAAATTTTTTATTTAAACATATCAATAAAAACTCGGGTACATATCCACATAGAAATACCTCAACCAAATACAGAGTATTTAATAGGTGTTCTTACAGAAAGATGACTTTTACATATTCTATACTCTAGGGAAGGGTAAAATGTTGGAATAATTCCTCTGTAATCAATCCAATTCATACTTGGTAGAGGAAGCGTTTGATTTGTTTTTTTTGTTGCAGCTAATCATGGTGGATGAGAGTGGTGACTCTTATTATCATTTGATCGTAGTGAATAATATTCTTCTTCATCGTGTGAGAGTTACTCAGTTATAAGAATTCAACTATGATGTTTTTCAAGACTAGATATCCTTATGAGGTTCTCCAGATAAATTTTATAAAGGAGGGGAGCTTGTCATACATTTCGAGGTAAAAATGATTCTTTCGACCATTTTTTGAGAGTAAGAGATGATGGTGTTTCATAATTCCCCTTTGGATATACGTTATTTTGTGGTGAATATGTTCAAGGGAAATTAGTGCCAACTTTTGTTGGTAGGAATGAGGAAAATAACTATCCGGTTTGTTTCATAGTGTCTCACATGAAACTGGTAATGGCAAAGAATTGGGATCAAGTTGTACTGAATCTATAAATTAATATCCTATAATATAAGTGGAATGGAATATTGACATATGTTTTTCTGTTTAATACTTGGAATATGAGTGGCCCTTATTATATCTTAGCGATTATTGAAGAACATACTATGTTTTCACACTTTTATAGCATTAGGGAAAAGAGTATGGTTGGGTGTTTTTAGATGTTTTATGTGCATGACATCATAAAAATTCATGGGGTACACATGTATATAATATCTAACTATTATAATCTATTAATTTCCAGGTTGTGGAGGATTATATAAGAGTATTTTAGGACCTAGTTACAAATGAGCATAATTAGTCACCCCCACATGGATAGAAAAACTAAGAAGACTATCAAAGTGTTATAGGATATGATGAGATACTATGTGATAGACTTCATCCAGAGCTGGGAGGATCTATTTATAGTAATGGAATTTACTTATAATAATATACATCACACCAATATTTTCATGGAAATATTAAAGTCCCTAAATAGGGGACACATTATGTCACCTATACGATGGATTGATATTGATAAGAAAAAACATATTAGTTAAGTGATGGTAAAAAATAAACAAATTATATTTATGTGTTTCGCGAGCAGTTGAGGATAAACTCCAGTTGATTGAAATATTATAATGAGAAACTTCACATGCCTTTGTAGATCGAGCTGGTAGACCATGTTTTCCTAAGAGACTCACTTTGGCCATGATTATAGTTATTTTTATTGAAAATAAAACTATAGAAAAAGTTCTTTGAGCCATTTGTGATACTATAAAGGGTTGGAGAGGTTACATACCACTTAACATTACAACCTGAGATGGACAGAGTGCATAATGTATTCCATGTGTCAAAGAAGGGGATTTATGTACAAAAACGGATGCACACCATTAACCAGGGGGGTGTGGAAATTGAGGATAGAGTCCCCTTCTTGTTGTTCTATATTGAGATTTAGGATCGATAGGATTGGATACTATATGGATGAAACAATCATTTAGTTTGTGTGCTATGGTGAAATGGGAGAATGAAATAGAGCACATTGGGACATGAGATCTAGATACATACTTACGTCCCCAACTATCATGTGTAGATATTGATTTTAAGAGGTGAAAATATTTGAAGGATGTTATATATAATGTCATGAGATTTATTGGTTTAGTCATTTAAAAATTAATATATATATATATATGTGTGCGTGTGTGTTTCTTTAATGTTAGCACTCTGTTTGGGTGTCAAAAAACCCTACAATTAATATATGAAAAAAATTAATATATATTAAATAATGTATGTGAATACATTTAGAATAAATGGTGTTCCCAATTTTTGGGAAACTAGATCAAAAATACAAGACTACAGTTTTATTAAATATGTGCTTTACCCTAGGTATGATATAAAGCTGGTCAGTGTTGAACTCCTAGTTGAAGACAACCATTGGTTGGTGTGTTAAATTAATTAAATGATTAATTTATTTATTAAACTAAAAACTAATTATTTTCTACAAATACATCACTATTATGAATCTCTAGGATTAGCTTTACAACTATAAGAGAATAGAGATGAGGGGAAAAGCTTCATTGGTGTTGGAAGATCATGATTGATGGTTGACGATGAACAATCAAGTAGAACCATGAGATGACTGAAGAACATAATGTGATCATCATCTTCATTTATTGGGGACACATTATTCACAAATGGATGATACATTCTCACGGTAGTGCATTTTATTTCATGGATTTCAACTATATTTTATTGAATTGATGAGTATGGATTATTTTTCTACTTATTTAATGATTTTTTTGTTCTTAAAATGAGCCCCATTCTATTTGGTATTATTAAACCCAACATGTTTATCCCAATTTCTCATGTTATTAAATGAATTTTGATACCATATTTATTATACTTTGGTTGAGACCACATCATCCAAGGATAATTTCACTTAATTCAAACTCTTCCCCCCACTATTCTTCACATTCTTCATCATTGTACCATGATGTTGCATTTTGACATTTCCAAGGTATATTTCAGTGATTTCAAATACATGGATTCATAGTACATGCTTGAACATGTTCGATATCCAAATTTTCGGATTGTATCAAGATGAGAAGGGGATGAAAGTGTTGGTTACAAGGTTCATAGACATGGTCATAGATTTTTTCTCAGAGGTGAATCCATGTGGTTGTGCGGTGCGATGCACATAATGCGTATGAGGTTCGGGTGTCTAGGATACCACCAATGGTGATATATCAACCATTTTATCCCTATTTCAATGTTCCCCAGAATGATTCATGGTAGAATCCATGAGGTTCGCAACATAGGTGGCATGTGTGATGACTGAGGTAGTTTACGTAAAAACCCAAAATACACGATGTGTACTTTAGAGAACACAGGTCATGTAGTCCCCTAGATACAGTGGCAATAGTTTCACAAAAATTAAATATGACCCATGGTGTATAAACTATTCATGTTGTGTGACCCGAAGATATTGTCTTGATATGTACCCATGATGTACATGGTCATGAGAACCACTAGGTAAACAAAAATATACCTGGTAGATGTGAAGATAAACATCTAGAGTCCCAAGACATGACCATGTACACATGAAAAATTGGAGTACACCTGAATGACTAGAGTATATGAGCCTAGGTGATAGTACTTGAGAATGATCTAGATTACATGGGAAGTCCCAGGTTAGACAAAACATTCCATGTTTACCCTATAATCATTGAGTACATTCTTATATAAATTACACCTTGTGTATCTTCTTCATTTGTTACACAAATTTAGTCCCATGAGAAGATAATCCAATGTGTTCATCTATATAGAAAATGATTATGTTCTTAATTTTGGAATCAGAGACACAACATATAGTTTTATGAGTGAGGCAACTCCTTATGTGAAGTTTGGCTGATGAAAGTTATTTTTTTATCCCTAGAGAGATGTCGGGGTTGGTACTGCCCTATTGCACTACGGTATGGGTCCCCATACTCTACACATATGTAGAGATGGTACATATAAGGACTAGAATATAGAATGTGTCCAATTTTAATGCAGTGGTACTCCCCCATCTGCAGGCTTTAGAAGTTAGAAGGCCCTCAAATAGAGTTAGTGATCCCTTGGAAGTGAGTCATAGTGGCGTGGAGTGGGAAATCCACTCAAATTTTGGAGATGTTGTGCATGATGATAGAAATAAAAGATATAACATTGGGACTATTTGAAAGATCATCAATATTAGATGGGATGTAAATATAAATGTCACCTTTTAGCATTTTTTTGGAATTATTATGAAAATATTAGATGTTGAGTTTCTTTTGTCCCGTACATTTGGGATGATCTAATTATTGTTATTTATATTCCTACATTTTTTTTGTAGAGAATATTATAAGGTTTGTATATAATCACATCTAGATGACCCTTTATAAAATGTGTTGTGTATTATGATGGGGACCAGAAGACCAATGGGGATATTGGTGGAGTTAATTTCAGTAGAGATTAACAGGTCTTGGATCCAACCATGTTCTGTGGTTGGTCATAGAGATTGTGGTCCATGATCTCTTTAGTCTTACACTAGTTCCATTTTTTTTCAATCTTAGAACTAATTTCTAGTCGGGTGTGTATTTTTATCCTTTATATTTTCTTCACAACATTACATTACATAGATGTATTTCCAAGTGGTTGTTTTAGGCATGGATTGCAATTTAGACATTCATGTGTTTTATTATATCTCATCACTATTTTATGGATCTTATTTCATGGGTGTGTATTAGTACTTAGGATAAGGCCTCCCATTTATGTTATATTCCTTTTTGGAGGTAGTTACCAATCTATAGCCTATTAGAGGAAGGCTTAGGGTTTTAAAGTCACATTACCACTGACCTAGTAGGCCCCAGTATGTCAGGACATGACATGATGCTTAAACATAGCCAATATCTTCCTCCAAAAATCATTCTCTTCAACTAGGTCAATGCTATTATGGTAAAATTGGTCAAATTTTTGAACCACACTAATGTAAACCATGAATGGATGACATATAATAAACATATCTACAAATACTAAAGTAAACTCTAAAGTCTAATATCATGAAATTCATTTAAAATACACTTAATTAAATTTATTCAAAATTTTCAAAGAAATTAATGAAAATTAAACAATATTAGAAAACAATAATGATGTGTGTACCTCTCCTAGGACACTACCGTATGAGCGTCATCGCTTTTCTTAGAAAATTCAATGATTATAAGGTCCCTAAATTGGATTATATCCCCCCTCCAAATATGTCATGTCCTAACCAATATTCAATGATTCATCATCGACTATGTTCAACTGATGATATTATCCTAACAACCCATGCAATTATTACAGGCTCCTAAATCCAAAATCCACTGTAACTCTCTTCCAAAGGAAATATACCACTTATTTCATGGCTTTAACAAACTAGGAACCCCTCTTTATCATGCATCGTGTATAAGAGTGACCCTAGATGAATATTGGAGGTAACCACTGAGGTAACTCTCACCAAATATTTAGGCCTATGGGTGATCCACAATGGGGAGGAATAATGATATTAAAGTAATATATATACCACATGAATTATAATAAACATCACAATATATTTCTAGAAAAAATCTTCTTGGCATATTCCATTTCCCATGAATTTATTATGATATAGATATATGTAGTATTAAATTCTATAAAATGTATAATCCACTCAAGAAGTAACAGCATATAAAAATTAATATAATAAAAATAAAGAAAAAATATTTACATTAATTAACTAATTTTTTTTGTTCTAATTAACATGTTTTACAAAAATCTATTCTTTCACTATGTATCACACTACTTTATTCCCACATCTACTAAAGCACTGATATGTATGAGTGAGAGACAGGGTTACCTCCATTGATAGATAATCACTCAAGAACACCAAAATTATTTCACTAGTTTAAGAAAATATAAACCATTTTATTACTAGGAAATCAATAATAGTGATAAGACCACAAAAAATAAATCACTCTCTTTCTATTTTTGAACTCCTGAGTTATTCTTCCCATTATAAAACTAGCATTTTAGTCCTCAAACACTAGGATCATAACCACGGTAGAAAAAATACCCAAAATACAGATTATGAGCCATATGACTGAAAGAAATAAAATTACCAAAAAAACAAAATTTTAACCATGTGAAGTTAACACCTACTACCTAATGTTGAATCATTTCTCATAATATAATGGAAATCCTTAGTCTATTAGTCCACATAAGAGAATATAAGACATCACTTATTAAAAAATTTACTTTTATGATCCACAATAAACTAGTAAAATATATTTAAATTTGACTTATTGGATGGATACTACTAAACCATGATTTAAGACATATGTTTTTTTCATTATAGTCTGATGAAGCATTAACCAACATCATAAAACGCCATGATCCTCATGGGCCTGATTCTAGATCACATGTACCCACTTACCAACTATAGCGACCCATGTATTTCTTGAATAAAAAATTTGATTTCTATTAATACTTATGAATATTATATTAACTTTTAAGTAAAAAAGATGAAATGTTCAATTGGGTACCTACTATGGAACAATGGGTTTCTTCAAAATCTCTTGTTGTACACAAGGGTGAGTCATACTGAAAAATAATAACATAATATTATTAATTTAAATTCTAGTTAAATCCTACCCATTGTATTAGTGGGAAAGAACAGAATTAACCATATAATGATAAAACATATTTTTTAAATGTTTTTACAATTTTCAAATAAAATTTATAGGCTTAAAATGATAATGGATCAAATTTTAAGCATAAATACTCCAATATTTTTAAAAGGTAGTTTTAAACCATTTAATGAAGAACCCATTTGAAATATAGTTTCTGTCTCTTTTATATGTTCCATACTATATAATAAACTTCTTATGTAGAATCAGGACCTCAAAATTTATAGTGGGTAAATTTTCGGTATTTTTTTGATAAAGATCATTTTTTAGGAATAATGAAAAATACTCCATTATAAGTCAAAACTGTCTTTGAATTTCAAATATTTAGAGGGTTATATTGTATTTTTAATTTGATTCATAGTGTAATTAGATTATTTTTTTATCATTTAATACAATTTTTGTAATTGTATGTTTTTTCAATTTCATATTAGACATAAACACTTGTCAATATTTTGATAGTTATTACTTTTTAAAAACACGTTTTTTGGTTTTGACAAAGGGATTTAATTTTAAATTAATATTGTCCAATTATGTGTTTTGAATTTTAAAAAATTTATTCCATATTTATACTTAGGAGGTCCAAAATTTTCAAATAGTTAACATTTATTTTTAGACATTTTGAATAGTAACTCCATTTTATATTTTATTTACCATGGTTAAAGTCTAAATCAGGTAAATAAGGGTAAAATTTAATATTATAAAAATGTTAAATTACCCTAACACATGTCCTAATACTATTTAATGAGATATATCCTTCTATGGTCCTCCTTATCTTGATTTTAGGACTCCATGAATCCACTTGTTTGTGAAAATGACATTTAATTTCTTTTAATTTAATGCTAAGGAAAACATAACCTAAACTTGTATCTTTTGGTAAACCAATTTTTATATGGGGTTTTATAAAATATATTTTCAACTGTAAATATTAATTATAAAGATAATAATATTTCATAAATAATTGTATTTTTTTTTCAATTAATAAATATTAAATAGATAATTTTAATCATGACACAATGATGATGTTGTGATTGCTTAATTACTGAAGGATTCAAGTAAATGATATTATAAATGTAAAAATAAATATAATTTGTTTATTTTTATGTCATCCAAGAAATTTCAGGATGTTATATACATGTTATATTTTTATTAATGATGTTTTTTAAATCAATCAAGTTGATAAGGATTTTTAAAATAGTCATGATACGAATAGTGTCAAAATTGACAAAATTCTTATTTAAAATTATAAAATATTTTATTAAATATAAAAAATTTTAAAAAAATAAAATATTCCATAAAATAGTTATCATAACTCTTATATTTTATTATTTACTCTTTAATTGTATATTTTTCATGTTTTATTAACTAATTTTATTCTTATAGTGTTAAATGCTTGATAAAATGGTAAGAGTAAAAAATGGGTAAATAAAAAAGATATTGATTAAAAAATATCTAAAACATATATAATTCATATTGGATGACATTATTTCGACATATATTAACATTATATTATAACTATAAGAATTTGGACCCATTTATACTCTAGATAGAATTTATAATAAAATAATAATTCAAGATATTCATTATGTTCACCTTCTCCCACTCATAAAAGGGAACCACCTCTAACATATTACTCACATGTATCAAGCCCCTTGTCATGTCCCAAATATGTCCAAATAATCTCCAAACATCCCTATTTTCCTCCTAGATGTATTCCAATAGGCACAAAGCAATTCAAGAGACCATTTGGATCAAATCAAAAGAAGTTGCCCGATTTTTGGTAAAGTCATCTCTCATGTTTCTTTCCATAAAATTTCCATCTCAAATCCATATGATCTTCTTATTATTATTTTATATAAAAAAACATGCATTCTAAATATAAAATGATATTTTTTTTATGATAAGTATTCAAACCACACTTACACAGAACTCTATCTAATGGATACGAACATATCGTTTCGTTGTACGATGAACTACTGCCTCACAAAACAATGAATGTTCGACAGTCACCTACAACCTATGATGGTGGAAATTAATATAGAACAATTATTATATAATATATTTATGATATTTATTTTATCTATATGATTCTATAATTATCACATAGAACATACCTTTTTGCTTTTCATGTTGTATAAATACGATAATTTCATTTGAGGATGTTTGGACAACCGCCCCCATGATGGGATATGACCCGTTCATGCTATACATGAAATGTATAAAAGACGGAATTTATGGACTTATATAACATATATAGCATTGAAATTATAATTTAATTATATTATAACTTTGTATCATTTATTTTCCATTCCTTTAAATATGAAAATGAAATGAATGTAGTGTTCATGCATACATATGACTTACCACCTCAATGAACGATGCCATTCATTTCATATATACAATTTTTATAGACTATTATAAATACATATATACTAGATATATATGATATATACTATATCTAAATCATGAATATCATTATCTAGATAAATTAAAATTTACAACATGGACAATTTATAGTTATAAGAAGTTCATTTTTTACTCATGTTCCTAACATCCACAAAATGTCTGATATGAACTCAAATAATTATCTAATTGTTTTTACAAGCTAATAAGTGATGTAAAAGGAATAATAAACATGAAGAAGGTTGTTAAGGATGTGTAAATTAACTTCAGCTTATTATTCTAGAATTATATAATGAATGAGTCAACTCGGACACGAGGTAAGGGTCTCTGTCTCAATCTCTTTTCTTTGAGGCATATTTTTTATTTATACACGACTTGATTTTATAAGGAGTATAAAACCCTTTCACATTTAATTCAATTCAACAGGAATATTTTTCTACATATAATTAAAATAAATGACAGAGGTATTGTTTCTTTTTAACATATATGGTTACAACAACCTTTCCGCTACCACGAACATTATAAGAAATTTGGCTTCCATAACAAGCCATGAGTTTTTTGAATAGAAAATAAATACCATATACCATTTTTACATGTTTTCTCCTTGAAGATGTTTTTCCAAATGTATTGATTATTTCCACATCTAGAAATTATTCCCTGTGATTGCAAATGAAATGTTATTAGTGAAATGTTGACAATTTGAATATTTTATGTGTTTTGATTATATAATGGTACAAGGTAATTTGACTAGAGGTTACGTGATAAACCAAAGTACATGTGGTTCTGTGATAAACCAAGGATTGGTGGTTACATTATAACATCCACTATTTTGGGTAAGAAAGTCGTCTGTTTGGATATTCTATTTAGTGATATGTGTGGAAGTAGACCATATGGTAATTCCGTTAAAGTATGTTTATGTCCCAAGTTATCTTTATATGATATACATTGTTTTTATAGGCTTTAAGGTAATATTTTGGTTAAAAAAGGGTTAAGCAATGAGTTTATATTCAGTGAAGTATTTTGAATACTTATTTAAGGTGAAATTTATTACGTTATGATTAGGTATTAATGGTTTACATGTTTTTTTTGAAAACTAAAATCATTCAGACTTTGTGTATCCCTTACTGATCATTTTATGCTCATCCGAAGTTTTTTGAAATGTTTTAAATAGGACATAAGGTGGAAGAAGGTCAAGGATGGGATTAGGGAAAATTTATTCTGTTTAAAACATGGAACTAAACATGTTTCTTTTCTTTTAGGACTTTTTATTTTATCAAAAAATGGAAACAGAGAAGAATTGTTTGTATGTAATATTCCATATGTTTTGTATATGTTATGATGTAATTATTTAACGAAATAAAACTGAAAAGATCTTCAATGTGAATTATTAACTGTAATCAAGAATTTTTAATGTTTAAGGTTGGGGCCATATAGTTGTTATCCGAGGCCGGCTTAGAAAACTTTAGGAGTTCGAATTTTTTTAAAAGAATATCCATAAATTATTTCTACATTTTGGTAATATTGAAATGATATATAATTTTATGGTTACAATCTTTCTTATTCTATGATATGTCTTTTTAGAATGATTTTCTATAGAGAAAATAGGGTAGCCATGCTGGGAAGGAATACAAAGTTGAATAACAATTCAAATCAGTTATCCAAAATGGTTGGAATTGAAACTGAATATTTTGTTGGTGTAATGTCGCAATTGACTCAAGCTACAAATGTTGGTGTTATACATGAAAAAGATAGAATAGATCAAATAATGAGGAACATGTATGTAGTGGAGAATTTAACGGGGAAACATACCTCATAATTTAGAGGATCATCTGAACTTGTCCAATTTGAAGGGTTGATCAAAACACTAGAAATGATTTTCGATGTCATGGGTCATACAGAAAATCAAAAGGTTTGTCTTTCTGTTTATCTTTTTGATGGAAAAGTATATCAGTGGTGGTCGATGGAAAAAAATAACAAGGTTAGTGAGGAGATTTATTCTCATTTTTGGGTTGAATTCAAAGGGTAGTTGATTGAGAAATATTTTTCTAAGGAGGACCGACTTAGGATGGAAAAAAATTCATGGAATTGAGGCAAGAGGATGACTCAATGGCTTTTTACAATGAGAAGGGAACTCGAATGGAGAGGTATGCTCCAAATTTCACCCAAGATCTAGATAGTAAGATAAATTGATTTTACATAGGACTGAAGATGTGACATAAAATATCATTATCCTTTCGTGAATTCGAGTTTTATGAGAAAATTTTCAGATGTGCTAAGTAGGTAGAAATAGATTTTTTGGATGATCATGTGCTCCAAGAGATCAAGAAAAAGAAGAGGTCCAGTTGACAATAAAAGAGAATTATTTCATCATATAATCCTTGAAGCAAGAAAATTAAATTTAAATCATGTTAGAAGTGAGGTAAAAAACATCCCAGAGAATGTATCTCAAAATCTAGAAAGTGCTTCTTACATGGTAAGACTAGTAATATTGCTCATAACTGTAAGAAAGACGATCAAGTAGGCAATGAAAACCCTATGGTAAGATTTTTTTGTTGCAACGAGTTTGGAAATACATTCAATGTGTGTCCATAGTAGATTACCCAAGTTGGAAACCAGATAGATCAAATGTATAAGGGTGGAGAGAATTCATTTGATACTACAACCATTGATGTGGAACCATCAAATGAAGTTGTAACATGGTTTTTTCAGATTATGCAAATGTGTTGTTTCATTCAAGATATACACATTAATTCAGTAATGATAATGTTTCTAGTAAATTTTGAATTCCATCTGAATATATGTACCCAAAAGATATGGTAAAAACACATGCGGGGAATGATGAGGGAAAAAATTATAAGAATCTTCTTATCTTTATTGGTGGAAAGAATTTACCTGCAACCCTTGTTTCATTGCCTCTAGTATAGTTTGATGTTATTTTGGGAATGGAATGGATTTCTATTTACCATTATATGATTCACTATAGAGATAACGAGATTTATTTTTATAACGACTTTCATTTTGGGTACAAGAGTGAACCCTTACCTCAAAAAATGTATTAGGAAGCAGAGAAAACAGTGAAATATGGAAATGAATTTTACCTTGCACATATTTCTGAAAAAATGAAATATTATGATTAATTATATTCTAGTAGTTAATGAGTATCTTGAGGTTTTTATTGATTATTTTCCTGGTATTATACCTCATAGAGATGTTAAATTTACTATTGACTTAGTTTTTGATGCCAAGCCAATTCCAAAAACCCCATTATTGAATGGATCAATTTGAACATTTATAGTTAAAGAAAAATTGAAGAAATTGTTATGTAAAGGTTTCATTTAACCTAGAAAATCACTATGGGGTTCCCCAGTCTTGTTTATTAAAAATTAATATGGTTTAATGAGACTTTTCATTGATTATAGATCCTTGAATAATATCACTACTAAGAACAAGTATCCATTACCTATTATCAATGATTTTTTTATCAGCTCTAAGGAGCTCAGTATTTTTTGAAGATTGACATGAGGTTGAGATACCATCAGTTGAATTTAAAGTAAGAATATATTCTGAAGACCGATTTTCATACTAGATATGGCCATTATTAATTTGTAGTTATTATTTTTTGGATATCCAATGCACCTGCGGTATTCATGGATACTATGAATATAATTTCTTGTGTGTTTTTGGATATGTTTTTGGATATTTTTATTGATGGAATTTTGGTATATTCCAAATTAAAATAACAACATGAATTTCATTTAAGGGTTTTCTAGCAAACATTAAAATAAAATGAATAGTATAAAAAATTCAGCAACTGTGAGTTTTGGTTACAAACAATTTCATTCTTTTTTCACATTGTTTCAAAACATGGAATAATTGTTGATCCTACTAAAACAATATTTGTTTTAGAATGGCCAAGACTTACAAATATAACCAATATTCATAGTTTTCATGGTTTGGAAGGATATCACAGAAAGTTTCTGGAGAATGATTCATGGATATCTTTTCTACAAACCAGGTTAACTGGAAAATGTATTAAGATTAAATGGAAAAAATAATGTGATAACTGTTTACAGGAATTGAAAAAATGATTGGTGAATGCTTTAGTATTTGAGTTACCTTCTAGAAATAGTGGGTTTTTTTCTATAGGTATTCTTTGTTGAAAGGACTTGGTTGTGAGCTAATGTAGAATGATCAGGTAATTGCTTGTGCATCATTTCATTTTAAACCTCATGAGTTTAATTACCCAACACATTATTTGAAAGTAGTTGCTTTTGGTTTTTGCATAAAAAATTTGGGGTAATAATTTTATGGAATAAAGTGTAAAGTATATACTAATCACAAATGTTTGATGTATATATTCAATTAGAAGAAAAAAAACATGATACAGAGGAGGTGGTTATATTTAATAAATGATTATGATTTCGTGATCCATTACCATCCAAGAAAAGGAAAATAATGTGGCTAGTGCCTTGAGCAAAAAGAGTAATGATTCATTAACCAGGCTTTGTTTTGGAAAAAGATCCTTTGAGTAACAATTTTATGAACTTTGGAATAAATGTTTTTTGTGCATAAAATTACTCTATTTTTTTTCAAGTGGTAGTGAAATCCGCAATAGTAAAAATATTAAATAAAGCGCATAAAAAAGATAATGAGTTGAAGAAAAAGTTAGAGTTAGTTAAGAAGGGTAATTTACCCGAATTTAACATTGATACAAATTGTGTCTTGTGGTTTAGAAAGAGATTTTGTGTACCTTGTTATTAACAATTAAAGAAAGTGTAGTTATGTGAAGCTCATAGTTCTTTATTATCAGTTCATCCGGGTAGTGCTAAAATGTACTGAGATATTAGAGACTATTACTGGTGGGATGGAATGAAAAGTGATACTAGTGACTTTACAATGATGTGTTTGAATTATCAACATGTTAAAGCAGAGTGGCATTTACAGAAAGGGATGGTTTAGCATTTACCAGTGCCAGAGTGGGAATGAGAAAATATATCCATGGACTTTATTGTGGGATTACTGAAGACATCTTGAGGTAATAATTATATCTGGGTTATTATTGATCAATTGACTAAATATGCTCATTTTATTCAAAATTGAGATACTCTGCCTCTAGATCAGCATCCACATTTGTATGTTTATGAGATATTCATGTTTCATAGATTTTCTCTCTCTTTTGTAACAGATTGTGATCCCAGGTTTATTTCTAACATTTGGAAAGGCCTTCAAGAATCAATGTGTATTGAATTAAAATTTAGTACAACTTTACATACTCATTTAGATGAGCAGTCAGAACGAATAATTAAGACATTTGAAGATACTATATGTTCTTATTCAATTCATTAATTGGGAATTTGTGAACAATATCGTACTTTGGTAGATTTTTCTAATAATAAAATTTTTCATTACAGTATACATATGGCTCCATTTTAGGCATTGTATAGAAATCAGTGTTGAACTATAGCTTTTTTGGGATATTGTATGTGAAAGAACGATGATGGGATCAGAATTGGTAGAAGAGAAGGTAGAAAAATATCAATTAATTCATAATCACATGAGGACAACATAGAAAAGGTAGAAAAGTTATGCGGATAACCAGAGGAATGATATTTCATTTGAGGTAGGTGATCATGTATTTCTCATTGCTTCTCAATGGAAAATTGTGATACATTTTTTATGAAGGGAAATCTGAGTTTGCTGTTTATTGGACAATATGAAATCCTAGATAAATTTGGATGATTTTTCTATTGAGTGGATTTACCTCCATGTTTATCCTAGGTACACAATGTTTTTGAGGTGTCAATTTTGAGAAAGTACATGCTGCATCCGTCTAATGTTTTGAGTCCAATGATAGTTCAGTAGGAAGAGAATATTTCTTAGGAGGAACAACCAGTCCCGATTCATTACCAAAGAGAAAAAGTGCTATGGAATAAGGTAATTCATCATGTAATGGTTTTTTGGATAAAACCATATGCTTGAAGAGGAAATTTGGGAATCAAAAAATGCTATAAGGGATAAATACTCCCACTGATTTGATAAGTTAAATGAATTGTGGGGACACAATTCCCAAAAGGGGGTAAGGATGTAACGACCTAGGTATTTAAAGAATAATAATTTTGATTTTTATTAATACTTTTGAGTAAAAAATTAATTTTACATTAAAGGTTATGCTGTGTTTGATGGCGTACCTGACACACAACAAAGGATTTCTTCAAAATCTCATGTTACACACAATGTTGGGCCATAGTGAAAAATAATTACATAATATTATTATATTATATGGTATTTTACACCTAACTATCATATTTGTTGTATTGGAAAGAATGAACCATATTATGATTATACATGTTTTATATATGTGTTTAAATTTATCCAACAAACTTTATAGGCTTAAAATGAGAATAAATCAAATTTTAAGCATAAATACTCTAATATGATTAAAATGTAGTTTTAAAACCATTTTATGGAGACCCCATTTTAAATATAGTTTATGTCACTTTTAGATGTTTCATTTTAAGAAATTAACTTCTAATTTAGAAATAGATCACAAAAGTTTTATTTTGGGTAAATATTTGATATTTTTTTAAATAAAATTGATTTTTTAATGAGTAGGGAAAAACACTGCATTATAAGCAAAAATGGTCTTTTAATATAATTTATTTATATGTTTAGATTATATAGCTATTTGGTTTTAAAGTATAATTAGATTATGTTTTGACAATTTAATTTAATGTGGGTCATTGGATGTTTTTTCACTTTTTAATTAGGCACAAACACAATTAAATATTTTGATAGTTATAATTTATTCAAAAAACATTTTTTAGTTTTGACAACGGGAATTGATTTTAAAATATTTTCTGAAAATTCTATGTTTAAAATTTGGAAAAATGGATTCCTTATTTAGAATCAGGAGGACCAAACTCTGTAAATAGGTATCTTATATTTGTATACATTAAGAATAGAAACACTATTTAATATTTTATTTACTATCGTTAAAGGGTAAATCTAGTGAATAAGGGTAAAAATAATATTATAATAATATTAAATTACCCTAACAGGTTTCCTAATCTAAATGGATGATATATATCCAACTTTGGGAAAATTTTGGTCAATATTAGGACCCCATGGAGCCACTTGTGAGTGAAAATGACATTTAATTACTTCTAATTTAATGATAAAGAAAATATAACCTAAACATTTATCATTTAGTAAAACATACGTTATAGGGGGTTATATATATTATCCTTTAGACTATAAATTTTCATTAAAAAGAAAAAAAATCTTAAATCATGGTATTTTATTTCTTATTTTTAGAGATTCATTAAATAAATTTTATTATGACACAATGATGATGTAGTGATTTCTTTTTTAATAATGGATCCACATGAATGATATTATAAATGTCAAAATAAATGTAATTTGGTTATATTGATGTCATAAAATAATTTTAAGATTGAAATTTACATGTTATATTTGTATTTTGGATGTTTTTTCTAATCAATTGCGTTGTTATTTGTTTTTAAAAAAATCATGATTTCAATAGTGTCAAAATTGACATAATTCATTTTTTAAAATATATAATATTTTATAAAAAATTATAAAATTAAAAAAAACCTACATTTTTTCAAAATATTTATAAACAATATGAAAAATTATTATTGACTCTTTTATTTTATGATTTTCATGGTTTGGTAACTATTTTGATTCTCAAAGTGTTAAATGCTGGATAAATCGGTTAGAGTAAAAAGGGGTTAAATGAAAACGTTATGAATTAAATAATATCCAAAACCTGTATAATTCTCATGGGATTATTTTATTTAGACATATATTCATATTATATTCTGACTAGATAAATTTGATGTCATTTATACTCGAAATAGAATTTATAATAAAATAATAATTCAAGATATTCATTAAGTTCCCCTCCCCCCTATATTAATAGGGCACCACCTCTAACCCATTAATCTCACCTATAAAGACGCTTGTCTTATAAACAATCTACCCAAATAATATTAAACCAAACATATATTATTCCTCGAGTCCTTCCACTAGGAATAGAGCAATTCAATATTGTCAATTCCTCAAATCAAAAATAGTTACCTGATTTCGGGTAACGTCTTCTCTCAAGTTTCATTACATTATTCTGATTCTCCACTCCATAATCTCTTCTTATTAATTTTTTATATAAAAAAACAAATATTCAGAATATAATAGATTTTTTTAAGATAAGGATCAAAAAAACACTTACACACGCCTCTATATAATAGATAATATCATAATATTTCTGTGTATGGTGAATTGCTGCCTCACGAAACGATGATCATTCAATTTTACCCTACCCCCTCTAATGGTAGACATTATGATCTAACTATAATTATATATGAATATTATGGTATTTATTTTATATCTATTATTCTGTAATTATCATTTAGAATATACATTTATTTTTTTCATGGTGTATAAATACGATAGTTTCATTTTTGCAAGTGCGCACCACCACCCCGTCAAAGAGATATGACTCGTCCATGATATACATATAATCCATAAAATATAAAATTAATTAACATTTTTAACATATATAAGCTAGATATTATACTAGAATTATAATATATAGATTTATCATTTATTTTTCCTTCTTTTAAATATGAAATAGAAATGAAAGTAGTGTTCATGCATACATACGGCTTAACGTCTCCATGAACGGTGAATTTCATTTCATATATCCAAATGCTAAGTAAAATAATAAATAAAAATATACATGATATATATATATATATATGATATATATGATATCCAAATAATTAATATCATTCTAGAGATAATTTAATTTTTACCTCATTGACAATTTATAATTATAAAATTTTCATTTTTTACTCATGTTTCGAACATGGACAAAATGTTCTATATGAACTCAAATAATTAACTAATTATTATATCAATGTAATAAGTAATATACAAGGAATAGTAAACTTCAAAAATGTTTTGAAGGATATATAAATTAACATATGTTTATTATTCATGAAATTAAAGAATGAACGAGTCAAGTCACACATGAGGTAGGGGACTTTGCCTCAGTCTCTTTTTATTGAAGCATATTTTGATTTATTAACAACCTGATTTTATAAAGTGTATAAATCCATTAGAAATTTAATTCCACTGAATGGGAATCTAATTCTCTATAGAGTTTTACTAAATGATTATGGGAATGTTTCCTTTTGACATATGCTGTGACAATGACCTTTTATCCACAATGAGCATTATTTGATATTTGGATTTCTTAACAAGTCATGATGTTTTTAAATATAAAATAAATACCATAAACAATTTTTACATGTTTTTGTATTGAAAATGGTTTTCTAAATGGATTTATTATTTCAATATCTATAAATGATTCATTCTGATTACAAACGAAATGTTATTAGTGAAATGTTGATACGTGCAATATTTTATGTGTTGTGATTATATAATTGTCCTTGTACATTTGATGGGTAGTTACATGATAAACCAAATTACAGCTAGTTCCATGATAAAACAATAATGATTGGTTAAATTATAAACTCCAATCCATATGGTAAGGAAGTCAGTCATATGGCTATTCTATTTAGTGATATGTGTGGAAGTCGACAGTATGGTTATTCCATTTATGCATGTTTATGTCCCAAGTTAACTTTACATACAATAATTGTTTTTCTATGGACTGTATTGTTATCTATTGGTAACAATAATGGGTAAATAATGAGTTTATATTCATTAAAGTGTTTTCTACTTCTTTAAGGTGAAAAGAGTTAATTTAAGATTAAGTATTTATGGTTTACATGTTGTTTTGAAAACTAACCGCTTTCCTTCTTCGTGTATCTTTTAATGATATTTTTGTTCTCATCCCATGTTTTTGAAAAAAATTTCACAGGACATAAGGAGGAATTGGGTCAAGGATGGGATCATGGAAATGTCATGATGTTTAAAACATGGAACTAAACATGTTTTTTCATTTAAGAGTTTCTAATTTAGGAAAAAAAAGGATACTGAGTAGAAGTGTGTACATGTAATATTCAAGACGTTTTTTATAAGTTATTACCTAATTCTATAAAGCTATAAACCTGAAAATGTCCTCAATGTGAATTATTAACATAATTCCAGATTATAATGTTTAAGGGTTGGGCCTTATACGTACACTCTAAATCAAGACATACATGTATATACCCCAAAACTGAGTGAAAATGTATGTACCACTAGCTGAAGATATTCCCTAATGAATTATATGGCTTATTTTATTCTATATAATATTTTGAAATATTGGTATGTCGTATGTCATGATATATATGGTGTTAATGAATATCATAGTACATGGTATCGAATATCATATATTTATGTATATAGATGTCACACCACTACCCTTATCTATATCATATTATGCAATATGGGAATATCATATGTGTTGTAATATAAAAATAGTATGCTACTATTCATAATATGATTGTTGATATTTAATATTCTCATTCAAGTCACTTCTATATTTGTATGTAATTAATTACAGAAATATATGGTATATTCAATGATAATGTTAAATTATAATCTTATGAATGATAAATAAGCCAAAAATGTGTTTAAAATGAATTCCATATATAGGAATGTTATGAACATTGATTTAAATGTACTTAGGATTGGGGAGAATCTACAAGGCCTATATGATGGAGGTGAAGACCATGAAAATGGTTTCTGATTGAATATGTGATACACTAATTCTCTCAACACTCATCTAATCCTTCTACCGTAACTATTGAGAGAATTTAGAATACAATGGTTATGAGGTTAACCCTACCCTATATTGTTTTGATTTTCATCCATTATATAGCCAAATAGGAAGGATTCCTTTAGTTATATCAAAGTTAACGTTATTTGGCGTGTGATTAAATAAAAGAGGATTAATATCTATTATGAACAATACATTGTTAAATTTTTATTGTACACGTGTTCAAATTATAGGAATGAATGATAATGTCATAAATTTATTTTAATTAAGAATCTTGAATAAGAATTACTTTATTGTAAGAAAACATATAATGGTATAAGAGAAGTTACATTCTTGAATTTATTCATGGAAATAAGTTTAAAATGAAGGAAATGCGTATCATATTCTTAATAAAAAAATATGAAATAGATTTTTTACTTCAATATGTCTTATGATATATAACATTATAATATTTTATATGATTATAAGGCATTATTTATCCTATCATCACTTTTTTCATAGTTTAAATCCTTTTGTTATAACATGTCATGATGTATATTATAGGATAATTACCTATTACGATAGTGATGATTTACACGGTTTGTATTTTTCAAAATAGAGCATATCATCCTCAATTTGATTTAAGGTATATAATATGTTGTGGTTATCTATAGGATAAATAGGTATCATAATCCATCACAAGATAATCAATAACCGGGATATGTTGTCAAACAAAACCATTGGTTATGATTCCATTTTTATTGTTAACAAAAATATGATAAGTAATAATGTTTTTTTTCATTTTCCAATTGAGAAATTAAATTGGTAATTTATAAATTGATTATAAATTTTGTAAATTGGTATTTTAAGAAATATTTCTAATTCATAAAGTGTTCATAAAATAATTAATTATAAATTGTTTAATTAATTATTAAATATTTTTTAAAAATTTATTAAATATTTTTTATAATTATGATTATAAATATAATAAACCTTTAATATATATAAACATAAATAAAAATTTGTTATCTAGGGTATATATATAAATTATATGAATATTTATAGTGTTCCCCGAAATTAAAAAAATAAGAAAACATATATATTAATATAATTTTAAATTTTGAATTATTTATATTTAATAATTTGATATGTTCAATATAAATTCATTTCTTTAGAAATAATATGAACCATATGAACATTTGTTTTGATAATTTATTTGGTCAACATTTATTTTTTATAAAATTTATGATATGTTGATTATTTTAAATGTTTTCATAATAAAAGAAATATTCATAAAAAATAAAAAATGTTTATATTTCTATAAAAAATAAAATATTTGAAAAAAATACTATATATTATTATAATATGTAGAGTTATTATTGAAAAATAATATAAAGTTTTAATATTTAGAGAATATAAATAATTTTTACTATATATTAAATTTTTATTTATTTATTTATTTTTGGAATGGTTCATAAAGTTTATCTCATGTCTAAATTTTTTATTTTTGATTTTGTTTACACACTTATTAATTAATAGATATAAATTTATTATGTTATTAATTGATTTATGTTTTTTTTAATTGTGATTAATTTCTTATTTAAATTTTAATACATGCATTTAAAGAGTTATATGCTAGGTAAGGTAATTTATGTAGTTTCATTATACCATGATAGTGGATTGTTCATGATTTATGATATTTAATTTTATTGTTAATTATATATTATGCATATTAGGTTCTAGAAGTATTAATAATTTAAATTATTTCTTTTATAATAGAATATGGGAAATAAGAATTTGGGACAAACTTCTCATTATTCTGGGAGTATAGCCTTTTTTAGAAATATGGGGGTTTAATACCTATCAAACCATGCTTACTCTTATAGGGATTATTGATTTCCTTTGATTAAAAATATTTACATGAAATATTTTCATGTACCTTATTCATGTGATGAATTTGAATAAAAATAAATATAGTAGAAATTTAATTTGTGTTAGTAACACAATCTACGTGTTGCATAATGAGTTACACATCAATATGGTTTGATAATATTGATTTGGTTGAAGTAATAGGGATTAAAAACCAAATTATTAGAAGAATAAATATTTATAAAGGGGATAAAAGAAAAAATATGGGGATATATTTAAAATATCATTAAATTTTCTAATAGTTATATTCCTTCTGATGTGAACACTTTTCAAGACCTCAATTAACCAAATGGGTAAGTCATGACATATTTTGGATCCCATGGATTATATCATATATAGAAATGATTTTATGATGAATTATAATAAGATTTGGTTCCCATATCTATCATAATAATATTTTTACGCTTAGAAAAGTGATACTAGAGTAATGGAGTTGGGTTAATCCATATGATAGATTAGGAAAATGAGTTATTCAATATAAAATCTTAGAGTCTAATATGATATGATTGATATGACAGTCAACTTAAATATACAAGTGATGAGATACATTAAAACGTATACTCATATAGTGAAATAATAATATTATCAAATTTATGGTTATGATATACATAAAATGGGTCATCATTTTAGTGATAATAAATTTAATAAAATTTAATATTAAATTAATGTAAAATATGATATTCAAATGATAAAAGATTCAATTCAAGATAAAATTGAATAATTATCATCCATCATGGATTTTAGATCAATTTAAAAAAACTATTTTTAGTAGAAAAACATCCAAGACTTGTATATAATATTATGAATCCTTCATAATCAAGGAAAAAAACTTTATGTTATATAATCCACTTTTTATGTAGCCGGTAGATTATGTTATTCAAAAAATTGATCCAGATACTTATGATAATAATTTTAATTATTCTCTTTATTTCCCAAATATTATCACAGTGTTTATGAATATTATATTCGAAATAAACATAAGAATACAGAAACCTTCAATTGGATAGATATACAAGAAATTATATATCTAGAACGAGCTACAAATTAGTGGAATGAGGATTTAAAATAAATTTTTAGATTCCAGACCTCAGAAGGAAATAAATTCTTCATCTATTTAATGAAAAGAAATGGGTACATTTGTTAATTTTAGAGGTTATGTCTTTATTAAGACTTGATTTAGATATAGAATTCATTATGTAATCATTACTGAAATGGTAATTGATGATTATTTTAAACATTAATATGAGTTTTTTAAATAAAATTTTACTCAACCACCTCAAAAAAGATAGGATTGTCAAGAAGGATATGTGAGGTTTGCGCTCAAGTGATATATTGGTAGAGAGTATAAATGTTCAAACTAGAATATGAAATATTCTCTTATAATTTCTATTAATTAGTCATCTATTATCCATTGAAATTTAATTAATCGAATGAGATGCTTTATGATTGACGGGAAATTACTCTAGTGTTATAGGATGACCAATAGAAGAGGTATTTCTTGATGTACCTGTAGATCTTCATGAAATTCTATTGATAGTACATTTGAGATATTGTTCTTATAAAAATTAATTCTAATATTTTGAAGGTTATATGATACCTAAAATACATTAAAAATTAGTATGATCATTTATAGAAGGTGAAAATTGATGAATGTTTATTGGAAAAAGAATTATGTATAAATTCAACCAATGATGCATGATGTTTTTACATCAATGAAGATTGAATTTAATGTTATATTGTATTAGAATAAGGATGATTCATTTTTTATTTCATTTCCATTTTGTGATGTAAGGTGTAATTGTAATTAATGGATGTTAAAAATAAATGAGATAATAGTATTTGATATACATAGATATGATTTCTCCAATAATATATAATGTTTGAAAAAATATGCATATAAAATGTGTTTTTTACAAGATGATAGTGTTTATTCAATATATCTATAGAAATACGATGGATATGATTTGACCCCAAAACATTGTCTTATTTTACACAGTAAAACATTTTTTTTGAAAATTTATTCAATTACATAGAATATTATATAAGATATAGTTGTTAATAGTTTATTTATTAAAATTGATCATTATAATTGAAATGTGTTATTTCCTAAAAAAATGGGTTTTTGTATCCTAGAATTTTAGTTTTGAGAAATTATAGTTTTTAAGGGGTTAGTGGGATAATTTTTGGACTTATAAAAGTTTAAATTTCAAAATATATAAGATGAAACTAGATAGTTTCAAAGAGAATGCCACATTAAATAATAAAAGTTCTTATAGTATTTTGGAAAGGATAAATAATATAAAGTGTAATTATTTTTTACTAAATGACCTCAAGAAAATGATTTTTTGTGAAGGGTCCAAAATAATTACGATTAACATTTAATGATTTTTGAGTTGATAATAATGTTTACTAACACTATAACAATGGTTTTAATATAGATTTTATTTAATATTTATTTTTAATGTGTTCAAAATTTGGAATATGATTCCTAGTTTTACCATTATTGTAAAACATATTTATATATATTACTCAATAAATGAGTATTTTGTTCAATTTTATTTAATTTCCACATATTTATGTTGAAATAATTAAATAAGAGTATAATGAGATTAAAAAATGCAAAAAATATATAAAAATAAGGAATAGTTAGTGTTGTATCATATATGATGTGATTAGAAGGATGATTATTTATGTTTTTTGACTATTCGTAAAGGATTTTAATAATATGAATCATATCGTACTATACCAAATAGGGTGTCAAAACTATCATATATTCATGAACTGAAATTCTAATCAACCTATTAAAGTATTATTTTGGATTATCCATAAACGATTATAATCAAAAAAATATTATAGTTTGTAATGAAATATTATACATAACATGAATAACATTTTATACAAATACACAAAATATGATCATGTGAGTCAATATGTGTTTTGTTTGATGGATTAACCACAAATTAAACCACATTGTGGTTCATACACTTTGTATATGGTTTTATAGGGATTTATGTTATATATTAAACAAACATAGATATGGTTAGTCAAGACGCTTAGTCATAGACCATTAAAACTACGATACCATTCTTATAAAAACATTGTGGTTGAGATAATCTATGGGTTTTAGGGTACGTAATTTATCATGCAATGGGTTCAGGGTTAAAAAAGGTGTGTTTTTTCTCTAACATAATGTGTATGAAATTTGATCATATTATTTTTGTAGACTAAAGGAGTGTATGAAAATACCTAGATAAGTTTATATGATGATTGTTTATTGGGTAAGGGTTATGTGATATTATCATCATTAACGATGAATTATATATGATGTTTTCATACATTTGGATAGCCTATACAAGGAAAATTGAAAATGTACGAGTTTCTTGTTGGTAATTAAAAACATGGTGTGTCATGGCCACTCGATGTATATAAAATTGTAATTATTTAATTATGCATGTTTTTATATTATATTAAATCACTTTGGTACATGATAGAAGAATGGAAACTCAAATTGTTAACATTTTCATATCAGATCTATCATAAGAGACTTGGACTAGAAAGTTAATACATGTTTCATCAATTTAATGTTGTATAAATATATTTAAGTGTATGAAGCATAAAAAACCATTCCATGTTAATTGATGAAAAATTGTCTTAATCCCATCATATTTAACAATTCATAACTCAATTTATCTAACCAAGAACCCTTTAATATAATAAATCATGCATGAAGTAATCGTAATATTTATGAAAAACCTTCGATCACCAGATGATAAAACAATTGATATATGAACATGGACTGATCCATTAATTATCTTCAATTTAGTTTCTATTTATAGAATGTGAGGTAATATAGTGTATAATAGAAAATATGAGAATGAGTCTACTCCCCTTGTTTTTGGGATAAAATATTCATTTATACTTAGGATTATGTTTCTATAAGTTACATTAAATTCCACATGGAAACTTAACATTCATAAAGGGAAAAAACACTAGTTTTTTTCAATAAAACATTTCATAAGTGTAAAAAAAATTCATTCACACATGAGTGAACATTCCCATGACACACAATGTAATAAATTACATTAAATATGATAATTGTTCATGAATATGATTTAATGACCTCGACTATATAATTTTTTTTTGAAAGACACTTTTCTCATATTCACTTTGTATATTTAATTAAATAATGAAAATGTTGAGAAATAAATTTAATTATAATAATTTTAGTATTGAATAATAATTACTTGAAATTATTAATTCATTTATATTTGATATTTCACACTTATACATTCACCAGTCCACCCATATGTGGTCCAATTCCTCCAAAACTCATATTCATCCGAATTTATGAAACATACAGATACTGTTTTTTGTGACCCTATAATATAATATATTAATTTGTTTAAGTGATTATTCACACCAATTGATTGGTATATATAAGCACATCATTTCCCTAAAAGATATCAAGATATTTAATAACTATAACAACCATTTATGGACACTTATCATGTAATATATTCTATTAGTCTCACGATAACACATAATGTAGTATTCATACATCATGTCAGCAAAATTTAAGGATTTATTTATAAATTATTTATTAAATTGATAATAATTTACATCAAATAACAATCTATGGATTTATTCAAGGAATTAACATACATAAAAAATCCCATGTATATCATCATTATATAATTATAAGTGTTAAATCCTGGCTTGATCATTCATTCAATGGAATACCATGAATAAAGTAGCTGAAAAATGTACCTCTTTAAAAAAAATTATTTATCATGGTTTTCATCAGGGATCTAGAAACATGATTTGATTATATAAATTGATATTGAAAACAAGTTGAGAGTGAATTAAACATGTTCTTAGATTATAAAATCTAATAACACCCAAAACATGTGGAGTTTATGTTGGCGAGAGGGTATTCATGATATCATACACATAGATCACTAAGTATGGTATTTATGAGAAGATGTTTCCTTGACTATGATGCCCCATCACATGATATTAAAAAATAATCTATGACATATTAGTATGTTGTATCTACACTATAATGCATATTATTTATGATTATCATCACATCATGTCAATGTTCACTTTATAACTAGGAACAACAATAAAAATTTGATAGGTTAAATAATTAAAATAATTAACATAAAAAGTGTGTGAAAAATGTAATGTCACTATTATTATAAGAACAAATCAGGTATAAATAATTGTATAAATGCTAGGGTAATAAAAAACTACTACTAAATTTAGGCATTATAAGTCCACACTCAGATTACGCTCACAAACAGTACAGAAAAAATTCCTACCAATGTCAACTAGTTATATCTCACATTAAAACTTTTTCTTCACTTGAGTAATGGATTTAGTTATTGGGGTTTCCATGATTTCCTCAATTTATATTATTCCATCCTTGACACAACCTCCTTGAGTAAAATTACATCAAGAGATAATATCCCAATTGTATATTTACATTTTATCATGTCTTCAATATGACATATTGTCCTATTAAACTACTATACTTTTATTAATATATAAATTGTGATAATATTTTACTTTCAATTTACAATTCCATGGCCTGGGATGATACTATGTAATTATTTTCATTCTTTATCTATATCATATGCCAAAATGTACTCGTTACTTAATGATATTGGATCCAAAATATATAAAGATAGTTTTTTCTCATTTAATTATCATAAATATGAACAAAGATACAATTGATATATTTGAATATTTAATTTTTTTACCCATGTAAGTAAGCTCACCTTCCTCCAAAAATACATGAAACATATCAATTATACTTTCTCAAGTACTTTAGGATTGTTTTGAAAACCGTATTATTCAGTTCTCTAGGATTAATTATGTATTTTACTACGATTAAAATACATTTGGAATTATAACTCTAGTACATAATAAGGAATATGTTATAGATCCCACGACTAAATCATCATATAATTTACCCATCATGATAATCTCTACAAATTTATTAAACACATCATATTAGAGAGATTTATTTCATGTGAAATATGAAATAATTCATTCATGATATTTTTATTTTATTTTAAAAATTATTTTAAATTTATATACAATAACATGTTCAAAAAAACTCATAGATCAAGATCAAAAGATATTATTACCTATTACACAAATAACTACATTACATTAATAATTTTTGATATATTTTCACACTATCATAACTAAATATAAAATTTATATCAATTTTCATATTATATGAACACATATTGTTAATAAAATGATGATTTTAATACTAAAATAATCTAGGCACATTAATGAAATTAACATTTTAAAGTTTATTGTCTACGTTTTATCCATAAATTAATCCTTATATGTTTACTTAATAATCATAGAAATGTAATATGGAATCTCGAGTTCTAAAGGATTTTAATGTCTTTATTTCTGAAAAGGTTTTATCATATTCAACACCACTAATTATCCAAGAAAATAACAAATCTTAAAATATAGGTATTCACATTACATCTATTTTTATATCTACATGAATACATATTTTTACCTATTGAGATTTACACCAGTTAGATATTATGCCGAAGTAAAATAATGATTCTGGATCATGAAATCCATTTCAAAATTCATATCCATGTTCCATTTTTGTTTTATTTTTTCATTTACATATTATCTATATGATAAGCATTTATTAATATTCATAAATTACATATATTACTTAACTTGGTTATAAAATTTTAATTTATATTTGGTTTTACCATGCCTATATTGTATGTATCTTAAGAATTCTTCTTTCTTTGAACTCAATGTAACATGTTCTTATTCTAAATACCTATGGATGTTGATCCTTGACTAAATGAAAATTTATTACACCTTCATGATCTCAAATAGATTTATTTTCCCAGTCATAGGAATATTTTATTTAACATGACTATTATTTTTCTATATTATGGATTTATGTGTTATACTCTATAACATTAAGAATATTCACATAGATATACATTATTTATTTATTGAAACTAGTTTTTTACATGATTTTCCCTTAAAAAAATTGAAATTTTAACACAAAAATTGGTGGAATAATTCATTTCATTCATATTATAACATATGTGATATCCAATTTCCCATAACATTATCATAAAATTATGTGTAAATGATGCAATATGTGAAGAATGGTTTAAATGATATTGTGTATTAATTTTACAAACTTATCATTGATAATACATTTACTAATATTATAAAAACTATGTATATATGAATATATAATATTTGGAATAATATTCAGTCAACATTTAATGAATAATGAATTCTTGATTAAAATATTATTTGGACAACCACCAAATGTAGCTTTTATCTTTAAAATAATCATATTAAGTAATTAACTTTTATATTCTATAATCCTTTTAATTGAATATAATGATGTAATTGAATCTACCTATATATTCTAATTGAAAGATTTCATATGTTTCTTTCTGAACTAATTTTAAAATCATAGTGGAAATATCAAAATTAATTCAAAATGTTTTCTAGGTCATTATAAAATTTATGAAATCATTTAAAATTCCTAATATTTTTATCTTAATTGAGGTTAATTTTATTAAATATTTAAAATTTTATTCTAACATTGTTGACTATGTTTTACTTCTCCACAGTTGGTTACTATTTTTTTATTTTTTATATTTATCATTAATTTTCAACATGTGAAATATTTGATTCCAGAATAATTTATCTACTATTCAGTATTGTGTACAATAATAATTTTATTTTGAAATTTGATGTAAAAATAAAAATGTGGCCATTATCGACACGAATATAATGCGTTTGGAAATAAACATTATAAAACTATAGTATTCTAATACAATAAAATTTTCACAAGGAATTATGTATAGTAATTTTATCTAGTTATCATAGGAGTTTAGAAATATAAGGAATCATGAAGATCCACTTCAACTCTTTTACTATTTTAGAACATTCCTGGTCCATATTTTTTGATATAATTGTGTGTGTAATTTTTTATATATAATAATAAATAAGTGAAATATAAATATTACATTAAATAAATAAATATATTTCGTGTAAAAAATTCAGCTAGATTCTTCTTTAATCCATTACAATTTATTTTCATGTGTAAATTCATTCTAGATACAAATAGAATAACATCAGATTTCATTATCAATTTTAAATTCCTATTTTATATTTTCTTTTCACTATTCTTTTCATATTTTTCACCAAAATATTTAACTTGATTTCATTGTATCCATTTAAACTTAACAAACATAATAAATAGTTCATGAAGTGATTTATTTTTTATATGATTATAAATGATTGTATTTTTTTATCAATATGAGAAGTAACTTTTTATGTGAATATGTGAAAAGATGATTTGAATAAGACATTGATCATCATATCTGACAATGGTTTATGTATTCCACACAATAACACTAGAATTTGTATTATGAGAATGAAAAAATGGTCAACACCATTCCTTGGTAGGTCCTATAGTGATATTCCAAGTAACCTATATACATAGTTCAACCCAACAATCCAACAATGGTGGCCATAGTTCAGAGTTGAAAAAATGAATTATTGTCATTAAATTTCAATTACTAACATCACTAATTCCATTTCATATATGTGGGAGTGGTTCCTTAGTGAATCCCTATGTAACAAAGTGCATGTAAAATGGCCATAGTGATGATTGTGTTGAAATGGAGGGGTGCTAGTGAAAAAATAGGAAACACTGGATTACCAATCCCTAGGGTATAACATGTTTTGAAAAAAAGCAAATATTTATAACCACATCATAATGAATGGAGTGTCAGTAGGTTCCAAATCAATATTGATGGAGATAATTATGAATATTCCCTAATGGTTATTCAATGCCTCAATAATCATGGGTCTTAAATTCATTCCATTATTTTAGTAGAGTTCAATGGATTTTTTAGAGCCTATTTAATTGAGATAAACACGAATATAATTCATGAAAAAAGAAGAAAATATTTATCTACTAAGTAGTTAGGTTTTTTATAAAATGATAATGATAATGAGAATCTTAGTTGTGGAGTAATTGATGATTTATTTGATATCCCATAATGCTCATCAAGGTGAAAAAATTAATTGGTATTGTGTTTCTCTATTTGAGATATTAGAATAGAAACCCAAATATAGTTGGCTCTATGAGGGAGTTCATATCAATATTATACGTCAGAGAGCACAATAAATCCTATACCATGGAGGGAATTTAGTTAGGTGAAGCCATCAGATATTTATCCGGAATAGAAGTCATATGACAATGATTATTCATGAAGCCGAGGAGAATTCATATCACATCATATCTATATAGGTTTTCAATTCCAATAGACCTACTACTGGTTTATATTTAATAACATAAAAATAGTACATCTGCAAATCTATTGATACGTCTAGTCATGGAGGAATGTTGAATTTTCATGTGGTGCAGGAATAACCAAGTAGAGGAAGAAAATATTTAATTATTTGATTATAAATTATAAAAGTGTTGTATCTTTTTGTGGACTATAAATTTGGACATGATATAATATAATTTGTTTTGTAATATGCTATGGAAATGTTGGAGACTTCAGGTAGGAGGGTGGATAACAAAAAAATCAAGGAGTAGTAATGGGTAAAAAAACCCTGTAAATATTTCATGTCGTGGTATATCTTTTGTCTTTATATATGAGAAAATGATAATAAATTTTTTTAAATATAATTTTGACCTTAATTTGTTTTATAGGTTGAGTTGAAAATAGAGTTAAAAATAAAATAAAAAAGAGATCGTTGATTCAACCCCCAGTTAGTAATTTATTTATATCCAAATATATACCCATATTGTACAATTTATACTTCTCATCCAAATTAACATAACTTGGTGATAAGAATGAATGAATGAAATGTATTAATATATTTATTTTCAACATGAATTTAAATCATCTAATCGATCTATATACTCTCTCAACATGATCAAAAGAAGTGAAAATTGGATTCTATTTCTCAACTTATTTTTGATCAATGAAATGGTAATCTCATTTGTTTCTATCTTCAATTTCTTATCATTAACTTCATGGTGACGAGACAACATGGTGTAACCATTCATTTTGTTTTTCATGTTTCTTATATTAATCAATGGAAATTTATGATAACTTTACAATGTAAACATAAATACATCATTCATGAGTCTCTTATATGTTTTCCTTTCACCATAAATTTTTTATTAAGGTGGGTCATCATGCCATGGGACTTCAACATGTTTAATATACCTTTATATCATAGCATTAAACAAATGTTACCACACCACTCTTTGAAATTGGTGTCGATGATGAAATAACCATTTTCCAATACAGATTATATAATTAAGTGGAATCAATTCCTATTTTCTATTAAATAAATATTTTCATACTAATATATTTATCTTCATTTTGGGTTGTCTAGGAAATATATATCTATTATTCATAAAATAATCCTACTATTTTATTTATACCCTTTTATCCCTTTGTTAATGGATGTATAATATTAAGTATCATGAATATATTGGCATCATGGATCATTAAAACCTCTCCGCATAGTCTAATCTATGCATACACCTCTACTCATAGTGTTTTAAGGTATGATTTCAGTTATAAAACTATTTTACTTACATATCCTTGATCTATTGAGTGGATTAACGTATCTTATAAATCTATATATTGACATTTCTAAACAATTACCTCTAAAATTTAACTATGATAGTTATGTATAACTACCTGATGCTAAATTTAGTTATGTCAACCCCCAATACAATTAGAACACCCTAATATTAGGTGATAACCCTAACTACAATTGATGAGTTCTTTGAACTATGGTTTTATCCTTATGTAATAGAAGTATTATATGAATTTATATTTAATTTATTGTATTTTAGGATTTTTATTTACATTGAAAATAAAATATGATTTTATTTTTAGTGAATTTTATCTCTGATTGTACTATTTGTTTTACAATCTATACATAAAAAATTTTCATCACACGTTTATTCATTTTCATTCTTGCTAACCATTCTTTGTGATCACATATATACAATACATTTACAAATTAATTAACCAATCACAAATAAATAAATAAATAAACACAATCATGAGTTTCTATATAATAGTTTATCCATCAAGTGGATGATGTATCATATTTAAACCCTAGGGAAATTCCTTGAGTCATGTAATCACTCTAATTGAAACAACCACTTTTCTTAACATGCATTCATCCCATATAAATTCACACTTGTTCTCACCTCCAACAACCTCATCACGAGGGCCTATTTCTCTAAAAATGTAAACTCACACATATGTAATGAGAACTGTGTAATGAACATACTCAGGTTCCCCTGAAACCTAGAAACGGACCCAATATATCACAGACCTGAAGGGTGTTCCTGATTCCCACGATCTGGAGACAAGCAACCAGGCATCGAACAACAAAATTAAGGGAATGATTTCTCCCAACCCAAATGAAAACACAACATATATATAGAGAATTGAATAAATAACTAAAGAATAAAAAATATATATTCCAAAACTATAAAAAATTAGTGGAAACATGACAACTGAAACATAATCTAAAAACTCCAAACAACAAGTCTAAGTAGAAGGGAATTAAAACCAAATAGCTACTCCAAGGATTGTGTGGATGAAATCCAACCTTCTCACCACTATCTACAAATCCCAACTAACATGAACATTGCTCACTCACTACTATTACATTCCTTTCCCAACACTAGAAGACAAAGAGTTTTCTACGCACCACTTCAATTGTGCATAATGTGTGAGATAACATTCTTGGTAGGATCCCACCTAGGTGTTACATATAAATTCTATGTCTAAAAATTATTGTTTGATTATTTAAAATTTAAAACATGGCCTAATAAAAAGTAAATAAGTTTTATAGAAATCATGGTAAACATTAAATTTTCCATAGTTCTAAATAGAAACATCTATAATAACTTTAGCTATCATTTTCTATATCATTTTCCACATTCATAAACTTGCATATCAAGGATAACATAAAAAGAAAAAAAATTCAAAACAAAAGCATAGATATCACAACAACAAGGAATAATATAGTTATAGGTAGAATAATAATCATAAAAAAATAATCATGTGAACAAAACATATCCTAGAACAATTATCCTAATAAGTAGAAAAAACCCCATGAGAAATCCCCCGAATATGACAATATTGGCGTCCTATTATAATGTGCCTATGGAATAGAGAAAAGCCCCATGAAAAACTTGTATGATAATAACAAAAATGGCCTATGGAATTAATCTAAACCTTTCACCTAAGTCCCCATCATATCCCATGTGCTCAATTTCTCAATTATATTTTAATGCTTTGAATACCATTCAAATCTATTTCACTATTTATTTCTTCAAAGCTAGAGAAAACTGATTTTTCATTCAAAATCCCTTTTAAACATCAACCAAAAATCATGAAAATTTCATATATCAATTTATAATTCAATATAAATAATTATCATTTTCATAGTTTATAGATGGGACCACCTACCTCAATGTTCAGGTCGCATATTCCCACAACATAATCTGAAAGAAACAAAAACCAACAACCCCGTCAATAAATTCCTTTAAGAACGAACGTTTGTATCACTACAACTAGCGGACGGATAGCCATCGAGATAAGATACCACAATTGATCTAGATTATGAAAAAAGGAAACATATAAAATGGATCATATGATATGATAACACAAGTCTAGGGTGCTACCACAATCAACCATAAGGAAGAACCTGAAGGAATACTTACCAGGAGATATGCACCACAGACTCAACGATGACCCGAAGCCAATCAGATTGATCTGGAAGGAGAGGTGCCTATTAAAATCACTTTGGGAGAGATCTGGTCTATGATCCATGAGATATGGAAAGAATATACAAGAAAAACAACTTAATGCATGAATTTAACTTGGGTACATTACGGGTCACAACGTGTACCACTTGTTCATGATGTGTAGTCCGCTCAGGATAAGTAACACAAAAAACCCTATCACCTTAGGTTAAAAATCATCCATTTAACCCCTATATAAAAATCTAACTCAGGTACATGATGTGTAATAACTCACGAAATGACCCACCCATTCATGATATGATCTTCATGTCCATGAAAAGCAACCAACACCACGTACATGATGTGTACATCAGGTACATGACATGTACTTGTTCTACAATCTGCATTAATCCCAAAAAATTCAAAATAAGGATTCTTAAAAAACCTTAAGGGAATCTAGAAAATGGGAAAACATACCCGATCAAGGTAACAAGATGTTTCGATCTCCCCACCACAAGCACTTTATGTCCCCTGGAAGTCATGTGAAAGATGTACTCCAGGGAAAAAGATGAGGCTAGCGATCCCTCATCAATAAAATTCATTTCCCAGTCTCATGAGAATCTGATCCTTGATTCCATAGAACTCTGAACAACGGGATCAAATACCCACATAAGACATTCTCTGGAGAGACAAAAATCACCACTATTTTCTCCAAAATAGAAGCATCTGGTTCAAACTCAATTCCTTACCAACTATGAATTTTATTGGGATTAGTGTGATTATTTATGAGAAGAGATATGTGGAAAATGTCATGAATTACAATAGAATGAGCAGTAATTCCATCTTAAAGAAAAAACATCTAAGATGTTCAGTGATCTCTAATGGTCTAACATATCTTCAAACCAACTTTCCTTTTTCCATGATTTTTGTGACCCAACGAAGGAGAAACATTAACCAAAACCCAATCACCAATGGAAAACCCTAAAGGACAACACCACTAACGTACATATGATTTCTATCCAATCTGGGTTGTATAAAGATGTCGTCGCACTTCCAGAATCATTTTTGACATCTTTCGAACAAAACTTGGTCCATCCAATGATTATTTTCCCTATTATGGCCAACAAAGAGGTGATCTTCATGGGTGACCATAAAACACTTCAATGGGGGATATTATAATCGATTACTAATAACTATTTTTCTAATAAAACTCAATTAATACCATATGGATATCCAATGATCCCCCGAAATCCAAGATGCAAGAACATAACATATCTATTAGGATATTATTTCCATGCTCTGGCTGGACATCTATTTGTGGATGGTAAGTTGTACTCAACATTATCTATATACCCATTTCCTCTTTATAGATCCAATTGAACCCTTAGGTAATCCTAGTATCCCTATCTGAAAAACAATAGATGGACTCCCATTTATTGTCATGATCTCTTGCACATACAGATCACCCATATCCTTAACTGTTGTGGTGTCTTTAACTGAAATGAAATGATTTGACATTGTCAATGATTCAACATCCAACCATAAAAAATTATTACCTCAAGGAATGCATGGAAACCCAAAATCAAAATCCATAGACACCAAATCCTACTTACAAACCAGTGTTGGAGGTGGATAAAGCAAACCATACATCTTCATGTTCTCTGCCTTTATCCATTGGCGGGATTAATATCATGACACATAATCTGCAATGTCACACTCCATAAAAGGCCCCCATAATGATATTCTCAAGTCATAATTCATAATTTTAATTCCAGGATGAATGAACCATGAAGAGATATAAAAAAATGAACTTCACATAGATTTTGGGACGACAAATAACATTCCGATGTGAAGTTTTCCATTTCAAGAAAAAGACCAACTAAGAACTGTTTGACAACCATAATGGTTTTCTTGATTCTTTTGAAACTCATCGTCTTGATACTGAATTATCTTGATAGACTCCATGAGAGATGATGAAAAATGAATAGTTCTTAGAACCATCCCTGATACATTATATTGAGTATCCAAGGAAAACTGGGTGACAAGGCTTATAATATTCCACTCATCATTCAATTTTAGAACACCCTATGATGGTACCTTTATTATTAATTCTCCTACAACCACATTCTCTTTTCATGAAGTATAGGTGAAGTTGATGTCAAATTTATGAGGGTATTTTATCCATCACCTATCTAAGATTTTAGACGTTCTTGGAAAATCTATATATCAAACTCTTATGATCAAAGAAGACTATGAACTTCTTTCAAAAAAGATAATGACACTAGCACTTAAGCGCATGCATCACCACAACAAGA
Organism: Viscum album; assembly: GCA_963277665.1. Lineage (NCBI taxonomy): Eukaryota > Viridiplantae > Streptophyta > Magnoliopsida > Santalales > Viscaceae > Viscum > Viscum album. The sequence goes on from OY728140.1 coordinate 1,548,648,381, forward strand.
TCCAAATAATGAGTGGGGTATTTCTTCTTATGTTTTTTGAGCTGAAAATATCTATAAACTACAACATGGTCATCCTACGTAATCCTGCTTACCCCACCAGCACCCCATGCATCACAAAACACCACATACCCATTACCGGGCTCTTGTAAGATCATAATAGGTGCTAATTTTTGAATTAATTTTAGTTCATCAATGGTAGACTAAAACTTTGTATCCCATGAGAATTGCACTGCATTATTAGTAAGAGTGGTCAATGGTCAAGCCATCTTAGATAAATCCTTGATGAACTATTAGTAGTATATAGCAATACCAAGGAATCTTTGTATCTCAAAGACATTCCATGGTTTATTCCAAGACAAAATAGTTTTTACATTCTCTGGATCAACTGAAAAGAAATTCTTAGGAAATTGTTTTCCACGAACACCACTTCTCAAATCCAAAGACTAAATTTCAAACACGTTCCATAAAGACAATGATTTATTACAATCTCCATAACAAATCTCAGACGGTTCTCTTGCTCATGTGCAAATATTGAGTAAACATAAATATCATCCATTAACACTAACAAAAAAGAGTCATGATATAGGTGTAATGTATGATTCATCAAGGCAAAAAAAAACAGCATGAGATTTAGTCATTCCTAAAGGCATCATAAGATATACATAATGGATATATCTGCCCATAAAGGTTGTCTTTGTTATATTTGACTTCTAAACATTGAGTTGTTGATAACTAGATCAATGATTGATCTTTGAAAACAATATTGATCCCTTAAAATGTTCAAAAAAATCATCCCCTTGGGGAAAATTGTAGATTTTTATAATCTTTACTCAGTTCAGCATCCAATATTCCACACATAACTGATGTGAATCATAAAAGTTCATTGAAAATATCATAGGGGATGCCCAAACCGAAACACTAGGGAAAACAAAACACTTCTGTAAGAGGTCTTCCAATGGAATGTTGAGTTCTTTCAATATCGCTGCTGCCATATTGTAAAAAAGAATCTATATTGACTATGTACCTAGAACAATGTCAATCATGAACTATACGTCTATCTCTAGAGGAAGACTAGAGATGTTTTTATGGAAAATGTTATGAAAGTATCAGACAACAACATGAAGACACATATAGGAAGAAACATCATTCGAGTCAAACGTAATAGCAACCAGCAATCTCTTGAGCTATCTAGGGGATGATCCAACACAACCTGACATTGAGTCCCACTCTCCCTGAAACTCATGAGATATTCCATTGGTAGTAAGAAAAAATTCACTGATGATAAAAATCATTCTCAAATCGATGAGAGAAAATCCAATCCATACTAATAAAGATGTAAAATAGTTCCAGATCAAGAATAAGAAACTCCCATGACAACTCTTTATCAACTATCGTGAAACAAATGACACTAGATCCCCTTGCCTTTTATATTTCCTAGAGGTTTCGCTAACTATATTTTAAAGGGAATTAGTTACACTGTAAGTTTATGAATATCAATAAAAGATGACCACATAAATAAGGGGGAGGCACCAGTACCAAACAAATAAGTATCCACTAATGCTGTAATAAAGAGCCTACCTCACACTGTTGCCGAACCTGCATCAAATTCCATTGGACAATCATCTATTTCAGGTAAATGCTTCACTCTTAAGGCCTATTTCTAGATCCCTATAGTCATTGATGCTTTTGAAAACACCGTAGTATCCTTTGGAGTCAATAATCCGCGACCATAATAGGATGTATTCAAAGCCTGATAAAAACTTTGTAGATGACCAACACATCTGTATCTATTGTATGTCTCCGCATGCATATGATAATAACATCTGGTGTTCTCCCCCCACCACTTTCCGCACTTTTAGCAAGTCATACGAAGACTAGTAGATAAAAAAGATAGTGTGGAGGAGGATAAATGTTGAGACCCACATACAAAACTACTATGATGGTCCTACCACTTCTTATTCATCCCTTGTACACCACTAATTCTATCACCACTAGGAAGAGAAGAGAGTGTAAAGCTGACCTTGCCGAAAATATTCATCTCTACCAACAATAATCTTTCCACTATCTCTTCATAGGTAGAAATCTTCAACAGCAACACATACAATATAATGTATAGTCGCAAACCCTATAGGTACTTCTGCACCTTCAACTAGTCATTATTTACAGCATCTGTGGAAAAATATAACAAGCTCAGCAAAACAGTTGGTATAGGATGAAACCAAAATATCACCCTACTAAAATGATAGGAACTCATGAGATTTTTAAAAAATAATAGGCTCGAGAGAAAACTGCTTAAATAAAAAGGTTTTGAAACCATTCAAATCCAAACCCACCTTTCTATATACATGGACCATAGAGTCCAACCAATGGATTCTAGAACCCTCATGTATGAATGATGAAAACTTCACACTCATATTCCCCGATGTCTCTAAGAAGTTGATGATTTGATCGATCCTATCCAACCCATCCTCCACCTCCTAAAGTTATCTTATGCCATTAAAGGAAGATGGATTTTAATCCAATAACTATCACGGTCGATCACTTTCTTCTCTAGCTCCTAGTTGTACATCAACCAATGCATTCTTAATTCATGGAACATTCTGATCTACATAAATAACATCTCATACGATTGTATAAATGTGATTTTAATCCATAGGTGGATTTCCATGAGGAGCATCAAATGCACCTTCATGTGGAACTAGTAGAAGACATCTTGGATGCCCACAACTATATACCAAATCAAATGAATGAGTAGACACCAAAAAAATCTCATTTCCAACAAGAAGAAAATAAAACAAAACAGATTTTTTAACAGGAAAAAAACACTAGATAAACATATCCCAAAATCCAGTGGTAACTTGTGTCTTGTTACAACAAGAGCTAGCCAGAAACTTATCGCAACATACCTTCCATGTCCTGACGGTCCTATATCAAGTCTAGTGGGAGTCCCTAGTAAAATATTACTGAGGAAAACTTCCATATGATACCAAAATATAATGAACTATCCCAGGTTATCCTAAAACCTGATACCCGACCCAATCTGTCACGTAACAAAAGTGAATTTCTGATACCCACGGGCAAGCAACAAGCACCCGAGCATCGAATGAAAAAACTGAATGCATGATTTCACCCAACCTGAATGACCACACAACATATATATTTAGAAAATAAGAAAAAAAAGAAGACTGAAATATATATATTCCATAACTGTAAGAAAAGAAATAGAAATACAGAAACATAAATTGAAGCTAAAAACTCCAAACGAAATGTCTGACTGCATGTGACTCGAAAACAAATATCTAGTTCAATGATGAAATGGAAAAACCGCAAGCATCTCAGCACCAGATACACATACTAGCTAAAAAGAACCTCTCCGCCTCACTATGGCACCTTTCCATCCCCTAAATTGGAATACAAACAAAGGGATAGACTCCATTTGATGTCATGTGGAGGGTTTGAGATAACATGCTCTGTAGGATCCCACCGAGGTGTTCCATAGAAATTATCGGTATAACAATTCATGTAAGCATATTTTAAATTTAAAATATGGAATGATATGTAAAAAATCAGATATATAAAAAATATTTTAATCATTCACTTTTCAATAGTTCTAAAAAAAGCAGGTATAGCAGTTTCAATGAACATTTTTCATATCATTTTCAAATAGCATAAACAGGCGTATAAATGATAACTTAGACAGACATGTAATACAAAAAAAAGAACATATATCACAACACCAATGAATACTACCATACAATTCTGAAAACTACTCATACTAAATTAATAATGTGTAAAAAAATGATCATAGAATGACGGTCCATTGAATCAAATGAAATCCTGAAGAGAAATCCCCACAAAATGTCAATATTGGTCTCCTATAACAAGGGGCATATGGAAAAAAATAAATGCGCAAGACAAACCTCCTTGATAATTACAAAAATGGATGATTTCCTCAATCTAAACATTCCCCCTAATTACCCAAGGTAGCCCATGATCTCAATTTTTCAATTCAATTTCAATTCATTGAAAACCATTCAAAACAATTTCACAACAAATTTCTCAGAAGCCAGAGAAAAATAATTTTTCTTTCGAAACCCGTTTTCAACACCCAAAAACAATCATTATAATTTATAAATAATTATAAATTATTCTCATTATCATAGGATAGAGACAGAACCGAAATCCTTTATGTTTGGGTCCCCCATTCCCAAAACAGAATCCAAAAATAACAAAACCCAATAATGACTTCAATAAAGGCCCTCAAGAACGTACTTTCGCAACACCATAACATTCCATGGAATGGTATTCGAGACAAGATCTCACAATGGTTCAATATTATGACAACAAGAAACATCCAATTTGGATTAAAGGATCTGATAACGTCAGGCTAGGGCACTACCATAATCAACTAAAAGGAAGAACCAGACAGAACACTTACCCTGATATATGCACCACACACGCACCGATGATCCCAAGCCGATTAGATTGATCTAGAAATAGTGGATCCAAAGAAAATATCATAGGGAGAGCTCTGGTTTGAGATCTAGGAGATATGGAATGAATAGTCGAGGGAAACTACTAAACATGTTAATTTAACCTGTGCGTGGGAAAGGTTACAATTTTTAACCCTTGATTATGATGTGTAGTTCACGCTGGATATGTTACACCAAAAACCCATATCCTTGGGTTAAAAATTGTATATTTAACCCCTACAGAACGTTTTCCTCAGGTACACAATGTCTACCAGCCCACTAAATGACCTCCCCATTCCGGACATGATCTCCCATTCCATGACATGCAACTAACACCATGTAAATGATGTGTACTTCAGGTATCCAGAGTATACATGTTCGGCAGTCTATATAAATCAAAAAAATTTAACATTGAAGGATTTTTAAAACTAGAAGGGAACATAGAAAGGGGAAAACAAACCTGATCAATCTAATGAGATGTTAAAAACTAAGAATAAAAAATTAAACATAATATAAATAAATTTTTACATAAAGTACCATATTCATTTTAAAATGGGGGAATGACTAAAAACCATAAAAATAATTATTTAATAATTTAGTTATTATAATCCATGATATAAATAAATAATTAAATTAAAATAAATAAATAAATAAAATATAAAAGGGTTATTATCAGCTAATACTTAGTCAATAAGAACCCACATTGTATAATAAGTAATATGTTATTAATTGATTAATTAATTATATAATAAATCATGGAAAAACCACAATGTTGTAGGAGTTCGAGGGTAGAAATGGTTAAATAGGGATCATGATGCCCAAATAATGAGTGGGGACATGGGGGAATACAATCATGGTTTATGGGTTATTTCCCCTATAAATTTTCACTTCACTAAAAATACTCTTTAAAGACATAAAAAAAATATAATTAAAATAATTTCAATTCATTGTTGACACATACAATGACACCAAAAATAATTATAATATATTTTTAGCTCAAAATTATTTGGTAAATTTTTCAATATTATTTATGATTTTACCCTATAAAATGAGGAATAAACGTGGAAATGGACTTGTTTGGACCAAATGGAGGTGTTTTATTTTTAAAGGACTTGGCCTGGGTTGGTCTGGTCAGGATTAGAGAGTACACACACAAATAATTCAATCAATTTATTTTAAAACCCATTTTCCCAAATGAAATTTTCATGTCGAAGACAAGTAATTCCTCATGTAATATATGGCCAAAACATATGTGGGGTAGCTTGTGGAAAATATGACCAAATATTAATGTTTTTATTTTAATTTTTTTATTAATGTGTTTTAATTTACTTTAACCAACTAAAATACTAATGAACACATTTGAAAACCTACTAGTATATTATCCAGTTTTATGTTTTTATAATCTCACATACAAGAAAAATTTATTGGATATCATAGGACCTTATTGGAAACATTATATAGTATTTGGATGATATAAATTCCCTTTATGTTAATTCAAGTGAATTTAATTAAACATTATACTTAATTATTTTCATTACAACACTTAGGCGATTAGAATATTCTGAGTAAAATCCAGAATTGTGAAACTAGTGCTTTTGAATTATTTTGATTGGATCAACCATATTAATTTTAATCCAGAAATGTATTATTTCATTCATTATGTATATCATGTTCAAATAAAATTATTTGTTGAAAATATGAACAAAAGTATACCTTTTTCATTTGTGAAATGCTGTTGTGATCCAATAATCATCAACATGTCGTAAATTGAATGATTCAACCAAGAACCCCTCTAGAGAATTAAAGTATAATCTATAGTTTTCTGTATGTAATTTTATAATCATAATATACTAGAATGATATAATAAATATATTTATGATGACATTTTGAATTATAAAATATCACATGATTGATACATGAAATTTAATAAACACGCCCTTGATCTTCCATTTGATTACTATCACTTAAACTTGAGAGATTAAAATATATTTTAGATAATATATATAAGTGGCTTACTTGTATGTTTTTTGGACTAAATTATTATTTTATGCTTAGTTTTAAATTTCTATAATTTATATCATAGAAATTTTGGAAACATATCCATCATAAATGTACCAAAACCACACATATGACCAATATGACATATTTTTAATGTAAAAAAATTATTCACCCATTTTTGATAATCTATTATGAAAAATTATGAGAATAATTCAATTAACACGACTCATTTTTGCAGAATAAGTTCAATAATCCATGAATAAATAATATTAATTTGAAAACTAGTTTTCTCATGTTCACTTTTTTTTACTTAAATAGCATGTGAATACATTGACCAATAAATTAAATTCTTACTATTCTAACCATGAATAATATATAATTGAATTTATTAATTTATTTAGTTTTTTGTCACACTTGGATGTTCAGGAACACATATGTGTGGGACCACTTTATCCATACTATAATTCATCTGAATTTGTGTAATTTGGGGATATACATTATGTGTGAACATTTAGGCTCTTATATCAATAGTAAAGATACATTATTCAAATAAAAAAAAGTGGAATATAAAAACATACCATATCAAATAAATATATTAGGAAAATTCAATATAAATAAAACATTTTTTTAATAGTCATTTTGAAATTTAATCTTTTTATCTTGTAACATAATATAAATAATGATGCGTAATTCAAGGAGTCATCCTTAAATTAAATATATATATATATATTGATTTTATTTTATGGGTTTTACTTCACCTTTAATATAAATTGTCATAGTCAAACAATCCCTATCATAGTCTAATATACAGAGATATCTATTTTCAATTATCATAATTAAACATTTCATTCATGATCAATTAATCAAAACCACATCACCAATGATGTACCAAAAAAATAAACCTTTCATCAAACATAAATTGTCATGGATTTCATCATGAATCAATGTATACGATGAAATAAAAAACATTGATATTTTTATCAATATGAGAAAAAAACACGTGTTTATATATAAGAACCAATAATGATACAAAAAACAAATAGTGTTCATATTGTCCATTCAATCATCATGATCTCCAATAAATGAGATCACCAAGTACAAAAATAAAGAAAAACATCACTAAATTATAATGACACTATTATGGCATGAAAAATAAATGAAACTCAAAATGTTTGGTGTTACTATTGACTAGAAAGTTTTCATTATATATGATAACAACTATATCCTTTTGATATGATAAATAATCCTATGAAATATTTATCTTTATAGTGTTACTTTAAGTAAAAAACCTATTATAGTATGAATAAATAACATATAACTCTATATATAAATCTTATAATAATTGAAAATACTAGTCTTATTGGGTTTAGGGAACCCCCACTCACAATAGGAATAATTCATAAACCTTGGTATAGAGGAAATATTATTGATAATGATAATAACACATCCCATTGTAACATAAGTAATAGTTTTGAGTTTCTTAAGGTTACTTATAGATTATATTTTTGGATCACAGAATTCATAATTTCAATAAATTACATAACATCATATATGGTCATACATTGTGGTTAATTGAATGGTTATAATGTTCTAAAAAACATATAGTGTTTACATAAATGTTTTTGAGAGTTTATCAAAATGAGGTTTGTATTAGGATATTAACATAATTGTTTATGATTTTATGAATGGTAAAAATAATGACAGTTTACCAAGTGTTTTGTTAATATCGAAAAGTAGTTTTGTATATGGTTTCACAAGTTACAGTATTATATATGATAAAAGGTGGAATAACAGAAAGATTATGTGGTTTTAGTTTAAGTTGTAAATTGATGGAGATATACCGTAAATCTTTTTTAAATATCATGTATTTTGGGATATACAATATCAAACAATATGGGCATTCGATATGATATGGAATACATGGAGGTAAAGAATATCATTTACCTTACTATAAATTGTCCTAAGGTATGTTATATGGGTATAACAACACCACCAACATGGATATCATATTGCATGATATGTGCATAACACATGTGTTATGATATACCAATATTATGTTACAATTTATAAAAATAATCCATACATTAAACAAAAATTGTTGGGTCTCTTTCTTGTATAGCTCCCATTAATTAACGAAATATATAGACAATTCAATGATTGGTTTAATGGTTAAATGCATAAATTTATAATGATATACAAATAGTTTGAAACATCATTACTTTTAATCAAAAGTTATTAATATTAAATTAAATGTAAAAAGGTTTATTTAGTATCTACAAGACCTATATAAAGAGAATAAATAATATTAAAATGGAATCCAATTATAAGCCTTTGAAAATAATTCTATCTATGATAAAGATCTCATCCACGCGTTTCATACCATTGAAATTTAATAACTTTATATGGTCATGACGATAATAGTTTCCAAGTGTATGGTGAATTCATCAACCTATGGATACACTAGGAGGAATGATTACTTTGGTGAATATTAATTTCTATTAATAAATAATGTGACTGATGATATAAATATTTACTATAATTGGTTCATGGTACGTTTTTCATTTTATTTTAAAAATTATTTTATTTTCAAATCACAGATAATATTGGATTAGGTTTTATTAAATCACATGACCCGAATACAGGTTGTTAGATCCTAAGAATGATTACACCAACTTCCTATATTATTTGGATTAATTTGATCTATTTTTATATGTGGTATTTCCCATGGTGACTTCAATGATGGGACCAAAAACCTTATTTTTAGGCATTTGAGATGATTAACTAATAAAGAATGTGATGGATAGAGGAAGGGAAGACGTGAAGCCTTACAATTACTAATATGAACCCAATCTAGTAGATGTATCAATGATTATATAAGATATAAAGATGATAGAAGAAGAAAAATCTTGGAGGGAAATGTGGTAGGAGAGATGTTTTACCTCCCTAGTTGTGGCCATATAAAATTGGGGGAGATGTGGCCGATGTTTTTTTTCAAAAATAATTTTTATCAATTAAATTTTAAGAATAAATAAACAAGGCCCCCAAGTTTACATTTGGTGTTCATCAGGATACCAGTTGAATCCTTATTCATACTTTCTTTCTATTTATGTCATCATGTTCTTAGTTGAATATTCATCACATTATTGTGTGTTCCTCATTCACCTATACATTTTGTGAAACCTAAAACATTCATCCATACTACTAAATCCTTATAAAATGGTCCTTTGTTAAATTATATATCTCAAAATTTAAATCTAAATCTCAAAATAAAAAATTACCATAACTCTAAATCAGCTCAGGCCTTATTGAATCAAATTCCATTTAAATATACATATATTTTTCATTATAATAAATGTAATAATTGATATAAACACAAGGATGAGATAATTATCATAAGTTAATAGATATATTAGGTGATCATAAAATATAAGAGCCAAAAATCATTATATTTATACATATATAAAATAAGAGAAATGATATCATAAGAATATACTAATATTTTGAATATTAAAAATGTGGAATAATAATAAAATATTTCAACATAAACATAAGTCATGGATCAATTACTAGGGTTCATAACATAATTTTCCAGCATAACTTTCCATGCACAATATATTGAATCTCATGATATTTAAGAACAACCCAATCGATTGAGGGATATAAATTTGTGGACAAATTTTTATTATTATAATATTTCATGAATATGTGTTTATTATATAAGAATCACAATACATCAATCATAAATTTTAACGAATCCCATGAGATGAAAATTGACTACATAACAATGGCACAAGAAATATATAAATGAATAGTTGATTATATGCCTAAAAAAGGAACAGATAATTCATATTAGATATTAATAGTGGTGGATTAATATTTCAAAAAACCTAGAAGCTATTAAGAGAGTAAATTATGTTAAATAACAATAATAATCAATGTGATGTTTCAAAAATAATTTATTTACCAAAATCATAAGATAGGGAGAAAGATTCATATTATTTAAATAAATATACGTAAATACATGATAAAAATAGAAGAACCAAAAAAATTATATATTCAATGAATAGGGTATAGTTAGAATAAAATAAATGATGCATTATTTAAGTGTTATATGAATGAAATGGATTTCTAAAACAAATTTCATATATTCTTTAGCATTTAAGAAATTATAAGAAGGGTGGATAAAATAGTTTCACATTCCTATATAAAGACGAAATATATATATAATAATAAATTAAATATAAAATATAATATAATTATATATTGAATATAGTGAGATAATAGACATTACTAAAAACTAAAATAAAATATTGTAAGAGTCTCTTTACATTAAGTCTGAATCCATTTGGATGCTCATATGATCTAGAGAATAATTGAATTATATATATATATATATATATAAAATAGTCTAAAAAATATTAATTTTTATATTAATTATTATCGTAATCAATTCATTATCATCTATTACTCATTTATTAGATTTTTTATGTCTATGGTTTTGGTTATTCTGTCTATTAATCCAATGATGGTTCAGTACAGTTGTAAAGATAATGTTCTTCTTTCAAAGGATTACATAATTACTATAAGTGCATGTATACAAGGTTTATGTCATTTTAGTTCTATAAACGATCCATAGTTTATAAAATACTCTATAATCGGTATAATTCATGAAATATTTCTTAGTAGTCCAGTTTTAGATGCTTAAACTTACCATGATTGTTAAATTTTAATATTACAAATATAAAACCTATTTTAGAAATAACAAATTTAAAAATATCATTAATTTATTGTTAATGTTATAATTATAAATTATTTAAATTATTTAAATGATCCATGAAATGTGGGAATGAGAAATATCATGATTCAAATAGATGTTATAAGCATATCATGGTTTGTATAATGTTTTTAAAATTATTAAACATAGAAAAATAACAAATAATTAAGAATAATAATTAAATTAGAGTATAATTATACTAATTTCATCCTATTAAAATGGTGACACGAATATATAATGTGTAATAGGAGAATGAAAAAGGATAATGGTTTGGTCAAGATTGATGATGTTCCCTTTGAGATAGTTCCTTTGGAATAAACCTAATGTCTTTGAATGATGATATTTTGGAAAAAAAATCATAAAAAACATGGATAAAATGATTTCAGATGATATTAGGAAATAATTTATGTATATTATGATTTTTGTATGTGATAAGAAATGGGTTGTGGTGGGTGTTATTGATAGGAAAAAATGGTTATTTTTGAATAATACATCAAATAAATTATTATTTCTGTTAAAGGCTATGAACAATATTGATTTTTATGAATATCAATAGTATTTTTACCAATATATATAATTAATTGAAATGTTATACATTCTATAATATAATGGCTCCATTTCAATAATATATTTAATGTAAAGAATCAAAAACAAATTTATTTGTAGAATAAAATATAATTGGGGCTTCAAAAATTATTAATTAGATTGGAATTGTTTTTTAAAATATTTACATAAAAAATAATTTTTATACTAATGAAGTTAGAATATATTTAAAAAAGATATATTTGTCTCATGTTACAAGGATTGGGTATTTTTTGTATTTGAATATGTAATTTTACTTATCTTATTAATGATAAAAAATAATTTAATGATTGTCTTGTTAGATGTGCTTTTAAATATTTTCTATTAGAATTTCCATTTTATTATTCTCACAGTCATCTGGATTCCCTAATGGTCACATTCCTAATAAATTCTTTACCCCTTTATATTTTCCATGTTGTAATTCTAATTGCTATATATGTCTCTTAATTAATTCATTATATGTTTTATCCTTTTTCAGTCATTTTACATCAAATTATTATATTATTTTTAATGTTTGGTTTTATTTTCATTATTTTTTCCATGATTGTGGAGTTTTTATAAGATACTGTATCATCTGATTTCAAAAATATTTGTTATACTATTATCTTTTATTTATTATCCCATGTACTTGTATTAATCTGATGAAATATGTTACTCATAAATTATTAATGTTATATATCAAATTAAATGATGGTTGTTTTGTTACATTATTTACATGATAATTTAATATGGCACTTATGGATGACATTTTTCCATGATGTATAAATTTTTTAATATCTGAATTTTTCAAAAAAACATGGGATGTTAGAAATGGGTATTTGTTGAGTATTAAAACCAAAAAATAGTTATATTTTTTTATAGAGATAAAAACTATAAGATAGGGGAGAGGGTGATAATAGGCGTCATGTTCATCCATGGTTTTGATTTTTGTGTTTATTGAGTTCATATTTCTTTTTTTATTACTAATGTATGTAAAGAGGGATTTTGATATTCATTTTAATTATAGGTAATCCCCCAATTCATGTAATTTAATATGGGAGGATTATGATGATGAAAACCATATCCATAAAATGATGATTATATCAGATCATGCAAAACATAACCAATTTTTAGAGTTTAGACCATGTCTTGGAAATGACGTTTTAGTCATGTATGATACCTTTCTACTTTTGGTTTCATTTTTTAATTCCTTAAAAAACATGTATGGTTTTTTTGAATCATATGGTTTATCAAGTTAGTGTTAAATATTCTTATTTTAAAAATGTTAAATGTCATTAAATATAAATGTGTAAGTCAAGTGGATGTGTGTGTAATATTCTATACTAAACTAGGTATAAAATAATTTTATTTTTTTAAAATAATATAATACTATCAAAATGTTAATAAATCAGTTTCATAAATGTTACTGGGGTTGTTATTTAAAGTTTCATACTCAGGAATGGTCTTTTGGGTCTTATTTTTGTTCATCAATTTGTATTTAAAAACCATATATGTTCAAGGGGCATTACAATAGAATGTGAATTATATTTAGGGAGTTTGTCATGCTCGATCATAGTAGTTTCTATTTTTCATCGCTACTATAGTTTTGTAGAAGGATTACATGTGATGAAGAAAATTAAAAAAATTATGATAATTTTTATGTTTTTAGTAATTGAAGCACTTTACTAAAATACCAGATTACTCTCATATATTGGGTTTCAATTAATACGATTCACCCTTTGAGGAGTTTTTATTATGTAAGGGTACCATATATATAAGATTATAACCTTGTGTGTTTGTAAAACATTCATGATAATAGTACCACATATATATTTATGGGATAGAAAATGAAAAAGTGTGATGTGTAAAAGTAAAATACATTGTACATAAAAGTTTATATTCTTGAACAAATGTAGCTTTGTGGAGAATTGGAAAAATCATCCATGTTTATAAGTATTGGTAACTCTTGAGTAACCGAATATAAGTAATATTAAATATTAAATTTTTGTTTTGTGCATAATATTTACTACCCAACACATAATTAAAAATAAATGTTACATAATACTAATCCTATACATGAGGGTCCTTGTTTGACTGGGAAAATTATTTTGTTTTGGGAGTCTCCCAGTATAAGTATGGGCAGTGTTTTGATACACACGAAACATTTCCTCTTGATATGTAATAGTCACATATTACAATAATGTTATTCTCCTTAGGAAAATTTATGATGTATAGAGAGACCCAATAGTGTGTAAGAGTCTTTTAGAGTATATATAAGAGTAGATCAATAATACATTAGGATCTTTTTGTGTCTATTTATGATGTGTCAGAGTCATTTACCTTGGAGCATGAGATCTATTGAAGGCTAATGTTTAGTTTTTTTCTAAACTGTTGGCACATTCCATGTGATGTGTATGAGTCGTATATGAATTTACATAAAAGTAATTATATCTATATGGATCCCTAATTTAGTGAATCTTTTACAGATCATATGTAATTTTTGGATTCAATTTTTAAGATCCAATGGGTTTTTCATAATGGTAATTTTTTGGTTTTTTCTAAAATTTTACCAAATATTTTTAAAATGTTAAAAAAAATATTAAAAGGAAATGATTTTTTTATGACTATAATATGAGAATATTTTACAAAAAATTTCTGTCATTTTCCTCTAATATCAACATTATATTACTCTTGATCCCTAATGGACTCATGTGTTGTTCATTTCAGGTGATATCTAAAGGTAAATCTATCACATTTAATAATTTGTTTATTAGTTTCTCACATGATTTCATAGAACTATGAAAGTTATGAGTATTTAAAGTCTGTTTCAAATATTTTTTTTCATAAATTATATTTTTTAATCAAGGAATAGTTTTTATATTCAATGGGTATCCTAGGTCAATCCTAACTAAGGTGGTCCCCAAGTTATCCCTAATGTCATTGATCACTTTAATGCGCATTTGATGTGTGATTATGCTGACCCAATCCACACCTAACATTAATGTTTATTTGAGAATTAATGTTTAAAATTCATAAAAAATTATTCTAATTATGAGTGGTCTATGAGTAAGGGTAGAGCCCAACCATTAACCATTGAGTAAGCTGTTCTTTTTTTGAGGGAGAAATGGTAATATAGGATGTTGACCCAAGGGACGAAACAAAATAAATAATAACATATTAAGTATATATGGATTACCAAGGATGATACTATTGATGACAAATATGATTATTATATGACATAAAAAACTATATTAATTAATTTTATTAAAATGTAAATATATATAAGTTAATTCTGGGTTGGGGTGGCATTTCCACTCATAGTGATATTGATATGGTGAGATGTATCATGCTTGGTTATCATTCATGTTAGACTAATAATTTTGTTCCGAGATATCCCATGTAATTTTGGTTTTAATACTATTAAATATCCTTTCATATATTACTGTTGATTTTATCTTTATGTTGTTTCATATTGTTTTATCATTAATTTAATTGTTTCTATTGTTTAATTATTTATGTATCAAATTACAGATACTTTGGATAAAAAGGATTGACAATCAGCTATGTAAAGAATTTGGCTACATGAAGAAATGTATATGTAAATAATTATCTATATAAATCACATATGTGAAGTATTTTATTATGTAAATTGGATAAATTTTGAAAATGCATGCATGTAAATTACCTACGTAGGTGAATCACCCACCTGGAAAATCAGCTACATCGATCAAACAGCTATGAAAATCAATTACATGGAGTAACTAGATGCCTGATTTTTATTTGTGCTTAAATCACCTGTGAGGTTCCATATAGACACTTGATTCGACCTTGATATATCAAAATTTGTATATGTGGGTAAATATCCTACATGAATCAATTTATCTATATAAAAAAAATTCTAACATAGAAACGTGTCTATATGAAGAAAAACAACAGTGTGAAGAATAACTAAAAAATAATCTATGTATATAATCAACTACGTGGAAAATGAAAAATTGTTTAACACTACTCCATTAATTTAAATGTGTAAAATTCAGCAACATGGTGATCTACAATAATCTACATAAATTTACAGCATTGTATTTATTACCATTATTGTACTTTTAGTAGGATTTGATGATTTTATTCATCCAATAAATGATGGGTTACTTATTTATATAAAAAATTATTAAAATTAGAAGTAAGTACCATGAATGTTAATAAGTACAAGGATAATTTAGTGGATATTACTATTACAAAGGCATTTATAATAAAAATATGTATCTCTATTTAAATATTTTAATGTTCTATTACTGTGAAATTAGGTAAGAAGTGTTGCATGAATTATCAAGAGATAATTAGGAAAAATATAGATATATATTGAGAAAAAATGATTTTTATTTTTCCAATAAAACTCACATGAACTTCTCTTCCCAACTCTATTTTACTCTGGAATAGGTATAAGTTGGGTGATCTATAATTTTCCCCTATTATTATCTATGCTATTAATTTAGAAGACTCTCCTAGGTATGTTGTCTGAAATTTTTATCTCTCATTGATATTTATTCCTTCTATCAGTTGTATTTTACAACTATGAGCACAATCTCTAAAAGCATCATTTTCTTATCATTAGTTATAATGGTTCTTATTAATAGTACATTGAACACATTTGTTTGTAAATACTTACTAGTTCCTGGTTAAAATAATACTTGATGTTGTAACAAGAGTAGATTACATTGACTCTATCATTCAATCACTAAAAATAGGATTGGTAGTCCTTATAAAAAGGAAAATTTTAGAGAAAATATGTAAGGTATGAGATTTGAACATTTGGGGAGTGGACTTGGGGATTTTGGATCCCTAAACCAAAATAAATCTCTCTGTCCAATATCTATTCAATGTTCTCTTTTTCAACTATATATATTTTAAATATTATATCAGAATATCTTCATATCTAGAATATAGTTGTTTTCTGAGTGAATAATTTTTGAAGTAATAATTTCAACCCCTCTTCAGTCTTAGTGGAGTCTATCATAGACAAAAATCCATATCAAAGGCTAAAATTATTGATTTATTATCATATAAAGGTTTAAATCTAAATATATATTAAAAATTAATTCTTTGAAGGACAACTGAGAAGATATTTCAATAAAATGATCTCCCTATTTTAATTGTTAGAATTATAGATTCTAAAAGGCACATGTGATGATCTATTTAATGAATCTTGATCTAAATTTTTATCATAATGCCATGAAGCCTTATAAAATTTCAGAAAACTCAACATGAACCTTGGGATGATGACATTGGTGCTAGTTATGAAATAATGTCTAATGATAAGAATGATAAAATATATGGACTGAGAAAAGATGATTTCAACCAAGTTTATCAATGTAAAAAACCCCATAAAATTTGGACTATTATAGCAGATTATTATAAATATAGATACAATGTGAGAGATATCAGATATAATATAGAAAATATTAAATTAGATACATTCAAAATGTTGGAAGGAAAAATAATTTTTCATACAAATGGAATTATTCATATGAATGTAAACAAATTCCCTGCTCTAGGGACACTTATTAGGGCACAAGATCACACATTGAAAATCCTTAGAATTATTCCTATCAAATGGAGTGGAATCATGGATTAAATTAAGTAATCTACGAAGGCTTAGAATTTTAATAATAAAATATATCATTAGTAATCTTATTAGGGGTGAGTAAAATATGGAAGATAAATATATAGAGTATATATTTGATATGGAGTATAATGTTTTATTAAAAACTAAAAAAGTTGAAAATAAGTGAAAATAAATTTAAATAGTCGAGTCATCTAGTTAAGTAACTTCAAAAAATTGGGATTCAAAGAGTGATATTTCCCAATTTTATAGCAAATTCAAAATTTTCTATATTAAGAGAAATAGATTCCAGAAACCCTTCAATATGTATAATTAGTCTAATGTAATCTCTAATGAAGTAATATAATTTTAATGAAAGAAAAATGGAAACATCAAAAAAAATATCCACATTTTCAAGTTAATAAAATCCATAGAATAATTAATTCAATAATATTGGATAAAGGAAAAATCCATTAAATAAATAAGGAGATGTGTATAAGATTTTATTGAAGTCGCATATTCGTAAATAGAATTATATCTTTCAAACTAGATTTACAACATGTTATTTATGACACACTCTAATGAGGTACATTCACATTAACCGTCTGATCATGTGTTTGAATAAGAAAATTAAAATTTCTCTTATAAGAAATATATTAATTATTATTCCTTTTTTGAACTATATATTAAACATTGATAATGATATATTAATATTTTAAAAAGTATTATGATGATATTTTTAATGAAAAAAGGACCTGAACAAATTTGTTTTAGAAATGATCATCGAGTTTGAATATTTTTCTACATCATACATTTAATATGACAATAAAAATGAAAAATTGAAAAAATAAATTCTAGATATCAAATATGATTTAAGAGTTTCCACTAGATGTAAACTTTATTCAAATCAATATTTTTGAAATAATAATTCTCAAAAAAATAAATTTTCAATATTAAGTAAAAGTGAAAAGATAAAATTTTATAAAAACTATTTTTTGGCTAATTCAATGAATAATAACCAATATTATTTTTTTCATTGTGTATACTTTTTCAAAATTTTCAATAATTATAGTCTAAAAACTAATAAAATT
Source organism: Viscum album (assembly GCA_963277665.1). Taxonomy (NCBI): domain Eukaryota; kingdom Viridiplantae; phylum Streptophyta; class Magnoliopsida; order Santalales; family Viscaceae; genus Viscum; species Viscum album. The sequence goes on from OY728140.1 coordinate 1,548,666,876, forward strand.
ATCTAGAGTAAAACATTATTTTCTTACAATTTTTTCCAAAAACTATATACTAGATGTACTGAAGACCCCAAACATTTTTGGGTTCCCAAGTCATTAGTTTCTAACACAGTTGGACCGAAGAATATATAGGAACCAGAAAAAATATATTTTTTGATATTTTTTTTGGTAAATATTTTGAAAACAATAAATAATATATTCATTATCTATTGTGTATTCTCAATCAATAATGGTGTAGATATCTCCAATTTTCAATCCTTACAAAAAGTTGATGGATGCTATATCAATTTTGGTGACAATTCTAAAGGAAATATTATGGGAGTTATATTAGTTGGAATGAAAAGCTCAATTTTCATCAATATATATATATATATATGTGAATGGATTAAAAAATTATATGTTATATAAATTTCAACTCAGTGTTGATGTTTATTTTTTTTATTTTCAAAGAAATGCATGTAATGTATTTAAAGGAAAAATTATTAAATTTAATACACCTAGAAAATAGTATTTCTATACTCTAGAAATTAATTCATTGAGTATAAAAAATTAAACTATTTAAACTATAAAAATAAAGAATCATGGAATTAGAATATAATATTGGGAAATTGAAATGTCAATTCTTTATAAACATTCTTCAGTAAATTAATATTTTATCTTCACCTCAATATAAATTGAATAAAAATACCCTTTATAATGGAAACCAAATGGGAAATACACCCAATTCATTTTTTATGCCAATTAATGTGGTTACCACTTCTATTACCATATAACTTATTCATATGGATTTGTTAGGGAAATCTAGAATTACAAGACTAAGATGTAAATCTTTTGATTATGTGTTAGCTGATAAATTTTTTAGATTGTCTTGTGTTTTATTTTTTACTTTTAAAATTGAAGCATGTTCAATTTTTAGATGCTTTTAAAAAATTGTTCAAAAATATAATGTGAAATATATTTATCATGATACTAATTTGAATATATATAATAATTTATTTAGATCCATTTTTTGGGATAGAATGAGAGTTAGAGGTCAGGTAATCTCGGTGTTGATATTATAAAATTATTAAATATATTAATATCATGAATTCATAGTTTTCCTAAAATAATGTAATCACAACCAAAAATATTTTTGGATTTGAAATATCAGACAATTGTTTACTATAAAATGCAGACTACCCCAAGATTTGACATAATCTTCATCAGCGTCAAGCATTTAAAAAGTGTAGTCATGAAAAGATTATTAAATTAATAGATTAATAGATTAATTTATTTTTTTATTTCTCAATTAAATATCCTCATATATATGTATATGACTATAAAAATCCAATGGTTTCTATGAATAACCCTTTAAATTATTAGAGGAGTTGGTCGGGGAGTTTTCAAGGGTGATCATTGATGGAATGTGCCTTGAAGATCAGTACACTAATTTATCATTTGGAACTAATCAATGATAATGGAATGAAACCAATATTCCTCAATGATCAATCAGAAAATGAGGCTGGTTTTTTTATTTATTTGGATTTGTCCCCATTTTTAATCCAATGTCAATTGTGATTCAATCCTGCCAACAAGATCGATTCATAAAACAGTGGTTGATTTGCAAATTTTGTTTTAACATCCTATATCATTTAGAATTGATCATTATTATTCATTATTCATTTTAATTCATCTTCATTCTCTGATTCCAATTACAAAAAAATAAAGACTGATATGAGAATTAGATGACATTCATTACACATGTTTATCTTCTGTGAATCTCTCTCATTGTTTTGTGTGTCTTCAAGATCGGTATTCAATTTGGATAGTTGTAGGAGCAATACTGGGTAATTAATTTATGAGAACCTACCTTTGGTTTATTATAATTATGGTAATTGTTTGGGATTGATATAAATGAGGTGATTTATGTGTGATTAAAATAAAAATAGATCATGATTAGATTTAAATCTCATGTTTAATAGAATAAGCATGAAATGATGGTTTAGTGTGGTGGATATTGATTTATGAATAAAATCGTGGGAAATATTATAGATACCAACAATGTTTGGTCTTTTAGGACATCTTATCTAGGTTATTTGGTGGATTAGAAAGTGGAAATATTGGGTGGTAGTGATGAAAAAAAAAGATGTGTGAAGACCCAAAAGTTCTAAAAAATTCAATCATATTCATCATGTAATGGAAAAACACATTCCATTGGGACCATACTATTTAATTCAAGGGTTGAGCATTAAATAAAGTATCACATGATAGGAAGCACTTTTCACATGTTGTGTAACTCATCCTAGAAACACGACAAACCCCCTTGGAGTATATTATAATGAACACGACCATGGACACCGAAACAACCAGAGTACATAGTCACGGTTCAATACATAGTAATGTCCTTGTACATGGGAATGTAAATACTACATGGGAACAATATACATTACACTATAATGGCATCTATTTCACTAAGATCGACTAGAGAATATGGTATTTCCTTAGGAAAGCCTGCCACTTCATGTAATACTAGTACAAAGTGTGTACTCACCCTAGAGAGTTATTAGGCCTTTTTTCTCTTTAGTGTGGACCTCTTTCCTTAGGGTGAGATGACTGAATCCATACACTAAAGATATTTTGTGGAATTACATCCTACATATACTATTTTTATCCCATATCAGGTATTAGTCTCATATAGAGTTATCAGATTACCTCTATGAGGACCAATGTGGAATCCTCTATCATATTCTTCCCCAAGTGGGGTTACAGGAATCAGCCTCACCGATATACATAGGCGTCAATCTCTTACCCATTAGGTAATTCCATATTAGGTTGTAAATATACCACCATGGACATGGGTGTGATCCTAATTTGTGTATTAATCTCTTCAGACTTACAATATATACTTCCTAATGGTGATAACAGATGAACACAATATCATTTATGGGTGCCATATATACTATCAGACTCACAGAGTATGTTCTCTAAGTTTATGGTTACTATGAACCCTCGAGATAAATCCTAGGATGGTAATGCAGTTGTGACGTTACCTTGATACATAGTGTCTATCATGAGTATACCAATATGTTTTATTTTTTTGTATCATATTTTGATTGACATATCCATGTAATGGGATGTCTACTTTCTTGATTGTTATTTTTGTTTATTTTATGGTGTCTTACTTCGTATAGTTATACTCATGCATGCATGAGATCTTCCCACACATTTCATGTCTTCTATAGATTAAATACCATTTAATGGAGTTTCTAGTGGACTAGAAAACATAGGTCTTAGATTGGGATGGACAACCCATGGTTCACACTAGGTATGACATTTTACTTTTTCCCCTCATTCTTCAAGGATGGGATTCTTTATAGTTTTGGTGGAATTGTATTTGGTTATTTATGATTTCATGTATTACAATGATACTATGATTATGGGATTATATATATTCATGATTTTGGTATCAATTGTATGAACATTCATGCATTTTATTAATACGGAGATGTGTGTGTGCGTGGGTATACCTTAGGCAAAGGGATCCCATGTTAGTGTTATTGCAACTTATCATTTGAATCCACCCCATATCATTTTGGAGGTGGTATTGGGATAGTCTTACTCACCCTATAGCCTACTAAGAGGGCCCAAATGGGATAGGGCATTAAAGAGTGGCATCAGAGCATTATACATAACACTATTGATTAGATTATTTTTTACTTGTGACTTTTATTTGGGATTTATGGAAACCATATTTTTTGTTCTGAGTTGGTATTTTCGTATAGAGAATCCAGTGATGATGTAGAAACTAATGTATCTATGCACTAGGACTCCAACTACCTGATAGTTGAGTTGGTTAATATATTTAATGGGTTTAAGGAAATCATTGTTACATGAATCATAAAATAATGGGTTGTGGTTTTCATGAACTTCTTGAATCATCTCCCCACATATAATCATTGGTCATGGTATGTATTGTTATATTTAGGATGCCTCCATAATTATTTCTAGATAGTATTTAGAAGGATTATCATGAGTAGTATCCCCTTTGTTTTGAGACATTGATACATGTACCTTTTCATATGGTGTTACATATTCTCTGGGTTTTCTTCCACACCTCCACCAAATATGTATGTGATGATACAGGTTGTACTAGTGGATGAGGTTTAAATGATGATATTGCTTCATGAGTTTCAGCAATAGTGATCACTTAGGTTCCATAAAGATATATACCAATTAGAATTTGAGGACTAGCTCATGGTGGGTGCATGAGTGTTTCTCCTCATAAAAAAACATACGGACCTAATGTTGGTCCTAGAAGTGTGAATTCTTCTGGGATCCCTTGGGTTACGGTGGAGCCTAGTGATTCTTTTAAATGATGAGGTGACATGTATGTGGTAGAGTTTTGGAGAATTTTTATATAGGTTTTTTCTCAAACTATTCTATGGGATGTGAACATCCATGAAAATTATACAACTTCAACGGGGAAACTGAACTATGGGTGAGTATTCGTTGATGTTTACCAACCTCTCACAATACTGGATACATATAGTACATGATTTGTTATTCTGATATTAAAACTTATAGATAGTCCTACATAGAGATGTAACATATAGTTTGATAGCTCTATGAATTCATACCTATTTATTATTCAAGACAATTCATTCTTAATAGTGAGTTTTATAACAAAATAGACATTTAAATGGGGTGAGAGTGGTGGTAAAATAGGACCTATGACATTAGCGGTAGGTAGTTGATGACAAATAAAGAGATCCAGACGAGTGAAGTGCTTCTGGAGGTGATCTCGGAATGGTTCATGTACTCTTAAGGATAGATAGTTCTAATCTTCTAATAAATGAGTAAATATTGAATGAGATTGTCAGACCCGCAATAGAGATGCATGATAGATAGTGGATGGTCAACCAATGAGAAATAATATTATAAGAAGATATTTTGGTAGGGAGAATGAGACGGAGGACGACATGAGATAGATGCTATATATGGAAGACAATTTGAATTGTTTCTACAACTACCCAAAGGTAGTCCCCTGCAGTTTCATGAAAATAGCGAAAAGGTAAAGGGAATCTACAAATAGTGTAAGTCCACGAAACAGAGGCTTCAATAATGACTAGAGGAATGATATTTGTCCTTTCTACCTTATCATCAATTCTAATAAACACATGTTCATACCATTCTTTTCATGATACCTCCCTAGTTTGATACATATAAATTCTATTTGATCCATTGTATTTAACTTAATGCACAGCGACTCCGATCATAGGTTACTACTCAATTAGAAAATTTCACTGATTGTGTGATATAATATTTAGAATAGAGATTTTCTTATGGGATATATTTTTAGAGACAATGAGGTATTATGATTTCATCATAAAAATATACAAACATTATATTCTTCCTGAAAAAATTGAATATTTTTCTTAGATCTGGTGGCTTTTATTTATTGGTGATAATTTTACCTATGAGGATTATGATATACTCATACATAGGAAAGAGCCTCTAATTACTCAATAGTTTGATAGCATGTCTCTTGGAGATGTGGATTTTGTAGGATACCAACATCCAATATTGGTGACGGGTTATGAGGTTATCATTCGTGAGGACATACTAGGTTTAACTCCACATTCAGATATATAATTCTATATACATGTACACAATGACATAACCCCTGATATCTTGGATATCATATCAAATGTCTCCTATACAGTTTTGTGAGATAAGGGTACAGTTGAAGGTCTTATAGGGGAAGGGATTTGTTATACCATATGTGTAACCCTTGGTTGCCCTAGTTTTATTCATTGATAAGGTGGATAGTATCTTGAGTTTTTTGGAATGCCTTCTCCAAAACCAGGTTATTGAAAAGAATATGTATCCACTATCGAGGTTAAACAATCTCATTGTTCTATTACGAGAAGTGTGATGTATCTCAAAGACTCAACTCATATTTCTCCATCACCAACTATGGGTCTGGGATGATGATATAAAAATGATGATATTACAATGCCACTATAGTCAATATGATTACTTGTTGATTCCCTTTGGTGTGACAAACAATCTTGTAGTGTTCATGGGAATCATAAACCAAATCCTTTACACTTTCAAATTCTGATTTGTAGTAGTATTCATCAATGATATTTCATTATTATTGGAATCAGAGGAGTATCAAACAAGAAACATTATAATTATCATCGACTTACACTGAGTGAACTATATTTATAGGAATATCATAAATTGTATCATTTTTATGCATGATGTCTATTTTTTGGGACATTTCATCTTAGTAGTTCTTGTAGTAGTTGACCGAGTGATGGTCGAGGATGTGTTAGCATGGGAGTCTCCCAATAGTGTGATGTAGGTAAATAGATTCCACATGTTGGTAGGATATTACCAAAGACTCATTCCTAATTTCTCTAGGATATCATTACTATTGACTATTTTTACTTATAAGGGACAACCTACAATTTGGAAAAAAGGATCCAACAACATTTTCATGATTTTAGGTAGAGGTTGATGAGCACCGACATATTTAGATTTCAAGGGGATGGTGTTCAGTATGTGGTGATCTATATTTCTTCAGGGATCCCGTATTAGTGTGTTATAATTTAGATTCATGTAGTGATTTTCAATGGGTATTGGAAGTTAGGACCTCATTTGCAGATCTATGTGACACATGATCCAGATTTGGCATTTGATGTATTTACACACTGTACTTGGTTACACTACTTTATAGTTGGTCACTTTATCATATATCATGACCACAATATTCTATGGTATATATTATCTCAGAGGGATCAAAACATACAATAGAGGTGTTGGCTAGAGTTAATCTAGGAATATTACATTGAGATAGTTAATGCTATTAGAAAAGGGAACGTGGTAGAATATTCTCTATGTAGAAGATCTTGTTCTTTGTTATTCGAATATTCTTCATAGCACTTATCCTTGTTGAAATAATCCTCCATAGTATAGGATGGTATAACATAATTCTAGTTGATTATTATCACCCCTACTCTTCTATATTGATTCAGAGAGGATCATCATTGAGATATTAAATGCAAGAAAATTCATACTAAATTTCTACTGGATGTTCTCATTATAGATTTTCTAAAGGTGGGGAGCATAATATCCATTTAAAAGGGTGGATAATGCTATAAGTAATATTTTAGTAGGATATGTGGGTGATTAATATTTCCCAATTGGTGGTATATCCATGTGTGGTGAATATGTATCATAACCTTCAACATCAGTTCTGGTGGCTTGGGATGATGAAGTGGGTATAAGAGTTTGTCACACCATGTCTCACTTTTTAGTATGTGAAGGATGATAACAAGGTTATAGTGGGTCTAGATCAACCCCGTTACTTTCTAGAATAGATGTGGATGGTGTATCTATAGACATCATTTTGGGGTTGCCATGTTTGTCTAGAGGAAGCCATTCCATTTGTGTAATCAATGAAGGACTCATCAATTAATCCCACTTCCTAGCTATAAAATATATGTGTTCATTAGAGATATTGTGATTCCATTATGTGTATAAGATAGTAATGATCCATGTAGTTTCTTCTAAGATCATTTTAGATCATGATGGTTTTTTTGCATCATGATTATTGGAGGATTAGAGGACACCAATGGGACTCAGTTACGATTGAGCATGGTATTTCACACCTAGAAAAATGACTGGACAAAATAGGACATTTTTGTACCATAGGACTTGTTGTGTGAGTCCATGTTGAATATTGGATGTAGTGGGGAGGATCACCAACCCTTGGTAGAGTTTGTATAGAACAGAAGATACCATTCTTCCAAGTGAATGGATCAATTTAATTCCTTGTACAGGTGACCCTGTAGGTCACCTCTATGCTGAACTGATCCTTTATAGTTAGCAATAATTGTCCTAGGATTGGTGTGAGTGAGGATAGAGAAGGTGTATATCACATAGCAGATGATTAAGGCATCCCATAACCATTATAAGACTTACATAGACTAATGAGGAATTCCTTTAGAGTTTGAAATGAGAGAACACATTCTCTAGAATGTATCACTTTAATGAGAACTATAGATGTTTGGAAAGGGGAGTAAGTTATCAACAACTTTTATTGGGCCCTTATAAATATTTTCTATTGTCTAAAAGGTGGAATACCACTTGAATATCCCCCTACAGTTATACAATGTACACAATGTATCGAACATGTTGTAGAAGATGAGGTATGTGCATTATTCGTCACATGTTACCAATTGCTGTGACATATAAATAGAGGATAGAGTTACCTTTACAGAGTATGCAGTAGAGATTGAAAATTAATATGAATATTTATGGGTGAGATATTCCCTTGTTTTTTATCTAGTGATAGTATGAGATTCATTAAAAGACCACATGATTGCCGGACAACCATATGTGAGCTCAGTACCTACATATTTTTGAGTAGTATTTTTTTTATTTTCAGCAGAAAAATACCTAAGGTGTAGGGAATATAACATATATATTTATTCCATGTAATGATTTGGAATAAATAGATATATATTTACTATTCCAGGTGTTTGGATGATGAAATATTCTATTGTCCAATGAAACCAATATTCACATTATAAAAATATTAATTATATCGAAATCACATGTGAATAGTTTTTATAAAATAATGGACTGATTCCCAAATAGAGAATCAGGTCTGAAATGAAAGACCTCATTTGAGACCACAATGTAGGCTCTACCCAAGCCATAATATAATCTTTTTCTATATCAGGTGTTTCATAAATGTGAATTCATTGATGGATTGATAATTAAATAAATAATAAATAATTTTTTTATTTCTTACACCTTAATGACCAAACCACCTCCAAAATTATACATCTATAAAAAATACCTTGGGTTGACTATATAACCCTATAGATTTTGATATGATTAAGTGGAAGAGATTTAATGGATGATCATCAATATATCATGACTTGGTGTTCTGTGTGCCAACAGAACTTATGGATATCAATAATGAAGTGTCCTAGAACTATTATTCATCAATGATTAATATAATCTTAATGTAGGGTGTTTTATTTATTTATATTTATTCCCTTTTGTTTATCTAATTAAAAATTTTATTAAATAATTTTAATAATATTGATTTTCCGAATGAAAGTTAATTTGATGGATTTGATTTATCATTATAGAATAATTGAAATTGATTATTATGATTAGTTTTTACTTGTAATTCCCATCCATAATTGATTCATATGATAAAAAGTCAAGGCCACCATGACCATTGGATACTGTTTGTAGTACATGTTTTTGTTTTGTGAAATTTTCTCCCCATTCTCCATGCATTCATCATCGGTACTCAGTTCTGCTCGTGGTTCAACAAATAACATATAATCAATCGATGATAAAAAACTTTTTGGAGCATGAAATTTATTATGATGGTATGTGATCGAGATAAATGAATCAATTGGCATGTGAAGATAATAAAAATAGATCATGATCATATCATCATATCATGTTTCCCATTTTTTGATTGAGAGAATCGTGTTGTGAAACAGAAAACAATATCCATGTAGAATAGATGGCCGAATTCCAATCATCAGTGATGTATGGGATCTTTTAAAATAAAATATATGTTTTTGGTGGATTATTTTGTGAAAATATTGGGCTTAACTAGTGAATGAAGAAAGAACATGAAGACCTATAGGATTAGAAAATTCCTATGTCACATTGCATGTTACGGAAGAACACACATCATGTGGTCCAAGTTGTGGGGGATAAAGTGTCTACATGGAATAAAATATCAAAAACCATGTGAATCATGTCACAAGACATGTGAATCAAACTAGGTACTCTAAATTTACCCTTAGAGAACATAGGCACTGAAGCTATTAGTTATGTGGACATAGCTAGTGTAGAAGGCTATTACTCGGTAAATGGAAAAAACCTAGTACATGGGCATGAATAGAGTACATGGTCATGGTATGGAGGACAAGGTAATTTACTGGTGTACACATGCATGGGATAGATTACAAAGGCAGTCCTAGGGTAGTCAAGACACACAATATACTAAATTTATATGCATTGTACATTACATAGGGAGGTCTGAGTCCCCTGTTCTATTAATCATGGACCAGTTTCATTATGTTGTGTTCCCTTATTCCCTCCCCTTAGGGTATAGTGTGTAATTAAAAAATATGTATATGATTGTGATCCACTCGATGGGATTAATCACTTTAGGAGTTACTAGAATCCCTCTATGAGGCCTAGGATAAAATCCTCTATAGTCTTCTACACTATGTGATGTTCTAGGAATCAGTGTAACCAATATACACGGGCATCAATCCCCATCATATTTGGTTATTAGAGATGAAGATATCTATATAACCCATTGAATCAGGTGTGATCCACCATCTGTTTATCGATATCATATAAATTATAGTGTTTACTTCTTCAAGGTTTTAACTAGAGAGCATGTCATCTCAGATGGATGATGTCATTGCAATCAGATTATTGGAGGGAGTTATCCCATGAGAGGGTTACTATGAACACTTGAAGATAATAATTTGTTAAAAATAATGTGGTGACCTTACCTTCATACATAGTGTCTATCATGAGAATATATTGTTTTTTTATTTCTCATATTTTTATTGACATATCCTTGTGATTAGAAGGATATTATCTTGACTATTATGTTTTGTTATTACAGGGGTGTCCTACTCTGTATTTTTATACTCACCCATGTGTGGGATCTTCCAACACATGTCATGTAATCTATATATTATAGTCCATTTGATAAGGTTCATGGTTTTTTAGGTGCAGAAAGAGCATACAGTGTTCTATATAGACCATGGTTCATACCTGGTGTCACATTTGACTACAACCCCTTCATTCTAGCAGGATAGAAATATTTACAATTTTGGGAGTCGTGAATTTGTCCCCTTAAGAATTTTTTAATTATCTTAAAACTATGATTATGGTATTTATATGTATGTATGAATTTTGGTTTTAGTTGTTTTTACCTTATAGTATTTTATGTTATTGAGAATGGTTGCATCAATCCATGTTCCTTAGTAAAAGTCCTCCCATTTGAGTGTTATGCCTAATCTCCACTGGTTTATTGCCCACATTCTATTGGAGGTAGTCTAGGGGTAGTAAAACATGGATTAACACCATCTAGGTGGGCCCAACTAGATGGGATGTGAAATGGGAATCTTCTGAAATTCTTTCTCCATGAAGTGATCATGGATGGGAATTGGAAAACCTTGAGATCAATATATACTGTTCAAAACATGGTATCAAACACACATTTTCAACCACAAGGAAATTGTACTATAATTATATTATTGGAAGGAAGAATATAAAATCATATGAAATTTCATGAATAATATTATATTAATATAAGCTACTTGATCATTTCAGTCAGAAGAAATGAATAAACCATGTTATGTACTAAAATGATTTAGAATATGTCTTATATTTAGGAAAACGCCCTATTATTTATGGAAAAATTTTAATCCAAAAGATGGATACATTAATGAATTTATATGATATTTTTATATTCAAAAGAGAAAGATTAATATTGGTAATCTTTATCCAAATGATGATAGATGAATATTCCATGTCTATTATACTACATCAAAGAAAATTTATTTTTAATAAAAGGACAATTTTTTTGAATCAACTCATGTAAGATTTGATAAAAGTAGTCATTTTGATAAAAAATGACACATGTTTATGAGGTAAATTATTAATTTGAATTAAAGAGACTTGATCTTATGGTTGACCAATGAATGGAACATGTGTTTGGAAAATAATATTCCAAAACCATATCATGAGATGAAGAATACCGGTGAACCGAGAATTGTGATGCATAAAAATCCCAGAATATTTAAGAACCATCCTTTAAAAACAATTATAGGAACATTAGGTGAATGTATAAGTACTAGATGTATTGTAAGAATACTTATGTAGTTTTCATAATTTTAGTCTGAGTTATAACATAAATATATTGAAGAATTCATAGTATATGATAGTTAGTTTTTGGAAATGTAAGAATATTGAAAAAAAATTCAATAGGAACATGGAATAATAATTATTTTGTAGAACCTATGAATATAATATTGTTTAAAAAATGGGTTTTATAAATAAATTAAAGTCATGTTATGATCACTAGTAATAATAATAGATTAGTTGGTAAAGGAAATAATCAAAAAGAATGTATTAATTATGAAGAGTCCATTCAACCTATAGCTTGATTAGTATCATTTAGGTTTATCCTAGCCTATGCAGTACATATGAATTTATAATTATAGCAGATGGATAAAGAATATATTTTTCTAAATGGTTTTCTAATGAAATAGTTCTTGTTGAATAACCTCATTATTTTGAAAATCATCATTTTCCTAATTTGGATTTTTAATATACCAAATCCATTTAGGGCCTTAAAAAATAGAGATCTTGTAATGAATGTTGATGATATTTTGTTTTATCAATTTTTTGTGGTGTTGAAAAACCCTACTCTATTTAAGAAAATAACCGCATCAAATATTTTTTTTAGTTTAGATATATGTTGATGATTTATTTCTCAGTTCTATAGAAAACAAATTATGTAATGAATTTCTAAAACTCATGAAAAAAGAATCTGATGTGAGATTTTTGGGTGAGTTAAATTATATTATAGGTTTTAAGATTTATTATAATGAATATAATAATTTGAGATGTTTTTACAATATATATATGACATAGTTAAAATATGAGGACAAGAATGAAGTATAGTTCATACAACTCTACTGAGTTATAATGAAAATAATGGATTTGATGAAGATAAAAACAAGTTGGAAATAATAAATAAAGGAGAATAATTGGTATAATATTTAATTTCACTACTATTTGACTAGATATTGTGATTTTAGTATGTAAGAACCTAGATCTACTTTTCAGGAATGTTTCCCTTTTCTGGTTGTTTTTTTAGAAAAGAGGAATCTCTAGAAAAAACCATTAATGTTGTGGAGGTTGTGCATGGGAACATGGTAGGCGCACGGTTTGCATACGGTCTAAAGAAACCATGTGGCCAGCCCAAGAAATTGGGAACCCTTGGAAGTGGGCTCCGCACGAGCTGCACGTGGTTTGTCAAACCACGTGGGCAAGCCGTGCGAAATCCCTGGGTGAGACAATGGAAACTGCATGGTTGGTGGACGTTTTGTCAAACCATTCGGGGCAACCATGCAGCCACATAATGTTAGGTTTTTCATGTCCCTAGCCACTCGGGATTTTCTATTCCTCCACCATTCATCTTCCTGTTCACGGCTCCGGCGTGAGATGCAATTTTCAGAGGTTGGGGGATCTCCTTAGCTTGTTTTGGAGGCAAATCGAGGGGGTTTATTGGCGGATCGAAGGTGGTTCTCCTCGGGTAAGTCCCTCTATTGGTTGTTCGAGGAATTGGTTCGGGTTATACCTCATCCTATCTTATATTCCTAGATCTACAAGGGCTTCATGTAGATCTACGGTTGTGTAGCCATTGTGTGTTAAAGGTTCACATTTTTGATGTTAGGGAAGGGTTTTTGAGGTGGTTTTGAGGAGGCTTTCACCCAGTTTGGGTGAAAATGTAGATTTTTCCAAACCGAAGAGGTAGTTGGTTTGTGCCTTTCAATTTAATGTCATTGAATTGTATGTGAAAAATCACCAAAACCCATGAATGAGGTGTTGTGCATTTACCGTTTTACCCTGTTAATTCCCTTATTTACTAGTGTGTGCATACAGAGGTTATTTTTATGCCAATGGGGTTGATTGCTATGGTTCGGAGGTGTTTCCCATGCATGATCTAATTATGACTGTTTGGTTCTTCTTATCATGTTAGGATGCTTTGTTTGTTTTCCATGCCTAGTGTTTTAGGATGGTGTGACTGTTGTTCTGTTATGCTATTGTGACGTAGAATGCTATCCAAGTAGTTTATGTGTTGTACCTGGGCTGTTTCGTGATGCTACACTTTCTTGACTTACACAGGGTCATGATAACCTTTTGTATAGACCATAGGGAGAATTGACAATGAGGGCTTCTCCAGAGTGTGTATATAATTATACGACGTGAGTCCAGCGGTGGAATTGACATTGGGTGCTTTCCCAGAGTGTCTGTAGTTCCTCGACGCGGGAAACAGGGGGGAATTAATGTTGAGTGCTTCCCCAGTGCTCCTTTAGTATGATATGAGACTATAGGGGGAATTAACAGTGAGTTCTTCCCTAGAGAGACTATGCTTTATCTGAACCAGAGGGGTTAGATTGAGTGTACATTCCAAAGGGTTTCTTGTACTTGACAGGTATAAACATAGGGGATAGGTTGTGGTCACTTCCCAGAGGGTTACCTATTTGGGAGATGCTTGTTTGTACTTGATAGGTAGGACCAGAGGGGATAGGCTGTTAGTACATACAGAGGGATACCTATTGTGATTATCTTCTTTCCTTATTTTTTGCTTGATATCTGAAACAGTGGATTGTTAATGTTGAGTACTTCCTTGTTTACTACTTTCTGCACTTTTTCTTTCCATATATTCACTGACTGTTAGGCACAGATCTTGTGGTGGTTGCCTACTAGGACTTTTTTCACACCCTTTTTGGTCCATGCTTTTGGGCCCAAACAGATCATATTGATGTAGGTATAGATAAGGGAAAATACCCTTATACTTCAGGTACTTGACTTTATATGGGATGGAGAGCATGGGACCAAGAGTAGGCTTGCGATGATGAGGAGATGTTTATTTGTTTCTTATGTACTAGGGTTTAGTATAGGTTGTATTCAGTATTGTGACTTGTTTGGATGTTTTCCCAGGAATATGTACGATGCATCATTTTATAAATATATGTGCTCTAGTTGTTTATCCTCTCAGTGTTCCTACTTACTTTTGTTGGATATTTATTGGTTCCACTACTGTACGTATTTGTTTACATCTGGTGTGTACTCTTCCAATGAGGGCATAGTTTCCCCACTATCACACTCAAGGCCGTCACTGCTAATCGGCAGTCTATGGCGTTTGGGGAAATGTGTTTGAGTCCATGTGACCAACCGTGTATGGGGCGCCTTTGGGTGGTTTCCGGAACCTGGATGTTACAAAGGGGAATTAGAGGACTTCTTTTCTTCTTGAATTATTATTTTGTTTCTTTATCCAGGGATTTGAATAATAGGTACTTGGTAATAATCTATTCCTGGGTTTAGCTAACCTGTGTATAGGGAAAAGCCAATCTACCTCGTTTATTTCAATTTTCCTGGTTTTCAATTTTCCAGTTGATTTTATTTAACTGTTGGGAAATTAAAATGTTTGGTGCTTTTATCATTGATGTTATTGAAGTTCTATTTCTGTCACAACCTGATTAGTTGAGGTTCTACCATCTCATGCATCATAAGGAACTTGTTAGAAATCACATTTCATGCATTCTTGCCAATCCATTTAGGGTGAATTAGCAATTTCATGTTGTTGTGATAGATTTTGTGTAGAATATTCATGTTGTTGTGATAGGTTATTTGATAAAAATACCTACTGTTTGATAGGGTATTGTTTGAGTATGGATTTGTTTAGGATGAACGCCAAATTTTGGTTCCTAAGGTGTTATGGGCCCTCATAGACTGGAACATGGTGGATCATCGCCCTATCTTTGCATGTTTATAACATGTGTAAGATGTGAAGCATTGATTTCTGGGTATTATGGGCACTCACAGATCAGAATTTGGATCATTAAATGTTCTTTTTAGTGTTTCTCTAGGTTCCGGAGTTGTTTCTGAGGCATACTGTCTGGAAAAACCCAGAATGCACGCCCTGTAGTTTTGACTACAAGACATGTGTTCTTCAGTTCCGGATGAAACAGTCTTTATTACGTATACGGCGTGTCCTCTCTGTACACGCCATGTACTACTTTGTTTCAGCCCCTATTAATTCTGATCTAAGGTGTGCGCTGGACCTCGTAGAGTCATCCCACCGAGATATCCTCCTGTTGTAAGCCAGCCACAAGGCGGTGATCAGACACAGGATATGGCTGATCAGGTAATTCTTGTAGATCCTCCAACTGTTCCAATTTTGGCACCAACAGTTTTATTGGACCTAGGTGCTGATGCATATTTCAGGGAAAGCTTTATAAGGATGATGCCAAACTTTTAGGGAGCACCACCTCCAACCCTGTAGATGGTAGATTTGACGAGGGTCTTTCAGAAGAATCATCCTCCCACTTTCATAGGGGATGGAGGACCCCAGACTATAGAGTCATGGCTATAATCCATGCTAATGATCATCGTGCATATGGAGATGCCTTCAGAGAGGAGGGTCAATGTCACTACCTATATGCTTTGGGGCTCCTCCAGGATGTGGTGGGATGTGATATCTTAGACAATACATCAGCAGGTTATGGAGTGCAATGAGTTCCAATGAATCTTCTTTGACTACTTCTATCCAGAGACCTTGAGGGCCGATCGAGCATAAGAGTTTATGATTTTGGAGTAGGGTACTCTTTATTTTATTGAGTATTCCTCCTTTTTCACTAAGCATCAGTGTTTCACAACCATCCTAGGAGGTGATGGGTAATTTCTGGCAAGGATGTTTGAGGATGGCCTCAGACATGACATCTGCTCTAAGGTGAATATCTTCAGGTTGAATTCCATCGCTTCCCTGATCAACCATGCAATCATACTGGAGTTTAATCTGAGGGAATCCGCAGTTTTGAGCTAGGGTGGCTCAACATCCAGAGTTAGTGCTTCGCTAGCTGATAGCTGGAAGTGTCGCAGGGAGACTACACGGGGAGATCTGAGTTGGAAGGATGTATCTTCTGGACGCCAGGTGGTGTGATACCAGTGCGGGAGAAGTGGGAATACGAGGCTGCAATGCCAGAGAGACCTAGTGGAGTGCCGATCATGCAGAAAACTGGGACACCATTATTGTTTCTGTCAGGTCTTATCACCAAAAACCAGTGACTGGGGTTCATCTATGACTCCTCGTACAGGTGCAGCTCCCCCAGTTTTTCACAAGTCTCGGAACATGAATTCTTCCAGCCGTTTAGGCTGAGGTGGAGGTCGTGGCCGTGGTAGTCAGTCACCAGGCTACCAGTGACAGTAGGGTGGATCAGCACAGAATAGTCAGGCAGGGTTACAGGGCCGTGGAGGTGGCCAGACTTTTGTAGTGGAGTAGACCCCTCAAGAGCAGGATCCTAGCCCCTCTACAGTTCGAGGAACGATCCTAGTTGCCTTAGTTTTATCTTCACCTCTTTTCTATATTGGTGTTATGCGTAGCTTTATATTTTTCATGGTTGTGCAGAGCCTTGGGCTATGCATCTTTTCTTCTGCCGATGTTTCGACATTAGAAACTCCGTCGAGGAAAAGAAAATCTGGTGTACGCCAGTTAAAGGAGTTACCTCATGAGGTTGGTGGGTGTCACTTTCTTTGGGATCTTTATGTTCTATAGATTCCATGCTATGATGTCATTCTCGGAATGAACTGGCTAGTTCCCATCCATGCATTCGTCAACTATTATCACCGAACGGTGAGTTTCATATCACCACAGGGTGAATATTTTCTTCATAAGGGCGAGTGGTATGTCCAGGAGAGCAGAGCAGGTCCAAAGCATCATGGGTTGGGAGGAATTACTGGCCAGTTTTCTAGTCTTTGTCTGGATGACCAGGGAGACTTCACAGTTACACTTTCTTCCATTGGTGGATTATATAAGAGATTCCTTTTCAAAGGACTTCTCGGGTTTTACTCCAGAGCGTGAGGTGGACTTCTAGATTGAGCTTGTTCCATGTGCGACACCGGTGTCCATTACTACTTATAGGATGGCTACACCTGAGTTGTGAGAGATCAAGAAGTATTTCAAAGAGTTACAGGAAAAGTGTTTCATCCAACCCAATACTACTTCTTGGGGTTCAACTATCTTGTTTGCGAAGAAGGCAGATGGTACCCTAAGGATTTGCGTGGACTATCGAAAGTTGAACTAGTTAACTGTCATGAACCGACATCCCATTCCTAGGATTGATGATCTCTTTGATAAACGTCGAAGATCCCCGGTGTTCTCAAAGATTGACATGAGGTCCGGTTATCATCAGTTTCATGTTATACAATATGATTTACATTTTACATCCTTGAAAAGTAGGTATGTTCTATCGGATTATAAGGTTATGCTGTTCAGTCTCATGAATGCGCCTGATGTTATCATGGCACTGATGAACCGAGTGTTCCATCCATACATGGATTCCTTGGTGGTTTTTTTGTGGATGACATCTTGGTGTACTCTCACACTCGAAACGACCATGCTACCCATCTTGAGATTGTTCTGAGTAAACTGAGAGAGAATCATTTATATACTAATCTCTCAAAATTTCATTTTTGGAGGGATAAGATTCACTTATTAGGTCATGTTATCTCAGAGGCAAGAGTATCAGTAGACCCATAGAAAGTGAGGGTTGTAGTTTACTGAGAGAAGCTTAAGAACATCTTTGAGGTGCAGTGTTTTCTATGCCCAGACGGATACTACATGTGTTTTATAGAAGACTTATCACAGTTAGCAGCACTGATGATGGGTCTAACTAAGAAGGGTGAGAAGTTCTTACGGTAAGATTCTTGTGAGTCAGCTTTTTAAAAGCAGAAACGGAGGTTGATTTTATCATCGACACTAGTCTTGACAGAGCCAGGAAAGAGCTATACTGTTTACTGTAATGATTCAGGTATCGGGCTAGGATCTGTGCTTATGTAGGGAGATGGAGTCATTGTGTATGGGTCTCGGTAGTTGAGGCCACGTTAGAGGAATTACCCGACACACAATCTAGAGTTGACAGCTGTTGTACATGCCTTATGATGTTGGAGAAATTATCTTGTTGGATAGAATTTTGTTGTTTTCACTGACCACAAGATCCTCAAGTACGTATTCACTTAGCCTGATCTGAATTTGAGAAAACAAAGGTGGTTTGAGTACCTTCAGTCTTTTGACTTTGACCTTGCCTACACACCTTATAATGGTAACACAGTGGCTCATGCGTTGAGTAGGAGGACTCAGATATAGGCAGTTCAAGAGTCCAATAGTGAGTTGTAGCTTATGGCTATGTTCTCTAGGATGCTTTTGGAGGGGCATGAGAGTCATGGGGAGACATTTGTTTCTTCTGCTGCTGTTACCTCTACTCTTATTGATTGAGTGCAATTGAGTAATCTATCAGACTATGAAAGCTTGGTCCTAAGGGAAAACATGTCAGGAGAGGACCCTATTCCTTGATGGACCATATGCGATGATGAGATCTCGCATTTCTAGGGACACGTATGGGTGCCAGAAAAAATACGTGAGGAGATGATGTAGAATTTTAATTCCTCAATTTGAGAAGTTCATCCTGGTGTCAACAAGATGTATTGTGATCTACACCGTCATAATTGGAGGCTAGGTATAAAGAGGGATGTTGCTGGTTTTATCATGGGGTGTTTCACTTGTCAACAGGTGATGGTGGAGCATCATCGACCGAAATGGCTTTTACAGCAGTTAGCCATTCTAGAGTGGAAGAGGAATGATGACACGATGGACTTCGTGACTAGTTTGCTGAGGTCTCATTGAGGGAATCACATAGTTTGGTTAGTCATTGAAAAACACACGAAGGTTGCTCATTTATTTCCAATTAAAGAGACCTTCAGTGTTGATGAGCTGGGATGGTTGTACATATGAGAGATTGAACATCTTCATGGAGTTTCAAACACCATTATTTCAGGAAAGAATGCATGTTTTACTTCTCGGGTCTAGAACTTCAGAAGCCATTGGGTACACAGGTAATTTTGTGTACATCTTACCATCCCTAGACAGATGGCTAGTCTGAGCATACGATTGAGCTGCTTGAGGACACACTCTGAGCATGCAACTTGGATTTTGGAGGTTCTTGGGAGAAGAATTTACCTCTTGTGGAATTTTCCTACAATAATATTTTTAAGGAACTATACAGATGGCACCTTATGAGGCTTTGTAAGGTAGGCCATGATGATCACCCTTATGTTGGATGGTGGAAGGAGAGGAAGCTTTCCTGGGACCTCATCTTGTTCCGGAGACTATAGAGCAGATAGAGTTGATTCCGAAGAGGATGGCTACTACTCAGTATCGACAAAATCCTTATTCTGAGCAGCAGAGATGACCTCTGGGGTTTGAGGTCGGGGATCAGGTTTTCCTGCATGTCACACCGAGGTTGGGACATAAGAGATTTAGGAGACAATGTAATCCTTCCCCAAGGTACACTTGGCCATTTGAGGTGTTGGAGAGATTTGGGATAGTTTCCAATCGGTTGCAGTTACCTCAGAGGTACTGGGCTATGCATGATGTCTTCCACATTTCACAGCTTCGACGTTAGTTTTAAGACCCATCTCATGACTTTCATCCTATGGAGGTTGAGATCGAAGTGGATGTGTCATTCTAGGAGTATCATATCCCTATTGCGGATTGTAGTAGGAAAGTTCTCCATGGACAGTCTATTTTTCAGGGTACAAGTGCTATGGCGGCACAGGTGGGTGCAGAAAAAGAATTGGGTGAGGGAGGCTAATGTACGAGCAAAGTATCCGAAACTATTTAGGGTTTCTTCTTCTACGCCTCCTTACTAGCGAAATTCAGGGATTGATTTATTTAATGGGGGAAGTTTTTATGAACCCAGATCTTCTTTTTCAGCTATGTTTCTCTTTTCTGGTCCTTTTTTTGAAAAAGTTATTTTTTTTGGAAAAACCTTTAATGTTGTGGAGGTTCTTTAGGGGTGCACAGTTGGTGCAGAGTCTGAACAAACCATGTAGTCAGCCTAGGAAACTGTGCCCCCTTGAAAGTGGGATCTGCACGGGCGGCACATGGATTGTCAAATTGTGCGGGCAAGCGGTGCGAAGTCACTAGGTGACATTGTGGCAACCGCACAGTTGGCACACGGTTTGTCAAACCATGCGGGGAAACCATGCAGCCACATAAAGTTAGGGATTTTATGTCCCAAGCCACTTGAGATTTCCAATTATTCCACCATTCTTCCTCCCACTCATGGCTCATGTGGTATTTTCAATTTTCAGAGGCCGGGGAAGATCCTTGGCTCATTTTAGAGAAAAATCGAAGGGGTTTCTAGGGGGATCGATGGTTGTTCTCCTTCGGTATGTCCCTATTTTGGTTATTTGATGTTTTGGACAGGGTTATCCCTCTTCCCCTCTTAGTTTCCTAGATCTACAAGGGTTTCATGTTGATCTATGGCTGTGTTTCCTTTGTGTGTTAATTGTTGACATTATTGATGTTATGGAAGGGTTTTGGAGGTGGTTTCAAGGAGGAGTTCAACCAGTTTTGAGCGTGTTTGGGTGAAGAGGTCAATTTCGCAAAACCCTAAGAGTTAGGTGGTTTGTTCCTTTCGGTTTAATGTCTTTGAATTGTATTTGAAAAATCACCAATATCCATTAATGGCGTGTTGTGAGTTTATCTTTTTAACCCCGTCAATTCCCTTATTTGCTAGTGTGTGTTATTATAGGTTATTTGTATGTGAATGGGGTTTATTTCTATGCTTTGGAGGTGTTTCCCATGACTGTTCTTCTTATGATCATTTGGTTACGCTTATCCTGTTAGGCTTCTTAGTTTGTTTCCCATGCCAATTATTGTAGGATGGTGTGACTGTTGTTCTGTTATGTTGTTGTGATGTAGAATTCTAGCCAAGTAGTCCAGGAAGATTACCTTGGCTGTTACACACTTCTACACATGCTTTACATACACAGGGCCGTGAGAAACTAGTGTATAGACCACATGGAGAATTGATGGCGAGGGCTTCTCCAAAGTGTCTTTATAATTATACGATGTGGGACCACATGGGTAATTGATGTTGAGTGCTTCCCCAGAGTGTTTTTAGTTCCTCGACGTGGGCCATAAGGGGAATTGATGTTGAGTGCTTCCATAGAGCACCTTTAGTACGATATGAGACTGTAGGGAGAATTGACGGGGAGTGCTTCCCCAGAGATTCTATGCTGAAGCTGTACTAAAGGGGTCATAATGAGTGTATTTACAAGTGGTTTTCTTGTACTTGATAGGTAGAACCAATGGGGATACGCTATAGGCACTTCCTAGAGGGTTACATTTTTATTAGCTACTTGTTTGTACATGATAGATAGGCCCATATGGGATAGGCTGTGATTACATCCCATAGGGTTACCTATTCTGATTATCTTCTAGGCCTAGTTGTTGCTTGATATTTGAAACTGTGGATTGTTACTATTGAGTACTTCATTGTTTATTGATTTCTGCACTTTTTCTTACCATATATTCACTGACTATTAGGAACAGATCATGTAGTGGTTGCCTAGTGGGAATCGTCTCACACCCTATTTGGGCCATGATTTTGAACCAAAACCGATTATATTGTTGCAGGTATAGGCAGGGGAAAGCGCCCTTCTACATCAGGTACATGACTTGTTGTGGGAAGGAGAGCTTGGGACCAAGATTAGACTTGTAATGCTGATGAGTTTTTATCTATTTATTTTCAACTTGGGTTTAGTACTGGTCGTATTCAGCATTGTGACTTGTTAGGATGTTTTCCCCGACATATGTACCATGCATCATTTTATATATATGTGTGCTCCTTTTGTTTATTATCTCATTATTCTGTTGTTTACTATTGTTGGATATTTACTGCTTCCGCTATTGTATGTATTTGTTTACTCCCACTGTATACTTTTCCAATGAGGGAATAGTTTCCCCACTGTCACAACTAAGGCCTTCACTAATAGTCGACAACCTCTGGTGTTCGAGGAAATGCGCTTGAGTCCATGTGACCAATCGAGTACGGGGCACCTCTAGGTGGATTTCGGAACCGGGACGTTACATAGTACGCCTATGTTCCATATTTTTGTAAAATACTAATCAATATCATTTTAAAACTAATAAAAAATTTTTAAGGTATTTAAATTGAATAATCACACATTCCTTGTTTTCTAAGAAATATCAGATATTAATTGAAGTTAATCTTATGGTACCTACTTTTCTAGTTGTATAATACATAGGAAGAGTACCTAAAAACCTATCATTTTCTATAATAATTATTTCTATCTTAGTCTAGTGTGAAATGATAATATTTTACTCTATCAAACACTGAATAAGAATATGTTACTGCTGGTAGTTTTTGTGATCAAGAATTGTCAATGAAATACAACTTCCTGGATTTTAGATTTAATTGTAATCAAGAGTTGGTTAAATATGAAAAATCAATTCTATCAACAATTCAATGATTTTGAAAAATAATTTTAGAAAAATCTAATTTATTTGAAACATCATTTCTCAAGATATCACACTGAAAAAATGGGATTTTATTAATGATTTTATCTCCATTGATAATCAATTAGAATATATTTTTAATAATACTCTAGTATGTGGTCATTTTTATTTCATCAATAAAATTATGTTTATTCAAATTTAAATAAATTTAATATATCTTATTAAGATAAATTTTAATTTATTCATTATTTATTATTTATTTGTTAATTTTATTTTATTGATATTAATTTAGTCTACTCTATTTCACTGTGATAAATGATGTGATTTTATAATTTTTTTTTTATTTACCCCAAAAAGTAAAGAGGCAGTCAAAAAACATTCTCCTAGAAAAATATATTAAATAAAATTAATATATAATTGGATAACAGAGTCACAAAATATATCAACAAAGGCGGTTAAAAACCCCACCATGATGATCATCCTGGATAAGATCAATACAAACATTATGTAAGATACATGACCAACTAAAACTAACCTCCAATATTGCACTCTTAGAAAGGGAATCAACCACCTAGTTGGCCTCATAAAAATCTTTTGTAACTTCAAAGGAGAGAAACTCCACACAATGAAGAAATTCAATCCAAGATAGAATGATCTGCCATGGTAATTCCGGGAGTGATCCCTATGAATTTGAACATCAATAGTTGAATCAGACTCTAACAATAATTGATTCCAATTAAAGTGAATATCATATTTAACTGGTTTACTCATGGACCAATGCTCTGCTTCAATTGGATGACTGATGCCAATAAAATCATAGAAGCAACCATTTACAAATCTTAGGGATGTTTGGAATACACCACCAAAACCAGAAGGGCCCGAAGTACTTGAGGCCGCTCTATCATTGTTGACTTTGAGAAATCTGTGGATGGGTGGTATCTACTAAACATACATCATCATAACAGTTTCCCAGACATACCATGCACACTAAGTGATTTCAAAAGAACAAGGTTAGAAACATCATTATCAATTGATGTAGTCTGAATAAGTGAGGTGGTCTGAATGGAACAATGTATGATCAATTCAATATTGTGAAAGGAGGGATTTATGTGGTTGAACGACAACTCATTTCTTGCCTTCAAATTAAAAAAAGATAACTCTAATCAATGTAGGCAACCGAAGGGAGTGAATCTGTTCACATTGATCCTTTCCAAAAATGGACTGTGAGATATCCTCTACATATTACAAGTTAACGTTTTATTTAAAAATATGTTACAAATATATCCAGAGCTGTCACGTGAATCTACATAAAATTATAATATACCGATAGGTTTCATCTGATTCTAAACATAGAGGACAAGTAGGAGCCAACTGAACACCAGCATGCTATAAAAATTTCTGCACTGGAAATCAGAATTTCACAATTTTTCAGATAATTATAGTTTAAGCAGGTGGAATAAAATAATTTCAGACACCCTTAATCCAAGAAAGCGGGTGCAAGGAAGGGCCAAAGAGAAATCTATAGCAGGCCTTAGTCGAAACAATCCCATTTGTGTTTGGCTTCCAAACCAGAACATCAAAATCAACACACATGTATCTTGAGATTTGAAAATAAAGGTGATTAGGTAATAAGCAATTCTTATTTGTAATACCACGAATATTAGCAATTTTTAAGTTCATCAAGGAGGAATATCAATGTCTTCACAAATGTGCTTGGACAACCAAGGATTTGTCCAACAGTTCATTGGAAACTGTTCACAAACCATCCATCTCAATTTTTCCATAAGACCAGTATAAGCCTGCTTGATGGAAGGCCAAACATATGAAGTCATATAATATTGATAACCATGTAAAAGAATTTCCACAAACCAGGAATATAGGAACTCTATAGTAGGATCAGATCTAAAAATCCGGTACCACACAATCTTCTTAATCAAAGTATCATTGAAATCCCTCAAGTCTCTCACCCACATTTCACCAGGTTAATTCGATTTAATAAAATATTTCTAGGAAAATGTAATTATTTTCCCCCTTTAATTGATCCAGTAAATATAAAATTTCTGATCTTACAAATCAGTTCATGAACAATTTCCCTTGGCCATATTTAAAGAGAAAAAGTGTAGACAATCATTGATGTAATCCTAGAATTAAACTATAAATTTCATCAAGAATGGGATATATTCTTACCTTTCCAATTCATAAGTTTATTAGAAAATTCTATAGTAGTGTTCTCATGATATAAAATATTCACTCTTCCCCAAAACATCGTCACACCAAGATAAGTTAAGGGTAAAGTTCCTCTCTTCATGCAAAGATTCAATGAAATTCTATTTCGTTTTGAGATGGTAATACCATCCCCAAACATAACCAAAGACTTATTCCAATTAATAACCTAGCCATAGACCTCATCATAGTGTGAATAAATTCACTTGATACAAGAAATGGTCCCGTTTTCGGCCTTTCCAGACAGTAGAATGTCATCAATATAGAACAAGTGGGAGGGAGAAAAAAGATTCCACCCAAATTTCTTCATCTAAAACCAACAAAAGTTATAAAGGTCATTAAAGAACCTACTCAAGTAATCTTCTACAATATCCAAGAGAAGCCTAGTCAAGGGATCTCTTTGTATAACCCATCGTGTACATCGAAATAATCATCCCGGGATCCATTAATAAGAACAAAGAGACTCACATATCCCAAGATGGTGCCAACAAGTCTAAAATATTTCTGCAAAAATCCATGAATTTTAATAATTTTTAAAAGAAAACTCCATATAATAGTGTCAAAATCCTTAGAGATATAAATATTAACATCCATTTCACCAACCATTTCCCTTATCTTCAGGGAATTGATACATTCATAAGTAGTGAAAAGTCAGTTTTGAATGTTTTTCTCTGGTATAAAACCATGATGATTACTGGAAATTAGATTCTTACAAATTTCACCCAACCTCTTAGTGATGATTTTATTGATAATCTTAGGTGTTTATTTTAATATATTTTATATTTTATTTTATTTATTATGAGTTATAATAGATCCAAAACATATTTAGCTCTGTAATCGCTTTTGGAAATGGATCCATGAACTAATTTCTATTCAGAACTAACCCACTCTCTTTTAATGTACATATATTCCCCCTGAAGCTGAACTCTCATCCATGAACCCTAGGTTATCTCTCCAACTCCAACCAACATTCCTTCCATGGGAATGTATGTTATTGGAAATGAGGAAATCCTTGATTCATCTATGAAATAAAAAGGAATTGTGTTGTGCAGGGTTCCGTCTAGAAAGGCCATTGACATGAAATGTTGGAATAATATCAAGATATGATTGATTAAGGTATAAGAGTGTTAAGGTTGGATATTCTTAGGATGATAAAAATTATGATTTTCTATTTATGGAAGTAGTAAATTAATTTATGATAAATGATGAGTTCTGGTACCCAAGAACAGTGGATTTTTTTTCATAAAATAAAATATTTAAGGTTGATATGGTTTCTTTGGTTTAGATAGATGTGTTATTTCATTGTCCCAATAATTAAGAGTATATATTTATATAGATTCTTATTGGAAAAAAATCAATTGTAAAATATGTGTTGATATTCATATTCGATACCACTACGTTTATAATGAATCTAGTGAAATATTTATAAGAATCCACGACCCGAGTATACCAGAGACCATGTCAACTTTATTATATTATCATAAGTTACAATGAATCACTTACTAATGGACTGAATAGTTTAGTTGTCTTAATAAACTAGATACCTAATTGAAATTATTATTTCTGTTTAATACATAAAATTAAAAAATTATTTATTTAGAAAACCATTATTACCCTTACCGTATTCTTTCATATCAATCACCAAATAGTTCCTGATATCAAGGGGAAAATAAATCATAAGAAATGGATGAGCTGATGATGTATTGTGAGGGTAATTGTATAGAGAAATATATTATTATATTAGTTATAATCAATATAGAGAATTAAATAACAAAAACACGTTCTATTTAATCAATTACAAGATCATAATATGGAAGGAATAAATTGTGAAAGAATAATTCCATATAAGAAATCAAATGATCTATAAATTGAATAATGTATATTTTAAATTATCAAATAATAACATGGGATATCAATAACTAAATTAATAATGATGGATGCATATTAATTTAAATATAAAATATTCAATTGAGTCTTTGTTCAAATACATATAATACCACCAAGTCCTTCTTCCAATATATCTATATAAATGGGTAATGACTCAACCAAAACCGAATCTAGTTTGTCTCTAGATATCTAACTATGCATTAAGGGCCTATAATAGGCGCTTTCCATCACATAAAATGTCCATTTAATTACTCATATAAAAATAAATAAATATAGTCAAAATAATCATTTTCATTGAAAAAAAATCATAAAAATGTTAACAATAAAAATAATCAATAAAAATATTCATAAATGATCCAGAGTGATATGAATTGATTTAAACTACTACATCCCCATTGAAAATGATAAAAAAACTATCCAAACAAGGAATGTGGATGATATAAATATTATATATATGCATCAGATCATAAATACAGTGAATTTTCTAGGTTGTTGTTGAATAAAATACCATAAAATATCATTAATAATATTTTTGATGAAAATAACTTTTACAATTTGAAAATGAACATTAAAAAAATCCTAGAAAATAATTTTAAATTAACTAACGATAATAAAACCTTCAAATATTATAAAATAATTTTTAAATCATTGAGTGGTGATGATGGTATAAAATTACATTCATTCTGTTCATGTTAATGCAAAAAATTGTTTTAGATTTTCGGTAAAAAAATGAGAATTGTTTTGAAAATAACATGAATATTCTTTTAATTTTACGAAAATAAATTAAAATGGGTAAAATGTATGTAATAAATCATTTTTGGAATGTTACAAATTCATTGGAATTTTTTTAGAAAACATTTTTTCTCATGGAAATGGATTTATCGTCAAAGAGATCAATAAAGTCATATTTAATAAAAAAATATTCCCAATAATTTTAAGTATTAGATGGTGGAAAATGGTACTATTTCATGAAAATTTAATGATAAACCATTGTTTAAAAAAACATATTTATTTAATATATAAATATTAAATAATTTCCCCATGAGAGACTTAAACAAAAAAACCCAGAATAAGTAGGAGATTATGAAATAACCCATACAACATTGTTATCCATTGTATCATAAGCTAGATAAAGGAAATTAATTTGAAGGAAAAATTAAACACCATAAAAATAAATTAAATTATGATATAATTTAAAAATGGGTAGTATATCCACTACAATAAAAATCAATTGAATATGGCGTATGCCTCACAAAAGTAAAAGTTAGATGAGAAACCCTTACTTCGAGACCATATCATCACATATATTATTTTTCAACCCAAATGATAATAATATGTTAATTACATGGCTTCATAATAAGATTTTCATGTTTTTAAATACTTTTATTATACTTATTTCTATGTTATATACAATTACCTAGTCTATTTTTTTACATCTAGTGTATCAATGAAATTTGAAATTTGTGTCAAGAATTACATTAAGAGTTTGATAATTAGTCTAGGTGGTCATTTTTCAGCATTTATAAAATGAGAATCATGAAATAATTATCATATATATACATCAATTATAATTTTATGATCAATAGTTAATGATGGTTTGCATTAATAAACTACGTTATGATTATAGAGATAACATATCATACGTACTCATGAGTAACATTTCCATTTTTATGATAATTATAGAAAGCATGTAAGTAATATTTTAACTGCATAGAATGATAATAATATAATAAATTCCATATATTTTATTTAAATAGAAATTTAAATATCATTATCATTTTGTGGTGATTCAAAGAGAGTTATATCACTTTGTGAATATGGCAGTACACATGTACATGAAAGATTTTATCATCTTTTAGTTATAGAAAATGTAAGAAATAAAAAATATATATTATTTTTTAATAAATAAAATTTTGTAATTAATATCTTAATAATATCATGTATATCATATATATTAACTAAATTTATCCTTATTACATTAAATTTAATGAATTAGTGAAAAATGAATCAAATGGATTCATAAAGAGGTGGATCATCGTACACACTAGCGATATTATCGTATCCACAAATGAATGGAATGAAAAAAATTTACACATGATATAATGAATAAATAGATATAATAATGTTATAAATGTAATATATACATACATTATATCCATCATCATATCCAACTGTTAGAGGTTTTGATAGAAATATCACACATCGGTTCGTGAGGCGGTAGTCCGGCAAACACACGAGTTGTGTTATCAATTTCAGCATTAGTGAAGAGGATTAGGATATAGGTCATTATAATAAAATTATAAGTTAATATTATATCATATAAATGTTTTATATTATATGGGATAAATTAATTTGATTTTAAAGATGTGAAAGAATAAATAAAACAAAAATTATTAGTTATGAGTTTTACCACTTCTCATACCACCTATTTAGGATTATTACTAAAGTATTCATATAATAAATTTATGAAAAAAAGGATTATATGATGAGATCATATATGTTGGTAAGTGTATTTTATTGATCTTGTATGATCAAAAATAATTTTATGGTCTCGATAATAGAGTAGAGAGTGTGTCCTTTTATATTTGAGGAGAGTGACACATTTATAAATTTTTAACAAAATATATACCCATGATTTTAAAATTATATATGGTTAAAAAACTGAGTTTAATAAATAAAAATTGACAATATTCTTTAATATTTCCATATAATATAAGTTATAATTTTTTTATGTCATTCTGAAACATATCATTTTAGTTTAGCCATTGGTAAATCAATTTTTACCTTAACCATGACAAATAATATTTAATAGTTATTATTATTAAATATCGTTAAAAATTATGATTAATTAATTATATAATATTATTTTTTATGACTACATATATTTAATAAATTTTAACAAATTAAACTCACAGTAGTTGAAAAATATTAAATTAAAATTAATCCCACCAACACAATGAGAATGCAGGTTTTCAAAGAGAAAATGTTTAAAAGGTCACAATGTTTTTATATAAAGCATCATTAAAAAAATGGTTATAATGATATAAATTTTTATAATATATATATAATATCACTAATTTCATGTTAAAAACAAATCAAAATAAAATATTTCATTAAAAATATATTAAACAAAAATTTATTCTTCAATGTATTATTCAATATTCATTATAAAATTGAATGTTGTTTAAAAAATTTAACCCTATGAAATTTTGATATTATGATATTATAAAAGAATTTTATTATATTAATTATTTTTTATAATGATTTTAAAAATTGGTTATGTGTAAAATTTATTACCAAATATCCTTTTAAAAAAATACAGTTTATCAAAAAACTTTTCTTTTTCGTTCAAATTATTTTAATAATTTTTGTAATAAACTGATATCCATTAAAAAAATTAAATAATATTAAACAATATATTTTTTATAATTTAGTTAGTACTAATAATACCAACCAACATAGTGGCTGCATTTTAATGGTCATGTTTAAATAATTATATTTTAATAGTGTATCATGTTTTGTTCATAAGCATTGTTTCTTGCATTGAAAGCAAACAAATAGATTGAATTAATTTAAAAAATAAATATATCATATATAATTTGAATCTCAGCCTAATAAGGAATATTATTTTTTAATGCATCACCGATGAAAAAGAAATGTCAATATAAAATATTATCGTTATGGTGAGATGATCTCACTAGATTTAAAAAAGAAGGAAGTTTATTTGAATGAGGGATATTTAGTAATGTTTCATAGGTGTAACACCCATTTTTTAAAAATCATTTGTGTACTTTTGGGGTTCTGATAAATTTTCATCAAATAAATTTTGTTATGAGATTATGACCCAAGGAGATTCCTCCCAAACCTCACCACATAGGGTTGCAACACTTGCTGAGATTGTATCTCCTTGTAAGGTGAAAGTGTCTTATCTACCAGAACATACCCAAAAATTTTAGTTATAAGAAACACAGTGGATGAAGCTCAAAATCCAACAACCTTTAGTTTCTAAATATTCTATTGTTGGTCAGTATGTGGATCCCTTTGTTGAGACAACTATTTCTTTTCCTTGTACGGTGCCAGTTTTAACAAGGCCTGTTGTTTCAGTTTCTCAATGAAGGTCACACACGATAATTAAACCTTAAATAGTTGATCTAATGTTTCATGGATTATCTAAAAATAGAGATAGATCTGGAGATCTAGAGTGACATAATATTTTCATACATAGATATTACATTTATTTTAAATGAATAATCAATACATTACAAAAACACACCCATGAGGATTTTAAAGTGATAATGAATTTAAAAACATGTAAACATAAACCACAGGTTCATAAGAGTTCTATGACATTTCCCATTTAGTTATATTTAAGTAGAACCCTTTTAAAACATATAACACATAATACCATTAATTATAAATTAGTTAAAATAAACATTAGGAAATTTGAGATAATATTCTCAATAATGGTTAAAATGGGAAATATGTAAACATAACATTAGTATAAGATTATGAGAACATGAGAATAAGATATGAAAATAAAAATATTCATATGAAATATCAATATCTTATGTAATGGAACAAATATTTTTAGTTCTTAAGAAATTAATCCTAATGAAATCAAATAACATGATCCATTATTCATTAACCTGGTCTTAGGACACAGAGTTGTGGAAACATGTAATCAATGAAATCCTTCTGTCTAAAATATTCACCAGGACATTTATAACATGTTGGGTGACAGATAACCACCTATGTACCTACTTTGATATTGGAATAACCTCCCATGTACCCTTTATTAATAATAACATAACCTCCCATATACCCTCTATTAAGAATAATATAACCTACCATGTACCCAATTTTGGGGTTGGGATAACAACTTATATACCCTCTTATCTCATAAAACAATATTCATTACCCAATTCATTAAAGGGATGTATAGGCCCAACCCATCATATAATGAATATAAAATATATAAACATGTTCGATAATAAAATAAAACATTCAAAAAATCATAAAAAATGAAAATAAATGGGTTTTAATAATATCTCATCATGGCCCAAACTGTGTAAAAGAAATAAGATTCATAATCACTTCATCATTTCATCATAACATGTGTAAAAGATGCAGACTTCATAAAAATGTTATCATGGTATAACAAAAGGAATTGGAATGTTGTTTATAGAAATCATGTCATCATAAACATAATACATATAAATAAATAATAAAGATGGTATCATTAGATCATATCCCAATTATGGATTAAGTAACATCAAAGGATGTCATCATATATGGAAAATAATATTAATGTTAAAATAACTTGTAACATTTATTGATGAAATAATTCATTTTTAAATATAATTTTTAAACATAGATATTCAAAAAGTATTTTCGAAATAATTTTATATTAAAAATAGAAAAAATAGAAA
Source organism: Viscum album (assembly GCA_963277665.1). Taxonomy (NCBI): domain Eukaryota; kingdom Viridiplantae; phylum Streptophyta; class Magnoliopsida; order Santalales; family Viscaceae; genus Viscum; species Viscum album. The sequence continues at coordinate 1,548,699,579 of OY728140.1, forward strand.
AATACATTAAATATTTGTTAAAACATTTCTTGAGAAAAATATCCACAACAATTTAAAAATACCTTTTAAAACATAATGAATTTTACAAATCCCTCAAATTGAAAATATCCTTGAAAAATTAAAAAATAATATCTTAAATCATTTAAAAAATTTCCTAAGGAAAATAATACTAATTTGAAAACCAATTATTTAGACTTGAAATTTATGATTTTTTAAATAATATTCTTTGAAAATAATCATAGAAACTTATGAGTGAATATATAAAATAATTTAAAACATTTCTTAAGGGAAATAACCTATATTTGAAAATAACTTTTTGAAATAAAAAATTCATAAAAAAATTTCAAATAATTTTAGTAGAAAATATATTTTTTAAATTATAAAGGAATCCATTAAACAATGATTTGTCATGATGGTGGGAAATACCATACTAATTAAAATAATCATTCCTATCACATTTTCAATAAAATGAAATTTTCACATTATTTTGAAAACAACTTGAAAATTAATTCAAAAGTGATTTTTAAAAGTTCTTAAAAGGTTAATAAATGAATTTAAACAATCAAATAGAAATAGAAAAAATTGATAATATTTTCAGAATACATGGATGTGGGATATAATGGGTTTTCGACTGGGGAGAAAAAAATGGGTTTTATGTAAAAGAAATATTTTTAAAACAATGAGTAAATACAGAGAAGAAGATGAAGGGAATACTTTTATTCTCATGAAATAACCATAAGAGGATAAAATAAATGAGTTTTTGGAGAGACATATCATAATAATTTAGTTATCGGTAACATGTACTAAAATAACTCAAATAAAAGAGACATTTTATTATATGACCCTTACCACATTGATAAAATTGAATCATAATACCCATGGAGGAATAAAAATAAATGTAAAAAAAATTTCAGGGAAATAATATGATACATGATAATATATTTCAAATAGATTGTATATACACCTCATAAATGAATATAGGGTCATGACATAACATTTGTCCCAAATAAAATAAATTAAGACAAAAATCTATTACCTTAAGTTTCAAATTCCTTTAGAACTGTACAAACCTCCAATATAATACATATTAGTTTATGATAAATATATTAAATAACCATAATTATATATTTTATACTACATATGATTTACATATGACCTTTCTTTACCTGTGTATTAACAATTTATTGTTAAAATTGCATTTCAGGTACTAACTATTTTGTTATTTTAGTATGTTTTGATTTTTTATTTTGTAATATTTTAATTTTATCATGTTTAAATTATATCTATGTTTTTTAAAATTATATATATATATAATATATATTCTTTATATATGAATTTATATTAATCCATATATGTTAGATATATAAAATGTAACATTGTTCGTGGAGATAGTAGGTCATATGTACACATGAAAACTGTTTACATATTATTGAAAGTTGGAATTAAAGGAAAGAAAATAATAACTCACCTTTATATAGTTATTTTTTATTTTATAAATATCAAATATATTCATTAAATTAATTTTATTTACTTTTAATTTGAATTTATTTTATAAAATGATAACATCGCTTTTCATGGCGGTAAACCATTACACATTATGGACATTTTGGTATCCACCATTGAATAAAAAGTAACAAGGTAAATTTTATATCATAACTAAACAATATAATAATTTTATATTTATTAAATATATCATTATTACTATTTAAGTAAACGGAAATGAAAAACACATCACATTAGTTCGTGAGGCGGTAGTTCACCGTACAAAGGAGTGGCATTATTATTTTCCAATTTTTTATGGACGTAAGAGGGTATTTGTAAAATTATAATTCCACAGGTATCATAATATCATTAATACCATATATAAAAATTATATATATCATTATATCCATCTATGATCGGTGGTGATGGAAAAATTAACTATGGCCAGTGAGGCGGTATCCGACTGTACACAAGATACATGATTTTGTTTCTGATTTGATTGAATATGAGATAGATATATAAAATTAAATGAAAATAAAAACATATCATTATATTTTATATAATGGGGTTATTATATCATCATATTTTAATAATATTTATATCGATGGAATAATAAATTAAAAGGTAATGTATGTTTAATAATTTTATCTCTTTTTTAGAGAGCCTTATTAGGTTTATACATAAATCCATCTTATGAGAGATTACATCCCAAAATATGACATATGGGATGAGTAGAAATAATTATTTAAAATATTTTTTTAGTCCTAGATTGAATTTTAGGTGTTTTAATGTTTTAATAGGATTGGAGAGTGGGTGACATCTTATAAGTACGGGAGTGGACACTGACGACAATTTTGAAATATATTGAGTATACCAACATTTTATACATGAAGAAAGGAAGAATAAATTTTCAATATAGAAGTTATATGGGACATGGAAAAAATATTTCGAGAAAATGGGTGATTTCTATGTTTATTTTCCATTTACACCTTATCTATATATATTAACCCCCAATAAATCTGTTTTTACTGTAATCATGGTAATGAAATTTTACTATTTTTATTATTATTTATGGAGAAAAAAATATGTTTACCTATTTATATAATATTATTTATTATTTATAGAAATATATAATATAATTGTAAAAATTAAAATCACATAATTCCAAAAATTTAAATTGATCTTAAAAATTTAGATACATTGAATAATCATGTTTCAATGGAAATGTTCTAAAACAATAAAAAATATTTATATAAAAATTCAATATTAAAATGGTTAAAATAACATACATTTTATTAATATATATATATAATTAAACTAATTTTATATTTAAAAAAATATATATTTGTAAATTTTTTGAATGAGAAGATTGTTTTTAAATAAAACCATCATTTTTTACTATTCTCTGAAAAATTTATCTATTTAGAAAAATTATCTAAAATTCTGTCAAAAATAATTATGATTACATGATTAAAAAAATATAGTTATTTTTCTAATTTTTTATAAAATATGAAAAATTAATTTGAAAATTAGAATGAAAAATGCAACAAAACGCCAATTTAGAAAAATACCATTGGAAGGATAATGTTGGATTTTAGCTTATCTTATAAATTGGAAATGAATAAAATTAACGTTATCCATTTTATTGAATATATAATATATACATTTCAATTAAATCATTGATAATTTTATTTATTCAATTAATTGAGATCATATATATTTGTGGGTATAAAAATAGTAATTCAATAAGATATTTCCTTTATATAAATCTATTTTTTAAATTTAATTTTAAATTTATTAATAAAAAAGATTTCATTTTAAATAAATGTTTAACCATTTATTTTCTTTGTTTCGTTCATTCTATTCATACTCTCTATTCTAATGGCTATGATAAAACTATCGTATAATAATATTTTAATATAATGCCACATTTCCTTTAAGCTCGGTGTTGTGTGTAAGAAAAGATGAACTGAATGTTTCATTTAATGTAAAATAAACTCAGTGCATTGTGAAATGATATTTATTGATGAAACTAAATTTATTTCAGAACATATATTTTATAAAATCATAGGGTGTAACATTTTTCCCCCATAAAATGATTTTCTCAATCAAAATTTATTTATCTAGTAATATAAAATAAGGATAATTTTTCCTTATTACATCCAAGGGATTTTGCATAGCTTCTTCAAGATGGCAGTTTCACCACAAAACATTGACCATGTGTGTGGTCTTATTTATTAGAACCATCTATATATGATCTAAAATCTCAATCGATTATTCCTTGATCATGCTCTAGCAGCATTACTAATGAGTTCAGTACAAGTTAAGGATCAAGTATATACTTCGTTAGGAAAGTTACATGGAACACATCATGGACTTGAGAGTGATTTGGTGAGTTTACCATATTAAAAGGTACTATCCCAATATGATCATGAATTTTAAATGGGAAAATATATAAATGGATAAACATTCATTTATATGATTATAAAAATTTCATACTTTTCTTTTGATTCAAATAATTATTTCTTTATCTCTTACTTCACGAAATGAAGATGATTTGTTTTCATTCCTAAAGCACTAAAATTATCTTCTAAAAGATCATATGAATGATTAATTATTCCTTCAATATCTAGTTATCCTAAAATACAATATGGTTATATGTTTTTATCAAAAGATTATTAATGTTAAATTACAAAAAAATAATTTAATCTATAAAATTCCAATAAACCACAAATCCCATCTAAATCAATTCTAAAAATAGTTTACCCTGTAGATCCTCCAATATACTAAAATCAAAATAAAAATGAAAGTTTTTCACTGATATTAAAAAAATAAACCTATCATTAATCAACTAAAAAAATATAATGTATCTCTTAATTTTAGCATAAAAATCATGTGAATACCTTCATCATTTATTCACCTAAAATATTCCAGTAACATGAATTAAAATAAAACATTAATGAAAAAAATTCAAAATTATAAAAACTAAATCATTCCCCATTCATTAAAAAAATTCAATAATTATAGAACATATTATATAAAACAAAAAATTCTAAAACTCCATCAAATATAAGAAAATCCACTTTATCATCAAATCACTAATTAGTTCCATGTTAATTAATACTATATAATTTATCTTATCCATATCAATCATAGATTTATCCCAACTAGACATCATAATCTCTATATAATTAACATATTATGGGTTCTCTCTCATTTAAAATCATGCGTTACTAAAAATATCCCCTTTACAACAAATCCTTTTCAAGGTCATAAATAAAAAGAAATATATTCAAGATAATATTTTATAAAAATATTCTATAAAAAAATTATATATATTTCAGGATTAAAATAATTAATCAATTTCAATATATATATATATATAAAAATATAATTCATTTTTAAACCATTTACATGTATTCATTATCTTATAAATTCATACATTTCTTTAATATGTCAATTATAGTATTGTCCTCATCAATATGAAAACCATTACATATAAGGCCTTGCCGATCCACCACTTTAGTTTCCCCATTAGAAATCATGTTTCATAATTCATTTATATTAATCATTTAAAACGTTCATCCATTGATAATACCATGAAAAGAGCAATATTACCATCCATTACATTTATTAAACTTTTCATTTTCATCCACAAATACTTTTATTATACCCTTCTTCTCCACACATAAAAAACCTCCTTGTTTTTTTGAGGCATTCCCTTTTTTTATTCTTCCCAAATTATTGATATATAGAAACCTAATATTCATTAAACTATAGTCTCAACTACACATGATCTATGTGAGTTATAACTGATTGGAAATAATCGTAGTATCCATCAATCTATGTATGATCCCATTCGGTTTCATATCAAAAATTTTTAAACCACATTCAATGTTATCTCAGTTTAGTCATCTCCCATCCATTGAGTAAAACAAAAAACATAATTCGCACTAAAATATTTAATGTAAGAAATCACATAATCATTAACTACACTTATAAGTTGTCCAAATGATGAATCCTTATTTTCAATATACGAAACTATAGATATATACTTTGTCACTCTTGGACATTATTAAAATCCTTCATGATGGTTTGTAAAAATAAAGTGAATTAACCAAAACATGTCCATAGGGATTATCAAAACATGTGCATAGAATGGATTGTTGCGAAATACCAGGTAATGCCCGAGTCAAGTGTGACATTCCTTTTTCAGATTTATTACACTAATATACGATTTTTTTTGAATCATGTATACATGTAGTATCTAGAGATATATTTATTTCTAGTTAAACCACATAATCTATTCTTTATCAAAATATTTGGATGTTATCCAATAGTCATTCTCATCCCAATTTCTAATGGTTACTTAAACCTACCTTATGATACCAACTATATCAATCCAATATTTTCATACATAGATATTAAATCACTTTAGATGAATATTAATCACATTAAATAAGGACACACATGACTATCATAAATGTACAAATAATTTGGAAACATTGATGAATAAAAAAAAAGTCCAAAAGAGCTCTACATTGTCTCCCTATTAGTTCTTCATGACTATCACCATTCATAGATATACCCCACATAATAACTAGCATCATAAGATGGGGAATGGAACCTAATACATGGTGATATTATATACTCTTTAAGGATTAATAATTGAAGTATGTATACATATTGTGTGGATAATGGTATTATAACACTATCATAACATATAAAAACCATACCCTACATATCAAAGACCAAAATATTGACTCATTGAAAAATTAGTAGTAGTTAATAAAACATGGATAAAAAAATGACATGATACATTAGATACCAACAACTTTATAATGCATAATGTTTTGTAAAACATATAAACATATAAAACCTTATTTCAATGCTATCTAAAAAGTCATTTATAACATGTCAGTATTTGGATAACAATTTGTGTACTATCTTTAGGCTTCAGATAACCTCTTGTGTAGCCCATTTCGAGCTTTGAATATCCTTTCATATACCATCTTTAAGGCAATGTATTATCTCCCATTTAGCTATTGAGCTCATATAAATTTAACCATTACCCAGTGAATTAGATGGAGATATAGTTCACACTAATCACATAATGAAAATCATACATATGTGTTCCAAATGATCATAAAACATTCATCATATCTAATCCCATGAAATAAAATGTGATTACTAAACATTTCATTATATCATAAAATATATAAAATAAGTATATTATAAAAAAATTCATCATTTCATCATAATTCACGGAACATAAATAGGGTTCAGAAGCATTTTATCATTGTATTACCCATGGAAGAAGAATGGGTTTCATAAAAATATCATCATAAAAAACATTTACCATATACAAAAATAATAAATATTGTATTAATGGAAAATATATACAATAAATCTTATGTAACATGAAATGATGTCATATTAGATGGAAAATAATTATTATAATAATACCACTTGGAACATTTCTGACTGAAAATAAAATTTCATTGATTTTTTTTTGAAATCGGAAATTTAAAATGTATTTTTTAAATTATTCTATATTAAAATATACATTAAAAAAATAAAGGACGAATTAAAATAATATTTAAAAATTTTCATGTGATCAATATCCTTTCCACATGATTTTATTAAAATATAAAACATTTTCAAAATAATATTTTTAGGAATTTACATTGAAAACATATAATTGAATTATTAAAAATCATTTAAATTTTTTTGGAGGTTAATAACCGTCCTTTGATTTTTTTAAAACTAGAAATTCATAAAAACATTTTGGAAATCCTTTTCGTTTAAAAAATACTTTGAAACTTATAAAGGAATATTTAATTATTATTTAAAATATTTCTTGAGAAAAATAACATCTCTTTAAACATTAAATTTTGAAACTAAAATTCATAAAAAAATTGGAAATAATTTTATATTAAAATAAAATTTGATTCTTAAAATTTAATCATTAAATATTTGAGTAGTTATCATAGATAGAAATACCGTAATATTTAAAATAAATATTCATTTTTCATTTTTAATTAAACTCGAACATTAATTATTTTAAAAATGACATGAATATTTATTTAAATGTATATTATGAAATTTACAAAAAGATAAAAAATAATTAAAAGAACATAAAATAATGTAAAAACATATTTTTCATACATTTTCGGAAAACATGTATATAGAAGAAAAAAGAGTTTTCAACCGAAGATGAAATATAGTAGATTTTATGTATAATCGCTATTTGGAATCATTAGTTCATAAATAAAAGAATTTTAAAGGAGTATATGTAATCTCATGAAATAACCTTATGATATGATTGTTTATGAGTTTATTGGGATATAGAATATAACATTTCTACATCAAAATTATAAACATAAACTGTTATGATAATTATAAGATTATATCATAAAAAGATTACCACTTTTGTAGCTTTGAATCATAATCCCCATGAAGGAATAAAATTAAACGAGTCATAAAATATTTTTAGGATAAATAAATTGATAATATTACATTTAAATAGGGTTTTATACACAACTCATAAATTAATAATAGTAAATAACATATCATATTTTCCATCGAATACATATTAAGACAAAAATACATTACCTTGCATCGCAACCTACATTGTACATAACCAAACCAATTTTATAATAAATATACAATTATTATACATCTATTAAAGAAAAAAAAATTATATATCATACCATATATTAATCTATCCAGACCTTTCACTACCCATTTATTAACAATTCGTTTTTAAAATCACATTTCGGGTAATATATGCAATGTTTTTCGTGTATGTTTTGATTTGTTATTCTGAATATTATAATATTTATCTGGGTTCCACAATCTCTATAATGTTAATAATGATATAAATAGAACATATTTTCAATATATATGTTTTTATAGTAATCTATAAAGGTTAGATTTAGAAAATTTAATACATTGTCCATGGAGATGGTAGGCCACACATACACATGAACAATACTTTTATTTTCTATACAAATAGAATGAAAGCATGTTTAATAATGATTAAAAATTAAAGATTAATTAGTATTTCATAAATATCTCATACATTCATTAAATTTATCTTTATTATCTTATATACAAAGAGTTAGTTGGAAATGGATCACATCAATTCACAAGGTGGTAGTCCGCCAAACACATGAATGACATTATCATATTTCCCATGGAATGGAAGGTAAGAATTTATATGTGATATCATAATATTATTAGTATAAATATGTTAAAAATAAAATATATATTATTTTTTTCTTCTTTTTTACAATTCATGTATGGAAAAAAAGAAAAACACATCTCATCGGTTCATAATTTAGTAGATTCTTCTACATAAGAGAGACATAATTTTTCTCCATTTGGATATGATATATGATGGTATATATCATATTATTATTCTATAGGAATAATAATATCATTAATATAGTATATAAATAAATAATCCATGATCATATCCACTTATGGGTGGGATGTATGGAAAATTAATAATATTTTCTCAGGAGGTGGTAGTGGGCCTTAAACACGATAAAGAGTTTTGTTTCCCATCTATTGAAAGTGGACATGAAAATTATTTATTATATTAACATAAAAAATATAATTATATATGATATTATAGTTTTATTATATAATAAATTTTTTTACAATTATAAAGTAGGTCGATGAACAAATAGAACAAAAATTTAGGTTTAATAATTTATCATATTCTTTAGAGAGCCTCTTTATATTCACACCTAAAGATTTCCTATGAATACTTTATAAAAACAATAAAGACTCTAAAATGTTTTAACGTCCTGGACCAGGGTTCCACAGAATGGGTGCCCCGAACCCAGTTCTCCATGTGACCTCAAGCGCATTTCCCCAAATGCCAGAGGCTGCCAACTAGCAGCAAGGGCCCAAGTCTGATAGTGGGGAAACTATTCCCTCATTTGTCAAATTGTAGCGCAACGAAAATACAAAATAAATCATACAACGACAAAAGAAGAAATAATCCATGAACATTTAAAGTAAAAAAGTGCAGTAAATGGTAACCAACCAGATATAAATAATGATGCAACATGTCTCCAGTTCTATGAAAACAGCCAGAACATGTTATATATCAATACAATACAACGAAATGCAGATTACAACAAAACAAAGGAAAAAAAAACTGGCAGCGGCATCGCGAGCCTAGGATTGGTCCCATTCCCTCCTACTCATCAGCAACAGTCAAGTACCTGTATAGGGACCCTTGCCACTATCCACTCCTGTAGAAACGTAATCCGTTTGGGCCGAAAAGCAAGACCCAAACAGGGTGTGAGAAATATATCTCAGTAGGCACTCACCAAAGGCCCGTGCCCAACTACGTGTAAGCATGCAACAATAGTTTGCAGTTGTAAAATTCAATAAAGTAATCACTAATAATAAGTAACTAACTTAACTAGTTATATTGCCATTTTAATATTCTTTTTAATCATTTAATTTAGAATATCACCACAATGAATATTTTAAGCAACCAACTAATTTCTTCAGACACTTAAACCGCTACCCTCAGGTAAAGAGTATCCAACACAAGAATCTACCCTCAAGCATAACATAGTTTTCCCTCAGGAGTAGGTAGTGTCACCCACAGGCACATAATCAGCTGCCCACAGGCACGGAAGAAGTTTCCCTCAGGCCGAAATAACTACTTCCCAAAGGCTAAATAGTGCAGTGCCCACAGGCTAATCACAACAACACCCTCGGGCTAAACAGGTAACCAGGTCATTCCCAACATATAAATAAGCTGTAAACAAGTAATTCCTCTCAAGGAAATTCTAAAATTACTTCTTTAAAGGAATACCCTCCGGTATCCTGGCCAAACGGCTAAACAGTGGAACACACCCCCAGGGTGGTTCTGGATCCAAGAAACGATCCCAACCAACATTTTAATATCACATTTAAGTTACCTAATCAAATATAGGTGTTTAATATAGCAATTGCCTCAGCCACATGACACCCCAACATGGTTTCATGGCACAAAAATGCACAAAACACACGACAGTTGAAAAAATTAACACCAAGCCACCTACCTTATACATCACGAGCGGTATACATGATCGTCAATCCTAGAAATGCCTAAGAACTACATAGATATAAGGTAAGAAAATATTCATTCAACCTTAAATAACTCCTGTTAGGAGATAAATTGGTTAGCAAAACTCTAGGAGAAGAGAGGGCCTACCCGCACGGTTCCAACAAGATCATCCGAGGCGGAAATGGATTCCTGACGCTCGATCAGTTGATCCACGAAGATCCAGCCTTCCTCCCGAGCTCCTTCCTCCGGTTCTAAACCTTCCCTGTGAACAGGGGTGGCTACTTCCAATTTAAGAGAAAAAACAAAGTACACAGCGTGTACTTCTATGTACACGACGTGTACTTCCTTTATTTAACTATTCCTCTGGCGGCACCACCATACTGTTCATCCGTCAACTTGAGTACACGACATGTACTCCGAGTACACAACGTGTACTGTCACCCAGCTGGCGGATACTCCAATGCCTTACTGTTTCGGCCTGCCGACTGACTACACGGCATGTAATGTACCACTACACGGCGTGTAGTTGGTTCCTACACCCTTCATCGCTGACATGGCTACACTCCCTGTGTACCCATCCCACACGGCAAAAAAGTACACAACGTGTGGAATAGTACACATCGTGTAGTTCCAAAATTTAGGATTTTTCTCCATTTTCCATATTTTCTCAGAAACAGTTAATGAAAAGAGAAAAGAAGAAGCCTGTACCACAGAATAAGAACCCGGTTCTTATAAACATCCCCCCTTATAGCAATTCGTCCCCGAATTGCCCTTCCAAGGGAGGAGAAGATATAGTTGTGAACAACTCTAGCCACTGAGCAAGTACATCGGTCTCCCGCTTCTAGGTTTCGTCCTTCCCTCAGTCATGATGCCATAGCACCCGCATAAGAGGAATTGACCGGCTTCGGAGAACCTTCGTGGTCCTGTCAATGATACGAATCAAATGATCCTCAAAGGATGCATCTGCCTCCAGCTCAACCTCATTGGGCTGAAAGATGTGAGATGGGTCTGCATGATAGCTGCACAACTGAGATACGTGGAAGACATCATGCATGGCTTGGTACCGCTACAGTAACCGCAACCGATAGGAAACCATCCCGACTCTCCAGAATCTCGAATAGCCCCACATACCTTGGTGAAATCTTACCATGTTTGCTGATCCGCTTATGTCCCAGCCTCGGCGAAAACACGTAAGAAAACCTGATCCTCGAACACAAACTCCAAGGGTCATCTGCATTGATTAGCATATGACTTCTGTCGAGACTGTTTGGTAGCCATCCGCTTCCGAATCATCTGGACCTGCTCAAAATTCTCTTTCATGAGCTGTGGTCCTAGTAAAGCTACCTCACCTGCCTCTAACCAGCACAAAGGTGAACGACATGGCCTACCATATAAAGTCTCGTATGGTGCCATCTCAACAGTCACCTGAAAACTATTGTTATAAGAAAACTCGACTAGGGGTATATGATTCTCCCAAGAGCCCGCCCCCCCAAGTCCAGGATGCATGCACACAATATGTCCTCTAGCACCTGTATTGTATGATCTGACTGGCCATCGGTATGAGGGTGGTATGCTGTGCTCAGAAGCACTTGTGCACCCAGTGCCCTATTAAAACTCTTCCAGAAACAAGACATAAAGCATGCGTCACTATCTAAAATGATAGAACGTGGGACCCCATGAAGGCAAACGATCTCTCGAATATAAAACTTTCTGAAATCGTCATACTCGAAGGTCTCCGTGATTGGGAAAAAGTGATCTACCTTCGTGAGTCTATCCACAACAACCCACACGACGTCATTGCTTCGAGGTGACCTCGACAATCCCGTCACAAAATCCATCGCGACATCATCCTATTTACACTCTGGAATAGTTAACTGCTGTAATAGTCCAGCTGGCCTCTGGTGCCCCGCCTTCACCTACTGATAGGTGGAACACCTCGTAACAAACCCAGCTATATCTCTCTTCAGACCCGACCACCAGTACTGACGTCTCAAGTCTCGGTACATCTTGGTAACCCCAGGATGAACTGCCCAAGATGAAGCATGAAACTCCAGCATTAGCTCCTCACGTATATCCCATTTAACCCATACTCGTCCATGGAAACACAGAACCTCATCATCGCCTATCACCCAACCGGGAGGAGGGTCCTCACTTGACACCGAATCCCGTAGAACTAGGACTTCCAAAACAGATAGTTGTCTCATCCTCACTCTGTCTTGGAGGGTAGATGTCACAGTTATAGATGGAAGACAAGACTACCCCTGTCTGTCGTGCACCTCCAGATGCATCTCAGAGAATAAGGCCATAAGCAGCCACTCACCACTGGCATCCTGCAATGCATGTATCTGAGTCTTCTTGCTCAGTGCATCAGCTACTTCATTACCCATACGAGGTGTATATGCATGCTCAAAATCAAAGGACTATAGATACTCGACCCACCTCCTCTTCCTCAAATTCAGGTCACGCTAAGTAGAGATATACTTGAGGATTTTGTGGTCGGTGAAAACCACAAAATTCTCTTCCAAAAGACAGTGTCTCCAATAGTGTAACACATGAAAAACTACAGCTAACTTGAGATCATGCGTCGGGTAATTCCTCTCATGTGGCCTCAACTGCCGAGACCCGTACGCAATGACTCGATCGCCCTTCATCAAAATTGCTCTCAGCCCAATACTTGATGCATCATAGAAAACTGTATAGCTCTTCCCATACTCTGGGAGTATCAGGATCAGTGCTGAAGTCAACCTTCCCTTCAGATCCTGAAAAGATGTCTCGAATGCTTCTAACCAAACGAACATCACACCCTTCTTAGTCAGACCTATCTGTGGTGCTGCTATGTGGGAGAAGTCCTGTATGAAGCGTTTTTAGTAACCATCCAGCCCTATGAAACTCCGTATCTCAAACACGTTCTTAGGCTGCTCTCAGGAAACTACTACCCTCACCTTCTCTAGGTCTACTGCAACTCCTGCCTCTGAGATAATGTGACCCAGGAAGTGAATCTAGACCATCCAAAAGTGGCACGTCGAGAGCTTAGAATATATCCAATGATCTATCAGTTTAATCAATACGATCATAAGATTGGTGGCATGGTCGTGTCGAGTGTGAGAGTACACCAAGATGTTTTCCAAGAATACTACCACAAAAGAATCAAGATACGGATGGAACACATGATTCATCAGAGCCATGAAAACTGTTGGTGCATTCGTGAGTCCGAACGGCATAACCATGTACTCAGACATACCATATCTACTCTAAAAAGCCGTAAGTAGTATATCCAATGGTCTCACACATAGCTGATGATATCCGGATATCAAGTAAATCTTCGAGAGTACTCGTGCTCCTCAAAGCTGATGAAACAGATCATCAATCCTCAGCAAGGGATATCAGTTCTTAACCATCAACTGGTTTAGCTTCCAATAATCCATGAAAAGTTTGAGGGTACCGTCTGCCTTCTTCTCAAAAAGGACCTGCTAGCCCCATGGTGAAGTACTGGGTCAGATAAAACGCTTCGACAATAACACCTCTAACTGACTCTTGAGATCCTGCATATCTGGTGTAGCCATCCTATAAGGAGGAATGGACACCGGTGTTGCGCCCAACACAAGCTCAATAGAGAAATCCACCTCTCACTACGGTGGTAGACCTAAAATGTCGTCCGGGAAGACATCCCTGAAACGATCAACAACTAGAGGGAAATCCATCTAACATGTCCCCTGAACATCCAGATACAAACTCACAATATGGGCTGTGAATCTACCTTTCCCACGATGCTCTGGTCTGGCTCGACTCGCCTGAACATCCCATTCACCTTTGTATAGAAACTCTCCGCCCTCTGGTGATGTGAAAGGCAACCGGCGACGATAGCAGGCTACAAATGCTCTGAAGGGAACCAACCAGTCCAGCCTGAGAATGACGTCATAAGCTGTCATATCTAAGACATATAGGTCCCATAGAAAGTGACACCCACCAACCTCAAGGGGGCACTCCTTGCACGGATGCACACCAGTTGTTCTAGTACCCAATGGAGTGTCTAGCATCATGATATCGGATGAAGTAGAAACACAGAGCCCAAGGCTCTCCACAATTTGTACAGATATGAAACTATGTCTAGCACCCATATCGAAAAGTACATAAGATATGACAGAAGCTACAAGAATAGTACCTCTGATTGTAGAAGGTCTGGGATCCTGCTCTTGCTAGGTCTGTTGCACTGCATATTCCTGTCCATTCCCGTGGCCTTGCAACACCGCCTGGCAACCCTGAGATATCCTGCCCTGCTGCCTCTATGATATTGGTGTCTTGATACCATGGCCAAGACCACCATCTCTGCTTGCATGCCCTGTCGTATTCTTGTTCCCCGACTGGTAAGAATCCACCGGTCCTGCTCCCTCACGTGGAGTCTGCACAGAACCTCTCTCACTATCCACTGGTGGAAACACCCTGGACCACATCACTAGATTCCCACAGATTCCTCTCTCTAATCAGTTCCTGTTTCACAATAGCATGTATAGTAGGCAACCTAAAAACATTTACCAGCGCTCGGATGTCATAACGAAGACTATCCTAAAAACGTATGGCTCTAAACGTCTAATCACCCACCAGCACGGGTATAAAAAGCTGAAGCTCGGTGAAACTAGCATAATATTCTATCACCAACATAGTTCCCTACTGCAGATTAATGAACTCTCGAGCTCTATCTTCCCTCATCATCTCCGGGAAAAAGAAGTCATAGTAGACTGCCTGAAAATCTTCCCACGCCATGTCTATGTGATGCTCTGACTGGTTGGTAACATCCCACCACCTCTTGGTGGAACCACACTGCATATATGTCGTGAGGTTGACCCTACGCCCTGGAGGTGTCTCAAGATGCTCAAAAATAGTCTGCATCGACCGCAGCCAAGACTCTGCAGCCTCTGGTCCGCCATCCTCTAGAAACATAGGCGGATGCTGCTGCTGGAAAATATGAGTCAGCTCATCCATAGATGCGGCAGCTTGTGGTGCTCCCTGAATGGTCTGCATGAACCATATAAAACCTTCATGGAACTGCGCCTCCACGCCTGTGTCTGGTATAACAGCCGGCGCCGCATCTGGCTCTACAGGAGGATCCACTGGTAGCCCATGGCCCACCATTTATAGAGTATAGTAGTCCCTGCTCTCCTGGCGAACATCATGTGGTCGTCTAGGTGGCATGAAACTACAAGGTCAAAAGAACGCCTTAGATTCAAGATTATTAAGACCGAAAAGTTAAGGAACCACAAAGGAAACAAGAGGAAGAAGGAATTTCTAGATTTACAAAATAAGACTACATGACGTTTATATTGACTACACGGCATGTACTTGAATTCTCCTCCTCTGCCCGGGTCCTTCTACACGGGTAAGCCACACGGCTCCCGTTAAACAAAACTACACGGCGTGTACATAATCTAAACGGTGTGTATGGTGTTATTTTCCAACTGCATGTTTCATTTGTGACACGACTGACTACTCGGCTTTCAACTACACGGCATGTTACACCTGCACACGGCGTGTACACTACCCCATCTCCCCAGCCACACGGCTAACACCACACGGTCTGTCCTCGGACAAGACTACACGGAATTTCCAATAGGTACATGGCGTGTTCAAGGAGTGGTGACACTATCCTGTGTTGTTAGTTACACGGCTGAGTCCCCAGGTCAGAATACACAACGTGTGCATCATTGACACAACATGTTGTGTGAAGGAGTTCACCGACCCATGTTGTTAGTTACACGATTGGACTCAGGGTCAACACTACATGGCGTGTACAAAAGCTACATGGCTTGTTCGTCCCAAACTCTTCCCTTCCCCATGTCACCACCCAAATGGTTTGTGACATGGGAAGAGACTAGACGACGTGTACTTAGGGTACACGGCGTGTACTCAAAAAGTTTATTTTTCTTCCTGAACAGAAGAACATACACGGCGTGTATAAAGCACTACATGGCGTGTATACTGGG
The DNA here is from genome assembly GCA_963277665.1 of Viscum album. Taxonomy (NCBI): domain Eukaryota; kingdom Viridiplantae; phylum Streptophyta; class Magnoliopsida; order Santalales; family Viscaceae; genus Viscum; species Viscum album. The sequence goes on from OY728140.1 coordinate 1,548,716,118, forward strand.
TTTCTGGACAGTATGCCTCAAAAACTTCCCCGGAACCCAGAAAATACTGAAAAACAACACCTATGTGTCAAATTCCGACTCGTGAGGGCACATACTCCCCACGAATCAGTGTTTGAAATATTATATGTGCGATAAATAATAAAAAGCTAATGATCAACCAATTTCCGATAAATGGGGGCTCATACTCCCCAATGAAAAAATTTTGGTGCTCATTCTATAAACAGGTTAACAAAATTACCCTCTCACACCACATGTATTTTATCAGAGAAACTATCACAACATCATGCTTTACTAGCACAACAACTATCACAACAACATACTAAATTCTAATGCACATACATGGCATGGAAACTATGCATGGAATGTGATATCTAGCATGTGCCTATATGATGCATGAGATGTCATAACCTCATCTCATCTGGCTGCAACTAAATAGAACCCATAGATAAAATATAACCAGGATAATTATGAGTGCGTCACCCAACGATTAAATCAAATCAACTGAAAATCGCAAAATCAATAAAATTGCAATCATAAGGTAAATTAGATTTTCCCTGTATGTGGGTTAGCTACTCCCGGGCACAACGTATTACCAACTACAGTTCATCCTATCCCTAACTACGGCTCCAAATAGTAAGTCAAAGAAATAGAAACCCTCTGATACCACTTTGTAACATCCCAGACCCGGGTGCCAGGTAACGGGTGCCCCCAACCCGGTTCGCCATGTGACCTCAAGCACATTTCCCCAAACACCAGAGGCTGCCGACTAGCAGCGAGGGCCCATGTCTGATAGTGGGGAAACTATGCCTTCATTTATCAATGTGTAGCGCAGTGGAAATTCAAAATAAATCATTCAATGATAGTGGAAGAAATAATCTATTCATATTTAAAGTAAACAAGTGCAGTAAAAGGTAACCAACCAGATATAAATAATGATGCAACATGTCTCAAGTTCTAAAAAAATAGCCAGAACATGTTATACATAAATACAGTACAACGAAATGCAGATTACAGAAAAGACATGAAAAACAACTGGCAGCGGCATCACGAGCCTAGGCTTGGTCAAATTCCCCCTACTCCTCAGCAACAGTCAAGTACCTATATAGGGACCCTTGCCCCTATCCACTCCTGCAGAAATGTAATCTGTTTAGGACGAAAAGCCTGACCCAAACAGGGTGCGAGAAATATATCTCAGTAGGCACCCACCAAAGGCATGTGCCCAACTACGTGTAAGCATGCAAAAATAGTGTGCAGTAGTAAAATGTAATAAATTAAGCAATACTAAGAAGTAACTAACATAACTAGTTATATTTCCATTTTAATATTCTTTTTGATCATTTAATTTAAAATATCACCATAGTGAATATTCTAAGAATCCAACTAATGTCCTCAGACACGTAAACCCCTACCCTCATGTAAAGAGTATCCAACACAAGAATCTTCCCTCAGGCATAACAGAGTTTTCCCTCATGCGTAGGTAGTGTCGCCCACAGGCACAGAATCAGCTGCCCACAGGCACAGAAGAAGTTTCCCTCAGGCCGAAATAACTACTGCCCGCATGATAAATAGTGCAGTGCCCATATGCTAATCACAACAACACCCTCAGGCTAAATAGGTAACCGGGCCATGCCCAACATGTAAATAAGCAGTAAACAAGAAATTTCTCTCAACGAAATTCTAAAATTACTACTTTAAAGGCATACCCTCGGGTATCCTGGCCAAACGGCTAAACAGTGGAACACACCCCCGTGGTGGTTCTAGATCCAAGAAACGATCCAACCAGCATTTTATATCACATTTAAATTACATAATAAATTCTAGGTATTTAATACAGCAATGGCCTCAGCCACATGACACCCCAACATGGGTTCGTGGCTCAAAAACGCACAAAACACATGAAAGATGAAAAAATTAACATGAGTCTAGTAACCTTATACGTCACGATAGGTAAACATGATTGTCGATCCCAGAAATTCCCAAGAACGTCATAGATCTGAGGTAAGAAAACTTTCATTTAACCTTAAATATCTTCTGTTAGTAGAAGAATTGTTTAGCATCACGCTAGGAGAAGAAAGGGCTTACCTGCAAGATTCCAACAAGATTGCCCGAGGTGGAAACAGATTCCCGACGGTCGATCGGTTGATCCACGAAGATCCGGCCTTCCTCCCGAGCTCCTTCCTCTAGTTCTAAACCTTCCCTAAGAACAGGGGAGGCTACTGTCGATTTAAGCGAAAAAAACAAAGTACACGGCGTGTACTTCCAAGTACACGACATGTACTTCCTTTATTTAACTAATCCTCTGGTGGCACCGCAATAATGTTAATCTGTCGACTTGAGTACACAACATGTACTACTGAGTAAACGGCGTGTACTATCGCCCAGCTGGAAGCTTCTCCACCACCTTATGGTTTCGGCATGCCGAACGACTACATGGCATATAATGTACCACTACACATCGTGTAGTCGGTTCCTACACCCTTCATCGCCGACAAGGCTACACACCCTGTGTATCCATCCTACATGACCAAAAGTACACGATGTGTAGAAAAGTACACGACGTGTAGTTCTAAAATTTAGTATTTTCCCCCGTTTTCCATATTTTCTTAAAACACTTAAGGAAAGGAGAAAAGAAAAAGCTCATACCTCAAAATAAGAACCGGGTTCTTACAGCTGTGGGGATTAAATGAGATAATATATTTGGGATTATATTGTTTAGAAAATATGTGTTTTCAAATATGAATAGGAAGTACAGGGGGTGACCCAAGTGGGAGAGAGGACACACATGGAATTTTTGAAAATCATAAAGTGTACACATGACTTTTACATGATAATGGATTAAAAATAGGTCATTATCAAACCATAAATTAAATAAGGGCAATCTATGCCCAGAAATGGTAGTTTTACATGTTTTTATGTTATGTTATCCCTTTCTTTTTAGTTTAACCCTCGATAAAACCATTTTAACCTTAACCACAATAATTAAATTTTAGTATTGAAACGATTCATTATGGTAAACAATTAATTTGAAATTATTATAAATTATTAATAAAAATTATTTAAAATATGGAATTTCATTTCTCAAATTAGATTCAAATAATTGGTGAAATTTAATTTAAAAATAAACCAGCATATGTGAGGAAAATGCATTTTTCAATGAGAATATTTTAAATAGTTTAAAAAGTTTTTACGTTAAAATAAATTTTTTAATTAATTACAATGAACTATAATTGATTAATAAATTTAAAATTGTATTAATTTTACTACAAATAAAATATTGAAATAATATTTATCTTTTAAATTATTTGAATGAGAATTCAATTTTAAATAAAAACCTAATTTTTCATGACAAACTGTATACTATATATTTTTAAAATAATTATATAAAATGAGATCCAAGAATATTTTTAATTGATGATTTAAAAAAGTAAATTCATTTTTTGAATAAAATTTCTTACATTTACAAAAAATCATTTTAAAATATGTGCACAATAGGAGATGAAACTGTTATTTAGACAAATATAGTTTTAAGGATAAAATTTGATTTATTCTTATCTTATAATTATAAAGAACATTAAATGATTATTAACAATTTGAATAAATATATAGTATATATATTTGATTAAAATTATTAAAATAAATTTATTTATTAATTTTATTTGGGTAAAACATGGTTTTACATATAAAAAATGTTTTCAGAAAAAAATATATTTATTTTCATGTAGTTTTTAATTTTGTTTAAATTTAATTGGTAATCAATGAATTAATTTTATATACATTTGTAAACCATATATTTTTATAATTTATATAATTCTAATCGCACCATACATTAAAATGTCTACTAGGTACCTATCATATAATAATATTTTAATAACATGTTTTATCTTTTTTAAGATTGGCGTTGTTTGTAATGCATGTTGAAACCTTCATTATGTGTGATGCAAGATAAATTTGATGTTGAATGAAACAAAAGATGTCAATGAAATACAATTTATTCGAAAAAACCATAAAATATTAGGGTACTACATAATGTGGTCATGGAGGATGTTGAAAATTCTCATACACTAACTATTTTCCCACAACCACCTTTGATTGAGTAAATAACAACAATTAGTAAGAGCTCATATAGTTTAGAAATGATATATTTTTCTTAAATTAAAACAATGAGTGATTGTTTTATCTCATATATACATGTTAAATATTTTAAAATGGGAAAATATGATATATATGAAGATGTTTTTATGAGATTATTTTTTTTAGGGTAGTCATGAAATAAATAATGAACACATTTAAATGTTTTATGATGAGCTATTTTGAGTTCATTTAGAAGTTCCACCCATAAAATATCAACCATAGAATCTATAGTTGTTTCAAATTTCAAAAATAGAGTTTATTTGTTGATTTAAAAGATTTATTATATATATTCTCAGATCAAATATATTCATTTTCCACACAATTATAATGAATTATTTTGAGATGGTTATTATACCAGCGTCAAATGATACCATAGAAGCTATTAATAATGATAGTATATGAACTAATGGGTCCTTAAGTTAAGTAGTAGGGTTTTAAGATGAATACAATAAAATATTGAAATAAATATGGAATATTTTTAAGGATAATCAGTGAATTTCTTCATCCTCTTGGTCCTGCATCAAAAAATTGTTAAAATTTGTCAACCATATTATATAAGTTATATAATGAAGTTCAAGGGATCTAATAAGAATCTTTAGAAAGTGAATCTAGTGGAGAATCTGTAGCAGATCCATCTATACTGGTTTCAACTAAAAATAATGATTTGGTTGTATACAGACTCGAATACCTAATCCTACTCTTCATACATCCCTTTTTACAGTTACTCATATTCCTACCCCACATAATATTAGTAATCAACCTTATGATAGTACTATATAGGATGTATTTTTGAGTTTAATGGAGAATGTTTCTTGTAAGGATAGAAAAATTTAATTTTTGAGTGGTTAATGATAATTATTTAGTGATATTTGGATAATATTACGAATTATACATTCTTGTATCTTCTATCTAGTCTATCCAATACTTATCTGAATCCCTTTCTTAGTGGTCAATCATGATTTTCATCTATTAAAACAGGATCCTTTTATGTGATTTTTAGAAAGGTTCTTTTATTTGTTTCAAAAATATATAAATAATAATCAATTATTATTTTTATGTTAAAAAATTATTTTATCATCGAACTGATATGTTTCATCATCGATAATTGTTTCTTTAAGAGGAATGACTCTAGGCCTTTTTCATCAACATACGTTTAGGGGTACCAGACAGGAAGTCGATGTTGTTCAGGATTGAACCCCAATCTACCATAAAGGGAAATCTAATAGGGATTATGCCATAATTATTGAGAATTATATTTATGGATACTTAAACTCTAATACTCAATTTAATGTTTCTTTTTCAGGTTACCAGATCCAATTATTTTAGTATAGGTCATGGAAATATTTAAATCATTCTCAACCATCCTGTGTAACTTCAACATATCAAATCTACTATTGGATCTAGGGGTGGAGATACAACATAGATGTGGAATGATGTTATTTCATCTCCAATGGAACCTCCAAATACCTCTTGAAACAAATCTTCCTTCAAACCAGTTCTACTTGAACCACATTGTTAGATTGAACCCATTCATAAGAATGGGAATTTTGAAAATGATATTTTATTTTTTTATTAGTGTTGAGTGGGTACCTGTTTGAATATATTAAATATCAATGAAATAATTATTTATTCAATTATTTTGTATTTATTAGTGATGATATTTTTATAATTATTTTTATTCATTTTTTTCATAGTTATTTTTTATCATATGATGTAACTCATTTATTATGATTTAATTAGTTATTTTTTCATTTAATTTTCTTTATCAATTAATTTTTCTTTCTCTGTGATTATTTTCATTTAATGTTATCTGTATAATTTTTATTTTTAACTAATATAATTTAACAATCAATTTTATCACAATACTTAAAATGTTCATTACACTAACTGATATATTAATCATGTTTCTCTTGTCCTTAAGATTCATTTTTAATGACACAAAAGGAGGGATAAGATAGGAAAGATTACCAAATGTTCGATAAATGTGGTAGGAATAATAAATTAATAACATTGGGAGATGTTTCTAACTAAGGGGGTGCGATACAAATTTTTAACTTCAATATATATATATATATATATATATTATTTAGTTATCTTCAATATCCTCTTAAAATTTTAAAAAATTAATGTTTATAGTGTCATTGGTATTTTAGTCATCATAAAAGGAGATATTATTATAATACTAATGTTGTTCCAAAATATCCCATGTACATTAGGTTTTATTATTTCAAATAGACATTCATATATTACTTATTATTTTTTAACTGTGTTAAACTAGATTTAATCTTTAATTTATGTGTTTCTATAATTAAATTATTTTTGTTTTCCATTTTTGGATATTTTTATAAAATCATCAGATGTTTGGAAAATAAGCTATGTGAGGACTTTGGATATGTAGAGGAACAATTATGTTTATCATTCAACTACGTCAATATCCTATGTGAAGGACTTACCAATGTAATTGGCTATTTTTTTAAAACATCGACGTCAAAATGGCATATATCAATGAATCATATTAATTATCAATTAGCTATATAGATAAAAAGTATATAAAAATTGGTTATTTGAAGTAATTAACTGCATGAGTCTGATAAATGTTGAAATTGGATACATGGTTCCAAATGGATATGTTATTCATCTATAGTAAATCATAATTTTCTTATGTGAGTAAATATGTTACATGAATCAATTTTTCCTAGTATGAAAAAAAGTGAATACGTGGAATAATTAGCTAGTTGATGAATAAGATATGTGAATAAGACCTAAACAATTATCAACATATATAATCATTTACATTATAGACAACATTAGGGTTTAATTTAGCTATATGAATTAAAATTTGTAGAATTTAGCTATGTCATGATCTAGAGTCACCTACGTCGATCTGCAACATGGTATTTATTATCATTGGTGTACTATTTTTGTGTGTAAATGATTGAATGTATTCATTAAATTATTTGTTACATATTTATGGAAAAGATAATTATAACATGAATTATGTATTGAGAACAGAAAAACATATAAGAATAGTTAAATGGAAAATACTCTTGCCGAGATGTTTCAAAAAAATAGACGTGCCTGTTATCAAAGATTTCAAGGATATTTTCTGATGCAATTAAGTTGGATGTGTTTCATTAATTTTCAAATAATATGACGTCAAAAAGGGAAATAATGAGAAGAAAAAATCCACCTTCTTAATATTCAAGATATCTCTCTCAAATATCTTATGTGATTCACTATTCTTCAAAAAAAGAAGAACAAGATTTATGATCTCAAATTACACTATCTTGCTCAACTTTTCTATCATATTAGATAAATATCCTAGAGCTACTCTATTTTATTCTCATATATTCTAGATATTTATTCCTTATTTTAGTTGTCTTTTACATCCATTATCTGATGTTGCATACACTATGTTTTATTTCATTCATTATAAAGTTTCATGGTAATGAACCATGATGGATGTTATTTATAAATCATTAATAGATCCCATTTGAATGATATTTTTATATTTTTAAAATTATAATCTTCATGATAATATTCATTTTTTCCTTATAAAAGGACTATTTTTCATTGAATAAAGGACTAGTTTAGTTAAAATTAAGAAGATCTTCGGTTAGAGTGTTAGTGGAATGTACTAGGCGACCATTGTTCCCTGGGCTACTATAAATATTTTTTTCTCATCTCTTTTCTATATTAAATTATTTATTATAATTATTTTGATGAGAATAATATTAGATTTTATTTATTTAATAAATTGGGTAAATTTCAATGAGAATAAATTTTCAGGAATTGAATTTATGCCCTCTTAGGGAATAATGATGTCTATAATTGAGAATATTTCCCATAATACTTTTATGGTGATATGTATAAAGGTGGGGCTTCACCCCTTGATATTTATATTTATTAGTTTGTTTTTAGTGTGGTGACATATCCCTACTTCAATATTTATATAGTGATCTAAAATAGGGAGGGGCATCATTCTCCATAGTGTTTCTATGGTATGATTCTTGGGTGGGGTGAAATACTCCATGATTGTGATATGTGAATCCTACTCATAGAAATAAAAAACTGGATTATGTAACTATGTTTAATGTAAGTATCCAACTTATAACATGAGTATAGAAGACTACTTATTTATTTATGATTTCATTTACTAATTAAGTAACATGAATATTTACTTTAATCATATGTGATATATGTATGGGTACGGTTGTTATTGACCTACTGAATTATAACCACACCCTAGTCAGAATAGTGATGGTACCTAAGAAAAATTTATTTTTGTAGGATAGAATAATGGAATGGTTATTATGATTTATGGATGACCTTAGTTTTAATGATGAAGCTTTGTAGATCGAACTGGCAAAGGACTCCAAACCAATTTTTTAGATTTCCCATGATTTGTTTATTTATGATTAATTTTTATTTTTATGTATAAAATCCACCCTGAGGGATCATGATTGGTTATATATGATTTATTTCAGATATATAAAGCATAATTATTATATATAATGCAAATATATGATTATTTTCAACAATTTTTATGTTTCTTTCTCTATTTTTTCCAGATAATCATTATTTTAATTATTTTTTCTATTGTTTATTTACTTAAATATGAGGTTATAGTTTCCATATGGTATTATCATAAAAAATAACTTCTATTCCACATAATCTAGATTATAGGGAGGTATATAATAATTTATGCCACTCTTTGATCCAAACTATGGAGTGAGCCTTGCTGGGGTGTTACAAATACATAATCAATCTTTGTTTCCTTTATTTATATTTTTAATTAGTAAAGGTAGATATATGATAATATTTTATCAAATAATGATATTGACCTCTTATATGGGAGTGACTTACCAAAATATGAGGGAATCCGAATCAATCAGGAATGATATTCTTCTTGGTTATAGCTTTTACAATTGAGTTACTTCACAAATTGTTACACAATTTTATTTTAGATTAATGATTAAGGAGATATATCTCTTAGTAAAATTTTATAATATGGTTTCTATTCAGGAATCATGTTAGGAACATGGTATTTGAGTTCCATTTTTTATTTTTTATTAGTTATAGTAATCAAGACATGTTGTTTAGTTATTTAGTGTTATAATAATATATTATTGGACTTTTCACATGTATGTTGATGATGGATTCTTATCTAGTCTATTACTTTGAGTTATTATTTTTACTGATAATATAATACCTTATCTACTAATTATATTAGTTAAATAAAATTATATTTTCCAATTATAATGTTTTTTAATGAAATGGGTTATAAAACATCATTTAAATAAACTAGAAAAGTGATATGTTCTTTAAAAATGAAATTATGTGGAAAGTACGTGTACATGATTGTGACCCATAGTATGGGAATATAAATTTGGATAGATAACCTGGTTTTTGTGACACATATTATGTGGGGTATATAGTATATAGAGAGACATTTACTTTTATTTTTTCATTAAATGGTTATATGAAAAACATCAATAGAGATATATTCTATGGTGTGTTCTCAGAATTGTAGTGACATGCAATGACCCTGACATTTTGAAGAGCACCAGAATATTGCTGATGGGCATGATCCATCCATGTTTCTTTTCAGATCCTCCTATTGAATTAGTAAAATCTACCTATGATTACATGCAGGAAATCATGATTTGGGTTATACAGTCTATAAGGGGAGAGACTTCACAGGTTGTAACTTCCTTGCCAGTGATCACACAAGAGTTTCTGATGTGGTACCCACCAATGTTTATTGTTTATTGTGGCCCTGCAGAAAAGCTAACATCTGGTTAGAGTTAGTAAAATATATTTCTTATCACATTAAATGACTATAAAATATGATGGTAATGCTAGACATTTATATATATTGAAGAACCACAAAGTGATGGTAGGATATATTAGTCCAACAAAACAATGACAATATGCTATCATAGAGGGGATTGTAGAACAGATTCATTGATCACATATTCCCAAATACTCCAAGTATGGTATTGTACTATGAACTCATGAACTTTACTCAAGGAGGGGGGTTTTTAATCACTATGATACATGAATTATAGAGTTACATTGCTTTTATACTGATATTGACGGGAGATGAGGTAACTTGAGAGAGATGTTTTAAAGATGGTCTTTGGTAAATGATATGAGTATGAGTGAATATCTTTCACATAATTCCTTTAAATATGTTATTTTTACATAGTACATCTTGAATAATGGAAGAATATCATGTTAGATATATTATTCATGAAAACTAACGGTGGATCCTCAGAATATTTGAATCATTGAATTTATTGATAACACTAGGATAGTGGTGGATTTATTATATTGCATCCAAACTCATTTAATACACCAAGGGGTGGAGGATCTATGATATTTTATTAGTGCAGTAGGATTGGTCACCTTTTTACTCAAAGTGATTTGTGGGTACTCATGTTCCCACCCTATAAGAAGATGGGGTGCAAGTAGTGGTTTTATAGGGATGCCCAAGGGGAAGCTAGGGGAAGGTGATTTATTCAAGAATAATGTTCATGAAATGTATTAGGAACACAACTATATAGTGGTAGTTTTAGTTCCAATTTTTTATTAGTTCATGGTCGAAGATATAAAGTATTGGGATAGGGGACCCATAGATAGTAAGGGAGTACATTTTATTGGAGTCATGTAGGGATATCATGATGAGGTTCAGTCCAAATTCATGTTGTTTTTCCAACTCATACTAATCATCATTTCAAGCCATCAATGTTTTGAGATAAAATTTCATACCTTACACTTTTGAAAAATATCATCAAATTCCTTTATAATCCAATAATTTTCCATATGATTAATGCTATATATTGAGTACATAAATATGAAGATATTTATCTATACAACTTAGGGTTGTGATCCGATGTGATCAGAGGTGTTATTTTATTCCAATTGTGATTGGAAGTTGTCGATTCTTTCAGGATTTCATAATTGTAGAGGTAGATACTTTCAACTTGATCATTGGGATGGATTGTATAATTATGAATCATCCTAATATTTACTTTTATATTCATCAGGTATTATTTACATATGTCACGTGTGATGAAAATGTATATATTAGTTATTAAGATATACATGTAGTTTGTGTATATTTTCTTCATAAAATATTAGACAGGATCATAAAACTGGTTTTTAGTCTCATTTTAAATGATGTGGAGAATCATCAAGGGGCATTTACTCAAATGGTGGATTAGATTCAATATTTTTTCCTAAGGATTTATTTGGGTATTCAATTGATATTGAGATTAAGATTATGATTTATAAAATTATAAGAAAATTTATTCTATAAATTTAACCTTATAAGATTGATCCTATAGATTATAGAGTATTAAAGTATCATTTGGAAGAATAAAAGGTGATGAGATTAATATAGATAGGTACTTACTGTTTGGGTGCCTTGGTCATTTATTCTAGGAAGGAAGATATATTATTGATGTAATGTGTGGATTCTTAGATGTTTAACAAAGTAAATATTAAAAAATAGTATATAATTCCATGAATTGATTATTTATTTAACTGGTTTTATTAGTTCTAGAGTGTTCTTTTAGATAAAATTTTTATTAAACTGTCATCATTTGAGAGTGAGGCCTTTTAGCATACCACAAACTTCATTCATATGTAGGTATGATATAAATTTATAACTGGTAATGATAATTGTCTTGATGAACACTCCTCTAGTGTTAATGGATGCTATTAATCAGGTCCTCCAATCTTATTCGTATTCCTTTGGAGTAATATTTATCTATGATATCCTCATATAATTCATAATGTTGGTGTAGAATTCAAGATATCCATATATTGTTATAATAACACATAGGGAGAATATAATATAATCTACACTCCCTATGTATGAATTTTGGTTGGATTGGGTTTTCTTCATGGGGAATGTTATTATATAGGATTTAATTTCACCTTAATTAAGTCATGAAAATAGTTTCATATAAGTGGACCAAAAACATTTCTGTGTTTTGAATCATTATGATTTTGGTAAAATATTATTAAGGATTTATATATTATTTTTTAATTTTATGTTTTGATGATGAACCCCACTAAGAAAGGGCTCAAGATCCTCTGGTCTAATTCTTGAAAGAAATCATGTTAGGAGTTACAATTTTGATTATTGATTGTATCGATCAATAATTTAACTAAATGTAGAGATGTTAAATAATTATATTGTGATGAATCATGAATTGAAAATGGGGATGTATTGATGCGTGATTGTCTTGTAGACACATATGGGTCTGGGAAACTGAGTTTTCATGATAAGTACTACCCAAAACACAATATGGAGTGTGTATAAAAGGTGATTACCTAGAGATAATAGTGATGATATCTTTTAGAATAGATATTTTTTGTGTATAATGGACACATGATCTTTAAATAAATTTTATAGCATAATTACATAGACCTTTTGTAGTAAGGGTGAGTCAAGTACTATAACACACCTTTATTTAAAAATTATATTCATTCCATAAACAACAGGTTTATAGTTATACTTTATTAATTTATTTCCAAAGGATTTGAAAAAAATTGGAAAATAATTCATATATGATAGGAATTAAACTAACAACAATCTAATTATTTAGATTAAAAAATTTAAAAAATAAGATGAAACTATGTATTATACACCATGAATTATTACTCACCATAGATTATTAAATCAATTAAACATTACTAAATTAAAATGGGTAAATAAATTGAAATGAATAAAATTCTTAATGGTATGAGATCTCTGGGATAATAGTTACCATTAGGGATATCTAATAGCCAACAAAAAAATATATTTGGGAAGAAGATTATGAATTATTAATGAATATTTCTAGATATAAAATGGAAACTTTGAAAATGATAATTGTGACTAAAATGATTTTTTTTATTAAGGATATATATAAAAATAAAATTTCACTGTAATAAATATTATCATTGGAAATATATTTGTTGTATATACATGTATTTAATAACTACACTAATGATTTTAATTGTTTTTAGCAGATTTAATATAATAAAATTAAAACATAATAATTAATGAAATAAATATACAGTATTAAAATATTATAAACAATATAAATATTTATGTGTTACACATTAACAATAATAATGGTAATAAACTATGATTTTAGGCCATTATAAAATTTAAATAAGTAAATTAATATTCGAGGATTAGAAAAATTAATGTTTTAGAATAAAAATAATTAATATGCATTTTATTTTGTAAAGAAATTCGAAATAAAATTATTATTGTTCAAATAATTTTTTTTAAATTTTTTGTATTTTTAACTTTACTCATTTCAAAAATGATTTTAATCAAATGTATATATACTAATTATGTGGAAATAAAATTACATTCATCAAGTAGTTATTACTAGGTATGTAATAATAATAAATTCATTTTATACATAAATATATAATTTTTTTAAATTGATTTTTTATGTGCAATGAATTTTAATATCCAAAATCAAAATTCAATATGAAAAATTAAGGATATAATAGTCCCATTATATGAATGAAATATTAAAAAAAATTAGCAATTGATAGTATATATTAATATGAATATTTTAAATTTAAATGGTTATTTTCATATGGATACAACATTGAAAATATTTTTATGTTTTTATTCAAAACATTTATTATTATATTATATAATCAGAATATGAATAAATTAAATTAATTATTAGATTTCTAATAATAATTTTTTATTTGTATTAATTTTTTTAAATTTTCTAAAATAGTTTATTTTCTATTGAATTGTGAAAACCCAGTTTTTATTAATATCGTAGACTTTTTAACATTATGATGATATAAAAATGATAGAAAAATTTTCTAAAACATTTTTCGTTACAAATAATGTATTTATGGAACCAAATTATGCAATTAAAAATACAACTCTTAATTTATATAACCCATGCTCAACAATTTTAAACATATGTAATGTCTTATTATAATTTAAAACATTTTAATCTCTTCCATTAGTTATGATATCACAAGGTAGAAGTATGATTTCAATTTTTTTTAAAACATATAAATTATGATTTCTAATAATAATATTATTAATTTCTTGTAAATAAAAAACACTAATATTGTTTCCTAATAAATATTTGTTTGCATTAAAATTCAATTTTTTTCTAAAAATTTGTTTTCAGTGTTTTGTGCGCTAATAAAAAAATTAATTTTTATAACACATTAAAATTTTATATGATAAACTATAATGAAAATTTAGAATTAGTAATTCCATATTATTTATTAATTTTGATATTATTTTTTTCATAGATAAATAATTACATAGGTAATAATTAGTTAACATGGTGAAGGTAAATTTCGTCCAAAAATGATTAACTGAGGGTAATAAAACTAAAAGCTGTTAATAATATATCCTAAAAGGATTTAATTATTGCTAGTATAACCTTAACACATCCCCTATACATTAGTTAACATTATTAGATCCTTTTTATCCCATAATAATGACATTATTTTTTATATTATTAGAAAAATACAACTCTTCCGAATTAAAAATATCACCATTGACCACAGCATGTCTTCACTCATTATAAAGAATTATATGAACCGAAAATATTACCGAGTATATCATAAAAACTATACTCATATAATGTATTTATTTTTATTAATAAAATAAAAACCAAATGAACCATGCTATTCTCGCCAAGGGACAACACCAAAAGGGATATGTAATATTCTTATACAAGTTCTATATATTCATTTCATATTTCACCCCCTAAATCATTTATATTTGTGACATTATTATAACATAAGAATTATTTATAATTTTAGATGTTATTATTCTTTTTAATAACAATTTAATATCTTCCAAAAAAAATGTTGAAAAAATGGAGACATCTTTATTTTTATGTGCAGACTACCGCCTCCATGAATTTTATGTTCTATTTCTCATAACTGACTAACATGAATGGATTTTAAAAAATATTTAAGTTATAAAAGATATATTTATGATAAATTTAATATTAAATTAATTATAATATCTCATATTGTGTGATTGATATTAATAATAAACAATTATAGTAAATTTCACCATTTTAAATGAACATTTGAAGGCCCATTTCCAAATTTGAGTTCATTTTTGGGATAACTTATGATAATGTACAATTTTATTCTAACACATTAACAAAATAAATAATAATATAATATTCTAGAGTTTTAATGCTATTATCCGAAAAACATGACCATCATAAAAATGACAAAGATGTTTCTTAGATATTGACTAGACCTCCTCATGTAATTAACATATGATAAATATTTTTATAATTGAATAAAAAATGATTGTAAATATACAAAACAATGTGAAATAAAGAGTAAATTGTTTATCAAATTTTTTTTAATAAACATAAATTTTTTATTATTAAATTTATGTTCATGGTTAGAGAAAATGATCACCTCACGTAATGGATATACCAAATCTCTCTCATTAGATTAAGATTATAAATTTTATTTATTTTTATCCACTTTATGATATCTTCAAATCATGTATTTTTTCCAAATTATATATATATATATTATCTAAATATATTCCAATTATTCTTCACCTTACCTTTGAGGATAATACATGTTTTATGTTCGCTTTATGATTCTCTCTTTTAAGTAAGCTAGATTTAGGAAAACTTCCGCATATCTTATTTCATGTAAATTACCACCCCATAAATATTTTTTAACATAAATATATTTTTAGTAATATATAATTTTATGTAAAACCCTCCTGGATCAATTATCATCTGAAAGAAAATAATAATCCATATCATTATTAAAAATATCATTTACTCATTTTGTAAAGTATAAGCTATCTGGTTCATTTTTTATACATATATTGAAAATACATATCATAAATTTTATAAAATTGTACTCCATGATAAATACACTTAATAAATTCATATTATATCATCTGAAATTATTTAATTCATTCATCACTCTGGAATATTTATGATATATACTTTACTTATTCATTGAGACACAGTTACGAAACCCGCTCCCTTCTAATGGGTTTGATCTTGCTTATGATTTATGTATAGTTTCATTTCTTAAGGTTGTAAAGATATGCATGCACATATTATTATATGATGGGTAAGCATGAAATTACATATATAAATAATTTATTGGGTGATGTTTCATCTCATGAGATTCCATGTATGGTGTACGAGCTGTTAGCCTACCACATTATGCAATTTGACTTTGTAGTGAGGCTTGAGTTATTCATTTGATGTCATATTATTTTGTTATCTCTACATATTTAAGATTCGATGAACTTATAATATCATTCCATTATTCCATGATTAAATTTTTATTATACACTTTTATTCAATGGTTCATGATTTCTGAATTGAGATAGAATGTTTTCCCATCATGACTTATAGACAACTCATAAGGACCCATGTTCTTTTTAGTAATATAATTATTCTATGTGCATTTTTTATCTTCTGATTTTGATCTTATCCATGACAAGATGTGATTTTCTCTTACAAATCATTTGACCTCAACCATTTCTTATGTTTCCATTCCCTTGGATATGAATACGAGTATAACTTATGGGAAGTATAAAAGTGATTCTAGAGTGGCTCACTTATTGGGAAATGTTCAAAAGTGTTTCAGCATATGTTAATTATTTAAATGGTCCTCAAATATTCCAAATGTTCATTTATTTGGAATTTCTGATTATTGTGAGATGTAATGTTTAACTAATGGAAATGATGTGAAATATAGAGGTGTTTTATTGGGTAATCTCACTTGGTATTAAATTCTTTACGTAAATAAAGTGTTTTTATCACCATAATAGAGTGTGAGGGTTTTGGGAACCTTAGTAGGTATCTATTAAGGGCCTAGTAATTTTTAGTATTACTATTTTTATTTTTGTATTTAGAAAGGGAGATCACTATTGAAAACCCTATGACATGTTTAGTTGATGGATAACTCCTAATGATATTCTAAAGTATATATTTTGTGGTTTCCAACCAAATGAATTATTATTTAGATATTAAAAATGGATATTATTGTATAATAGATGCATGTAAGGTTAATAAAACAAAATATTTTAACTTAGTATCAACTCGATCTTCACTCTATGCTTGGTGACCAAGCAGAATATCTTACCCCTAGACAGACACTCTCAAGGTATATGAACGGGATAATTAAAAATCTCTTTATATCCCATTATGATATATTCTAAAGGAATTTAATTATGTAATATATAAATATTTAGTCAATACACAATATTATGAAAATGAGCATGAAATGACTTGGTTAAAGATTCTGAGTTATTGGGTCAACGAAGTGTGATATAGTTGAAGAAAACGTATAACTATTTGAAATTGAAATTTTATCAAAATGAAATATTAGGATAAGAATTTAATTTTTATATGATAATTTAACAAGATTTTATTATGTATTATAATAAAAATTTTATTTTCAATATCCAGATGGTATGAACATCCAGAATATGAATAAGTGGATTGTATGTCTCTATAAACTATTAAGACTTTGTTATAATGTCATATTGGGAATAAATGGATAAAAACATTAGTATTTTACTATCATAATGGTAAATATATGTCACAAAGTATTCCATAAGATATCAAGGTTTTTATCACTTTATAATCTATAGAGTTAATAAATATTATCATTTAGATACACTTCTGTATTATTATTAGTAAGTTAAAATTAAAAATGTGATGACCCAATTTATTTATGATTGGATGAATGTAATGCCTTGGTATTTTAGGAAGCATCTTATTTCCATAATCCAAATATTTATAATTCATAACATTTTGGTTTTTTTTCAATGGAAGGGAAAAATCCTGGAAAATATGTCATATAAGATAGGAATTAAACTAATAACACATTATTAATTCCTAGTAAAATATGTGAAAAAAACTAACTGATACTGTGTATAATACACCATAGATTATTTTTGATTATTGATTATTATATCCAAAAAAATTCATAAATTAAAATATAATACTAAGTATAAAAGAATGAAATCTCTAACTCTATGACATCTTCTAGATCATCTTCAGCATTAAGGATCAATAATTGCCAATAAAAATTTAAAATGAGGAAGAACATCATGAAAAGTGAAATAATGTTTTGGGATATACAATTAAATCTACAGAAATGAAATGTTTGACTAGAATGAATGAGGTTTGTATGACTACATGTGTGAAAAAAAGAAATACATTATAAATATGGTCGTTGTAAGTGTGGATGATGGATATACATTTATCCAACATGAATATATTTTTTGTGTATCATTAGTAGTAAATTTACAATATTACAACTCTCTATTCATAAATAAAAAAATAAATACATAATATTATAGTATATATATATATGTTTGTGTGTTATATAGTATTTTTGATAATATTTTTATTAAATTATGATATGTTTTATTTATATAAATAAATGAAATATATTAATAATAATGGATTAGTAAAAATAATATTTTATATTATAAATAATTATTTTAATGGCGTATGGTGAAGATTGTTTAATATTGAAATAATAACTTCACTTAAGAATGATTTTTTATGAAAGGTATTTATAATATCAATGATTAAATAAATTAATTTTTTTTTCAATTTTTGTTACTATGAGAATAATATGAACAATTTCATTTTAGGCAGAAAAATATATTTTTACTATAATTTACTTATTATATATTATACCTTTATATTTCATGAAACTAAACACACTATTTAAAAAAAATATTAAAAAATATTATTGATATTAATTATATATAGAAACTAATTAATAATTGAATATAAATAAAAATAATAAAAATTAATATTTTAATTGTCATTTTCTCCTGGAAATAGATTCTAGTATATTTTTTGAATTTATGTATAATTTTAATTATATAATTTAAGGTTTTTCATAAGAAAAAACTTGTTTAAATTTTCAATTTATCATTATAGATTTATCATATGATTAATTTTCATGAAATAGTTTATTTCTAGTTGAATAGAAAAAATACCATTTTTTTAATATTATTGCATTTTTAACATTATCATGATCTAAGAATGAATCAGAAAATATATAAATCATTTTTAATGAACAAAAATTTATTTATGGAACAATATGATTCATTTATAAATTCAATGTGGAATTTATAAACCTTATCATTAACACTATTACACTTATATAATATTTTATTTTATTAAAAAACTATTTTTAATCATTTTCATTTTTTATCATATCACAAGGGAAAACTTTTTTATATATTTTTTACGCAATATAAATATTATTTTATTGTAATAATCATATAAATGTTATGAAAATTCAAAACATATCTTATTTAGTTGAAAAAATTATTTTTTCTTATAGAAATATAATTAAAAAAAAAGGATATTTCAACATTATGAGAACTGATAATAAAAAATAAATTTTATCATCATTATAATTTGTTTTAGAAGAAATTGATTATAAATATGGATGAGTTGGTCTTAATTATATTATATGATTCATTTTTTTATGGATAGAAAATGATGTACTCATTTAAATTTTTTTACTATGGTAAAGGTATGTTAAGTAAAAACGGTTTAACTGAGGGTATGTAACCCAAAAAATGGTAAACAATGTTGTACAAATTGTGTGTGACATTTGGATAAACCTTACCTCATCTAGTATCCATTATTTTCAATTATTGGATCCTTTTGATTGTTTTACAAAAAAATGTTTTTATGGGGTTTTAAAAGATACACAACACAACATGGCCACAGAAAGGCCGAAAAAAGTATATCAAGGTGTTCTAAAGTAGTGAAGGGAATTGGAATCCATGCGAACAAGGTTGAAATCTTCCCGAGGGAAGGATCCATGAACAGAAAAGAATGAAATAATAACCCTATGAGCTGCCTTGGATTCCAAAAATTCATCCACAAAAATTCCTATTATGCCTTGTATGAACTATATCAAACAATATTATACCCTACTATCTCTTTGAACCTCTAACCTATCCATTAATTTTTTTCATTCCAAAATACCATGCTAATGATCCCTAATGTGTTACCCAAGAAAGAACATCCAAATCGAGAGATACTATTCTCAATTGATCCCTATATATTGGTTTCTTACTCTACCCCATAAAATTATTTATATTTTGGAATGTAAAAATAATTTATTATTAATAATACATTTAAATATTATTATAAGGATGGAATAAACAATATCTATCATTCACCAAAACCATTATAAATATGAAGACATCATCACGTGTAGATGTGGACTACCACCAACTTTAACCACATGTTCTATTTATCATTGAAATATAACGTGGTTGAATTTAAAATATATTGAATATATAAAACTAATATTTACGATACTACAAATACGATTTTAATGATAATACATTAAATTATATATTTAATAGAAAAAATAAATAATCCTAGTAAATTTAACTGCAAAAAATGAAAATCTCTGAACACCTTCCTTATTTTGAGTCTATTTTGAGAAACAAATAAGAAAATATATTATTTTATTGTCCTAGAATAATAAAATACCTAAAACTCATTAATTATGGAAATTATTAATATATTTTAAATAATATTTAACAATGCTCAATATACTTAGGAATATTCAATGAAATTTACCAAACCCCATGATGTAACTCATACAAGTGAAACATACATAATACAGGATTAAAAAATGATAGTAAATAGGGAAAATAAAATGATACATAGATGAGAAATTTTTAAAATATAGTTTTTAATAAACATAATTTTATTTTTTAGTAAGTTAACCACATGTATATAGAAAATTAGGACTAATGTAAGGGATCTTTCAAACCACCCTTATTACATTTGGATTAAAAATCCTCTTTCATTTTCTATATTTTAATCTATATTATTATAATTTATTTCAACAATATTATTGATATTTTCATGAAATATATACCTAGTTCCCATTATCTTCAAAATTTTGGGATAATACAATTTATAAGTTCCCAATACAGTTCCAAATTTTATGTAAACCCAATTTATTAGAACAGCTATATTTCATATTCCATGTATAATATCCTCCCCAAAAAAATTCATAACAATATATAGATTCCCCAAACATTAATTGGCCATTTTTTTTCCATTAAAAAGCCACTTTGAGGGAAAATTGGAAACCACACATATTATGCCTTACAATTTCAAAAATAAAAGCATTTAAAAATTCAAAAACCAAAACACAATAGCGTCTCCATGAGATCCATCACGTTGAAGAAAAATCTCTCAAATCACACTGCCAATGGGAAACACGTATAGCCATCATCATTACAGCACCAGCATCATCCCTATTGAACCACACAAGAGATCATACCGTGCCGATGAGAACATCATATTCATCATTCTAACACCTTTGGAGACATTACATCGGCCTGAATGTCACCGAACACCACACCCGCACAACATAAGCTATCATCATTTGACAACTCAATCACCAACACAGTTCATACCATCGTCATCTCCACCAATATCTTTTAGTACAATCATCTCCAACCATAACAATTAGAGACTATGTCCAAAGAAAACCAAAACATAACATCCACAATACTATCCCAGTATTCAAATCTCCACCATGTATGCAAAAATCTCCACAATAAAAATTACCTAAAAAACATAACCTTATTCGAACCTCCATCGAAGAGCCAGAAGCCCACATAGAGACCACAAGCTACTCGAACCGCACCTCCTAGAGCCTCCTGAGGACGTGCATACCAGACCAACTAGGAATGGAAGGCAAGAATAGTATGCACGAAAATGGTTGGGTAGATTGAAAACCAGACAGAGGACCACACTAGAAACCATTTTACTGACCACACAAGAGAAAAAAACCTCCATTAGGGACATCGAACCAACATCACCCCTCCAGATCTTTGCCGATGAAGAACCTGAGTTGAGACCAATATTAGCCCTCCTCCAGCACCTTCCCAAGTAGACCCAGATCATGAATCGTGCTCAGCTAAAGTTGAGTCAAAATATGAGGGGAAAAACAGCAAGGGAAGTGGAGAAGAATGGAACCAAGTGCTGCCACCAACGCTGAACCAAGTTGTTTAAGGCTTCAGCACCAAGAACTAGATGGGAGTCCGATGCACTAGGATTGATGAAAAGATGGGCGGTATGCGCCACATGTTACCCACACCAACAAGCCGTATTAGGCAGACAGGGAGAAGAAGAGAAAAATGAGTGAAAGGAGAGGAAGGAAAATAGGTAGGGGAAGCACATATGAAAGTATATATTAATATATGGTAGGTGGGACCATATTTACATATCCCTGTAATGTATTTGGTGTTGTCTTCATCTCATGAGATACGACGTATTCAGGAAGAACACATATCCTAGAAAATTATGTTATTTATTATGGAAGTGAGCCTTGAATTATGCTCATGATTTAATGTTTTATATGATTTAAACATATTTTTTATTACATGGAATTATGATATCATTCTTTTATACCATATTTACCAGATAATATCATACTCTAATTCCAGGGTAAAGTTTTATTAATATGAGATTAAATGATCAACTATCATGACATATAAAACACTCTTATCATCCAATGTTCATTTTAGTAATATGTTTCTCCCCGGAACATGTTTTCTCTTATGATTGTGATTTATCACCCTATTAATGATTAATATGTTATTCAATTTCCGTATAATTAGGATTTCACTCCCTAGATTATTAATATGATTATAACATAAGATAATTATAGAAGGGGGTCAAGTGTGTCTCAATTATAGAATCATGTTCACAAGTGCTGTAAAATAATTTTGTCATGTAGATGGTCCACAATAAAACTAAAAAATGGATTATTGTTTTACAATGCATAAAATGTGATAAAATGTTAAAATTTGGTAAATTATTTAAAAAAATATTTATTTATCTGACAATAGTTATTGAATAAATTAATGAGTGAATTTTTTTTTTTGCACCATACCTTAGAGTGTGGGTCTGTTGTACCTTATGTACTTATATTCCTATGAAATTTAGAAATAATATACCCCATGAAATAGATATGTACTTGTTGATGCATTTATTAGGAATAATTTGGATTAGGTGGTGTGGGATTTGAGTATCTATATGTAGATAAAAAAAATTCATTTTTTGATATGTGCTGAGTTATCTATGATAATCAAGGTCAAGGGATCCAAAAATCCTTTTTTATCCTCTTATTACTCTTCAAAAGGGTTTATAATATTCACTTATAAATTTAGTACCGTTTACTAAAGAGGAAAAATATTTATAATATAAATGCACCATAACATTTTTATCTAATTGATATGAGATCCTATGTTTGTTATGTTGGGTTATTTTACATACTAGCATGCATTATGAGATGATGTGGGACTCACAAATCTCATAGTGGGCCATGAATACAGGTTAAACCATGTAGTATCATGATATAAAGACGATGTATTGGATAATTGTGATGTGGAATGATATTAACATATTTTTTATATGATCCTCTTCTTATTAATAATTGAACAATGGGAACATGTATCTCATTTTCCTTAATTAGTAACTACTGATTCCTATGTTGAAGTGGCATGACTTGGATAATGATTTCATGATGAGGTTATTGAGGAAACTCAAAGGTAATGATGTATTTTGGGATATTGTGGTTAATTTGATCAATTTTTCATAAATTTATATCAATATGAGAATGTATTTATTGATCATATGGTAAATAATTATGTTCCTAAGATATTTATGTTTACAAGGAGAACCATTAGAAATTTTGGTAGATTAGTATTCATACATTACATTATCCATCAAAAATGGTTATAGGTTGTGCTTGATATGGAAGTGAATTAGAGAACTTCAATAATGTAATTAAAGACATGAATTCTATTCATACCATTTTGATATTAGAGGACATGGTGAGATTGTGTGTCCATGGTCTTAGTGGTTAATGGTTGATCTACTTGGATCTTATAGATTTTTCTAAAAACCATGGATGTCATGCACCTATTTTGATTTTGAATTTGAAGGATTCATATGGTATGACACTTTTATGTCCTACAAATGTTTTGAAGGCTATAGAGTTAATGGTTGTTTTATTGAGTATTGTGTTGGAGACATTGGATCACATCTGGTCAATAAGGAAACAGTTAGTTACACTCATAGTAGGTATTGTTCTAATCTGGATAAAAGTTTCACCCATGTAGTTTTATTCTAGTTATCAAGAATTTTTATATGTTTTAACATGAACAAGACACAATCATATGAAATGATAGAGAAAATTAACACCCAGGTATGTGTGGACATTTGAGAACATGGTCAATGTTGACATAATGGAATACCAGTTTTTTCATCCATAAAATTTCTATGAAATGATTGAAATATTCATTATATTAAATCATCAGTTATATAATTTTGAAACATATCACACGATTAATAATAATTACTTTGATCTTGAAGCGAATGTATCATTTGAGGTGAGTTTTATTTTTATAATATATCAAAATAAGAATACATTATGTGGGAAAACGATCCCTCAAATATGGGTGTAGTGGAATCATAATTGTATCCAAGAGGATAAGTGGGAGTGGGATTTCAACATGTGAGTATAATAACATGAGTTTTTCAATGAATAATCCCAAAAAAGTATGAGAATGTAGTTTATTTACAAGATGTTATATGATGTGGAGGTTTTAGTATCCTAGATCAATCTAGGTATAAAATTAATTGATTTTCTCTTCAAATAATCCAAACATATTTAAAAATTTTCACATATTTATTTTAAATTTTTTTGGGCATACTATTTAAGGTTTTATATTAATGGTACTTTAGGTATGATTTTGTTTGACCATTTTTACATAGAGTATATATAGTTTTTTTATTTTTTAGAATATTTTATGAACTGAGTTCACAGAGTTGGAAAAGATCAAGGCTAGCTGCAACAATGTTTCCCAGGAACTATATTTTTGGAGAAATACTATAAGTGTAAAAATAATTAAAATGATTTTATGATGTTTTTAAAAGTTATTTATTATAAATTTCAATAGTTATATGAAAATTTATATAAATATATTAGATAAAGGTGGCCATATATAAGATTCACTCACCTAAGATTTACTCCTTCAAATCAATACCCCATATATAAGAGGAACACATACTCTGTTGGAGAAGTATTTCTATGAATTGAAAACCATGTATACATATGGGAAAGGAAAATATAAATTGGAATGTGTAAATATAAAATCCTTGGTATATAAAAGTGACTTATCATACATAAAAGTGACTCTTTAGAATGTTAGGAAAATAGGAAATGGGTATAAATAAGGGTCACATATTTAAAACACTATATATATTAGAATAAATATATGACAAAGGATTATTATGTAAGATTAACTACCCCTTATGTAAAAGTAACTAAATGATATGTAACAGTGACCTTGTTCAAAATGGTGGTTCCCATATTCTGAAAAATGATAAGTATATAGAGTCATCCTATAAATATAATGGTTACTTGTTGATATGTAAGAATCATCCAACCTATATATTACATTCTATATTAATACATAATATTATTTTCTGTTTAAATAATATGTAATGTATTAATAGACCATGTGGTGAATAATTCTCATTCAGAGCATATATAAGAGTAGAGCCCTAATACGTATACATAAGTATAATAAATAAGATTCATTTCCTTTGGATCATAAGAGTAAATTGATGTTTGTGTGTCAAAATGTTAGTAAATTATTGAGACTATCCATGTAATGTTAGAGCCATTTGAAAAGTTTTTACAGAGTTACTCCCATCATTAGGTTCCTTAACATAGAAAATATTTTAAAGAATAAAGAAAAAGGTTTAGTGTAAAGAATCAGAAATTAAATTTAATTTTTTTAAATTATTTGGGATTATTACAAGTCTAAAAAGTTGTCGTCGTATGATTCTCAGGCCCGGTGGACCTAGAATTGTCTTTTGAACATTTTCTGAGGTACATTCAGTAAATGCATGGGAGACATTCTCTATCATTTTAACTGGTGCTCATATAAAAATAATGAGGTCAATGTTGAATTCATAGAACTCAAATTTTCTTAAGGGATGACTAACCTCAGTAGTAGTATGTCGGTTGAAAATATTAGTTATTTCGACTTTTAAAGAAATAATAATATAACAAAAATGTTATTTTAATTTTTCCTACCTCCTGTTGAGCGGCGGTGGTGGGACCGATGGGTTTTCAAGCCAATTAATGGCGTGACTCTCTTGTTGTGTAACTGAATCATTGGGAATTAAGATGTTAATTCATTTATTTACTGCATTTATTCCTTGGTGTGTTACTCACTCTTCCCACCTCTATATAATTGAGTCTCAGGGTTTGGTTTTTGAGAAGTAATTGAGGAACCTCTATAGAAGTGACGCGACACCTGACTCCGAAGAGGAATGTAAGCTTAGACGACAATGTCAAAAGAATAAAATAATGAATGATGAAGCTCAACGGCTTCTTCATGTACGGATATTCATTCTACTACCTCTTCATCTACAAAAAAATATAAGGTAGGGGGTTTATTATTAATGTTATCATTGATGAATTAAAAATTGGTCCTGCTTGCAATGACGTTGACGTGGAGGTCGTGAGCCAATTGAAAAATGCCTAGACCCTCTGCCACTTCTTTTATTGGTGTGTTCTTCATGAGGCAATTTTCAACTTGATAGAAAGCAGAAACCATGAGGCACGCAATGAGGGAGGCATCTCGAGAGGTTGTAGATGTGTCTAGAAGGAATAAAACACCATCATATCTTAGAAAGTGGTCCAAGAAAGGCCTACTAGTGCGGTGGCCGGTGTTCGCCGACAGTGTATTAGGGTGGCGCTGATCGACACCGCGGCAGACAAACAAGATTCCGTCTCTTAGTCAGCCGTAGAGGCGGGAGGTAGTGCTTCTTCGCGTGCCAATGTGGTACAGGCTTGGACTTCGAAGATGTGGAGAATAGAGGGAACCGATTTTAGAGAGTACTGTGGAAATCCAGGCGGTGCCACCTGGCACCCCCAATTCACGAGAAGAACGACTCTTTGTGCTGTAAAACAGGCAGACCGTGCGACCCACACGCGGTACACGCCATCTGGCGGGCTAGCCTCTACAGTGTAGCCTAGCCTAGGTGGGCTGAGGCAGGGTGAACCCAGACTGGGTCGGGTCGGTTCGACATGGTCGGACTGGACCCGAACCATCTCAGGCCTAAATACACTCAAAATTGTTGTATCTTTCAAACTCATGTTTTTTTGGATGAATCGACTATAACGCCATGATCTGTGGAGTGAAAAGATCATTTTGAGATACACCGTGATAGTTTTGGAAAATGTTGGAGTACATCTGGGTTGTATCGACCCTATATCCAACCAGTCCCTTGGCACAAAAAATCCAATAATGTACAAACCGAGTGTCTGGTTGACGCAGCCGTCTATTGTGTTGGAACCCTTATGACATGACAAATCTTGGTGTAACAGAATATTTGGACATCAGTCTGGTTGAAAAAAGACAAATTGAATGTGAAGTGGTTTTTCTCATAAAAAAGTGTACTATGAGCGGGAATCATGTGGCTGTCAGAGACTTGATTAATAATGAGATATTATATTTGAATCAGCACTGAGCCGTTCTGTGTGAATCAATGTTGCATGATTCTATTTGAATTATCACCCAAAAATTTTTTGTGAATCAGCACCCAATGATTCTGGGTGGATTAAAACCAAGAGGCTCTCTGTGAATCATCTCTCATCGATTCTGTTTGAATCATCACCCAATTATTTTGTGTGAATTATCTCCCAAAGATTATGTGTTTATCATAACCTAGTGATTCTATTTTAATAAGAACCCATTGATTTTGTTTGTGAATCATCAATGCACGATTCTGTGTGAATCTGCACGAAGTGATTCTATGTGAGTCAGCACCAAGCAATTCTTTGTGATTCATCACCCATCGATTCAGTTTAAATAAGCACATATCGATCCCATGTGGGTGTTGTGGGGGTTAGTACAAATCGATCCAGTGTGGGTCAGTAATGGTGCCTCTTGATAGAGTAAAATGATATATCCTTACGAAAAATCATCTATACCACTGTATATTAGTTATACCTAGTTTAAGATATCTCTATTTCAATGTGCTTTGTGATTTAGATCATGCTTACGATTTTCCATTATGGAAATCTGAGAGACCTTAAGGGTTCTCAAGGTCCCTACATGGTATTGTTATACTCACCCATGCATGGGCATCACCCTCACCTTGTTGTGCCTTATAAAGATGACGAGAAACTTGGACTGATACTCTGGGAGCTATGACCTCACAATGGATGATGGTGACGGTTGACGTGGAGAGATATGAAGATGATATATACCTACCATTCAGGTAGGATCCCTAGCAGATGATCTCATGATCTATATTTTCTTTTTAGTTGTAGTTGAATATTTTCTATTCGACTTGTATTCTATACCCTTTACATTTAATACACACCTTTACTACTACTGTTTACTTTGTGGTTATATCTTGGTGTGTATATGGACAGTGTGTTTGTCAAGATTTAAAGGCAATGCCTTTCCATTTTATGGATATGCCTTTTCGGTTCTAGTCGCCAACCCCTTGCCTATGGAAGGCAGGCTTGGGGTATTCATGGCTCGGGCCCCATGGGACGGGTCCTGAAAATGTGGTTTCATAGGAGTCAGTTCTATAGAAAAGATTGGGCATTGATCTTTACTATAGAGCAATAGTGTTAAGTGTTTTGAGTGTGGTTTTCATTTTGGGGAGTCCAATGTTTGTACAAGGTATGATGTATCCATACACTAGTATACTGCATTAAGAATTCCAACTCGAGGGACTAAAACCCTAATTGCGTGTGTTTTTGAAATGTTTTAGTTTTGATCATTCCAAGTCAGCTCACCAGGAATAACTTATTGATGGTGGAACATCTGTTTCTTTTAATGAAGTCACCGCATAGAAAACCATCCAGGATTCCCGAGAGAGTACATGATGATGTCCCACCGAGTGAAAATGCATCAGTGTAGGCCCCTTTTATAATGTTAGAACCTTCGGGTGGTGCAGATACAACACCACCACCCTTTGGGTAGTAGTGGAAACTAGCCCCACTGGCAGATGGTGCATGTCGACTGAGCGCATTGCATGAGTTCCCGCGGAAGAGGCCTTTGAGGATTCGAGGTGAGATAGATCCCCAAGAAGCTGATGAATGGATGAAGGTTGTAGAAAGAGTTTTCTACCTAGTTGGGACACCATGAGAGAAAATAGTGATCTTTACAGCTATTCTTTCCCTATGAACTATAGAAATATGGTGGAGTCTGACGCTCCAGTTACATGACAAGGATATCCTTTCCTCTACAAACATTGAGAGCCTCTTCAAGGAGGAGTTCGTTCTAGTTACTCCATGATATATGCATATCCAAGAGTCATTTCACTAACATTAGAGTAGCTTATCAGTGGCCCATTACTCGGTGAGATTCACTAACCACTCACGCTACGATACTAAGATGATGTGGGACCCCTTCTCCAGGGCCCAGACCTTTGAGTAGGGTCTCTTGCAATAGACCATAGCAATGATGATATCAGAAAATATCATGATATAGGATGGAGTTCTCGAATGTGCTTTATTGGTGGAGAGATTCTTAGTTTAGCATGCATCAATGGTGAGAGCCACAACCGAACGATAGGTAGCTAAGTCATCTACAGCAGGTAGTAGGCACATGATGCAGAGTTCCAAGTAGACCAAACCATCTAGAGGGCGACCCCATGATGTATGGTTGGATGTGCGGAGCTCGTGAGGTAGAGGGGGTCAGCCAGGAAGAAGTTTGTGCTTCACATATGGTGGGTAGGGTTAGATGGATCGCGACTACCCAACTGGCCATACCAACAATTAGTAGATGAATGAGGAACCACCGAGGTAGTGAGCATGGTTTGAGCAAGAAGGGCCACAGAGTGGTGGATGTGGTATAGGAGTAGGTTATGTAGCATATGGTGGATGACTATTTGTGATTCTACCACCACCACCCCCAGGTGGTCAACCCTGACCATAAAGAGCAGGTGCACATGGGAGAGCTTAAATACAAGCAGTAAAGGCATGTGACATCAGCGCTCCAGAGATGATTTAGGGTACGATCTCTATCTAGTCCACCCTAGCTGTTGTACATAATGACACAGGTTCTATTCAATCTTGCATTTCCATGACACTGTTTTGGAGCTCAAAGATTCTGATAGAGATTTTTGATCGATCCTTACGATTAGAGACTCTTATGGGAGATGATTCAATGATTACGCAGTAGTGAAGATAGTGTGATCTCACTCTAGGAGGCGAGATCTTCACTTGTGATCTCTTATTTGCATCTTTGAGGCCTTACGATGTCATATTGGTTATGTACTGGCTATCCAAATTCCATTCTCAGATCGACTATTTTAGGCACGAAGTGTGGTGTGTGTACGTTGCTGGTATTATGTTTTCTTTCACTGTTGATAAGGAAACCTTTGCAGTATAGAATGGATTTTCTCAGAGGAGGGTGCAGACAATCAATCCCCAGTTGGATAACCTCACCCACATAGTATTTGATGTGAGGTGTCTGGGATATCCAATAGTGATGTACCATTATGCTAATGGCTTACTTGATGATATTCCTCAACTACCCCTCGTAGAGAGGTAGACTTGCACATCGACCATTACCCTAGGATGACACTGATATCTAAACCCTCATATCATATGGAGCATGTGGATCTTCGTGAGTTGAGGGTATAGTATGAGGACTTGTAGAGAAAGGGGTTAGTACATCCCATTTTTTCTCCATGTGCATCCCTAATCATGTTTTCCAATAAGGATGATGGGAGATTGAGTCATCATGTGGACTATCAAAAACTAAACCAGGGTACCATGAAGAACATGTATCCTCTATCAAGCATCAATCAAATATTTAACAAGGTGAAGGTAGATCGATGGTTTTCAAAGATAGTCCTCAGATCAGTTTATTATCATCTAAGTGTACCAGACAAGGATGTAACGAAGACAACCTTCAGATATTAGTATGGACATTACGAATTTCTAGTGATGCCTTTTAGGGTATCCAATATTCTAGTAGTGTTCATGGTTATCATGATCATGATCATACAACAATACCTCGATCGATTTGTGGTGGTCTTCATTGAAAGCATATTGTTATACTCAGCATCGGATGAGGATCACGCCACACACCTGCATATAGTTATATATACACTTTTAGAGAACCAGCTCAATGGAGATCTCACTAAGTGCTAGTTCTGGATATAGGATGTCCACTTCATAGGGCATGTTATCTCGAAGGATGTATTTTAGTTTATCTGGAAGTGATAGAAGTTGTTCTTTCTTGGGAGCCCCCTATGTGTGTTACCGAGGTGCGGAGTTTTCTGGGATTGGTTGGGTACTACCATATATTTTTATCATACTTATCCAGGGTAGTGTAACCCTTGTCAGCATTAACGAAGAAGGGTAATCCTTTCATATGGGAAGGGATGTGAAAACGTATTTATCATGAGCTGAGGTAGATACTGACAAGTGCCCCCATCTTTAGGATACTAGAAGTGTGTGTTGGGTATATAGTTCACTTCGACACATCAGGGACCAGATTAGGTTGTGTCCCGATGGAGGAGTGAGAAATGATCACCTACGGATCATGGAAGTTGAGACAACATGAGCAGAACTAGGATACCCATGACATAGAGTTAAAAACAGTGGTATTTGTGCTAAAGATATGGTGACACTACTTGATGGGATAAATTTTTACATTCTACTCTGATCACAAGAGTCTCAAGTATATCTTCTTTTAGAAGGAACTGAACCTGCGACAACAACAATGGCTATAGTTCCTCATGGACATTGAAATTGAGATAGTCTACACTCGTGGGAAAGGGAATTTAGTTGCAGACACACTCATCCGGAGTTATGGTCTATAGTTACTGAGTAAGGGGACAACGAATCTAGTCACATTGCAGTTTTCCTTCCGGGATAGTCATGCAGCTGCTTACTTCTAGTCTATGACTGTCAGTCCCCCACTACTTCATTGTGTTCGGGAGGGTCAGATTGAGGACATATATTGTATGACCCAAAGTTTTCAACTGTCCTTAGGATAGTATTGTGATGGAATTTCTGATTTTGGGGATCTCGTCATCCTTTTTAGAGGGCACACGATGGTACTCGTGATGCTACAAGAGGAGGTGTTGAGGGTGTTCTATATATCCCCTTTAGCGGTAAATAATGGAGTTCAAAAAATGTACCAAGACCTCTGGCATTAGTACTGGACTCCAGGGATGAAGAATGTAGTGGCATAGTTTGTATCTTGATTCCTTACATGTCAGATAGTGAAGGGCGAGCATCATGTACCAGCAGGATTAGCTCAACCACTTGTGGTGCCAGAGTGGAAGTGGGATGTTTCATCCATGGAATTTGTGACAGGGCTACCACATATGTCCATCTGCAACGATTCCATCTGGGTGATCTCTAACCGACTCACCTTGTCGGCCCACTTCCCACACATTCTAGAGCTTGGATTAGTATAGAGCATGGGATGTCCCTACATAAAAGAGATTTTGAGACATCACGTGGTGCCATCGATGATCGTATCAGATCGAGACACATGTTTTACATACTGCAAGTGAAAGGGATTGTAGGAGGTGATCGGGAATCAGCTAAATTTGAGTACCCCCTTTCACCCTCAGACAAATGGTCAGACTGAGCGGACAATACAGACACACACACGAGGAAATGGTTCATACTTATGTCCTTGATTTTGGCTGGAGTTAGGAGGACCACATTCCCATATTAGAGTATTCCTACAACAATTATTATCACTCCGCCATAGGGATGGCTCTGTTTAAGGCTTTGTATGGGTGACCATACGGATCACCTCATTGCTGGATAGACCCAGGGGAGTCATCACTTATGGGTCTAGAGTTGGTATATGATACCACAAAGAAGGTTTAGGTCATCTAGGAGCAGACGAAAACTACATAGATCCGGTAGAAGTCATATGACGGTAAGAGATGGAGACCCTTGGAGTTTGAGGAGGTATAACATGTCTACCTATAGGTATCACCCTGATGAAGATTATGGAAGTTTTTCCAGGGCGACATGCTATCTCCGAAGTTCATCAGACCTTTCCAGATCATTATCAGAGTAGGATAGGTAGAATACCATCCAGATATTCCCCCACCGATGCACCGAGTGAATAAAATTTTTCA
The DNA here is from genome assembly GCA_963277665.1 of Viscum album. Taxonomy (NCBI): domain Eukaryota; kingdom Viridiplantae; phylum Streptophyta; class Magnoliopsida; order Santalales; family Viscaceae; genus Viscum; species Viscum album. Next base: position 1,548,749,486 of record OY728140.1, read on the forward strand.
TGTCTCGGAACTGAGGAGATATATGCCTGATCCATCAGACATTCTCGACATGGGAGATCTATATATCAAAAATGGGGTCAGTTTTTCGGAGTTCCCAGTTGAGATAGAGGATCGACAAGAGTGGGTCCTTCGTGGGTGGGAGATTCCTCTACTGTGAGTTCATTGACAACACATAAATCTCCAAGAGATCACATGGGAGCAGGAGGCTCATATATGTTCTCAGTACCCCCATTTGTTTCCCTTGTCCTATTGTAGATTTTGAGGATGAAATGAATTAAGGTGGGGAGAATGTAATGACCTGTAATGTCCATATAAATATTTTTTTAAAATTATTTGGGATTATTACGAGTCTGTGAAGATTGAAGGCCTTTGATTCCAAGGCCTAGTGTTCCTATAATGGATTTTTGAACAATTTTAAGGTAATATCAGTTAACGCGTTGGAAAATTGTACTATATTTTGATCTGGTGATCAAATTAAAAATCCATGTGCATTGTGGAATTCAAATCCCCAAGAACCACTTATGGGAGGATTAACTTCAACCACAGTGGGTTGGCTGAAAATGTATTTTCTACTACATTTTAGGTAATAATAAAATAATAAAATTGTTATTTTATTTTATTTATACCACCTATTGAGTGGTGGTGGTGTGACCGATGGTTTTACAAGCCATTTAATGGATTGACTCTCTTATTGTGTAACCAGACCATTGGAAATTATGACATTTATTCATTAACGAACCATATTAATTCCTCGGTGCATTACACACCCTTCCCACCTATATTTATGTGTGGCTTGGGGTTTGGTTTTTGAGAAGTAAGTGAGTAACCTCCACCAATGTGACGCGACATCTTCCACCGACGTGGAAAGGAAGCATGGAGAGCAGTGTTAGAGGAATCTAATTAGGAATGACGACTGCCAATAGCTTCATCAAGCGCGAATCCTCCTTCCACCACCATGTCATCTCCCACTAAAACTGTGGTAGGAGTTTATTTTTAATGATAGATTTAATGAATTAAAAATTACTTCGACTTGCTAAGATGTTAAAATGGAGGTAGTGGGCCGATCGAAAATGGCACTAACCCTCTGCCACTCTGTTTCATGGTGGGTTCTTCATGGAAATATTTTCAACATGATGGAAAGTGGAAAACTAGAGGCATACAATGATGGTGGCGTCCTGAGAGGGTCGTAGGCGCATCTGGAAAAAAGAACAGTCCACTAGTGGTCACCTAGTGGCCCACAGATGATCCACAGGAACAACACCGGTTATTGGCAGTCGCCGGCCATGGATGAGGGTGACGTCGCTCGGCGCCGCGTCAGACAGAGAAGCTGTTGGCTCTCAGCTAACCACGAAGGTGGGAGGCGGTGCACCGTCGTATCATGTGATGGGGAAAACCGGGACGTCGAAGCCACGGAGATGGGATTGACCCTTTACCTATGGGTCTACGGACACTAAGAACCACCAATTAAAGAGTCGTGTTGTTCGGGAGGCAGACTGCGAGACCCACATGCGGGTCAAACTAGTTATGGGGCCAAGTTACTACGTCCTAGTGGGCCACTTCCACCATGTCCTAGCCCAATCATGTTGGCCCAGGCTGGTTTTGGGTAGGTCAGGATGGACCCCGACAATGTCGGGTTGACCTCGACCCTGTCAGGACCAGATAATCTTAAAAAGGCCATATCATGCAAACTAGGCATCCATTTGACAAACCATCTATGGTGCATAGATCCTTGGAGTGAGTTAGTCCTTTTTAAATACTCCACGAATGTTTTGTAGAACATTAGAGTACTTCCGGGTTAGATCAACCCTGAATAAACCTAGACACATGGAACTAAAGATAAAATAACGTACAGACTGGGTGTTCGGTTGATGTTTCGTATGTTGTTTCGGAAACCCTATGACGCGAAAAATATTTGGGTAAATTCTTCTTTGGACATCGTGAAGATTGAAATATGACCGATATCTTGTGGAGCAGTTTCTCTCAGAAACAAGTGTACTATGAGCAGGAATCATGTGGACGGATGAGACGTGATGAATAAAGAGAGAATCTATTTGAATCACCACCAAGTGAATTTTTTTGAATCAACAACGAGGGATTCTGTGTGAATCAGCATCAGGGAAATTCTATGGGAATGAGCACTGAGTGATTCTGTTTGATTCAGCACCGATCAATTCATTGCGAATCAGCACCTAATAATTCTATGCGAATTAGCACTGAGCTATTCTGTGTGAATCATCATCCAGTGATTTTGTGTGAATCAACACCCAATGATTTTGTGTGAATTAGCAACAAGAGATTCTGTGTGAATTAACACCGAGGGATTCTTTGTGAATTAGCACCCATCAATTCTGTGTGAATCACCACCTATCAATCCAATGTGGGTCTTGCGGGGGTTAGTACCTATCGATCCTGTGTGGGTCAGCAGAAGTACCTCATGATAGAATAATATTCTCAATAATTACGACTAATCAACTATACTACTGTACTTTAGTAATAATTGGATTGGGATGTGTCTATTTCTTTGGTATTTGTGATTAAGATCATGCTTGCAGTTTTACTTTTTGGAAATATGAGAGATCTTCGGGGTCCCTGGGTCCCAATTGAGTATTGTTAGACTCACCCCTACATGGGCTTTGCCCTCACCTTTTTGTACCTTGTGAAGACAACATGAAGCCTTGAAAAAGACTCAGGGAGCTAAGACCTGACAGTGGACGATGGTGATGGTTAGCGTGGAGAGCTATGGAGAATATATATGCCGACAATTTAGGTTTGATCCATGACAGACAATCTGAGGAGTTGATTTCTATTTTAAGTTGTTGTTCTATCTTTTGTGTTGTTCTTGTATTCTGGCCCTTTTATTTTTAGTACACACCTTTACTACTACAGTTTCAATTCTTGGATACATCTTGTTGTGTTATAGGACTGTGTGTTTCTACAGGTATAAAGGAAATGCCTTTCTATTTTTGGGATATTCCTTTCTGGTTCTAGTCTCCAACCCCTAACCTATGGATGGGGGGATTGGAGTAGTCATGACTCAGGCTTTGGGTGATGGTTCATGACATATAGAATCCACATTTATGTGTTAGGGGTTTTACCAAAATTTTATTTTCATTATTTTTCCAGAATATTCTAAAATTTTTATAAAATTTTAAAAACAAGAATCAAAATGAAATTAAGGTGTTTATGACTATAATACTTCCAAAAAATCCAGAATAATTTTCTATTTATTATTTTTATCTCCAAGTGAGATCTCTCTCAAATCATTAATAGATTAAATAACCCTTCATCCAATGTGATATATAAAGGTATATATATCTCACTATAGAGATTATATCAAAATTTCTTATATGATTTTATTTTGAAAGGCTATTAATGAATTTTTATGCCATGTTAAATGGTTTTTTTAGAAATTATGATTTTTTCCATTAGATCTCATATTACATAAATTATGAACATAAGCTAACAAACCATAAATTATGTGGTTCCTATGCTATCCCAAAAGTCAGGACTCATTTTATATAGGAAGGATCGGTCGTCATGCCGATCTAATGTACGCTCACCAAAAACATTGAATATATATATATATATGAATTTTATATGAAATACATTTTATTTAAGACACAAGTAATCAATTAATTGGTGTAGAGCCCATAATTTGACCGCCATGAGAGGCATTCTTTCTTTGTTGTGAAAAATTGGAATTTAGGAAGGTGACCCGAGGGATGATTGAAACTAAATGATAACATTATAAATGAGTATAGATTCCTTTGGATGGGATCCATGGTTAGTATAGGACTTGTGAAAAGATATAACTAAATTGTGATAATGGTTTATGGTATATGTATGAATTGTAGGATGAAGAGAAACTCTCCCATTGTGATTTTTATATACTGGGGTGGGTTGACATTCCCCATAATATTAACATAGATGAGTTGGATCATGGTGTGGTGCCAGTAACATTAGATATTTATATGTTTGGCTACATAAAAGTGTGGTTCCATTAAATTATGATGTATTATGATGGGATATATGATATAATATGTAAAATTAATAATCAATTTCATTTCTTATTTAGGTTTATTTAGCAGGGTTTGTAGAGTTACACTCTCTATAAGAATAGTAAGAAAATTTTCAAGTAAAAATGGAAATATCTTTATACTTCATAAACTTGTTCTTATATATTAATTTGTTTTTTAAAGTCCTAGTATCTAAATTTAAAATTGATAATTTGAAAAAAATAAATTCATTTTTGAAATCAATATATCAAATTTATTTAGGGTGAACTTTTGGAATTTTTCTAGAGAAGTTTCAATCTTTATGAATAGTAAAAAATACATAATTTTATTGTAAATGATATTTTCTTTTATGTGATTTAAAATAAAAAATAATATTTGGGATTATTTTTAATTATTAATTTTTTTATTGATTAAAAATAATTCACTCTAGTATTTGGAATTAATTTTATACTTGAATTTAGTATAAATAATTTTATACATAAAATGTTTTACAGAACTTTTATTCATGATATCTCAGGGGTCTAATTTTAAATTACAGTATTCAACTTATGTTAATTTAATATTAAAAGATATATTTCAAATTCTTATACATGAGGTTAAAATTTTGTAAATAGGTTCTATTTTTGGTCTTTTTGAATATCAACCTTAGTAAATATATGTCACCTCTATAAGTGAAAATAAAGTTATTAAGGAATTAAAACAATATCATCAATACTAAAAAATATCATAACACTTAAATTTATCCAAATAGATGATTGTATCTCTTCAATTTCCATAACAATGAAGTATATATGGCCACTTGTTTCCATTTATATGTAATTTCCTACTTTATAATAAATTATGTATATATTATGTCAAAAAATGACACTCTTAGGATTTTAATATGTATAATATTTTAAAATGGAGATAAAAATAATTTCGATTGAGTTATAAATTGTAATTTTAAATTTAAGTTAAATTTTTTATCATTTTATTATATTTATAATTTTTATTGATGAAATATTTACTTTATCTTATCACACAACTCCAACACAATATTTATATAGTTAATAGAAATATAAAAGAAATGAATCGTAAAATTATAGAATAAAAATAACATCATATAATTTTTCCCAAGAATTATTAGGTAAATATAAAATATTATGGACTTTTAAAATTATTGGATTCTAATTCCCTTCCCGTCATGTTGTTTTCAATTTCAAATTGAATAAATGCTTCCAAAAATGGAATTACTGATATTTTATATTAAATAATATTTTATTAAATTATTTAAAATTACTAAATTTTTAATAATTTTAAATTTTGTTTTGAAATAGTTGAAAGTGTCATCCATAGTCCATTTATGGTACAATTTTCCCATTATAGTAACTATCATATCCCCAAAATAGTAAAAAAATATTGTTATGATGGTTATCATTACAAATGGTTAACTTAGTATAAAACCAAAAGATAAGGGTGAAAACATCAGCGAAACTTGTAGAAATTTTATTATATGAGATGTTTTAGTCCTATAGTCATATTATATTCTAATTATATCATTTTTGAACCTTTTTTCCTTAAAAATTAATTTATATGAATTTAATACTTTATGAAATTTAAAGAGTGCCCCTCCCCTCGCTTATAAAAGGAAATATCCTCTCCTCATTTCATAACATTTTAGAAACCATATTGTTCAGTTAATCACATACCATATAAATTCCTATTGTACCACCACGTTTATTAGTGGTATTTTTATATTACAAATAAAACATAGTAAATCTCTTTCCTTAAACCAGAAGGAGTTGTTTAAAGAAGATGCTTAATTCTTAACCAAGAGTTTTCATTTTGTTTCTTCTTCTATCTCCACAAAATATTTTTTTAACATGAAAAAATTATAATATTATTATATAAAATATATAGGTATTCTGTTATAATTGCGGAGTAATTTATATCCACATCCATCCTCCATAAAATGGAGAAGGAATCAATCATTCATGTGTAAAACTGACTACAACCGTACATACCGATATAATTTTTTTACAGCACCACCTCTCATGGATGATTATAATGTTATATTTAATGTATATATATTAATAATTACATATTTTTAATTATATTTATATTATATATCACTAATATTCATACATTTACATTCAGTGATGTTTGACAACCTCGTTCAGGCATATGTGTGGATTATCACATCAATGATGGGAACTGATTCATTTATCATCACCACATGAAATTAATGATATATTTACGTTTGTTTTAAAAAATATCATGGTATTAATTATATAATGATCATTATGGAAGTTTAAAAGATTAATTTTCTTATTTCCATCATGATCATTGAAAAAAGGAAACATTACCCATTCGAACACACATCCTACCATCTCCATGGTTGTAATGTAATTCATTTTTCATAACCATACATCATAGTTAGTTTTAAATGAATAATTTATTTATAAAAAAATAAATGATATAATTTACTATTATTTTTGAGATGACAAAATAATCACATTTTGACCATAGTCTACCTAACAATTTCATTTCAGACATATGAACTGAATATCATCAAAATGTCAGACGTAAATATAATTGACAAAATATTGAATGATAATAAAAATATTATAGAAAAATTTAATATGAAATGGGTTGATTAAAAATTAAATAATTAACAAAAGTCAATTATCTAGGAAGATAGAAAATTTACATGATGACTTAAACTCAGGGTAAGATAATGTTTAACTGAAAATCAGATTTTAAATGCTTTAAATATTCAATTTTAAAACATATAGATTACATGTAAATATTCTCAAAATTATTTTATGAATGTAAATATATGTAAATAAAAGAATTATAAAGAAAATTTTCTATATATTATTACTTTCATTCAATGATTTTCAAAATATAATATTTTTACATAACGTTTTGACATTCATTACAAAATCCAAATGAAATATAATATTTTAGTATATATGGCGTAAAAAATAGTCCCCATCCCCATAACCATTATTTTTGGTTTATATTAAAATAAATTATTTCATGTTTTATTTTTAAAAAACATTCTTTCCCTTTTTTTGATGTTTGGTTTAGTTCACTAACCAGATTAGCCACCCGATCAATGCTACGAGCTGAGTTCTACTAGCTTTTAGCACATGTTACCACATTCCAAAGGCTTACAAAAAGTAGTGAGGGTTTAAATAGGTTATAATAGGGAGACAATAAAATATTTGTTTGAAATATTAATTACGTTCTATATAAATATAATGTAGCTGAATAGAGAGTCCAACAAACACTATACCATTTACCCTCCCATGGAAGAAGAAAATAAAATATCATATAATATCAAAATCATAAATAGACGTATCTAAAGAAAAAATAAATTAGCATAGATACAATATATATCTATGGAACATGACATTCATACAAATAAAGTCATACAATGTAATAAATATAATTGTATCTAATAAATGACCATAACATCTATATATAAGAGCATTCTTAAACAAGAAGGAATCCCATAAAAAGAAACTCCAAATTAGGAAAGAAATCATGGTATCCCATTCTAACTCAATCACTAAAATCAAGCTCCGAATCCGAAAACATTATCTATGAACAAAAACATAAAGTCTACACACATCCCAATGGTCCTGTGTAGGGTTTAACAAAGTGTCTCAATAGGCCCCCACAAACGTGTGCATATTCTAAATTTTTGATTAATATTATTTGAAATAAAATAAATAAATGTGTAACTCTATTTAATTATAATAAATATTCTCCCCTTTTTCTCAATAGAAATAAGGTAGTAATTCAACTACATTATCAATCTCCATAATAACTTTAAAATAGAGGATCCTTGGAATAAATCACAAGGAATACCCTGATGTAAATCAGTCTAGGTAAACCATCATGTCTTACCTATTCTAGAACCACATTTCACCTTATTCCAACTGACACCCCATGTCAAAATTATATCTGACATCCAAAATAATTTCCCTAATAATAAATACATGGCCCCTCATACCCCAACTCAAAATCTCTCTTCAACTAAAATCTCGACATCATGAAGAATGTCAATGTTTATCCTCTTAAATATGTCATTGATTATCGACCTCCAGTATTGTAATCCTCAACCCCCAACCAACTATCTCAAAATTACAGACCAATGTATATTCAATATTCTTGTGTCTTTTTATGACAATAACCTCCATACATTTATACAATATTAAAATAATATATGACTCTACCCACAAAATTTTTCAATACCACCTCTTCATATAAGTCTTACTATGTGCATCTGACTCTAAACTATGCATTTTAACACATATATATGAAAAAATTAGCCAATAATTTCCTATGCCACACCACTTTGGTTCCACATTCCCCATTGAACATGTCTCTCATTAAATGAACAACACTATCAAATATTGCATGAGTCATGCCCTTATCCTGACAACATTGACACCTCATCACAATGATAAGTCTCCCAACCAGTGGTCAACATCAACAGAATTCCATTAGAAAATCCTATCTCTTAAAACTATATGGTCATTACAATCTCAATAATTTGGCCAAGAATTTCAAATTCCCATGGAACTCAAAAATTAATATAATTAATTTTAAAAAAAACAATATAATAAATAACACACCCTAGCGTAATCTTTCCATGGTTTTCACCCCCTCACTATCCTCAAGAAACTTGTAAACATGATTGAGCATTGCCATAGACATCTCGTGGGTGGAAATTAATTAACTAAAAGAAAACCATTAAATTATCAGGGCCTTTCTTAGAGAACACAATGGTGTGAAAAAAATTTCACTCCATGGGCTCTAGCACACATGTAGAAGGAAACATGAGGGAATAAGAAAGGAAAGAAGAAAAAAAAATTGAGTTAGGGAAAATTGGTAATTTTCAACATATATGTGGGATGAATATTATGGATAAACATGAGAAAACCATTTGGTAACACATAGACAGGGCTCCAGCACACATGGTTATCCTTCCTGGTTTCCCAAACCATGTGGAAACTGTACGAACTACCTCAAATAAAAAATGAAAAGGTGACACATGGTTGTGTACTCCCTATTGTATGGTTTTTTAAACATTGAATATTATACCTAGAGGGATGTTTATTTAAACATGAGTGGACACATGGTTTTTTCAAACGATTCTCCCATGTTTGTGCACCCTGAAAACTCATGTTTTCGGCCTCTGGCTCACTCGAAACCGTACTGAACCCCGATACACCTTCCAAAAATCACGACTTATCCTAAAACACGTTATTGCGTTAATTTAAAACATTAAATAATGCTCTATTTACCAGGTAAATATTTTTTTCCTAGAATTCATTAAAAAGTCAAAATAAATAGAAATTAGGCCCCCTGAAAAAACAAGGACATTACAATATCCCTACTTATGAATTGTTTGTCCCAAAGCTATAAAAAAACTCAAATATGGTTCTATATATACCAATCCATTTAAATATAACCCTGTATACACTAGTCCAAAAGGGATCTAGTTAACTCTCTCATGGTACACCCCACCATTGGAGTTACCTACCTAGATTACATTATGATCCAAAAATCAAACAAAACAGATGATCTATCAATCATCTTTGGAATAAAAAGTCCTCCCATGATGCATCCTCATTCCTACACCAAATACAGTGATATTATGTCAAACATCACACCCATCATGTTCCACATATTATCATATGGTCACTTAATCTCCATGAATCAAGGGTAACCTACAAGGTCTCACATCTTAACAAATGCACATAATCAATCATGGTATCATGCTCGTTAATCAAGTCCCACATTTCTATGATATCCATATTTCAAAAAACCTTAAATTATATCATCCCAATGATGATAATATATAAATCATGTACCACACCGTCATATATATATATATAATGCATTAGAATCGATTATACCCTAAGAACCATTATCTAGTTATTCCATAGATATGTCTATTGCACATAAAATGGACATTCATACACAATTGAAATTATAATATAAAACCGAAATAAACATGGTTACACTAATGGAGTACCTCTAACAACAACTGAATCCCTGAAATATTATATACCGAGATGATCGATAACATACTCCTAGCCAGAAGCCTGATAGTATGATGTATGAACTACCTATGGTGATGCACCACCCATGTAGAGACCCAAAGCTTGACGTACATAGACATTACTTTACTTTTGCGGAATACATAATAAATAACAAAAACAAACACCAAAGGAATGTAATAGTTTATTGTCTTTGGAAACTCGGTACGTATTCGTCTAATAATTGTGAAAGATCTTCAACATCTCCCATAAAGATCATCCATTTTTGGTTTTTATTCCTAAAAACTTTATTTAAATCCTGAGGAAAGGAAAACATATAAAGGGTGATCCTAAATGCTCAGTAAGGGTAAGCATGGATAAAATAAAACAAATCATATACATTTGAACTTAAAAACATGAACATAATGTTTAAACATCAAAATCTTGTGCAATGACATAAAACATGGCAGTACATAAGGCATAGATCATAAAGAAACATTAATCATGATAAAATAGCATGGGAATAAAACATGTGATTTTGGTAACCGTTAAGAACATGATATGATTTCCATAGTATCCAAGGCATTGCTTCCAAGACTATCTTAGTGGACAAAGTCCCTTTCTGAATAGAGTTCACTCCTTGTTCACGTCCTGTATTACTGAATGGGATTAACATACCATTCCGGACATGTATATATCATGATATATAAGTCTTCACACAATGATTTGGAGGGAGATATAGGTCCCACCCATCTCATAATGAAATCATTCTTTTGTGTGCCACAATATAAACAAAAATCATACATCATAACCCAAAGAATAAAATGGTTTTCATAAACATAATCCCATCATAACATAATCCATATAAAACAAATGGATATCATTTCATCATAAGAAAATTGAAACCATGTAAATCATAGAGACATTATACTTGAAACATACACATATGAAATAATGTCATCTTAGATGGTAAATGGTTTTGATAAAACACTTGAAATAAATTCTTGAGGAAAATATCCTTTCTTATTCAATATCATTTTCTTTTCACAAAATGCCATGCAATTTTAAAATAAATGGATTTTGTTGAAAATATTCATTAAATATTGTTGAGTATGTTTCATGAAAATAAGCTGTTATAAAACCGTAAAAATCCGTTCATTCTGTATAAGTTAAAAAAACATTCTTTTCGTACTTTTGCCGGAAAAGTAAAAAAGTACCTCGTATGGTAAACAAAAGAATGATTCCTTACATAAAATGTAGTATAAGTCAAAAATGGGTAAAAAGGAATTTAAAAATACATGAAACCATTTTTATAAAATAGGGACATGGTTGATAAATATAACCTCAGTAAAAGCTTACGAATAAACAATCTCTGATAAAAATGAGATTGGAAACGTTATCCCTTACGTTAGGTCTGATATGCTTTGTATTATCTGATGCTCTTGTATAATGATTTAGATAATTACATTGAATTATTACAGAATCATATTAATTGTTATTATGTCATAAATGGTTCACTTATGACTTTATATTACCGGTTCTTTTGTAAATTCCATGTTAAAGAAGTGTTTTGGGTAAAATTGTTTTTTTATCATATGTGTTTTGACTTGTGGTTATTGATATTATTACTAATATCCCGATTTACGTAATTACAGAATGTAAAACATGATTTATATATAATATATATTCAACATATACATATATATATATATGATAGATCGATAAATGGAATGAAATACATCGTCAATGGAGACGGTAGGCTGTACGTACGCATGAACGCTGTTTTCATTTCCTTATTGAATTGAATGGAATTAAGTAGATGTAATACATATATATATATATATACATAAATCCAGTATCATTATTATGTCATATATTTCATGATTACTTATTATATATACTTTATAATCATTCATGAATGACTAAATTGAAGAATGAATTTCATCGCGTCGTGGAGACGGTAGTCCGTATGTACGCACGAGCGATGATACCATTCCCATGATCGTGGAATTGTATTTAAGTGTATGTATAATATTTCAGAATAAATATAAAATTACAATAATCATATATAGTTAATTATTTACAACATTATACCCATCCAAGTAAGGTGGTGGTCGAAAACAGATTACACCACGGCGTGGAGATGGTATTCCGTACGTACGCACGTGCTGTGATTTCATTTTCCGTAGGATGGATAGAAGGTGAAATAAGGTTGTTTAATATTTATAATAAAATATCAGTATATAATTAATACTGATGTTATTACTTTATAATGATACAACTAAAGAAGAAGAAGTAGAAGGAGAGAGAAAAATGAGATAATCGGAATAAGAGATTACCTCTTCTTCGACACTCCTCCTTTAAGCTTCCTCTTAAGGAAGTAGAGTTGGTATTTTGAGAAGACCAGAACCTCCATAATGTTTCTAGAGAAGTGGCTAAGATAAATGGGCAGGTTTTTTCTGAGATTCAAGGCTCAAAATTATGTGAAGAGAAGAGGGAAGGGGCCCCATTTTTATAAAGGAGGAGAGGGTCACCTATGGAAAAACATAAAATATTATTTTGTAATAAAGTCACATTCGGTTCTTAATTGCACAAAATTGATTTATATCGATGATAAAGTGGATATGGGTCGAAATTCTCTCAACCAATAGATTTTAGATAGGTTTGTGCATTATATTAACCTTATCTTTTGGTTTTAACTCTTAGTTAATTAGATTGACATTTACCATGTCACTTTTTATTTTAATATTATATAGTTAATAAACATACCATATACATCCAAGTGACCCCCAAGTGGTCCATTAATGATACACATATCATGATATAAGTATATTCTCCGATCCTTAGATTTTTAGAAATATAATAAAAATTAATAATATAATATTTGTTTTAAAAAATATTTTATGTCAATTTTGACACTATTTGGTAATTGATTTTTAAAAAAAATCATAACAGCATGATTAGTTTGAACAAAGTTAATTAAATAAATACTAACATGTCATATTAACCTTGAAAATTAGTTGAATTCATAAAACGTCTCAAATTCCATTTATTTGTGTATTTATAATATCAATTATGTTAATATTTCATTTATAAGGTAATTACAGCATCATTATTGTTTCATAAATAACTTATATTATTTAATGTCTAAAAATTATAAATAAAATACCATTAGGTATGAAATATTTTTATCCTTCTAATGAATTATTATAGTCGAATTTAACTTATGTATAACCCTATATTAAAAATGATTTATTTATTAAACTTTGATTTTAACTATTTTAACCAATAAATTAAAAATAAATGTCCTCATCTAATCCATGCGGACCTAAATGGTCATATATTATTCCTAAGGTTGTATTTGGTCGAATTGAACTTATCCAATAGAATTAGGTCATGTGTTATGGTAATAATAATATAATATTTACCCTTAATTACCCTATTTACTTTTAACCGTGGTAAATAAAAGTAAAACAGTTACTATTCACCAAAAATTATTTTCTTCTCATTGAACCACATTTTAGTCCTTGATATTAACCATGTCTCTCAGATTTTCAAAATTCCACTCATAGAAGTGGTAAAATTATGTTTTATGTCAGTTTGCAAAAAGCTCCTAAGAGGTAGGTAAGAGACACTGAAAATTTCAATAAACTTTTTAGATATTGAAAATTATTATAAAATGACTCCAATTAATTACATTGAACTTATATAGGTATTATGTAACAATTTTGTCCTAAAATAAATTTAAAAAAATAAATAATTATTTAAATAAAAATTCGGTTTTAAACTATGACTTTGTGTTTTTCCACTATTCATAAAAAATTGAATGTTTTCAGAAAAATAAAAAAAACTCACCCTAAGATGATTTCGATATTCCGAATCAAAAAATGAAGTCCATTTTGAAAAATAAAATTTTTAAAATTTCAGAAATTGGGTATTACTATTCATAACGGCTAGTTCATAAGAATATTATAATAATAATATATTTAGTGAAACTCGGTATTGCGTACTACAAACGCTATCGAGGAAGGTCTTGATTGCGTGTAATGCAAGCCATGTCAGGGATCCGTGTAGTGAAAGCTCCGTTTGGTGTTGCGTATAACATAATAAAAACTTATTTCATTTATACATTAAACAAAATCTATACTTAATGTTGCGTAGAATAACTTCTATCAAACGAACATGAAATTTTGTGTAACATGATCCAAGAATAGTGTTGCATATACTTCAAGCTAATATGGTTTTGTGTATAGCTCAAGATAGTTTTGGTGTAGCATACAACACAAGACATCAAATATATTAAAAAGAACACTTTTCATAAAATCGCGGGGTGTTACATTCTACCCCTCTTAAAATTAATTTCTCCCTCAAAATTCGTCAGGGTTATAAATGGTTTTTTACTTGAAAGTTTCTTTCATAGAAACTGACATCGTAAAGAGGAATTCCATAACTGAACTGTAAAAACTAAATTATGAAACGTAATGGTTTCCTAAATTAACTAATCACTAGGATTCCACATAAGAGAACATAGGTGAAAATATGAATATGGAAGAGAAATCTAACCATCAAATTCTCATGGAGAGTGGTAGAGATCATGGATATAAAAAATACATCAATAAAAAACCCATAAATTTGTTATGATCGAAGGTACCATCTGATTTATCAGATATAAGAGCACTAGAACAACATTTTTGGTTTTCAATATTATTTCCCTAAATTTGAAAATTTTTAATTATAAGAAATATTTACATGATTTTGGTACAATCTCACTATTGTTCGTGCCTTGAAGAATTTCCACTTAATCTCTTAAAAAATGAAGTTGAATTTGTTATTCGTGAAGTGTTAGCAGATCATAGGATAGAGTGATGGGTTATTCCATTTGTTTCAAACAAAAGGTCAACAAAAGTTATCAAATATACATAAGTCCATATATGGAGAGGTTAATCGTATATGATTCCAAAAATGAACTTATACTTCATCTATCATACCACATAATAAAATAAATCTAGTATCTACTAAAAATGGACTTCTTGGAGGCCATGGGTAGGAAATAAAGACTTGTACCACGTTGGTTGTGGGTTTAATTTCTACAGCCTTGTCCAACGCGACGGGTTGCCGGTAATTCTGATGGATGTCCCTTTTCATGAACTACACTATTATAACATTTTATCAAGAATATCGAAAAAAAATTCTAGCCTTAAACAACACTAAATTCTGTTCAATATAATGGATTCCAATCTTTAGGGTTATCCAAAATACATATGTCTAATCTCATAGCATGAAGAAAACGATTACATGAAAGGTCACATAATAGACACGTGAATACCATCATTTATCCCTCATTTAAGATATATCTTGTTGGTCACATCCCAAACATGTGAATACCTTAATCATGTATTCTCTTGAAAAAGGAATACCCATTGAATCTTAGTGAAAACATGAATGCTGTCAAAAGTTAACTCTTTCCACATACCAAAATCCAAAAATTATATATACTCAAACCATGATATAAATTTTTCCATATATCAGTCATGAGCTCATGAATACTGTCAAACTTTTCATTTTCTCTTTATCCCATCATTATGCGCATATCATCTTCTTTCCAAAAATATCTCAATCACATTCCATGGTTACCGGTACAATAAAATTATTGAAATCCACCATAGACCAATACATAAATATTCCAATATTCCACAATACTATATAAAAAATTATTTTGGAATCACATTACATAAACACTTAATCATTTCACCACATCATTGTCATATTCAACATCGCCAATAGTGATCACATCTGACTTCCCGTTGTCCTTTTCCTTAAGTGGTTTCTCAGGTCGATCATCATTAACCCTTGGATTAGGGCATTGATTAGAATAATGCCCCATTTCATTGCACATGAATCATTGAAGTGTTTGTGGTGCATTCCTTGCAGTCATTTTTTATTCACATCACTAGCAAACCTTTTTCCATTACATCGACACTCAACTACTCGATTTCCTTCTTTTCCACACTTAAAACATTTTCTAGTCCCTTTAAGACAATATCCACCATGCTTCTTTCCAAACATTGAGGACAAAGAAACATTCATCTTCTTTTCACCATTGTTATGAGATTTCTCCATGAACTCCATCTTTCATTTCTTGTCCAAACCATGAGATGGATATGTATCACCAACTTCTACTTCTACCTTGATAGCACAACTCACAATTTATTCATAGCTACTGAAGTCTGTTATAGCTAATTCCCTTTGGATACTAGCTTTTATGCCACTGAAGAATTGATCACCATTGCTTTTAGGTTGGATAAAAAAGCCAGATGCATACCTTGCAAGACTTGTAACATTTATTTCGTATATACCAACAGATTCATCATCCTTTTTCGTAAGCTCAAGGAAATCATTTTCCATCTTTGTTCGAAGAATACGAGGGATGTACTTCCTGAAAAACATGTTCTTGAACTCGTCCCATTCCATGGATTCAATTTCATATTGGGGCCTTGTATTCTTAATTTGTGTCCCCCATTAGTCTGCTTCACCTTCTAAATAGTAAACACCTAGAATGACATTATCATGCTCCAAACAGCAATGTATGGAAAATATCATTTAAATTGTACTGATCCATTGTTCAGCAACAAGTGGCTCAGAAGACCCATTGAAAGAAGGTGGGTGTTGCCTCACGAAGGACTCAATAGAATAATGTTCCCTTCTCTTCTCATTCGGAAGTCCAGAATGATTCATTTCTTGTGTAAGTATAGCAATAAGATTTTTCACTCCATCTCCCATAAAATTGGTTTGTTCAAGAGGACAATCATTTCATTTTCCATTACATTGATCAACACGGTTCCTTCGGGTTCCAGCCATCGTCTAAAACCCAAAAATAATAGTGTGAGAGGAAAAAATCCGGCTATGGAAAACAAAATAATAAAAGGGGAGTACCTTCGATATCTAACATCATCGGATTAATTATAATATCGTTTATGTAAATCTAGGACTATTACCTATATGTATACTTAAACTTCGGGACATCCCTAGACATACCATAGAAATATCTCTAGGGATCTCACTAAAGTTTTCTTATCCTAGTTTCCAAAGGTTAACTAAACCATTCCTCTGATACCAACTATAGAGACCCAAAGCTTAACGTACATAGACATTGCATTACTTTTGTGGAATACTTAATACATAACAAAAACAGACACCAAAGGACCATAATAGTTTAGTGTCTTTGGAAACTCGGAAAGTAATCTTCTAATCATTGTGAAAGATCTTCAACATCTCCCATAAAGATCTTCCCCTTTTTGTTTTCTTACCTAAAACCATTATTTAAATCATGGGGAAAAAACATATAAATGGTGAGCTCAAATGATTAGTAAGGGTAAGAATGGATAAAATAAAACAAATCATATACCTTTGAACATAAAAACATGAACATAATGTTTAATCATCGAAATCTTGGGCAATGACATAAAACATGGAAGTACATAAGGCATAGATCACAAAGAAACAATAATCATGATAAAATAAAATGAGAATAAAACATTTGATTATGGAAACCATTAAGCACTTAATATTATTTCTATAGTCACCATGGCATTGCATCCAATACCATCTTAGTGGAAAAAGTCCCTTTCTGAATTGAGTTCACTACTCGTTCTAGTCCACTAATACTAAACCGAATTAACTTACCATTACAGCCATGTCTATCTCATGAGATACAAAACATACCCAATGCTTTGTAGGGAGATATAAGTCCCACCAATATCATAATGAAATCATTCTTACGTGTTCCACAACATAAACATAAACCATTCATCATAACCCAAAGAATAAAATGGGTTTCACAAACATCATCCAATCAAAACATAATCTATATAAAACAAATGGATATCATTTCATCATAATAAAATTGAAACCATGTAAATCATAGAGACATTATACTTGAAAAAATCACATATGAAATAATGTCATCTTAGATGGAAAATTGTTCTGATAAAACACCTGAAATAAATTCTTGAGGAAAATATCCTTTCTTATTCAAAATAATTTTTTTCACAAAATGCCATGAAATTTTAAAAGAAAAATATTTTTTTGAAAATATTCATGAAATCTTGTAGAGTAAGTTTCATTAAAATAATTTGTTATGAAACCGTAAAAATCTATTCTTGCCGTATAAGTAAAAAAACATTCCTCTCATACTTTTGCAGGAAAAGTATAAAAGTACCTCATATGGTAAACAAAAGATAGATTCCTTACATACAATGTAATAAAAGTCAAAAATGGGTATAAATGAATTTAAACATAAATGAAAACATTTTTAGAAAACAGGTACATGGATGATAAATATAACCCCAGTAAATACATACGAATATACAAACTCCGATAAAAATGAGATTGGAAATGTTATCTCGTACCTTAGGTTCGATATGCTTCATACGTATCCGAACCTCCTGTATAATGATTTAAAAAATTTCATTGACTTATTAAAGAATCATATTCATTGTTATGATGTCATAAATGGTTCACTTATGAATTTATATTACCCATTCTTTTGTAAATTCCATGTTAAAGCGGCGTTTTGGGTAAAATCGTTTTATTTATCGAACATGTTTGGACTTGTGGTTCTTGATATTATTACTTATATCCTGATTTACATAATTCTACAATTAAAAACATGATTTATATATAGTATATATTCAGAATATACATATATATATATATATATGATAGATCAATAAATGGAATGAAATACACAGTTAATGGAGACGGGAGGCCGTATGTACGCATGAATGCTGTTTTCGTTTCCTTATTGAATTGAATGGAATTAGGTGGATGACATGCATATATATATATATATAAATCCAGTATCATTATTATTTCATATATTTTATGATTACATATTATATATACATTATAATAATTAATGAATGGTTAACATGGAGAATGAATCTCATCGCGTCGTGGAGACGGTAGTCCGTACGTACGTGCGAGCGATGATACCATTCCCATGATCATGGAATTGTATTGAAGTGTATGTATAATATTTCATAATCAATATAAAATTACAATAATCATATATAGTTATTTATTTACACCATTATACCCATCCATGTAAGGTGGTGGTTGAAAACAGATTACACCACGACATAGAGACGGTATTTCGTACGTACTCACACTCGGTGATTTTGTTTTCCGTAGGATGGATAGAAGGTGAAATAAGGTTGTTTCATATTTATAATAACATATTAGTATATATGTAATACTTATGTTATTACTTTATTATTAGAAAACTAAAGAAGAAGATGTAGAAGAACAAAAGAAACTTGAGAGAATCGGAAGAAAAGATTACCTCTTCTTTGACGGACCTCCTTTAAGATTCCTCTCTGGAAGTAGATTTGGTATTTTGAGATGACCAGAACCTCCAATATGTTTCTAGGGAAATGAATAAGGGAAATGGTCAGGATTTGGACGAGATTCAAGGCTCAAAAGGATGTGATAATAAGAGGTAAGGGGTTCCCTTTTAATAAGGGAGGAGAGAGGCACCTTTGAAAAAACATAAAATATTATAATATAATAAAGTCATATTCGGTTTTTAATAGCTCCAAATTGATTTATTTTGAAGCTAAGGTGGGGGTAGGTCAAAATACTCTCAACCAATAGATTTTAGATAGGTTTGGGTTATTATATTAACCTTATCTTTTAGTTTTAACTCTTAGTTAATTAGATTGACATTCACCATGTCACTTTGTATTTTTATATTATATAGTTAATAAACTTACCATATACATCCAAGATAGCCCCAAGTGGTCCATTAATGATAAACGTATCATGATATATTTATATTTTATCAACCGTATATTTTTAGGAATATAATAACAATTAATAATAAAATATTTGTTTTAAAAACTATTTTATGTCAATTTTGACACTATTTGGTAATTGATTGTTGTGAAAATCATAATAGCATGATTAGTTCGAAAAAAGTTAATTAAATCAATAATAACATGTCATATTAACCTAAAAGGTTAGTTTAATTTATAAAACGTCTCAAATTACATTTATTTCTGTATTTAAAATATCAATTATGTTAATATTTCATTAATATGGTAATTATTGTATCATCATTGTGGCAAAAATAAATTAATGTATTTAATGTCTAAAAATAATAAATAAAATACAATTAGGTAGAAATATTTTTATCTCACTAATTAATATTTATAGTTGAATTTATCATATGCATAACCCTATATTAAAAATGATTTAGTTTTTAAACTTTGATTTTAACTATTTTAACCCTTTTTTAAATAAATTAATAATAAATGTCCTAATATAATCCAAGTGGACCAAAATGGTCATATTTTATTCCTAAGGTTGTTTTTGTTTGAATTATACTTATCCAATCGAATTAGGACATGTGTTAGGGTAATAATAATATCATTTTTACCGTTAATTACCCTATCTACTTTTAATCGTGGTAAATAAAATTAAAAAAGTCACCATTCACCAAAAATTATTTTCATCACATTGAACCACATTTTAGTCCTTGATATTAACTGTGTCTCTCGGATTTTTGAAATTCCACTCACAGAATTGGTAAAATTATTTTTTTATTTAAGTTTTCAAAAATCTCCTAGGAGGTAGGTAAAAGACGGTGAAAAGTTAAATAAAATTTTAAGATATCGAAAATTATTATAAAATGACTCTAATGAATTACATTGAAATTATATAGGTATTATGTATCAATTTTTACCTAAAATAAATTTAAATAAAATAAATAATTATTTAAATAAGAATTCGGTTTTAATTTATGACTTAGTGTTTTTTCACTATTCAGCAAAAATGGAATGTTTTTAGAAAAATACCAAAAATTCACCCTAAGCTAATTTCGATATTCGAAATCAAAAAATGAAGTCAATTTTGAAAAATAAAAGTTATAAAATTTCAAAAATTGGGTATTACTATTCATAACGGCTAGTTCATAAGAATATTATAATAATATCTCATTCAGTGAAACTCGGTATTGTGTACTACACGCGCTATCGAGGAAGGTCTTGATTGCATTTAAAGAAAACCAAGTCCGGGATGCATGTAGTGAAAGATCCGTTTGGTGTTGCATATAACATAACCAAAACTTATTTCATTTATATATTAAACAAAATCTATACATAATGTTGTGTAGAATAACTTCTATCAAATAAACATGAAATTTTGTGTAACACGAACCAAGAATAGTGATGTGTATACTACACACTAATACGATGTTGTGTATAGTGCAAGATAGTTTTGGTGTGGCATAAAACAAAAGACATCAAATAAATTAAAAATAATACTTCTCATAAAATCTCGAGGTGTTACAAGACACCAGCCACTAACACCACATCTTGGCCCTATTATCCATACCAAGAATTCTGCAAGAAGTTGAATTCTATCTACTAGATCTTGATACCTATCCCAGTCAGATCTCAAAACCCAGAGTCTGGACTGGTTCCTTACTTATAGAAGTCTGATAAGGCTTCCTTTAGTACATCTCATTATTCTCAACCTGTATGAAAGCTCACACTCCATTGGCACCTAATCACACTACATCTGCACAAGTCTCAACTTCCCAAACTAGAAGTGCAGTTTCATTGATCCACTACGAGATGGTCTTAAAAAGTTTATAGACTAAACTCTCTACATAGAATCATTTTAGGAACATTTATTTATATCTGATGCATCACCTCTATAGTCACCCGATGCCACCACCTGGCTTAACTATGACCAGTCCGTCAAATTTCCTTCAGCTATGAACTCCTTCTCCACAACCTCTAAAAATGAGTTCATCTTAATTTGGTTTACTTGCACCTGTATAGTGTTCCATAAACCATCCAAAAGATTCATCACCATCAATGTCCCATCCTCACCATTCTAATTTCAAAATGAGTCGTCATGGAGAATTTCCTTGATGAATGTGTCCCCCTACTGAAGGCTCAGAAAATCATGAACTCTATCTTCCCTCAGAATATATGGGAATACATTCACAAAGAACCTCGCATCACGATCCATCTAGGATAGTCCTTCATGTCTACCTTCATCTACCTGTACATCTCAAAATCACTTTTCTTGTCCTCTATTCACAAACATATCTAACTTCACCCTCTGTTAAGGAGGTATCTCAGACTGATAAAATATCAAATATATCAACTCAATCAAGGCTTCAAAAAGATGTTCCATCCTCATTATTTAATACTACTGGGAGCTGTGACTTGAATTCTAAAGCCATGTGTGCAATATAAATATCTTCTCCATGATCTCCACTTTCAATCCGCTTGTTGAAACATACTAGAAAATCGTTGAGCAACTCATCACACAATGGCCCAAAAGGTGTCAAATCTAGTGGCTTCCCCACCTACACGTAAAACTGTAAACACATATTTACATTTGATCCATGATCTTCCTAAAACATTAGGGCCTATTTTCAACCCTTATGGGTTGAAACATGTGCACGCTGCTACAACACCAGAACATCACATTCATAACACTATATTGAATCCCATAAAGATGGAATCCCACTGAATACCAATATACTTTTAAGGCATTCAAAATAAAATATATAACAAAGATTGGGATATTAGTAATGTATAGAAAAATATTAATACAGTTAATCTCCCCCATTCGATACATGTCACACGACATCCAGGTTTTTCACCCCTTAGTCGCCCGTATCAGATCCAAGTATCACAAAGATGTTCGGCCTCATGGCCCCTCACATGGCCACAGTATATATAAGAATGAAGTTTTAATATAAGGAAACTGCTACATTTCCACCATAGATTAAATTTTAAGGAAAACACCACTTAGAATCATTTCATTAAATTTTGCACATCTCACTACCATATGCATCAGTCCATGGCCATACAAACAAACAATGTCACCTCAATATGGTAACCTCTCCCACCCAACCTAGTTATCAATATCACCCAGTATCATCATCCATGCCTACTACTATTAGAACTAAGATCATATAGATATAATTGTAACATATCACAGTGTAATTTATCATAGGAAAAATCATATATATATATATATATATTATCCAATGTTCATAACATGAAAATATTAAAAAATCCTTCCTTACCATATGAGGCCAATGGCCCCAAATCTTCAATTGTAATACCAGAACATGGTTGACATTCCATAATAGTATAAAATAAAACCCAATTGTTCCACTGAATGTGTAAATCAAATTAATAATAAAATTATAAAATTTATCTGTAATGCCCACCCCTGGAAATATGGTAAGTAACTTTTTCATGGGGCTTCCAGAACCAGATTATAAGTTCTAAAACCAGTTCTGACAACATCCTAATATCTGGCCAACTGTAGCCCAAACCATAATACCCTGAAATAGGTAAACGAAACTATTTTGATACCATTTGTATCACACTGACCTGATTAGACATTAGAATAGTGTTACAGACTGAGTCCAACTGGCTTTAAGAACGCCTTCCGAAATGAAAATGTCTGCCAACTAGTAGTGATAGTGTAAAGAGGTGAAAATGGGGTTACTATACCCTCTGGTGATGATATATTAATATTTATTATTATAAATATAAATAATTAGAAAAGATAGACCACCAGTCAGTAGACTTGTAAAGTACCCATTGTGGAAGAACAAGTAATATTAGGCAATATAGTATTCATAATCATCTACAACATTGGAAAAAATCATACAGACCATATGTAGATAGTAAATAAAAAATTCCTACATATCATGTAATACAATATAATAATCATAATTTTTACCAATTATTGATCACATACTTCTATATAATAGCATGATGATACAAAAAGGAAACCCCAAAATGAATCTCTAGATAAGAAAAAAACCCATATTCACTTTCCATTAAGCCCATACTAAATCAATAACTAATATATAGTTCCTGAGGCCAAACCATTCCCTGATCACCTATCTATAATGTCTGCATGCATCATTAAAGGACCACATAGTGTGTGGGAATGGATTTATGTTGGCCACTACTAATGTGTTCCAATCCTACATATGTGATTAAGTAGGTGTGTATTACCAAAATAAAAGGGGGCACCACATATTAATATAAATAATAATATTTTATAGATCTCAACCTTTATTAGGGGGAAAATCACCTACATTGTCCATTTTTAGAATAAATGTAAAGGAAAGGATCCTAGAAAGATACCCTATGGAATCCCCTAATGTAAATCAATTCTTTTCAAATGTTAGTTTCCACCTATAATAAACTCATAAACACATGCCAACTGACACCACATTTTCCATAAATAAATGATGTCTTGATGGAATGACTGAATAATAAATACATGGAACCTCATAACCCTACATGAATGCTCCTGTCTTCTCGAATGCTAACATCCTGAGAAATGTTAATTTCTGTCCTTCTAAACAAGTCTTATCCCATCAGCCTCAAATATAAAGGCCCTCAGTCCCAAATTTAAAATCTCAACACTCTTATAGGATGGATCCTCACCATACATATATATTTATACCACAATCCTCATTATCCATTTCTCTAATCCACATCTAACAGAGGCCTCTACCAACACAATTGGTCAATACTAGTTGAACATATATGTCCTACAGTGTTTACCTTTCTCTAAATGACGCATTTTCTAACACGGGTGAGGGGTGAAAAAAGACCCTAATATATGTATTTATGGAACCTCATTCCCCTATGACCATGTCTCTCACCTGATGATCAACAGAATACGATATAACAAAAGCCTCAACCGTATCCAGATGACATCATCACCTCATCTTGATGAGAATGTATCCCAAGCGATGATCAGTATAACCCAAATACCATTGGCCAAGTCCATCCTAAGGATTGTATCCCCTCAAAATAAATGATATCTTCAATATAAATCCTCAAGAAAAGTAGGTCAAGATCCAATATAACTCATTAATCAATGTAATTAGTTTAAAATAATTATATTTAATAAATTACACATTCTAGGATAATCTTCCCATGGTCCAATGCATTTCACTAATCTCAACCCACTTATAAATATGACTGAGCATTCCCATGGAAATCCCATGACGATTAAATTATTAGGGTCTCACTCAGACTACCCAATATAATGCTCAAATATGCACCCTAAAAAACCAATATATAAAAAATAATGATAAAAACCACTTACATCATGTTTATTGATGTACACTAATTATATCATAGCTTATAACTTCAGCAAATTTAGAATATATCAATGTTTTAGATGCACACCCTTAAAATATGGTAAATTAGATGACATTTATTTAATGCTTTATATAGAAATGGAAAATATTAAAAGAATCAATATGAGTTGGAGACATATCCAAATGGACACAATATTGTAGACAAATTGAAGATAGATACTAAATGAAGATGATATCTGAACACATTAGATAAGAATGAAGGAATTACCATGTCACCGAGAAAAATAATTACATATAAGGGTATATTAAATAGAAGAAATAAATATATATAAGGAGGGAAGATTTTTTTCCCAAATCTAATTTTGTCGCAAAATTTTCTCGCACGATTTTTATATCCATGTGCTTCTCGTGTGGTTTCCCCAACCCATGGATCATGTACGTACGATTATCTGACATGGTTTTCCAAACCATGTGGAAACTACGCGAACCACCTCAACAAAAAACATAAAAGGTTCCACATATCTATGAACTCTCTCTTAAATGGTTTGGAATACCATGCATAATAGACATATAGTTTTTCATGGTTACTTCTCTGAAGCCACATGGTTTGTTCCAAATATGTGCTCTAGTATGTGCATCCATGAATCTAGGGTTTTTCCCTCCGAGGCACCCAAAATACCAAACCCCCCAAGAAAATTGAACATAAACATGAATCATTTAATAAAACGTATTGGTTTAAATGAAAACATGTAAATATATTATGTTGACTGAGAAAATAGTTTATGAACTCACCAAAAACTGAATATTAAAAATGACGAGAAATTGAACCAACTAAAATTCATGGGGTGAAAAAAAAATTATTGATATTTTTTTCTAAAATGGAAATGGTATTTTGATATTCGAAAAATAATTTCACAAGGGTTTAAAATATTTTTTGAAGACTTTAATTATAAAAAGATGAAAGGAAAAAAAGTTATTCATGTTATGGTATATGATAATTATATATGATTATTGGGTGATCCCTCTAAAACATATATATTTGGTTCATCCACATTAATTCTCATTATGTTTAGTGAGCCCAATATAGTTTATATGAAGGGTAAACCCATTTATATATTTATAAATTCATTGGGTATTTTTCCTTTTCTACATAGGTAAGATGGATGGAATTAACTTGAAGGGGTTCTTTTATAGATTTAGTCGGGATGTTGTTTTTAAATGGATTGTGAATATAAGGATCCATGTTTCCAAAAATTGTATTTTAATTTATATTACATGGGTTTTAATGATTTCTTTTAAAAAATTATGTTTATTTTTCATATTAAATTTTTAATCATTTATTTATTTATTTATTTTAGTAATAGATTTTATTTTTTTTGCCTTACTGAGATTGTTTTTGAAAATTACATGTTTGAAAATATTTTTTACTCTATTTAATGATTGTTAATGGAAATAAAGTTTTTTTTGAAAGACATGAAAATTTATATTAAAAATAAAATATGTTTACATTACATTTTTAATTTTGTATGAAAAAATCATTTCTAAGTAGAAGTGCACACTTTATAATATATGGTTTTGTTATGTATGATTAATTATCAAATTCATTGAAACTATAATTAGGAAAAGGTCCTTAATATTAAATAATACTAATTCAGGACTAAAATATATAGATTATAATATTTCAAGAATATTAGTTACTTTAGGTATGATAGGAAAATTTTCGACAATTTCAGATTCATAGATAATTTTAATTGAATACACTTAAAAGTTTCTACATTATGGTTATGTTGGGATGATATAGAACTTGATGATTAACATGTTACAAAATTTAATCCATGTCAATTCAAAATAGTTTTCCATAGAGGAAACATGAAAGATGGAACTAGATGATATCTAGAGGAAACAAATCCATCCAAATCCGCATCTTGGAATGGTTGTAATTGGAATTAATTTTTTAGTAGTGATGCATCATTAAATGTAAGTTATAAATAGTAATGGTGTCCATGTTAGGGATAAACTAGATTTACCATGGTGTAACATATATATAGATGAGAATTTCATATAATAATATCTTCCAGCATTCGGTTGAACATTTGATCCAATTGTTTTATAAAGATGGATAAAATATATAGAAATAATATTTTAAGTCATGGGATGTTCATAATATTAATATGTAACCATTTAAATTTATTATTTTGAAGTTAAAACTATTTTTTGGTGGTATTTATATAAAAATAATGAATAAAGAGAAGATATTGATTCCATTATTTGAGATAAAACGTTAATATATATATAAATAGATTACTATGGTTGTTTGACAAAGCATGAATAATAAATTGTTAGTATAAAGTAATAATGTTGAAGTATTAATAATCATGTTTGAATAATCTTTTTTTCATTATACCAGTACGTACAATATTTTATTTTCATCATTGAAAAAAAATTAATATATTTTAATATCTTTTAAAACAATGTTTACAAGGGGATTTGATCACAAAAAATATTAATAGTTATGACAATGTTGTTTGTTATTTTTCAAAAGTTGAGATGATTTATTCTATCAGATATATTCTAATGATGAAAAAAGTTATAAATAGTACAGTTGAGTAGAAAAAGAGAAGATACTAACTAATACGTCTAGAGGTAATCCCCCCCAATAGGTTGCAAGTTTGGTATAATAAATTTCATGGAATATTTGGTAGGATGTGAAAACTATTACCAATGTTGTAAAATTGATTATAAGGATAGTGACTATAAAAAAAATCATCATAAACAATCCCAGAATGGGGTATGATATATGTAACATCCCAAGTAAATGATGAATAAGAGATATTTCATATTTATTAGTATTTTTTAATTAAATATAAATTTTACTTTAAAGTGGTTTCTATGTTCGATAGCCTACTCGATATGCAACAACGGGTTTCATTGAAATCTTACGTTGCACACTAATAATATAATATAATTATTTTAAATGGTAGTTTAATCCTAGATGTTGTATTGGAGGGAAATAACCAAACAAACTAGAATATGATTTTACATGTTTGTTAAATTTATTTACATGCATCCAATAAATGTTAGAGGCTTAAAATATGAATAAATCTAATTTTAAGCATAATTTACATTAGAAGGCCGATTTACCCCCTTTTAATTGTGAACACTTATTAAAAATATTTTTGGTCACAGTAATACATTATATATGACCAAATAGAATACTTTATTAGAATGGGGATATCAATGTTTACTTTGTGTAATTTTTTTTGATTTTTCTGATAAAGATCATTTTTAATAAATATTGAAAAATATTGCATTTTAATTCAAAATTGCGTTTGAATATAATTTATTTATATGGTTATATTGCCTTTTTAATTGGTTTTGAATTGTAATAAAAATATATTTTTACCATTTAATCCAATGTTGGTCATTAGAATTAATTTAACTATGAAATTGGTCATAAACAACTGTTAATCTTTTGATAGTTACTGTTTTTTTAAAACATGCTATTTGTTTTGATAACGGGAATTAATATTAATATTTACTAATTCCACTTATATGTTATGAATTTGAAAAAATTGAAATCATTTTGGAATTCTGAATATCAAATATTTCTTAGGCTGAATTATTGTTATTTTTCTGAAAAACTTCAATCTTTGATGAACAGTGAAACCACTTAGTAGAAGTTAAAAAACTGAGTTCTTGATTTAAATGAAATTTTACCACTTATGTGAATTTAATTTCAAAAATCCGAAATACATGGTTGTTATCAAGAAGTAAATTTTAGTTTATTAAGATGAAAATAATTTTTGGTGAATATTAACTTTTGACTTTTATTTAACATCGTTAAAGTTAAATAGGGTAATTCAAGGTTAAAAAAATATTATAATAATTTAAAATTGCCTTAAAGCTTGTCCTAACCTTATTGTATGAGTAGTGGACGACCATGGGAATCCTTGGGTTGTTATTTTTACCCCATGGAGCCACTTGGTAGTGATAATGACAATTTGGATTAATTAATTTAATGTAAAGACAAAATTGACATTAACAAAAATCTTTTAGTAATTATTTTTTTATGGTTTTATATAAGTTATATTTTAAACTATAAATATTCCTTGGAAAGATAAAAATATTTCCTTCATGATTGTATTTTTTGAAAAAAAAAACTAGACATCATATAAATTAAATTATTTATGACACAATAATGATGCAGTATTTAACCCATTAATAAATGATTTAAATAAATAAGATTATAATGATTAAAATATTATCCAAAACATGTCCAATTCTGATTGGATGATTTTATTTCGACCATGAGTCATATTATATTCATCTTTAATGATTTTTGGAACTTTTTTAAACCGAAGATAAATTTATAATAAAATAATATTTTCACACTTTCTAAAAGAGCCCCTCATCCCATTTATGAAAGGAGACCACTTCTAACCAATTCCTCACACCTCTAAAGACATTTTTCTCGTCCAAATTATGCCCAATTAATCTCCATATATCCCTCTCCTTTCTCTATATGCCTTACCTTAGGCAGGAGGCACTTCAATAAGTCCTTTTGGTTCAAACCAAAGGATGTTACCCAAATTAAAGGTAACAATTTATCTTAAATTGTTATCTTTTATTTTACTTCTCCCACATCTAAACTCTTTTTATTCATTTATTTCGTATCAAAAACAGTATCCTAAATATACTAGGATGTATTTATGAGAAGGATTCTTACTACACGTATACACAGCTCCATCTAATGGATAAAGAACATAATGTTTGTGTGCATGGAAAACTAACGCCTCAAGAAACGATGATTGTTCAAATACTTTTTTCCACATCTCATGGTGGACATTATTATTGAACTGTATTTATATATTATATATATCATGTTTATGTTTTCTTTATGCTTATTTAATTTCCATTTTTATCATGCATTTATGGTTTCCATAGTGGGTAAATACAATAATCTCATTTGAGGAAGTGCAGACTACCGCCCCCTCAAAG
This sequence comes from Viscum album, assembly GCA_963277665.1. Classification (NCBI taxonomy): domain Eukaryota; kingdom Viridiplantae; phylum Streptophyta; class Magnoliopsida; order Santalales; family Viscaceae; genus Viscum; species Viscum album. The sequence continues at coordinate 1,548,779,701 of OY728140.1, forward strand.
TAATGTGACTCGTTAATGCCTTATGTGGGATGTATACATGATGGAGTTAATGATATTATATATGATATTATAATGTAATTATAATATACCTATGTATCATTATTCTTTAATTCCATAAATATAATAAATTTAAATGAAAGTAGCATTCATGCGTACGTACGGCTTACCGTCTCCTTGAAAAATGCATTTCCTTTCTTACATCAAAATGTTATGTACAATTATAAATACATGTATATACTGGATATATATGATATATATGTTATATAAATAATTAATATCATTCTGGTCAAAATAGACTATTGACCACATGGAAAACATGTAAATATAAGTTGTTCGTTATTGACTCATGTGCCAAATATCGACAAAACGAGGGTTATTAACATAAATGATTACATAATGTTTATAACACGGTAATAAGTCATATAAAAGGAATAATAATCATGAAAAATGTTCTTATGAAATTAGAAATTAACTTTAGTTTATTATTCCGGAGATTAAAGAACGATCAAGTCATGTCGGACACATGGTAAGGGACTTCGTATCAATCTATTATCATTGATGCATATTTTGTTTTAATACATGATTTTCTTTTATACGTTGTATAAATACCTTTTACATTTCATTGAAATGGAATATTTTTATACAATGTTTTTACTAAACTACAAAATGGAATGTTTTCTTTACGTAAGTGGTGACAACAACCTTTCCGCCACCGTGAGTATTATTTGATCTTTGGCTTTATTAACAAGCTGAAATGTTTTGAAAAGGTAAAATACATACCATATACATTTTTTCTGTATTTTGGTGTTGAAGATGATTTATATAATGGATTTATTATTTCAATTGCTTGAAATGAATTTTTTTTATTGCAACGTGGAAATGATATCTTTCCTTTTTTCTTATGTTATGTGTTATGACCGTGTTATGGTTCTTGGGCATTATTTATGTATACGGGTGGTTCTGTGATAAACCGTGGGTGGTTGAGCCAGAGATAGCTCTCTTATGCATTGGGTAACGTGAAAGAGGTAAACATGAATGTTTCTCCTAAGATATTTTGGGAATATACTGTGATGTGTATGCCAATGTAACCCCCTATGTAGGGTGTGAAAGCTACAATGTAAGTATGATCTGGATTCCTCAAGTTACCATTATAATATATGATTTTAAGTGTATTTCATAAATCTTAGGATTTCATGAGGTATGTAAGCGAGTTAATGTTTTTTATGTATTTAAAAACAAATATTTTTTTACTTTGTATTATAACCCTTACTGAGTTTTTTATAATCATCCCATGTTTTGAAATGTTTTCACATGACTTAAAGATGAATAGGGTCAAGGATGGGATCAAGCAAAATTCATGAGGTCTAAAACATGGAAGTAGACAATATTTTTTTTCAAGAGTTTTTATTTTATAAAAAAATGGAAATTGTGTAGAAGTTTCTACCTTTTAATCTTTTGAGATGCAATAGTTATGTCTTAATTCTCTAAAACTCTAAACCTGAAAAGATCCTCAATGTGAATTATATATTTAATTTAATATTATGTAATGTTTAAGTTAGTGTCCTTATATTTGGTATCTGAGGGTGGTTTAGATAAATTTAGGATTTAAGGAATTGTTAAATTAATATCCATAAAGTAATTTATTGTAATATTGAAATGATATAGCATTTACATATTACCATGTTGCTTCTCCTATGATATTTATGCGTTAAGAATGGTTTTTCATAGAGGAAGTAGAGAAAATTTTATGGGAAGGAATACAGAGGGAAATGACATTTCAAATCAGTATCCTGAAATGGTCAGAATTAGAACTGGACATTTTGTTGTAGTGATGGATCAGTTGATTGAGGTGATAAGTGGAAATTTTGTTTATTGGGGATATTTTGGTTAATTATAAAAAGTAAAGAGGAGAATAAAAGTCATTTAAGGGCTGCCTTAAAAAACATAAAATAAAATAAAATTTATGTTAAATTCATCTACTGTGAGTTTTGGTTACAACAAATTTATTTCCTTGGTCAAATTGTTTCAAAAAATGGCATAACTGTTAATCCTGCTGAAACAAAATTTGTTGAAGAATGGACAGGACCCACCAATATAACTGAGATTCGTAGTTTTCTTGGTTCGTCAGGTTATTACTGGAGGTTTGTTGAAAATTTTTCACTGTTATATCGTACAATGTCTAAGATAACTCAAAAAGGTGTTATGTTCATACAGAAAAAAGAATGTGATGATTGATTCCATGAATTGAAAATATGATTGGTGAATGCACCATTTTTTGCACTGCCATCCAGAAATGGTGAGTTTGTTATCAACAGTCATGTTTCATTGAAAGGAATAGGTTGTGTCCTAATGCAGAATGATCAGGTAATTGCTTATATTTCACTATGGTTGAAACCACATGAGTTAAATTACCTTACACATGATTTGGAATTAGATTCTGTTGTTTTTTCTTTAAAAGTTTGGAGGCATCATTTTTATGGAGTGAAGTTTGAAATATATACTTATTACAAAAGTTTAAAGTATACATTCACTCAAAAATAATTGAACATGAGATAGAGGAGATGGATTGAATTAATCAACGATTATGATTAAACGATCAATTACCATCTAGGAAAAGAAAATAATGTGGATGATGCTTTGAGTCAAAAAAGTAATATCTCATTAACCTTGTTATGTTTGGAACAATATCCTTTTGTTATTGATATGATAAACGTTGTCATAGAAGTTGTTGGTGCAAGAAATTCATTGATTTTGTATTAGGTATCAGTGAGATCATCTCTGTCAGACAGAATTAAGCAAGCATAGAAATAAGATAGTGAGTTACAGAAAAAGGTCGTGTTGGTTTATAAGGATAAGTTACCTGATTTTAACGTTGATAATGATTGTGTTTTGAGATTTAGAAAGATATTATGTGTGCCTTGTTATTCACAGTTGAAGAATGAGTTTTTATGTGAATCTCATAGTTCTCTATTTTCAGTTCAACCTGGTAGTACAAAGATGTACATAGATCTTCAGGTGTATTAATCGTTGTATGGAATGAAAAGAGATATTGCTGATTTTATTGTGAAGTGTTTGACTTTTCAGTAGGTTAAAGCAGAGCAGAAATTACCAAAAGGAATACTAAAGCCTCTACCTTTTCCAGAGTGGAAATGAGAAAATATATCCATGGACTTTGTTGTGGGATTACCGTAGACATCTCGAGATAATAATGCAATCTGGGTTATTATTGATCGATTGACTAAATCTTCTCATTTCCTTCCTATTGGAGATACGTTTTCTCTAGATCAGCTTTCTCGGTTTTATGATAAAGAGATAGTATGGTTTCATGGAGTTCCCCTCTACATTGTATCTGATTGTTATTCTAGGATTACTTATAACTTTTGGAAAGGCCTTCAGAATTCGTTGGGTATTGAATTAAATTTTAGTACAACTTTTCATCCTCACTGAGATGGAAAATCAGAATGAAAAATTCAGAAATTGGAGTATATGTTACATCCTTTCTTGATGGATTATCAGGGATGTTGGGACAAACATCTTTATTTGGTTTAATTTTCTTATAATAACAATTTTCATTAGAGTATACAGATGGCTCCATTTGAGGCTTTATAAGGAAAGCGTTGTCGAACTCCAGCTTTTTTAGATGAAGTAGGTGAAAAGAAGCTGATGAGACCTGAATTGGTAGAAGAGATTGTAGAGAAAGATTAATTGATTCAGAAGAACATGAGAAGAAATCAAATTAGACAAAAAAGTTATGCAGATTATCAGAGTAAGTATCATTCTTTTGAGGTAGGGGATCATGTCTTTCTCAAATTTTCTCCATGGAAAAGTGTGATGCTTTTTGGTAAGAAGGAAAAGTTGAATCCGAGGTTCATTGGAGCTTTTTAAATTGTGGAGAATGTTGGATCAGTTACATATAGAGTGGCTTTACCTCCATGTTTATCCCAGGTACAGAATGTTTTTCTTGTTTCGATGTCGTGAAATAATATGTGAGATCCATATCCTTTTTTGAACCCAGAGGTAGTTTATTTGGAAGATAATCTCTCATATAAAGAACAAGCAGTCCAGATTCTTGACCATAGAGAGAAAGTGTTGCAGAATAATGTAATTCACCAGGTAATGGTTTTTTCGAAAAATCATATTTTTGAAGAGGCAACGTGGGATTATGAAAATGTTATGTGGGATAAATACCCCCACTTATTTTGATAAGTGAATAAAAAATGGGAGGAGGCAATTTCCAAAAGGGGGAAGGATGTAACATCCCAAGTAAATGATAAATAAAAAGTATTTAATATTTATTAATATTTTTGAATTAAATATTAATTTTACTATAAAGGGGTTTCTATGTTCGATAGCATTCCCGATACACAATAACGGGTTTCTTTGAAATCTTACGTTGCACACTAATAATATAATAGTATTATATTAAATGGTAGTTAACTCCTAACCGTTGTATTAGAGAGAATGAAAAAAACTAACTACAATATGATTATACATGTTTCTTAAATGTATTTACATGCATCCAATAAATTTTAGAGGCTTAAAATATGAATAAGTTTAATTTTAAGCATAATTTACATTAAAAGGCCGATTTACCGCGTTTTAATGGGGAACCCTTTTTAAATATAGTTTTTTTAAATTAAATACATTCTATATGACCAAATAAAATCTTTCTTTATAATGGGGACATCAAAATTTACATTGTGTAATTTTTTGTGATTTTTCCTATAAAGATCATTTTTAATGAATAGTGATAAATATTGTATTTTAATTCAAAACTACGTTTGAATCTAATTTATTTATATGGTTATATTATCTTTTTAGTTGGTTTTAAAGTGTAATTAAAATATATTTTTACCATTTAATCTAACGCTGGTCATTATAATTAATTTCACAATGAAATTGGACATAAACAAGTGTTAATCTTGTGATAGTTATTGTTTCTTATAGACACACTATTTGTTTTGATAAAGGGAAATAATTTTAAAAATAATTAATTCCACATTCATCTTTTGAATTTGGAAAAATAGAAATCATTTTCGAATTCATAAAATCAAATATAGTTGAGGCTCATTTTATGGTATTTTTCTAAAAAACTTCAATTTATGATGAATAGTGAAACGACATAATAATAGTTAAGAAACCAACTTTTTTATTTAATTGAAATTCTACCACTTCTATGAATTTAATTTCAAAAATCCTATATACATGGTTGTTATCAAAATGTAAATTGTGGTTTATTTAGATGAAAATAATTTTTTCTGAATAGTAACCATTGACATTTATTTACTACAGTTAAAGGTAAATTGGGAAATTCAAGGTTAAAAGAATATTATAATAATTAAACATTACATTAACACTTGTCCTAACATTATTATATGAGTATGGGTTGACCATGGGAATCCTTGGGTCGATTTTGGGACTCCCATTGAGCCACTTGGTAGTGATAATGACAATTTGGATTAATTAATTTAATGTAAATACAAAATTGTCATTAACAAAACTCTTTTAGTAATTAATTTTTAAATGGTGTAATATAAGTCATATATTAGACTATAAATATTCATTGGAAATATAAAAAAATTATATACATGATGGTATTTTTTTATAATTTTTAGACATCATATAAATTAAATTATTTGTGACATAATAATGATGCAGTATTTACCCCATTAATAAATGATTTAAATAAATAAGATTATAATGATTGAAATATTATCCATAACTTGTCCAATACTGATTGGATGATTTTATTTCGACCAGGAGTCATTATATATTCATCTTTAATTATTTTTGGACCTTTTCAAACCGAAGATATGTTTAAAATAAAATAAATTTTTAACAATTTCCAAAATAGCCCTTCCCCCCCCCCCCCCTTATAAAAGAAGACCACTTATAACCAATTCCACACACCTCTCAAGCCATTTGGCACATCCAAACTCTGACCAATTAAGCTCCGTACATCCCTCTACTCCCTCTAGAAGCCATTCCTTAGGCAGAAGGCACTTCAAGAAGTCTTTTTGGTTCAAACCAAAGGAAGATTCCAAAATTAAAGGTAACAGTTACTCTTTAATTGTTTTCTTTTATTTTACTTCTCCAACCCCTAAACTCTTTTCATTACTTTATTTTGTAACAACACCAGTATCCTCGATATACTTGGATTTTGTTATGATAAGGATTCTAACTACACATACACACACCTCCATCTAATGGATAAAGAATATAATGTTTCTGTGGATGGAAAACTAACCCCTCACAAAACGATGATTGTTGAAATACAGTTTCCTGCCTCTCATGGTGGAAATTATGATGGAACTATATTTATCTATTATATATATTATGTTTATGTTTTTTTATGCTTCTGTAATTTCCATTTATAGCATGGATTTATGGTTTCCATAGTGGGTAAATACGATAATCTCATTTGAGGACGTACGGAATACCACCCCCTCAAAGTGATGTGACTCGTTAATTTCTTATGTGGGATTTAAAAAAAATAGATTTAATGATATTAAATATAATATAATACTATAATTATAATATACCTATGTATAATTATACTTTAATTCCATAAAAATAAGAAATAGAAATGAAAGTAGTGTTTATGCGTATGTACATCTTACCATCTCGATGAACGATGCATTTCATTTCTTACCTCAAAATATTTTGTACTATAAAAAATACATGTATATAATGGATATATATGATATATATGATATCTATATAATTAATATCATTCTTGATATAAGGGACTATTGACCACATGTATAAATAGTAAATATAAGGTGTTCATTATCGACTCTGGTACCAAATATCGACAAAACGAACGTTATTAACTGAAATGATTACATAATGTTTATAAAATGGTAATAAGTGATATAAAAGGAATAATAAACTTGAAAAATGTTCTTAATCAAGTAGAAATTAACATTAGTTTATTATTAAAGAGATTAAAGAACGATCGTGTCATGTCGGACATAAGGTAAGGGACTTCGTCTTAATCTCCTTTCATTGAGGCATATTGTGTTTTAATACACGATTTTCTTTTATACGCTATATAATTACCTTTGACTTTTCATTCCAAGGGAATATGTTTATATAAAGTTTTTACCAAATGACAAAAAAGAATATTTTTTTATGTAAGTGATGACAATGAACTTTCCACCACTGCGAGTATTATTTGATCTTTTTCTTCCTTAAAAAGCTGAAATGTTTTTAAATTTAAAAATACAAACCATATACTCTTTATCTGTATTTTGGTATTGAAATTGATTTTGATAATGGATTGATTATTTCAATTTCTCGAAATGACATTTTTTTATTACAATATAGAAATGATATCTTTCATTTATGCTTATCTTATTTGTTATGACCGTGTTATGGTTCTTGGGCATTATATATGTATATGGGTGGTTCTGTGATAGACCATGGGAGGGTGAGCCCGAGATAGCTCTCCAATGCATTGGGTAACATGAAAGAGGTAAATTTGAATGATTCTCTTAAGTGATTTAGGGAATATACTATGATGAGTATTCCAATGTAACTACCTATGTAGTTGTGATATGTACAATGTAAGTATGATGTGGATTCCACAAGTGACCTTTATGATTTATGATTTTTATGTGTATTTCATAAATCTTATGATTTATTGAGGTAAGTAAGAGAGTTAATTTTTTATATGTATTTATAAACAAATGTCTTCATCCTTTGTATTATAACTCTTACTGAGCTTTTTATGCTCATCCCATGTTTAAAAATGTTTTCACTGGACTTAATGATGAATAGGGTCAAGGATGGGATCAAGGAAAACTCATGATGTCTAAACCATGGAACTAGACATGACTCATTTTTCCTGATTTTTTATTTTATGAAAAAAATGGAAATTTTGTAGAAGTTTCTACCGTGTAATCTTTTGAGATTTAATAGTTATGTTCTAATTCTATAAAACTCTAAACCTAAAAAGATCCTCAATGTGAATTATTCATTTAGTTAAATATTACGTAATGTTTATGGCCGAGTCAATATAATATAGCCATCCATGGATAAGATATTTTAATTGTAAGGAGTTGGGACATTACAATAAAATTTCTTTGTTGTTAGTTACTCCAGGTAGAAATCATTAATATTTAATGAAAAAAGGGAACAAAAACTGATTTTATAATACTATGGTTCATGTTGGGCCATATAATGTTAAAAAAACATGTATATTACAAGTTTATTTGAATTATAAGAATAATTTTTTTGACTCTAGATATTAATTTTTTTTCATTTTAAGGAAATGTTCATGAAATATTGTAATATCATCTCACAAAAAGAAAGATATAACTTTTGGTAAAATCCCTTAATGGAAATAGCATCACAACTGAGATTTATATGAATCTTCCTATGTTTTTTATTTTTATTTTCATTATTAATAATCTTGTTAAATGATTAATAGTATAGATTGAGATTATATTTTTAATTTATTATCTTTTATATTATCATGATATGGTATATTTTTTATCCAAGAATGATTTATTCAAATTTTCATTACCTTTGATAACATATCAAGAGTCTAAGAAAATGAGTATAGATTAACGTGAAAGTTACCTAGATCATGTTTTTGAATAGAAAGAAACTGTTCAAATTAGTTATTTTATATTAGTTAATGATTATGCAGATGAATATATTTATTTTTTTCATGGTTTTCGTCATAATTGGGAGGTTGAGGTTACTATTGAGATAGTTCCCGATTCTAAGCCAGTTTCAAATCCCACTCAGTGAATATCTCATGTTGAACATTTGTAATTAGAATATTTATTAGAAGAGTTTCTAGATAAATTTTTTATTGAAACTATCACTTCACCATGTGTTTCATATATATAATTTATTAAAAATATTTATTGTTTAATAATCCTTTTCACTGATTATAGAGCCTCGAATAACATCATTATTAATTAAAATTATCATTCTAATCATATATATGATTTTCCAAATAGGTAGAAAGGTAATTTAAATGTATTATGTTTGGTTTGTATTCCATTAATTTAATGTTAAGGAGAAATATATTCAAAGAAAAAGATTCAGAATAAATGTAGGCATTATGATATTATAGTTATACAGTTTGTTTTTTTAATTCACAAACTATACTTTTCAATCATATTAATATTTTATTCTTCTAATATATAGATAAGTATATGGTTATAATTAGTAATGATATATTTCGGTATTCTAAATTTAATGAGGACCATGAAAGGAACATAAGTATTGGTGTGTAAACCATAAATGTAAATAAAAAATATATAAAATTTAGTAAGTGTGAATTTAGGTTTCTACAATTTTCATTTATTGGGGATATATTTTTGAAAGATAGAATTAATGTTGACCATAATAGAAATAAATTTTTTGAATAATATAAAAGGCCTGAAAATATCAAGTAGATCCATAATATTCTTGGACTAGCTAGTCACTATTAGAGGTTTATTGAAATATTTTCTCGATTTTCTACCCACTAACTATGTTAACATAAATGTGGTTAAATACAGAAAGAAAAATGAGTGTGATGATTGATTATTAGAATTGAAGGTATGATTGGTTAATACTTTATTTTTTCCATTCCTACTATTAATAGTAATTTTTAACTAAAATGATTATTATTTTAATGTGATTGGTTGTGTCATTATGTAGAACGGTCAGGTGATTAATTATTCTTAATTTCAAATGAAACAGAATCTGTGATGTTATCCAGAACATGATCCATAATTAACTGTTATATTTTTCATGATTTAAAAATTAGGAGACATCATTTATATGGAGTAAATTGTTATATATATACTAATAAGAAAAGGTATAATTATATATTTTCTTATAATTAGTTTAACATTTGTCAAAGAATATGGTTAGATTAAATTAAGGGTTATAACCCGATGAGCCATTATAATCCTATAGATGATAAAAGTAGATGAAGCTTTGAGTTTAAAATAATAATGTTATATTATCTATGATATGTTTATAACTTGACCCTTTGGTTAATAATTTATTAATTTTGGTTTATAAATTTTTCATGAAACAATATCCACTATAATTTATGTGTATGTACAATCATACCTATTAATGAAATTAAAAAATATATAAAAGGAAAATAACGTATTATAAGAAAATGTTTAATATATTAAAAAGGGTAAGATCCTAGAGTATCAAATTGATGAATAATGTGTTATGACGTTTGAAAAATGATCTTTTTCTTATGATTTCCATTTTAAGAATTAATTTCTGATTGAAGCACATAGTCCACATTTTCCATTATTCCAAGATGCAATAAGATGTACATTGACATTTGGGAGTATTACTGGTGGTATGGAATAAAAATATATATTTCTAACATTAACCTGAAATTATTGACTTGTTAACATATTATTGTATAACGGAGGTGATGTTTCTTCCATTTCTAGTGCCGAAGTCTAAATGGGAAAATATATTCTTGGACATCATTGTGGGAGTACCAATAAAATCCCGATGAAATAATACAATTTTTGTTATTGTTGATTTAATGACTAAATATATTCATTTACATCCTATATGATATACTATGTCTTTATATTATCTTTCTGTATTATTTTTCAATGTAATATTAACGATTCATGGAGTTCTTTTTTCAATTGAACCTAATTGTGATACCTGATTCACATTCAATATAAGTAATGGACATCAAAATTTGATGGGTATGAAATTAAAATTTAGAATATATTCTTATCCATGATTTGATGGGTAGTTGGAGTGAATAATTCAGACCATTTAAGACATGTTTTATTCTTATTCAAATGATTACTAAGGATCTTAGGATAAAATTGTTCATTAGTTCAGTTTTCATAGAATAATAGTTTTTATTATATTATATTGATGGAACCTTTTGAGAAATAATATGGAATTAGATAATGGACTCCGGCTGGTTAGGATGTAGTTAAAAAATTAAATTTATTGGGAAATGTGTTGGTCAATAAAATACTTGAGAATGTGAATATAATTCAAAAAAATATGAGGACAAATATAAGAAGGATAAAAAGTTATATAGACAATAATATGAATGATATTTCATTCATAAAGTTTCTCCATGAGAAAGTGTGATGTGATTTAGTAAAAAAGGGATACTATATCCATTGTTCATTTGACTATATGGATTCATAAAGTTGGATCAATTTCATTCAATGTGGCATTTCCATCATGTTTTTCATTGGTAAAAAACATATTTCATGTTTGGATGTCATGGAAATATGAGCCATATTAATTTAATGTTTTGAAACTTGAAGTACAAGAGTTGAAAGAATAAATTTCATATTTGGAATGACTAGTATATATTATTGACCACCAAGAGAAATATTTTATTGAATAATGTAATTCATAAAGATAAAGTTTATTTAAAAAACTATATGGTAAAATAAGTTACATGGGAATCTTAAAATGCTACCGGGGAACGATATCCCGATATTTTTAAGAAATAAATAAAATTATGAGGAATAAATTTAAAAAACATGGAAGAATGTTACAATGGATATAAATGTAATAAAAAATTCATGCTATATTAATGTTCATTGATGAGGTTTTATAGATTTTTACACACTATTTAAATTTTTATAATATTTTACTGTAAAAAAGGAAATAGTTTCATTATTTCTAAAATTTTCACATATAATATATATCTTTATATTATTGGATCAAAATTTATTTGAAGATGATAAAATAAATGGGGGGGGGGTTAATTTTATATTTTAAAAATAAATAAAACAAATAATATTTTAGTTTAAAATAGATTTAAACCAAATTAATTCACAAAACCTATCATAAAGGAAAGTAGACTACCCGTTGTGTTTGATTAAAAATATATCATAATCTAGTTGATTCTAATATGTATTACAAATGTCGTATTATTAAATAAATCATATTGACTATATGTAGGGTATGTATTGTAAATATTGTGGTTACAATAATCAGAGAAAAAAATAATGATTCTATCCTAAAGAATATAGATTAGTACTGGGTAATCAATTTTATTTTAATCACATGAATTAAAATTACAAAATCTATAAATGAAAATTATTACAAAAATATCCTAATCATAGAATACAAAATAGAATTATGAATTTAAAAATAATTCACATTCTATTATAATAGTAGTTGAAATGAAATACATATAAGTGAATAAAAATATTTTAACCTAAAGAGAAGGGAATCCAATAAATTAGCATAAAGGTCCCTTGATTTATAATTTTAAAAATGTCTATCATACCGAAAAAGGGTAATACCTTGATATGATTATCGGTATTGGTCTATCTACCTATCCCTTGAGGACCTTAATTTAGAAGGTGATCGTCACCTCTATTTTTCTATCCGTAGAATCCCTTAATATGAAAACATTAAACACAACTATTTTCCAATCCATGGTATCCCTAAATAATAATCACAAAAATCAGTGTTTCAAATAGAAAACCGAAAATATTGAGAGTTAAATGTTTATGGAACAAGAATTTCATGACTTGTAAACTTCATCATTTTCATATATAGAAAAATTAGAATAGCTCCTGCATAGTGCCTCATATTATTTGATGTTTTTAGATCTTTAAAATGACCTTGTATTTATAAGACTTTGTCCTAGGGGTCATATTGGACTCAAAAAGTAAGATTTTCTCCTAACATTTCAGAGAGACATGGACACTTGTCACATCAAATGGTCATATTCAAACTAAAATCATGATAATGTTTTTACTATAATTTGATACATGACATCATTTTTATTTAAAAGAAATTATTTCATTACAATACATTATTTGTAGTAATATATAATGTGGTTGGATTGAGTCTGATGATCTTCATTACAAGATTAAGTACGATTTATATTATTATGATAATATTGTCAATACAAAAGACTGGACAATGTGTACGATATAAATTGTATTCGAATTGAATGATATAACTCACAACCAGGAATCTTACGATAATCATGGAATGAATCATTATCGAAATTCTTATGTGTGCATTTTTTATCATATGCACCATAAAAATAATAAAAAAAGATATTTCATAAAAACTTTTCATAATGGAATAATGGAAAAATGATGAATGAATTTATATAAAAACATTATTAAAATACTTTAGACATAAAAAATATAGTAATTAATAATTTATGAAAGAGTTTGCGATTTCCAAAAATAAATAAATAGGGAAATAAGAAATATAATTTTTACATAACAATCTTCCAATTTTTTGAAAGAACATTCCGAAAGTCAAAAAATATTAAATTAATTTGAAAAAAATAATTAAAAATCATTATGATCTATTATATTTATAAGTAAGCACTTATACATATATCCCCCAGAGTTTTACATCTCTTCTGAATAAGATATTGAATATGACTAACATCCCTTTAGAAGAAATGTTTTTTAAGGATCATATTCTCTTTCTTATAGAAACTTTACTCTACCTATCATAAAAAATTATCCAAATTTATATATCATTCTCTCCATTTGAAAATAATTATACCCTTTTTTATTTAAAAAACATAATAAAGAACGTCCTCTAATACATGAAAAAGGTTCAATGAATAAAAAATATACAAATAAATAGGGAATTTTATCATCTATAATTAATGAATGAATATTCATCCAAAATAAATGGAAGAGATTCCATCATGATCAGTGTATACAAAAAAATTCATTGATATTTTTAAAAAATAAAACAAGTGTTCAGAAATTCATTTCTTCTCCTTTTATTTCTTTTTATTTATGAGGTTTTGAAAAATGAATTTATTTTTTTGAATTCATTTCTATCACACATAAAACATTTCAGAGTTTCCTGATGAGTATGTAGATTATCTTCCTATTCTAAATAAAGTTGATATTGGGTTTGAATAATTTATTTTTGAGATTTAAATTTGACTTTCAAATTACAGACCTCGTCTTCTAGAAGTTAGATCCTTTTTGCCTCATTTTTACGTGCCTTTTGTTTAACTTCATACTTTTAATTTAATAAAAAATTTGATTTTTCAAATAAATAATCATTTCCTAGTAAAACAAAAGCTTTGAAACATGAAATTGAATTAAATTCATATTCTTTGGCATCTCATTTATTTATTCGTACTTGATAACAATAAAGCTTCAGAAAAAATTAACTTTTTTGGAAATTATCACTACCCAATTTTTTGAATGGAATAGTGACCACATTTACAAGCTTTTTTATATCTAGAATATAATATTAGTGAACTATGAATCAGTAATTATAATTATGATACCATTTCATAATTGTATTTAAAGACTTTCTATTTTTTAATACTTTTGTACAACACATGCAAAACAACTTCATGCTAGATGAGTAATTTTTTTTAATTTTGATTGAATCAAATAATTTTTTTTTGGTTTTTTGATACCAAATAAATATTCTAATCAAGCCTTGGTAAATATGGAATTATCTTATAAATTCTAATTAGAATGTAAAAAATATAGTGATATCTTTTTAATGAGACTGTATTTTAAGGTTGATATCTTTCTCATAATTAGGGTGCTCTCTACAATATGTTCTAAGAACATGATCTACCAAATTTTGGTTACGATTTATATCTGTCTTGGTCTCTTCCAATTTCATTTAAATGTTAATGACTTTATTGTATTTATTTCTATAATAATCATTCTTGGAAGACTCTACTCTTAGAGCTAGAAATTTTCATGACGTTCCTTATGAAAATATTACATGAATTCTATAATAACGATATTTATCTTCTTGGACATAATAATTTTAATTTTTATATTATTTATTTTATTTTCTTCTTTTGATTTAATTTATTTTCAGTCACTTTCATCATTTTCATGTTTATCATCCTCTTTATCGTGATACAAATCTATCACCCTCACTTCATTATCTTCTTATTCATCATAAAATTGATATTCATTTTGTGTAGTTAAATATTTAACAACATTTTTCAAAATTCATTACCATGTTTGGTATAGAGTGGGAGATTTTTCTTATTGATTGGGGTTTTTAAAATAAACTCCAAAATATTCCATTTAAACTTCATTCTACAACTTATTAATATGAAAAACAGCTTATTTTATCTTTTTCAACATCCTTTTTTCTCATTATTATTATAAGAATATTGAGTATCAATTTCCTTCGCAAGGTATTAAAAAGGGTTAAGACCAAAAAATGGGTCACTTTATTTTCTATTAGAATGTTTTTTCCTCTATTTTGTACTGAATTAATCAAATAATTTTATTTTTATCTTTTGGTTTAATGTAGAATCATACTTGAATTTCTTTTCATTCTCCAAAACAATAAACATTGATTATTTTGGACCACCCTGAATTCATCCCACAACAACATTTAAAAAATAAATTTCAAAAACATTAACAAAATGTTTTTATTCCAAATCAAAATAAAATTTAAAAATTTTTATTTTATCATAATTGATTAGTGGTACTTTTATATTCAGTGGTACTAATTTGATTTTTATATTACAATACTTTATGATTTTAGTGATTAACATACATAAAATAACCAGAAACATAATCAAATAATACATTATTTCAGTGTAATTTTAATTGATTATGTTTATCAAAATATAACCCATCGAATTTATCTTCCTCATATTGACCAAATAGTCGAGGGTTAAAACATCAATGACATTTAAGGTTTCTCTATAAGTATTTTAAGGAATTAAAAAACATTATAACCTATGTAATTTTTTGAAAATTATCATAGGAGAGATGAGTAAAATTTCTTTTGAGTTCATGAACATTGAAATGGTATTACCTATATCCTTCCTTATTAATGTTTCATTCCTCTTTCAGTATCATGTGATAAGGGAAAAATCCATCAACCTCTAATGGTACACAAAAGAAAATTTGCTTCTTATATTGTTGACCTACTAATATATCTAACTTATATATGGATGAATAAATTTAAATAATTATCAATCTTCATAGAATAATAATGTTGTAAAACTTCATCAAATATAATATGATCATGATTGGTGTTTGGGTTCTTTATGAATAATGATTCACATCCGTAAAACATGATGATTCTTTTTAATGATGAATTACACTTCTTATAATACACTTTTATTTCTAACATTTCTATAATGATCTTCATGGATGATAATTATTTCAGTGCCATAGGATGCATTAATTTTAGATAATATTCCATTGTTTATGAGGGCAGTATGATAAACTCATTGAGAAATATAACTTTCGGATTCAACTAGTTGAAGGGCGATAGATGTTCAACAAAATAAGAGACAAGTCAATGAGGGAAATGGTAGTTGGTTTTTCTTTATATAAGCATAAAAAGGTGGTGGTTAATATTCAATCGATCATATTCAATCAAAAATATCGAACGATTGGGAAAATTGAACTCTTTAGGTTTTTGTAAAATTATCGAATTCATCAAGAATCTGATGAAATATAAATTAATAAAATATAAAAAATTAATAGAATTGAAATGGTATATGTTATGAAATCATACCTTTCATTTTTTCAGGATAGATCTATTGGTTCAATATTTTGATCCTAAAAAAAGTTGAAATACAAAAACATTGAGTATGAAAAAATTTCTAAGTAAAAAAATTTGAGTAAAATGAATTTTAAGAATGAAGGTTTTTGATAATGAAGCATTTTGAGTATGAAAAAATTTATTATGAATAAATTTTTTAGTATGAAAAGTTTTTTAGTGTGAAATTATTTCTGTACGAGATATTTTGAGTTTGAAACATTTGAGTATGAAAAAATTCTTTGTATGAATAAAATTTCTAGAACAAAAACATTAAGAACTAACAAATATAAGTACTCCTCCTTTGAAAAGATGTACCATATTGTAAGGATATGATTTAAAAATTAAGCAGATATGAATGGTTACATTACAATGATCATTCATTATTTTTGTATAATGTATTTAATTCTATATGAATGTAATGATTTCCTATAAATATTAGGACGTTGTTATTGTGTTTCATTAAATTATAAAATTATATATCTATTTTGTTTGTGATCCTTAAGAAACTGATGCACAATATCTATTTTCTTGGAATGAGATTGACCTGCATGGTTTTTACTTAATGCTATGGAATAAATTATATCACATTGTAATTTAGTTTTATTAAAACTGATTACATAACATGTGAGTGTGTGTTTGTTCCAAAATACTTGAGCACAAAAACATTAAGATTTCACATATTAAGATTTATCATTGTAAATTGATACTATGATTTGTTTCTCATAATTCCAAGAAACTAACGAATCACCTATAAAATTAAAGGTTCTAGATATACTTTTCTTATCCATTCAATAACCACTAATGTCGGCATCTGAAATTTTTTAAATTCAAATTAATTTAAAGAAGAATAGAATAGTTCTAAAATCATGGACACCTTTAAATAATTTAATCATATTTTAATAGAATTTAAATGGGATTACACTATATTTTCGTGATATCATTCACATAAGCATACTGAAAATATTAAGTATAAATGACATCTTGTTAATAATATTAGACTCTATATCATGCCTCTTAATATTTTTTGATTTTACAAGACGCCAAGCTTTATAAATATCAGGGGTATTTGATGTACCAATTGATGTAATAATAGTATTATTAATTTCAAATCCATACTTTTTATGAAGATCATTAATATACATATGTGGATATATTTATGTCTCTTATAGTTTTCGAGAAATATAATGACCAATAAATAATGTTAACTCAGCCATCATACTCATTTCAAGCTAATGTTTCATAATAATTGAAAAATAATATATTAATGATGGCTATGTTTATCAAAATATAGTTTCATCAAAATAAATATCAACAACAAAAAACATGTTTTCCATTCATTAAAAAAATGTTTAATCAGATGTCCCCTTAAAAATATTTTTTGTAATAAAGATCTTGTAGAATTGTTATTCGAGGATCTATGGGCTTATTTAATCCATATTAAACATTTCTATGTTTGAAAATGTACTCCTGATGTTTTTCATCTTCAAAACCAGGAGTGTGTTTAACCAAAATTTCTCATGTACATATATATTAAGGAAATCACACATTACATATAATTTAAAATGGTTCAAATTAAAGAATGATGCAAAGGATAATAGAATATGAATTGTTTCAAGTCCATATACCAAAGTTTAGTCCTCTTAATAATCTATTCCATATTGTTGATTATAACCATTAGCAACGAGTCTTGCTTTATTTCTCACAATGATCCCATTTTCATCACATTTGTTTTTGAAAATCACATTAACTTCAATTACAGATATTTCTATATGTCTTTCATTTAAAGACAATACTTTGTTACTTTTGAATTCATTTAGCCTATCTTTTAATCCTTTATTTCAATATTCATCACCTAAATCCTCATAAAAACATTTAGGATCAAATTAATAATGAAATGTGGGACATTCCACATTATTTCTCAAACAACTTATAGTGCATTAATGATCATTTACATCACTAATTATGATATCAGTAGGATGATTCTTAAGATACATTTGATTTGGGTTGTCTAAAAAATGTTCATCAACATAAGGTATAAATTAATATGGGTTAAATACTTTAGAAAGAAATTTATAAATATTCTACTTATTATAAAATCCTTTATCAATGTTTAGTAATTAGTTATCAAAAATACATTAGAATATGTAGTTTTGGATTGTTTAAAAACTAAAGGATTTGTTTCATTGAATTTTATAGGTATTGTTTCCTCAAAAGTACAATAATTCATATTGAAAAATCTATATGCGTTAGAATTAGAGGAAAAGACTAAGAATAGACCTTCATCAGATTTGGCTGAGAATTTATGTAAATTATCTTTTTTTAGTCAAAATGAATACTTTTCATCCATATACATTTAATATGAAACATTTGGTTTCGGCCAGTCAATAACCCACATGGTGTTTTATTAGGAAATAATCTGATTAAAACATGATTTTTAGTATAGAAAGAAGTAATAACAGCTTCATCCCATATTTTTTATCAAAACAGTATTCAATTAAAATGATTCTTTCTGTATATATTAAATAATTCTATTTATTCTTTCATCAACCCCATTTAGATGAGGTTTTATTAGAGATTAAAATATATCTGTAATTAATTTCTTAATACAAAATCATTTAAAATTTGTATTTTTATATTCTCCATCATGATAACGAGAAATAACTATCAATGAATAAATGCTCTCATTTTTTTACTTTTTCTAGAAATGATTTAATATAGAATTAGGTTTCTATTTATTTTCAGGAAAATTGACACATGTGAATCTTATGTTATCATCAACCAAATCGAATACATAATACTTTACTTCAATGCTTCCTATTTGTGTGGGACTGAATAAGTCCATGTGAACTATCTTTAAAGCATCAAAAGTTATGAATTCACTAATATATTTAATTATCTATTTAGGTTTCTTACCATATTGAAAAAGGATTACAAATTTTGATTAATCCAATCTACATTATAGTAGATCCTTAAGAAGAATTTTCTTAGAAAACATTTAAAGGTTCATATAGTTACAATGTCTTAATCATCTATTACAAAACCATTTTTTATCTTTGGTTGCACTAAGATAAGGTAATTCATTTATCCTAAGGTCTTCTATGTTATCTGTGTTAACATTATCATGCTGACGAGAAGAAATAATTAATTCCCCCGTGGAATTGTGCATAACACATTTTAATTTCCAAAAATTCATAATGTATCCTTAATTAGATAATTAAATAATTATTATATGGTTTCTATTAAGACCTTTTACAAATTAAATTTTTTAAATCAATGCTTTTCCAAGAAGAACAATATTACCTATACAAAGAAAATTTCCAAGTGAATTATCACCAAATGTAACCCATCCACCGTTAATTTCAATACTCTTTTTAAAGACTTCTTTATTACAAATCATATGTTGGTATCATAAAATATATACTTACAATGTATAATTTTTTTTGTACATCTTTTTTCTTTACAAAAAAAATGACAATTATTTTTTTGGAACCCAAAATTTATTGGGTGAAAAAATGTTAGTAATCAAGATTTTGGGAATGTACGATTATTTAAAAAAAATTTGATTAATAGAACCTTAATGATGTAATTTTATTTAAGTATTTTTATTATTCCAATGGCTTTTAATTTGGCATTTAGGCCAAAAAGGATCACTTTTACCAATAAAATAGTTACTATTAAAAATAAGGTTTTGTGAGAATAAACAAATACAAAACAATAATTTGTATTGTGGATGTGTTGATATATATTATAAAAAAATATATTCTCCCGAAGTAATCTATGATAAATAATTACTTAAAGAATAAATTTTAGACTTTAATTTTACCACTGAATCCAAAATCTCACAATTATTAGTTTTGGAATCGAGATTTTTCTTTAAATAATTTATCACAAAAATATCATTTTTAAAATCCCTAAAATCTTAACCTTATCATAATTATCTTCTTTACGGATTTTAAAAATGGAAACAATTTCAAAATATTTATTATCAAAAAATGTGGAAGTATCTGATTATTGCATTGATAGAACATTTATTCTATATTATTCTTTTCCATGTTTTTGCTATTTTCAATTTTCATTTTCTTGAAATGTTGGAAATATAGAACTTCATCATAAGAATGTAATGTATTGTTATAACTAACTAAAGAGGATTCTTCATCTGAAGATATATAATTCTATTCAGTATGAAAATTTTAATTTATATATATATTTTTTATTGACTTATTAGTTTGTAGCTTTTTCATTAGACATTTACTTTCAATTGGTATTCTGTAAAAAAGAACTAAATTATTATGTTTATAATTTTCCATTTATGAAGAATCATTATATTAATCTCCACTAATATCTCTTCATATATATTTTTATTTAAATAATTTCATTATTTTAGACATCTAATAAATTTTATAATTTATTTTATAATTCCATTATTTTATGTTTTTCTGTTTCAGCTTTGGACAACCTTGTATAATGTGTTTGGATATCAATATTTTATAACAAGTAACTTCATAGTACTTCATATCCTTCTTATCCTTGTTTATATTCATATATCTATACTAAATATCTTTTTTCCCTAAAATCATTTTCATACATAATTCATGATTCGAAATTTCATTCTCATATTCTTATAATTCAATTTATTTTGATTGAGTTTTAAGGGTTTTTATCTTCATTGTTTAAAAAAATTCATAAGAATATTAGATTTCATCTAATTATATTTTTATTTTAAATAAAATCTACAATTCTTCTTCATAAATTTCTCATAATCCATTTTAAATATATTCTAAAATTGTAAATGTATTCCTAATAACTCATTAGGTGTTATATTTATTACCTTCTTTAACACATCGATAACTATTCATTTCTATTCAATTAATTTTTATTAATATGTATAATCATTTCAATAATGATCTTATTATCTCAAATTTTATATCCAATAGATTGTAATCATTTTACACTTTTCATGATCCATTTTTTTCTGGTTTTTAACAATTGGTTATCCATAAAATAATTGAAAACCATAATAATATACTCTTAGCATTTCTCTTATAGTTTGAAACAAATTTGATGTACAAAAATGAATATTTTCAAGCTTCTCCCAAATACATTTGAATCCATAAAAAGTTGAAATATGGCTATATATATTTCTATTTATGGAAAAAGTAAATTATTTCACTATTTATAATTTAGTTGATATTCTTGGTTCTCATGATTTGTAAAGAAACTACCTTCTATTTCCTGAATTTTGTAGTAAACATTCATTATTAAAAATTTACCAACTCTATTTTTGATTAAATTAGTTTTCATTCAACCTCTCTAGTGTTCATAATCATTTGGACCACATTTTTATGTTCTGGTTCGATTAATATAGTCTATAGAACCATCACTGATGTAATAAAAAAAATAATTTTTTCACAATACATGATAGTGTAGCAAGTATTTATAAAGAAAAAGTTTACAAAATAAATAAAACTAAAATGAAAAATTTATTTAAAGAACTGGTACGTAAATGTAGTTGAATCATCCTCCAATACCACATGTAGGTGTCTGTGTTACTGATACTTGGATATAATACCTATTTTTGGACTGAAATATATATATAGATAATGTATTACAAGAGGGGGGTGGGGGTGAATTTTATTATTAGAAAACATTCACTATTAACCATAAAATATGTTGTTTTAAATAGATTTAATCAATAAGAATTAATGAAACCTCATATAAAGAATAATAGACTCGCCCTTGTGTTTGATTCACAAGATAGATTAACAAGTTGATTCAGATAAGTATTCTATAGGTTGTATTAAGAAATAAATAATATTGATAGTATGTGTGGTATGTATAATTATAAATGTTGTTATGATAATAAAAGTAAAAAATAATAATTATTCTATCATAAAGCATTTAGAATCGTACTGGGTAAACAATTTAATTATAATCACAAAAATTACTATTATAATGATCGTGATGGAAAAGTATCATAAAAAATATCACAATCACAAAATTTAGAATAAAATGATGGATATAAAAATGTTCATTTATCTATTATAAAAGTAGTTGAAAAGAAATTAAGGAAAATAAATACAATTTCCTTAACCCAAAGAGAAGTGTATCCAACAACTTATGATAATGGTCCCTTGATTTTTTCTTTCATGTAATTCTATCTTACCCAGACCATGATAATCCCTTGATATGGTTATCATCTTTGGTTTTTCATTCTATCCATGGATGCCCATGATCATGATGGTTATCAGGACCTCTATCATCCTAGCCTTGGAAGCCCTCGATATGAAAAATAATGGCACAATTGTCTACCTATCCACAGAATCCCTCAATCATAATCACGATGATCAGCATTCCAGAAATAAAAAATACTATCTAGAGTTACAAGTATGTGTAACAAGTAGTTCATGACCTCGAAGCCTAAAAGTATTCCTCTTAAAAAACTCAGAAGATATCTCACACAATGTGTTTAATTTATATTTTTTAGCTATTTAAAATGACATGGTATTTATTGGTCTACATCCTAATGGTCATATTTGACTCCAACGGGCATATTTTCTCCTAAAATATCATAGGGATATGGAAACCTATGACATCAAATGATCATATGGAAACTAAAATCATGAAATCATTTTGATTATCATATAATAAATGACATCATTTTGATTTACAGGGGATAATTTCATTACAAAAATGTTTTATAGGTATGATAAAAATAAGTTGTAATGATTACAATTTTTTTATTATGACAGTTAGTATGATTTACATCATTAATAAAATACTATTCTTATGAAATAATGGACAGTGTGTATGATATGAATCAAATTATATGTGTATGATATAAATTGTTTCCAGTATCACTACTATAATCATAGATTGAATCATTATTGAAATTTTTAAAGTATGATTACTATCATATTCACAATAAAAAGTGTAATTAAAAAATGATTTAAAAAAATGTTCTTTATAAAAAAATGTAAAAATTATATATGATTTCTTATAAAAATATTCATAAAATACATTGAACATAATGAAGTTGGAAATTAGGTATTTAAGAGAGGGTTTATTATTTCCAAATCAAATGAAATTGAAAATTCAAAAAGGGACTTTTGAATTAACAAATATAATGTTAAAACTTTAAAATTTTTGAATTTGAATTTGAAAAGATGAGCTTAATTTGTTAAATCTGTATAATAAATTTTTAATATGGTGAATTTTTTGTATTTATGTGAAAATATATATATTTTATTTAATTGAAAAAAATATAATTTTTTAATGCAAACTATATTATTTTCATATATATAATTGATAAAATTATAATTTGGATTAGTTTTAAAATACTATTAGTTTTTTATTAATAAATCCAAATTATGGGAATTTTGAATTAACTTGATATTGTAATTAAGTATAAAATAAATTTATACATAAATGTCATTTTCCTAAAAAACATGTTTCTATCATGTCTCCTGGGAGTAATTTATTTAAAAAAATATTGCACTTCATTGATTTGAATCATGAAAAATTAATTACATATTATTTAATTTTGAGGTAAAAAATTAGTAAATAATCTCCATTATGTGTTGGTCATTATGAATAGTAACCTAAGTAAATATTTTTCACATTTTTAAAGGTAAAACATGTAAATAGAGATGAAAAATATTATGTTAAGGACACAAAATAACCGAATCACTTTACTTTTACTTATTTTTCAGTTTATTTTTCCCGAATACACTAATTTTGTGAATATATGTCCTTTTGGATCCATTTTTCTTTTATATTAACAATTATAATATTTTATTTAAAAATAATTTTAAAAGTGTCACACTCATGCTTTTTATATCTATATTTTTTTATGACAAGTATATAAAAAATTATATTTGTTTATAAATATTCGAATGAAATATAAATTTCTTTTATCACATCATTTTAATTCTAATTTTTAGTTTTCAAATAATTATCTTAAATTCATACTCAACACCTAAAAAATATGTATTTAATTAATAAAAGTACAAAATTAATTATTATAAAAATATTAACAGTAATAAAATTTGAAATAATAATTGTATTTCAAAATATTTTTGGATAATTATAACATATTATTGAGGTGTGAAATTATTATATTTTAATTTGATTTCACTCATGTTCTTTTCGATTTCGAATTAAATAAATATTTTAAAAAAAATAATAGTAAAGTTAATTAATAATAAATAATGTTATAATAAATGATTTCAAATTCCTTCAAATACAATACTGTAATTTTTTTGGGATATGGTTCAAAATATCAACCATGATCTATTAATGGGTAATGTTTCCTTTCATTGTAACTATCTTGACTCCTAATTTTTAAATTTGTTTATTACATTGGTAATCGACAAAAGTTGTTAAGAAAGGTTGAAATAAAAATAAATAGGTGAAATAAACCTAATAATATATATATATATTTTATATGATAGAAATTAGAATATAGTCATTTTTTAATATAATTATATTTTATTAGATATATTTTCCCAGTAAAATTATGTGACAATAATTTAATACTATATGAACTTACAAGTGTCCCCCCACTCACATATTAATGGAGAAATCCTCTGCTATATTATTTAATTTTTTTAATTTTTTGGGTAATCCATAACCAAATCCATTCATTTTATCTATACAAATGTTAAATTGGGAATTATTTGACCATAAAACTATTCTTGGAATGATTTTTGAGTAATTATTAGGAAGCTATCCAGAGAAGATTTATAGTTCTTAAGCAAGGGTTTCCATTTTATTTATTCTTCTAACTAGTTTAAATATTCTATAATAATAATAAAATAATTAAATTAATATCCTCTATATAATTATATGATACAATTTTAATGTTATAGTTTATGTCTATTTCCAACCTTATTCAAATGGGACATGAATCCATCATTCATGGGTATACCGAACTACCATATTGAAGACCTATGAAATTAATTTTATAACACCATGTATCACATATGCATATCGTTATACATCTAAGGAATATATATTTATATATATTATATTAATGACATATTTATCATTTTTTAATAATGATATATCACATTTTTCGTTACAATCCGATTTATTGAAAAAATGTTAATGTCGTTCGTGAGTTCGTGTCGTCTACCACCACTATGAAATGATATTATTCGTTTTTCATCACCACATAATATGTCTGATATATATATATATATTGAAATAAATAAATCTTACCTATTTCCATATTTATCACAAAAATTGGGAACATCACTCAGACATATGAAAGACCTACCATCTTTATGATTGTAACATAATTCATTTTTTATAACCATCACCTATTGTTTTTTTTATAAATACAATGGATATAAAAAAATGATATTTATTTAATTATTATAATTATATATGTTATCAAATAATTAAATTATTGGTCATATTTTACCTACCAATCTCATTCAAGACTTAGGAAATGAATTTCATTAAAACAACTGATGTATTTTTTTTGATTAAATATAGTTTGGTAATAAATAAAATTAAAGGAATAATGAACATGAACATGTTTCATAAAAGGGTAAATAATTAAAATAATTTTATTTTTTGGGAACATAAAGAACATACAGGTTGATCCAAATTCATGGTAAGGGACACTTTAATTAAAACCCAATTTTTAAATACTTTAATGATTTATTTTTTGAATATTTATCCGTCATTCCTATATTCTAAAATTAGTTTTGAAAATGTATTTATATGAAAATAAAAAATTTATAATGTTGACTTTATGGATCTTATTTACTTTCATTTTTATATTTTAGAAATTTTATCATTTTAATAAATGTGTTGTCTTTCTTTACAAATGACATATTGAATGTTCTATTTCAATGTACATGGTTTCAATGACTATCCCCACCACCAAAACCATTATTTGATATTTGAAAAATTATAAATATTTAATGAATACATCAATTAAAAACAGTCCCGCATTTTTTATGGGTATTTTTTTATTGAAAATGTATTTTAAAAGGTAATGGGTATTTCTATAACTATAAGGGTATTACAGATGAGTTTAAAAGAGTTTTTCAATGGTTGTTTTATGAAAATTTGAATGAATAAATTTTTTTACTCATGATATGGTAGTTGAGAATTATATATGATGAAAATGGGATCTCTATATAGTTTATATTATTTGATTATCCCCATTATAACAAAGGATTAAAAGTTACCAGATTTTAGTATATATGAAGTGTGATCCCCAATATAGCTCTCTAATGATTTGGGTAATGTTCCTTAACATCATAGGAAATATGTGGGGACTAAACTAGCTATCTTTGACTAATATATTTAACATGTCTCAATATATATTTTATATTGTGTATGAATTAGATTTCATTGGTTTGTTGAAATGGTTCTCTATTTTTATTCCATGGGTTTTATAGGTTTCCATTAATAAAAAAATGTGTATTTTTCATGTGGAAATTATTTATTTCACGCGCTTAATAAAAAATTTTATGAAGGAATTTTTTTAGAGATTTCATATTGTATTTACTATAATATATAATTTATTCTTTTCAAGAAATTTGTTAAAAATTAATATGAACATCACATGTATTAGAAAAAAAATCATTGGTGTTAGAGATGGGATAGTGATTCTAAGATTTCATGTTGAATGTCATGATTATTTTTCACGAAAAGAAAAATAATTGTTTTAGATAAAATATAACATAATTTTGAAAAACTAAAAACCAAAAAATCTCCCAACAATGATATAAAGTTATTTATTGACTATGAAATAAATATTAAAACTAATTTTGGATAAATCCTGATTTTTAGAATTATCAGAAAGGCATAGAAAATTTTAGATATATGTATAATTTCAATAGAATACCAGTGATATTTTATTATTTTTATTATATTTGAAAATATATTCTATTTAATTATTATAATGTTGATTATTCGAATAAATTATGGTTTAGAATGGTTTTTAATGAGGAAACATGTAAGTTGATGTTGAATGGTATTGAGAAGAAATTATCTTTCTAAATAAGCATTATGAAATGGTTGTAATTGAAAATGAACAATTTGTGGATGTGATGGATCAATCGATGTATGCTACAAAGGGTGGTGACTTATACATTATAAAGAATTAAGATTTACCATAGAGGAATGTATTGATAATTGATAATTTCTTGAAGCAACATACTCTAACATTTAGTTTAACCTCAGATATAGAAGTATATAATGGATGGATAACATGGAAAATTATTTAGTGTCATGTGATGACAATAATGTTAAAAGGGAACTCTTACTATTTATCTTTTTAAAGGTGAAGATTTTCTATATAGGCCTTTTGTTAATATTAAAAAATAACGAGATGAGAATCATTCTAGGGAATGTGATAATCTTATGAATATTTTTATAATTAAATATTTCCATAATTTTTTTAGGTTAGAATGGTGATTCAATTCATTGAAATAATGTAAAAAAGATAAATATTGAGTAGATGCATATAAATAAAAAAATTAAAAGATATGCTAGGAATGTACAGTATAATATTTAGAATCTTTATTTTAAAAATAATTTATTTTACTCTATAATGAAACAATTTTTATGTATAAATTTTGTTACATTAGAATTTTAATGTTATAAGAAAGTTTTTCATTGTGGTGAGAAAGGTGAGATGATGTTTCCAACCATTATGGTCATCATGATGACAAAAATAAGATTGAGTAAAGGTTAAATGAAATTATGAAGAATAAAACTAATAATTATTTATTAAATACCCCATCATGTCCAAATTTTAGTAAAATATATTTCATGGAATGTATGACAAGATATGGAATGTGTTACCAGTGAAGTAATAATGGTCGTAAGGGTCATGATTTCTATGAAAAGTGTCATGAGTAAACCATGAATTGGGTAATAGATTTCCAAACAACTGTGAGATTTTTTAATAGGCATGAATTTATATATTATGATAATTTGTGTCTATATTTAATTAATATGGGCAGAAGTCAACATGTTTGAATGAAAGAAAGGTTAGAGAAATCATTTTCAACTAACATAGTTGATGATGGGCCATCTAAGGATATGGAGAAAGGTATATTAATTATTTATTAGAACTATCTCAATGACTTTTTTGGGTTAGGATATCCACTTTCCATTATTTCTATGAATTTACCCCGAAAAATGGGAATATATCTTCATCAAACAAGATAGAACCTTCCCTGAAAATTTAGAGTGTTAATATTAATATATCCAAGAATTATAGGAATATTTATATTAATATTAGTGGAATGGTATTACCTAAAAATATAGTTGAACTACCCATATAATAGTTTGATATTAATTTGGGTATGGATTTAATGTTATTTTATAATAATAAATTAGATTATTGATCCCAAAAAATTTATTCAATTATTTAAACCCATTGATGACATACAAGAAATCGGTGAATTTTTTTATTTGGTAGTGAAATTTAACTATATGTTATTTTTAAAAATAATGAGACTATTAAAATTAGTGATGTTATTTTAGTAACATAATATGTGGATATATTTCCTGGTGAATTTCTTGGTGTTTTCCTTATAAGGGTGGGGGGTTAGTTTATAGTTTAACTAGTACATAATGCTAAACCAATTTTAAATCCTTATTATTGAGTGGATAAAGTAGAATAGATGAAATTGTAAAATTAGATAAATTATTTTAAAGATAAAGGTATACTTATTCATAGAACATTACCTTTACGTGATCCTATTTTATTTTATTGAAATAGTAATGTTACAATTAGACTTTTCATTGATTATAGATCTCTATGTAACATCACTTTTAAGAAAAAAGTATCATTTACCTCATATAGATTATTTGATTGACTATATCCATGGTTTAAGATATTTTTTGATGATTGATGTATTATTTGGGTACCATTAGATGAGCTTAAGGAGGAAGATATTTCTAAGCCACAATTTTTAAGTACATATAGTCATTATGAGTTTGTATTTATGCCCTTTGTGTTGTCTGATGCTCCAATTATATTTATGTAAAATATGAATTAAGTTTTCCATTACAAGTTATTTATGTTTATGGTTATTTATAAAGATTGTATATTGGTATATTCTAAAATTAATTAGTTTCACGAAATAAATTAATGGATAATATCTTATAAAATAATATCTATGAAAAATTTATCATGTTTGAATTTCAGTTGGGAAAAATTTTCTTCTGATGAAATTTTTTGTCTAATGATAGGATAACTATTGAACCTGGAAAAAATTTGTATAAAAATGTAAAATAAATATAAATATCATATATATTGCAATTTTTCATGGTTTTGTGGGTTACTATTGGTGGTTTTTTGATAACGTTGCTACGTCTTATAGCATAATAACTATGTTAACTCGAAATGGGTAAAATTAATATATAAAATGATTATTATGAATGTTTATTTTAACTTAAAATAATATTTAATAATCCTTTTGTTTTTTACCATACCTCTAGAGATGGTTAATTTTTCATCTCTAAAATTTCGTATTTGATGGGATGTGGTTTTTTTTTATGTGGAATTATCAGGTGATTGCTTGTCCTTCACGTCAACTGAAATGTTATAAGTTAAATTAACCCCCACATGAACTAGAATTATCTACTATGGATTTTAAATTAAAAATTTCAAAGAATCATTTATATGGAGTAATGTGTGAAATATATACTAAATAAAATTCTTTATGTATATATTCACTTTCAAAGAGTTGAAAATTTTGTATAGAAGATGGTTAAATTTTTTTAGAGATTGTAAATAATTGATTAATTTATATCTTAGAAAAGAAAAAATTATCTGAGGTATTATTTCCGAAAAATAATTCTACAATAACCATTTTATTTCAGGATCTTATCCCCTTGGTTAATTATTTTATGAATTTTGACTCATAAATTATTCATGTACAATATTCTCCTATTTTGATTTAGGAGTCAATACATTATTATATTTATGAATGAAATAAAGAAGCATTAAATTGTGATAGTGTTTTAAATGAAAATGAGGAATGTTTTATAAATAGTATGTTTTCAGAGTTTAATATTAATTTATAAGTTTTTATTAGGGTTGAAATAAATTATGCTTTTTTTGAGATTCTAATTTGATGAAATAATTTTAGATTGAAGCCCATAATTCCCCCTTTTTCTATTCATCCTAGAAGCACTAGGGTTCACACAGACCATTAGGAGTATTATTGGTGGGATAGAAAAAAAATTCTTATAGGTGGTTGTACAATGAAATTTTTGACAAATTAACATGTTATGGTTGAATCAGAACTTCTGAATGTGATGCTTTATCATTTAATTGTCCAAATGTGTAAATGGGAAAATACATCAATGTATTTTTCTGTGGGATTAGTAAAGACATCACGAGTTAATAATAAAATTTGGTTTATTAAGGATTGATTAACTATATCATAACATGTCCTATTAAATAATTATATTATATACAAGGATTATAATTTTATATTTTATCTCAATGAGATAGTCGGGTTATATAGAGTTAACGCTCCATTGTATGTAATCATGATCCTAGATTTTGTTCTGAATTTTGAAATGGTTTTCAAAAGACACGAGTTACAAAATTAAATTTCACTACAACATTATATCCTCAATATTATGGTAAATATGAGATAAAGATTTATATATTGGATTTCATGATTCATTCATGTTGAATTAATTACTAGGGAAGTTTTCATTAACATCATTAATTAATTGAGTTTTCCTAGAATAATAGTTTTCATTCTAGTATAAATATTAATTATTTTGAGGAATTATATATTATTTCATTTTAGAATATAGCTTGTTTAGAGGAAGTAGGTGAAAGTATGTTGATGTGAATATACATGGTTTGATAAAATGGAAGAGAATATAAATATTATTCAGTATCACATGAGTATGGATTATAGTATTCTGAAATGATAGGTAAATAAATGAGGCAAACATTTATTTCAATGTATATGATTATGTTTTTCATAAATTATCCCAATAGAAAATTGTGTTAAATTTTGGTAAAAAGGGATTTTATATCTATGGTGAATTAGAAAATATGAAATCATCAAAAAAATTCTTCAGTTTTTTAGTGTGATTATTTTCCAATGAGTTTATCCTAGGTATATACCATATTTCATTTTTTAATGTTAATAAAATATGTGATGGGTTCATCTCATTTTATTGAGTACTGATGTAGTTCCATTTATAAAACCATTATTATAACAAATTTACATTACATAGTCTCCAAAAAAAAGAATGGTTTAAAAAATAAGGCAATTCAACAAGTTAGGGTTTTCTGAAAAATGAATATGATAGAATAAGAAAAATTTGTATCCCAAAATTCCATGAGGAAAAGATATCCCAACTTGTTTAAGAATTAAATAAAATTGTGAGGATATAATTTCTAAAAGGTGGAAGAATGTAATAACCAGTGTAATGTAACTTATCATTTTTACACCTTTATAGTATTTATTTATTAGGTCATATAGGGATATAAACTCTATAACAATATTTATTAAATATTTTAGCAATGATTGAAATAGTTTTACTCATACTAAATATTTCACATATATTATATAGCTTTATTTAATGTATTGAAATATAAATTTATGTAATTTAAATATGAAAAAATGAACTTATTTTTTTAAAACATCATATCAAATTTTATTTAGTGTGATGATTTGGGATATTTATGAAAAATTTGATTTTTCAATGAATAGTAAAAAAACCATTTTTATTGGAAAATTTATCTTAATTTCATGTTTGAAAATGAAAAAAATTGTATTTTAGATTTGATTTAATGTTTCATTATTTAATTTTGATAAAAAATAATCCAATTATAGTTTTTAGATGTAATTTTGTACTTTAATTTGTTAAGAAAATGATATACTGAAAAATTTAATTTAATGAAATACCTTTTTCATTGCATGTCATTGGTATAATTTTAGATTATTATTTTCAATTTTTTGAATTTAATATTAAAAAATAGACGTCATAATTGGACATTGGTAGAATGAATTTGGTGAATAATATCTTTTTATTTTTTATCATTTTGAATAGTATAATTAATTAATATTTTTTTATATGATAAGGGAAAATAAAGTAATTAAGGGATAATAATAATAAAATAAGGACTAAAAAGAACCCTATCACATGTATTTATCAAATTTGATTTGTTTATTTCATCTATGTGGATCAAATTTTCAAATATACGTGAACTGGTAACATTTTACATTGATTTTGACCATTATAAAAATTTAGGAAAATATAACGTAAAAAATGTATCACTCTAACTTTTTATATAAAAAATTAATGGGGAAGGAATTAAAATACGATGGAATATTATAAACAGTAACTATAAATTAAAAATTTTATTTATCTAGATAATTTTAATAATAATTTTATGTTATTAAATAATTAAAATAAAATCATACAAAAAATGACATTAGATTTTTAAATTAATAGAAATATAAATTAAATGAACATAAAAAATAAAAAATTAAAATAATTTGAATAATTAATGTGTTTAATTATTTTTTTATATTAATGTAATATATTAGGGATTTATGATAGTTTTATATTCGAAATATTCTTCTTTAATGTTGTTTTCAAAGTCAAAGTTAATAAATAGATAAAAAATGACATTAATGTTATTTTAAAAAAATATATTTTATTAAATGTTTTAAAATTACTATAAATAAAATTGTTTAAAAATTGATTGGGATATGGTTTAAAATATCCAACATGGTCCATTTATTGATGACTTACCCTTTAATTATAATTATCTTGACTCCTAATGAGTAAAAAATTTATTATAGTGTTAATCATAAAAAAAGGGTTGACACATTATAATACCAATTTATGAGGGTGAAACCATCCCCTAAACCTGTCAAAATTGAATTGTATTAGATTATATAGACTAATCATTATCTTATATAATAATTTAAACTTTTTTAATCAATTTTCCATGATAATTATTTTATATTATATTAATAATTTATGAATTTTCATGGGTTCCCCTCCCCTAACTTATAAAAGTGAACCTCTTCTCTTATTTTAATCACAAATAAAATGAATTTTTTCATAAAATACCTTATCAAATCCATTATAAAAGTCCACCAACATCCTAGATGAATTTTTGATAAAATAAAAAACATATGATTTATTTTTGGTGTAAAATTTTAGAGTTTGTCCGAATAAGAGGTAGAGTTCTTAACCGATATTTTTTTCTTATTCCACCTCCATAAAATATAATTAAAAAAATATAAAATAAAAATAATATGAGTATAATATATACTTATATTTTATTATGTTAAAGGTATTATTTATATACATATCAAAACTCCAACAAATGGGAATGGAATCCATCATTAATGTATATAGAGGACTAATGATTCATAGATTGATATCATTAGTTTTCTATAACCACATATATTAGATTGTAAAAAAGATGGATTTAGTAATATATTTTTTTTATATATATTATGTTAATAAATTATTTATCATTTGGGTAAGATAATATTTTTCATATTTTCATACAATTCCACTCACTAAAAATTGATAACGGCGTTCGTGCAGATGTGCGGACTACCACTTTCAAGAACTGATTTGAATCATTTTTCATCACCATATGACATTGATGATATATAAAAATTTATTTAAATACATAATATTATATTTATTATATAATTATATCTTGGGAAAGAAAAAATAACAATTATCTTCTTTCCATCGTGATTGATAAAAAATGAAAGCATTACTCATTTTTATGTATGTACTACCATTCCCATATTTCTAATGAAATTAATTTTTATAAATATCCATTATTTTATGTCGTAATTGATTAATATATGTATAAAAATTATAATTGTTTCATTATTATTATTGTAGAGATGATGAAATAATTACCTATTTTACCATAGTCAACATATGGAATCCATTTTGGACTTATGAACTGAATATCATCAAAACATATGTTTTGAAAATAATTGATTAAATTTATAATGGTAACAAACAAATAAAAAATTTACAATGAACATGAAAAATTATCTTAAGATAGTAAATAATTGACACAATACTTATATTAAGGATTATATATAACATATATGATTCCTTGGACTTGTGGTAAGGGACATTATAATAGAAAATCTCATTTAAATCCTTTAGCGATTTATTTTCAAAATATTTATCTTCCATGGAAATATTAATAAATTTGTTTTTTGATTATAATTATATGGAAAAAATGAATTTTTAGTGAAACATTATTTCACTTTTTTTTACTTTCATTCAATGGATTTCCAAATGGAATTTGTAATGAACCTTTTAAATTTCATTGCAAATAAAAAATAGATTGTTATATTTTAAGATATACAACATTAATATATTTTTCCACCATCATAAACATTATTAAATGTTTGTATTTATTTACAAGAATTCATGTTCTCTTCATGTCAAAACACTATTTACAATTTTATGGG
The DNA here is from genome assembly GCA_963277665.1 of Viscum album. Classification (NCBI taxonomy): domain Eukaryota; kingdom Viridiplantae; phylum Streptophyta; class Magnoliopsida; order Santalales; family Viscaceae; genus Viscum; species Viscum album. Next base: position 1,548,814,686 of record OY728140.1, read on the forward strand.
TATTTTTATTTTGATAATAAGTTTTAAAAAGGAAAGGGTATTTCTATATTCCAATTTTTTTCAATACAAGTTTAACAGAATTTTCCATGGGGTTTATGATGTAAAATTCAATGAATAAAATTATCTATTTATGTTACGGAACTTGATAATTATATATAATGAAGTGGTGATATCGATATAGCTTATATGATGGTTTTATCCCAATTATATTTCGTAATGATGGGTGAGATAGATATATCTAATATTAAGTGTTATCCATTTTATATATAAAAAATGAAATGGTGAATGTTCCTTGAATTTATAGGCAAGAAGGAGGGTGTTAACTAGTGAGTATTATCTTATGGATTTGACTATAATCGAGTTAATTCCATCATCGGATATGAATATAATTCTCTATGTTTCAGGAAAGGGTTTTTAATTTTACTCCATTGGGATCAATGGTTTTATTTGAGAAAAAGAATTTATGTTTTTATGTGGAAATGATTTATTTCATATTCTAAATGAATATGGTGATAATGGTAAACATTTTATTGGGTTTTAATATTTTATAACGTACTAGAAAAATTAATATTATTTTATCCTTTAATGATTTGTTTTCTCATCCCTCATTTAATTTTTTTTCACTATACTTGGAAATGGGTATGGAAAAAATATTTCAATTCTAAATTCATGATTAATTTTTATAAATAGGAAAAAAATTACATTGTATACATTTTGTTTTTTGGAAAAAAATGGATACCTAGTGGAGTGTCCACTATGTAATATATGTGTCTTCTATGTAATATTTATGACCTAATTATATAAAATTATAAACCTGAATATTTTCCTCAAATTGAAAGAATGTGAATTATTGACTATCAATGTCACGACCTATCCTCGGGGCGCATTCCGTGACTACCCCAAGCCCGCCTTCCATAGGTCAGGGGCTAGCGACTAGAACCAAAGTCATAAATCCCAAAAAAAGGGAAGGCATTGCCTTTTTATAAAGTAAACAAAAGAACAACAGAGTACGCAAGTGAAGTAAGCACTATGTAAAACCAGGTACAAGGTAAGTGCTGAAATGTAAATGGGCCAGTATACAAACCCAACTGAAAGTACAGTACAACTGAAAGGAAAGTACAATAGCGGTATGTAAAATAGAACCACCAAATCATACTCTGAAAATCCCACCTGAAGGGTGGGTATAGATAGTCTCCTTAGCTCCTCGGGTCCGGTCTTCCACTCCATATATGTGCTGCCAAGTGGTCCACCTCCGGGTAGCATCCAGCTCCACAAGCCTCCACCTCGATCAGTGTTTTCCGTCGTCTGCATCGAACACAACGTAGTGCAAGCATAGCCCTTGTAGGGGTGAGTATACGATACTTAGTAGGGACCCCGAGACCACTGAAGGACTCTCATAATCCACAAAGGATAAACAACAAAGGAAAGATACAATCATGATGTATCAGCTGACATTACTTAGGTATATGCCCATACATATACCTAAGTCATCAATTACAAACAACTCCAACTCTCGTGCCCAAGCACAACCCAGTCCACACAGGAAAACTCAACCCAGTCCACACAGAAAAGCATAACCCAATCCACATAGGAAAGCAAGTCAATCACATCGATGATAATGATTGAAAATAAACACATAGCTCACACAGATATACAAATTGCGTATAGTGATAGATATGATTAAATGAAGCCACTGATTCATCTAATTTGTCAGACCCACATAGGATACAAGACCAGCTACTCTACCGGACCCACTCAGGATACATGTACAGAGGTAAAATACTATCAGACCCATATACTATACAAGAATATTAGTCATAACCTTCGAACCCACAGAAGATACCAGTACGGTCGTTGTCACTGCCGAACCCACAGAGGATCCATGTACAGTCTTCCTCACTACCGGACCCACGGAGGATTCGAGTGTAGTTGTCATCATCGCAGTCGCAACCAGCTCTAGGGTTCCCGCACACAGCATGTTTGATTCCGGGAGGTTCTGCTCCTCGATTAAAAGAGTTGATACATAAAATTTCATGAAATACATGTTTTATGCATTCCAAGTTTCCGTCTCGACAAAAGAAACCCAATGCGACTGATGTCACGTCAAACTGACATCCAGTCTTTAAGATATAAGCGTTTCTGCTCTAAGCCCCAGTTGGTGTTGGGTTTGAACCAACCTGGCCATACCCAAACATTGCTGAAACCTTGAATATATTATACTGAAACAACTTTCTCGATCCAAGGATTCCTACGCAACTGCCACTGCATTGATCAGAGGTCCGTAGCTCAAGTTTTCTGAAAAAGACGGAAAAGGGTCCAAAGTGGGGGTTTGGGCCCGGTTCGACCCAACCCACCCCCCATGGGTCGGCCCGAAATGAGTCTGTGTCCGGCCCTGTTGGCACGGCCCGGTCCACATGACCTACCCCGGCCCGGCCGGTGAGGCACGCTGGATCATCCAACGAGCCAAGCGGGGGGCGTGGCCCCCCTCTGTTCCGCGGACCCGACCCAAGGCTGGTGCCACAGTTCCCCCTGGATCCCGTGCGACCATGGGATCCCGCCCTCACCACTGCCGCATCAGCCGCGGTGGGTTTTTGCCGGCGGCGCTCTTGGGCGCCGGTGACCCGCGCTGTCGGGGAATTCCACAGGCCACCAGAGTCATTCCGGTGGTCCGATTTTACTCTCTTCTTCGCCTGCAGTCATCTCGGGACCCGTACATCACAGCGAAGGCCTCCAATTTCCATTGCGGTCCCGCTTTGTTGTCGCCAAATATTCCATGAATCAAGAACAAAATATCAGTGGGTTCAGACTTGTTAGTTAGTTCGCACCCACCGCGTTAGTGGTTCATAACATCACCCAACATTTTCACACCATGATGAGGGTATAAATCACATAAAGAAATATACAAAATCCCCTACCACAACAATTTAAGATGAATTTTGGCGTCGCAGTAGATGGCGTCGTGGTAGAGATTGGAATTTAATGGAGTGAGGTGGAGAGATTGGAATTTAATTGGGGGGTTTCCAATTTAATGAGGGGTTTTTAATGAGTCTAGAGGAAATTAAATGGTGGGGCTTGTGCAGACCCCACCTCTCTAACATCCACACTTGGGTAGTTAGGTGGATGTGGGACACACCATTAACTACCCATGGGAGGGAATAAACTCGTTATAAAATAAAAAATGTTTCAACAATTTTTATTTACTTCTTAAATAAACCCCCAATATTTATCTTCTCCTCCATTGCAAATGAAACTATTGTAAGGATCATGTTGAGAAATTACCAGAGTTGCGAATTTATTGATGCCCTCATGTTTTAATTCCATGAACCAGTTCAAAAGATAGAAAAACCCACTCGTTCGTTCACTGAACATAACCGAGCTAAACTTCGGAAATTGATTCTGGGCACACCAGGCCTCAGAATCAAGTGACGTCAGAAGCCACAGACTCGTAAAAATTCCAAAGTATTTAAGAAAAAAAATCCATTAAATTTGCAGGTCTTTATATAACTCCCACCTCAGGAATTTTCATCCCTATAAAGGTATAACATAAACTAGGGGAACAAATGGGGGTACTGAGCACTAATCTGAGCCTTCCACTCCCATGTGCTCTCCTGATAGTTCACGTGCTGCCAACGAATGTGCACAAGAGGAATAAACCACCCACTTAGGACCTACTCCTATAAATCCTCAATCTCCACTGGGACTTCTGCAAATCTCTCCCCATCATCAATGTCCAGCTTCCCGTGGTTGATGATATGCGTCGGGTCATGCACATATCTCCTCAGCTGAGATACGTGGAAGATGTCGTGCACCTGGTGTAGCTGAGGTGGAAGGGCCAGGCGGTAAGCCACCTCACATACTATTCTGAGGACCTGAAAATGCCCGATAAAGCTTGAAGATAACTTACCGCCCCATCCAAATCTCACCAACCCACATCGAGGTGAGACCCGTAAGAAAACGTAGTCGCCATCCTCGAATTCCAGTGGTCTCTTTCTTCTATCAGCATATGACTTCTGTATGATCTGTGTAGTCCTCATTCACTCCTGGATGATCTTATCCTTATCCATCATAGCCCGAACCATCTCTGGTCCTACGAGTGCTGACTTCCCTGTGTCAGTCCATCATAGAGGTGATCTGCAGGGTCGGTCATACAGTGCCTCGTATGGTGTCATCCCGATGGTGGAGTGGTTGCTGTTGTTGTACACAATCTCTACCAAGGGAAGGTGATCCTCCCAGCTGTTCCAAAGTCAAGGACATGTGGATGGAGAATTTACTCAATTGTATTAGTGGTCCTCTCCGTCTGACCATCCGTCTGAGGGTGAAAGGCAGTGCTCAAGCATAGATGCATCCCAAATGCCTCCTGTAACCCCTTCCAAAGCCGAGAAGTAAAGTGAGAGTCTCGATTGGATATGATAGATGATGGAACACCATGAATCCGTAAAATATTCTGAATGTAGAGGCGTATCAAGCTCTCTACTAATCCCTTCTCTCTGATCGGTTGGAATTGGGCCGACTTGGTGAGTTGGTCTACGATCACCCAGATGGTGTCGTGTCCTCTGGATGTACATGAGAGCCCCATAATGAAATCCATTGATATCTTGTCCCACTTCTACTCTGAGACCTCTAAGGGTTGTAACAAGCATGCAGGTACATGGTTCTCTGCCTTCACTTGCTGACTAGTGAGGCACTGGGAAACAAACTCCGCCACAACCTTCTTCATACCTTGTAACCATTGCTGTCATGTGATGTACTGATATATCTTCTTTACTCCTGGATGTACCTCTAGAGGGGAAGTTTGAAACTCCCTCAGAACCTCCTCCTACAGTGCAATTGGTACCATGGTACATCCCCGGAATTGAATGACGTGCTCCTCGGCTTCAGAAAATCTATCGGGTACCAGCCCTAAGGATATATGAGCATGTCGCGACTCATAGTCAACGTCCCCACGTTGTGCCTCTCGGACCATCTGAAGAAGTCGGGAAGTGACTGTGGGTGACTGTAGATAGTCTTCCCCATCTCTTTCCATGAAGGATATCTGCAAAGCGGCTAACTACTATATCGCTTCTCCATGTAGCTGATTGCCTGATCTCCTGCTGAGAGCATCAGCCACAATGTTCCCCATCCCAGTAGTATAGAAAATCTCAAAGTCATAATCCTAGAGGAACTCGAGCCAAAGCCACTATCTCAGGTTTAGGTCCTTCTGTGAGAAAATGTACCTGAGACTCTGGTGGTAAGAGTAGAATGTAAAGCGCTCGCCCATGAGATAGTGCTGCCACATCTTCATGGTAAAGACCACTACTGCTAAATCCAGGTTATGGGAATTGTAGTTCTTCTCATGCTGCCTCAACTGCCATGAACCGTAAGCGATCACAGCTCACTCCTGCATCAGAACACACCCGACTCTGGTCCCTGATGTGTCGCAGTAAACTACGTACCCTACTCCCTCCTCTGCTAGACCTAGGAATGTCTGCACCACTGTCACCCTCCTAGGTGGATCTCAAGAAATTACCACCTCGAACTTCATGGGATCCAATACAACTCCCACCTCGGAGATGAATTGTCCCAAGAAGGGAACCTCTTGAGATAGAACTAGAACATTTATAGATTACTATATAGTTGGTTCTCTAGGATTGTATCCAGTACAACCAGTAAGTGGTAGGCGTGCTCCTCCTCGGTAGTCGAGTAAATCAGACTGTCGTCAGTGAAGATTATGACAAACCAATCAAGGTAGGGTTAGAAGATCTGGTTCATGAGACTCATGAAAACTGCTAGAGAATTGGTCACACCGAAGATAATAACCAAGAACTCATAGTGTCCATACCGAAACCTGAAGGCCATCTTATGCACATCCTCACCCCAAACTCGGAGCTGATGATAGCCTGACCAGAGGTCTATCTTTGACAACCAACGTGCTCCCTTGAGGTGATTGAAGAGGTCATCAATCCTTTAAAGAAGATAATTTTTCCTCACGATCACCTGGTTCAAGAGATGGTATTTGATACTCAGTCGCAAGCACCCATCCTCTTTTGTGGCGAAGAGAATCGGAGAAGCCCATGGTGAAACACTGGGTCGGATAAAACCTTTCTCCTGTAAGTCCTCCAACTGTACCCGTAGCTCACGATGCTCGGCGGGAGCCATCCGATATGCTGGAGTAGATATCGATGATGTCTCATTGTAAAATTCTATCTATAAATCTACCTTGATGTGAGGAGGTAGTCATGGAACATATTCATGAAAAACATCTGCATAAGGATCCACCACAATAGGAAAACATGGACTCCGCACATCAACTACTCTGAGAATGAGACTAGCCAACTGATATGTGATTAGCTGCCCTCTCCTCTGCGTAAGTTCATCCTATTCTGTAAAGGTTCCCTTATCGCCGTTGAAGGTGAAACTGGTCCCATCCGTGCGGACATACCACACCTTGTGCCTAATACATTCAATCTGATCATGGACTGTAGATAACCAGTCCATACACAAGATGACTTCGTAAAGCCTCGACGTTGCTACAGAAAGATCCCAGCCGAAGCTCTCGCCTTTTATGGTAAGATCACACTACCAGGACCAGTGAATAATCGTCGAGTCTTCTCCCTTAGGAGTATCTAGACACAAGGATCGAGCTGACAGCTCCATCGGAATCTCCGAGCTCAAACAAGGGCAGCGACAATAAAAGAATGACTCGCACATGTGTCTATAAGAACTGCATCAAGGGTGGAGTAGACAAAGATAGTAACTAAAATCATCTCGGGGGCACCGTGGTCATAAGCCTCCAGTTCCTGGAGATGAGACTTCCTTTTCTCACCAACTCCCTATGGTCGGGGTGGACCTCCTCAGGGTGGTGGTGGTAGAGCCTCGAAACGTTGTCCACCACCCGCTGCTTGGAAAGCACCTCGACCTCGTCCACCTGCTCCCTACGGACTGCCATGGTCGACCCTCTACCTCTACCTGGGAGGTACCTCCACTATTTTCTTCCTATCATCATGGTGGGTCGGGCAGTCACGAGTCATGTGGCCCTACCCGCCGCATGCATATCACTGTATGCTCCTCGTAAGGCTAGCTCTGCACCGTGTGCCCCACACAATCGAACCTATATGATGAGGTCACCCACCAAACAGCCTGGTCCGCTTGAACCCATGCGACATTTGTCGACTTCTGGCTGCAAGAGACTCCGCTCCATGCCGTCCTACAGTGGGTCTTGCTGCTGATGGCTGCTCAGCGAGAAATCTATCCACTTAAAGCGCTCGGTCTAGCACCTCTACCCGCGTCGAGATGTAGAGGGGAATCGTCGAAGCTCTGATCTCATGCCTCAGTCCCTGCTCGAAGTTCTAGCCTCGGATGAATGGGTCTCGTATCATGTCCATGGAGTTGCTCAAGAGATCGCTAAATCTCACAGAGTACTGGGCAACTGACATGTTGCCATGACGCAACTGTAGTAACTATTGGATGTGCACCGCACAGAGGGTGGCTGGAATGAACTCCGAGCAGAAGAGGTTCTTGAAGTCTATAAAAATTAGAGATACGTCATCATGCACTTGGAGCATCAGGCTCGACCATCTACCTACTTCTGTGTGCAGGAGACTCGCCGAAAGGTTCAACATGAGATCTACTGGTTTCACTACCAGTTTGAAGACTCTAATGATAGCCTATAGAAAATCCTCCTCTTCCTGAGGATCCATATTTCTATAGAACCTGGGCGGCCTCTCTCTCTAATGCTCATGCAACATGATTTGGCGGTGTGCACTCTCTGCCGCTGGGGCAGGTAGCATCGGTCGCTCAGCGGGTAGTGGTACCACTGGTGCCTCTGTTGTAATGGGGACATGCACCGAGGCCTCGTCGCTCGGTGGGCTGCCATCCCGCACGTAACTAGGAACCCTGGCCGGCTGTCTTCATGGGTCCATATTTAAAAGAAATAGGTGGTCCATGATCAAACAATATACCTGGTGAGATGACACAAAGTAATCACAACGAAAAGTTTTGAAAGGAACACACACATTATTAGTGTTTTCGGGCAATGAGTCGCAAATCAGAGGTTAGGGTCCTCATATATGGATACGTCAGCCACCACACCAACACTAGACTCCGTGGACTGAAAACCACACTCAATACTCTTAACACTATTTCTTCACAGAAAGGAATGGTCAGAGTCCAGAGTTTTGCGGTAGAACCGACTCCTCTGATACCAATATGTCACGAACCGTCCTCAGGGCCCGTGTCGTGACTACCCCATGCCCGCCTTCCATAGGCCAGGGGCTAGAGACTAGTACCAAAGCCATAAATCCCAAATAAGGGATGGAATTACCTTTTTATAATGTAAACAAAAGAACAATAGAGTACTTAAGTGAAGTAAGCACTAAGTAAAACCGGGTACAAGGTAAGTGCTGAAAAGTAAATGGGCCAGTATACAAATCCAACTGAAAATACAGTACAACTTAAAGGAAAGTACAACATTAGTAAGTAAAATTGAAACTTCGAGTCGTCCTTATGAAATCCCACCTGAAGGGTGGGTATATATAGTCTCATCAGCTCCTCGAGTCTGGTCGTCCGCTCCGTATACGTCCTGCCAAGTGGTCGACCTCCGGGTACCGTCCAGCTCAACAAGCCTCCACCTCGATCATTGATGTCCGTCGTCTACATCCAACACAACGTAGTACAGGCATAGCCAATGTAGGGTGAGTATTTTATACTCAGTAGGGACCCTGAGACCCCCGAAGGTCTCTTAGAATCCACTAAGGACAAACCACAAAGGAAAGATACAATCCTAATGTATCAACCAACTTTACTTAGTTATATGCCCATACATATACCTAAGTAATCAATTACAAACAACTCCAACTCCCGAGCCCAAGAAAAACCCAGTCCAAAGAAGAAATCACAACCTAGTATACACAGGAAAACACAACCCAATCTACATAGGAAATCAAGTCAATAAGATCGATGATAATGATTGAAAATCAAGACTCAGCTCACACATGTATACAACTTTTGTATAGCGATATAGATGATCAGATGAAGCCACTGATTCACCTAAACTATCAGACCCACATAAGATACAAGACCAGCTAAGATGTTGGACCCACATAGGATACAAGACCAGCTACTCTGCCGGACCCACTCAGGATACAAGTACAGAGGTCAAATATTGCCAGACCCACGTAGGATACAAGAACAGTAGCCATAGTCATCGAAACCACAGAGGATCCTAGTACGGTCATTGTCGCTGCCAAACCCAGGTAGGATACAAGTACAGTCATCCTCGCTGCCAAACCCACAGAGGATCCAAGTGCAGTCATCATCGTCGCAGTCGCAACCAGCTCTAGGGTTCCCGTACACAGCATTCTCGATTCCGGTAGGGTCATCTCCTTGAGAAAAAGAGTTGATACATCAACTTTCACGAAGTCTATAGTTGATGTATCCAAAAGTTCCGTCTCGAAAAAAGAATCCCCACACGACTGATAGGACATCAAACAGATATTCGGTCCTTATGATATAAGCGATTCCGCTCCAAGGGACCAGTTGGTTTCCGGTTCGAACCAACTCGGTCGAACCCGAACTTTTCCTAAACCTCGATTATAATATACCAAAATGTTCGTCTCGATCTAAGGATTCTTATGCAACTAACGGTGCATCGATCGAAGTATTGTAGCTCATGTTATGGGAAAAAGCCCGAAAATGGTCCGATGTGGGTTCTGGGCCCGGTCCGACCCGGCTTAACCCCCCCTGGTTTGGCCCGACCCGGCTAGGCGCGGCCTAGCCCGGCCGGCGTGGCCCAGTCTACATGACCCGCCTCGGCCCGGCTGGGGTGGCAAACTGACTCGGCCAGCGAGCCGAGCGGGGGGCGCGACCCCCCACTACTCCGCGGACGTTGTGCCAGGCTGGTGTCGCGGTTTCCCCTGGATCCCACACGGTCACGGGATCCTACTTTCGCCGCCACAGATTCAGTCACGGCAGGCTTCTGCCGGCAGCGTGCCCGAGGCTCTAGGCGGGCGGCCGGTGCCGGCCGCCGCCTCCGGCTACCACTACCAGGGACTTCCGAGGGCCACCAGAATCATTCTGGTGGACCGATTTTACTCTCGTCTGCGCCTGCGGTCATCTCGAGACACGTACATCACTACGAATACCTCCAATTTCCATTGCTGTCTTGCTTCATTGTCGCCAAATATTATGCGCATCAAGAACAAAATAGCGGTGCTTTCAGACTTGTTCTCTAGTCCGCACCAACCACGTTAGTGGTTCATAACATCACCCAGCTATTTCACGCCATGCCGAGGGTATAAATCACATAATGAAATATAAGAAATCCTCTACCTCAACAATTGAAGACGAACATCGGTGTCACGGTAGACAACGTTGCGGTAGACGATGTCGCGGAAGACGACGTCGCGGGGAAAGAGTTTGTAGGTGTCTTCAGAGTGCACCGAGGGGGAAGCGGAGTCTCCTCTCTTGTCTCAGAGAAGAGGATGGGTAGTGCATCTTTTCTCTTCGAGGAACCGGTGTTCTTCGTCATTCTTCATTGGTGGCTGACGTTCTTCCAAAACCTCAAGAGTTCTCTTGATCTTCCTCGCACAACGAAAGCTCTCCCCCTTCATAAAATAATAGGCACCTCCTATTATTTTACTATACACGCAAAGAAACTCTCCCAAAATTAAATCACCACATTAAATAAAACGTGTTAAAAATCAACTAATGAAGGGAGAGGGAATGTACCCATTTATGAAATGCATTGGAAATTAAATAAAACGGGGAAAAAATTGGAAGGATCCTCATTAAATTATGGGTTGACAAGAATTAATGGATTGTGGTGGAGAGATTGGCATTTAATTGGGGGGTTATCAATTTAATGAGGCGTTTTTAATGAGTCTAGAGGAAATTAAATGGTGGGGCTAGTGTGGGCCCCACCTCTCTAACATCCACACTTGGGTAGTTAGGTGGATGTGGGCCCCTCCCTTAAATACCCTTGCGGGGGAATAACCTCCTTATAATAAAAAAATTGTTCTGACAATTTTTATTTACTTCTTAAATAAACCCCTAATAATTATCTTCTTTCCATTGCAAATGCAACTATGGTAAGGATTGCGTTAAGCAATTACTGGTGTTGCGAATTCATCGGTACCCTCAGATTTTAATTCCAAGCACCTGTTCAAAAGATAGAAAACCCCGCTCATTCGTTCATTGAACGTACCTGAGCTAAACTTCAGAAATTGATTCCGGGCACACCGGTCCTCAGAAACAAATGCCGTCAGAAGCCACACACTCGTAAAAATTCCAAAGTATTTTAGAATAAAATATTATTTGAAATTTTCAGGTCTTTACAATCAGCTCTAGAATGTGTGTTGTATTAAGGCTGTTTTCTTACATTTTTTATTGGAGGATATCCATAAAAAATGTTATATATAGGGATAATGTTATTAAGATACCCTTGAATGGTTATTTATTATGGTTAATTTGACATGATATAATGTTTTATGAATAACATATTTCACTATCTAATATATGCCTATTTATAATAGTTTTTGATAGAGTATGTAAGGAATCTGAAGTAGTAAGGTATCTAGGGTAAAATATCCTTCAATATTAGTATCCTAGAATTGTTTTAATTGGAACTAATTTTATTAGTAGTGACAGCTAAATTAATGTTTTCTATATATTATAGTTGAATCAATGTTATGGAGAAAATATAATTACCATGGAGGAACCTATAGATGATAAATTTGTTCATGAAATAGAATCATCTAGCATTGAGTGGAACCTTATATCCAATAGTAAATGATGGAAGAATAAAATCTATGTATCCAATAATTGATTTAATATGATCTTCACAATATCAAAAATAAAATTATTTCTGTTATCATTTTAAAGGTGATGTTGACCAATATTGGTATTTGTAAATGTATACTATATAATGAGTTAATCATGATAACATATAATTTGATAAATTTAATAATACTTTTCTAGTGAATGAAATCCCTTAGGTTATTCATTATAGGATGGAGAAAAAATTACAGTAATTGAAATTAATAGATAAGGATTTAATGACCATTAAAAGAATGATATTTTACAATATTTTCCAAGTATATAATATATTTTATACAGGACATTAATAATAATATTAATATATTTTATTTAAAATTGAATCTTGGTTAATGAAGATCCTTTTCCACATAATAATTAAAGTGTTATAATAAAGTTGTTCACTATGCTTAAAAAGTTGAGATGGTGTCTTTAGAAACATATATTCATCATGATAATAAATGTATGAAATGATAAAGATTGTATGAAAAAAGAATAAACACAATTATAACTTTGGATGTAAGCCTATGATATGTTACATGTGATGTACAATATATTTCATATAATGATTGATATGTTTTTTATAGTTTTATCGATGTGATAATATTGTTCATAATTTTTGTATCTGCAAATAAAAATTCATGATGTATCCATGAATGGGTTATCAAATATCCATCCAAATGTGATATTTTATAATATAAATGTGTTTGAAAAGTTTTCTAAAGTATGTATAAATATAGTTACCCATGATGGAAGTCCACAAAATAAAAAGTAAAAAGTGGCTGAAAAATATTTTTCTATAATTACATTTGACGTTGGTATATCAAATCATGGTTTACTACTAGTTAATTTTAATTATTCAAATGCCTTGTTTGACATTGGATATTTAAAATTATTCATTTACGAGAAATTTTCAAGAAAATAAGATTATCACCTCATGAAAATAAGTTATAACTTTATTTTAAAATATGAGTTGAAATTTTTAAAAAACACGAATTTATAGGAATCATCATATAATTATTAATGGGATCATCTTTATTAAAAACAAATTTTAATTTACCATAATAAAATTTGATATAATTTTGATTATGGATTGGATTTCAAAAATCATGTCACGATAGATTGCATACATAATAATGTATTATTCAATGATTTCATACATTTGGTAACATACAAGGGATTTTAGAAATTGATTAAATATGAAAGTGAATGTTACCTAGATCATGTAGTGGAAAATAATGGAATAATTTAGATTACTGATGTTCTAATAGTAACTAAAATTGTGGATGAATTTACTAATTATTATTTTTTTATTCCTAATTATGATATTTATTTTACCATTTACTTAGTTTTTGATGCTAACCCAATTTCAAAGTCCCCTTATTGAAAAATCATGTAGAACTTTTGTAATTGAAAATTTAGTTCCTTAATTTTCTATATAAAGGTTTTATTTTTCCTAAAAATTCACCATGAAAGGTACCTATTAAGTTTTTTAAAATGAAAGATTGTCCAATAATACTTTTCATTGACAATTGATCCTTGAATAACATCACATTAATGAAATGTTATCATTTACCAAATATCAATGATTAGTTTCACCAGATCTAGGGAGTGTAGTATTTTTTTAATATTTTTTCTGGCCAGGGAAACATGTATTTTACATTAATGAGAATGATATTTCGAAGATATTGGTTTTGAATAGATACAATCATGTTGAGTTTATAGTAATTTTTTTTTGTTTTTCTAACACACCAGAAACATTTTTGGATATTATGAATGTAGTTTCCTTTGAATATGTATTTATGATTATAGTAGTTTTTATTGGAAATATGGTAGAATATTATAAAATTCATGGTGATTATGAAACATAGATATGTATTTTTTCCAATCCATAAAATATATGAAAATATATGAGAAATAAATAATGTGAATATTTAGGTTGAAATAAATTTTTTTATTGTTTATATATTTTCTAATGATAGGATAACTGATAGTCCTTCAAAAAATTTTTTTTGATGAATTTACAAGTCATACGAATGTCATAGAGAATAGGTTTTTTAGATTATTAGGTTACTATAAGTGGTTTCCCGAAACCATTTGTTGGTACACTAGACTATAGATTAAGTTAACATGAAAATCTGTAAAATTTAACAGGGGAAATGTGTTTGATTATTGTTTCAAATAACTAAATCAAATATTGGGGGAATACTCTTATTTTGTCTCAACCCTATTGAAATGGTGAATTTTTCATCAACCTAAATTATTATTGGATGATATTTGGTTGTGTTCGGATGTATAATTATCAAGGTATTATTTATGATTTACATAAACCGAATCATCAAGAGTTAAATAACTATACACATTAAATGAAGTTAGATATTAGAAATTTTTACTTCAAAAATTTGGTTGTATAATTTATATGGTTTAAAGGGTGAAATATTTGCTGATCACAAATTTTTGATATATATATTCACTAATAAAAGTCTAAAAAAATGGTAGAGAAGATTTTTTATAAATATTAAGAATTATAAATTTATGAATCATTACCATCCTTGAAAAAAAATGTAGCCAATTCTTTGAGATGGAAGTTAATTCTACATTAACACAGTTATTCAATGAATGTTACCATTTAGTTGAATTTTTTTATTTTTGTCAAAGAAATTGTTCATGAAATAACTTCACATATTTTGAATCAAGTTTCAGTATATTTTTCTTTGTCAAAGAATATAATGAAATTCTAGTAGGTTTGTCATATTTTATCTGAAAAGTTAGAATATATTCCGAAGCGCTAGTTGATATTTTATAATACTGATGAATAAGGTGATAATTGGTTTGGAAGAAAATGTGAATGCATTTTTTATTAGTTGAAGAGAGAATTGTTTAGTGAAGCACGTAGATTCTTATTTTTTTTATCCTAGAAGCACTATGATGTACAGAGACATCAGAATTATTACTGGTGTTATGTAGTAGAAAGAGGTGTTTCTATGTCTTCCATGAAATGATTGAATTTTCAAAAAGATAAAAAATAATAATAATTACAAATGTCGATGATTCATCCATTTACAGTTTCATTATGGAAATGGTAAAATATATCCATGGATTTTAAGGTGGGATTACCAAAGACATCTCGATGCGGTAATTCCATTTGTATTATAGATTCTTGATTAGATAAATCAACGCATTTCCTCCTTGTTTGAGATACTATGAAATTAAATCATATTTCCAGAATATATATTAGGGAGATCGTTTGGTTACATGGAGTTATTTTATCTATTGTATCTGAATATGATCCCAACATCAATTTTAATTTTTTAAATGGTCTTCAAAATTCATTGGCCACTGAATTAAATTTCATTATATATTTTCATCAATTTGATATGAATTCGAAGTAAATTGTTTGACCCATGTATGTCCTAATTCGTTCGTTTTCAATTCATTTCTAGGGATGACCAGATTAGAATCTATTTTCATTTGAGTATTCTTATAATAACAGTTTTCATTCCAATATCTATTCTGATCTTTCCAAGGTATTATATGGAATGAGATGTTAGGATCCATATACTTTGGATTAAATATGTGAATGTATGTTTTTGGTGCCACATTTCTTCAAGAAATAGCCATGAAGGTGATGTTAATTGAGAAACACATGATGGTAAATCACAACATGAAGAAACTGTATACAGATAATAGGTTGAATGATCCTTCATTTACGTTAGGTGATCTGGGTTTTCATAAATTATCTCCATTAAAATATGTAATATATTTTAATAAAATAGGGAATATATGTCCATAGTCCATTGGTTCTTATATAATCTAGAAATAATTTAGATCAGTTTCTTACGACATAGATCATCCCCCAATGATATACTTCGTATATATTATCTATTTCATGTTTCAATGTTAATGAATTATGTGATGGGTTCAAATCATGTTTTGAGCCGGAATGTAGTTTAGTTAGATGAAACCAATCTTATGAGGAATAACCAAAAGAGATTCTTGACCATATAGAGTATTTGTTTCCAAAATATGGTAATTCATTATGTTAATGTTTTTTGAAAATCATATATGGTAGAATAAGTTACATGATAATATAAAAATAATATGAGTTAATGATATTCCCACTTGTTTAAAAATGAATATAATTAGGAGGATAAAATTTTAAAAAGTTGGGAAGATTGTAAAAAACTAGATAAAGTTACTAATATTATTAATAAATTATTAATATTCATTAACTATGTTTTGTAGAGTTAGACACACTATAAATATATTATGTAAATTTTCCAATAAAAAATAATGTATTTTCATTCTTACTAGTTTTGTACACACATGTCAGATAGTTTTATTGAATGTTAGGATTAACCAATTTTATAATTTTAATTCAAAAAAATTAAAATCATTTATTAAGTCATCATATAAATTTTTTTTTCAGGTATACTTTTTTTTCTGAATTGTTTTATTTTTCAGTGAACAGTGAAAATAATTTTTTTATTAGAAGAAATATATTCTTTTGAAGTATTGAAAAATAAAAATTATATTTTTTATTATTTTTAAACTATAATTAATTAATATTTATTAAAAATAATATAATTATGGCTTTTGGAAAGAAATTTATCCTCAAATTTAATTTAAAAAAATTTTACACATAAAAAACATTTCCATGAAATCCAATTTTTCGTATCACCACAGGGGTCCAATATCAAACTAAATTCTTCTACACATGTGAATTGTATATTGAAAAATGGGTTCAATATTTTGAATTATGACTGTAAAATTTGATAAATAGACCCTTTTTATTTGTGGCCATTTTGAATAATTACTATAGAAAATATTTTTCACCTCAATAAGGGATAATCGAGTAATTAAGGGCTACAAATAACATGATAATTTCTAAAAATATTCCTAAAACATTAGATTATCCTATTTGATGATGTTATCCCATCCATATATAAGCACTGTTATAATACATGGATACTTGGTACAATTTTTATTGATTTTGACCTTTATATTATTTTATTTATGTATAATGAAACAAATTTCATTCTCTTAATTTTTTAATATATATTATTTTATGGTTGGGATAAAAACTACATATATTTAGTTCTATATGTTTATTGGAAATATAAATTATTTTTTTCTATCATAGTAATGTGGGTATATTTTTAAGTGATGATATAGTATCTTAAATTATTAAGCAATGTCGAGAAAATATTTATTCAATTATAAAAAATATAAATAAATGATTCTTAAAATAATAAAAGTAATATAATTTAAGATAATAATTATTTTAAATGAATTAAAAATAAGAATATAACATATTGGGTATATTTTAATTTTTTATATTCAAATTTTTTTCATTAATGTTGTTTAAAAAAATTAATATTTCAAAAAATGATGTTAATGATATTTAATAATAAATAATATTTTATTTTCTGATTTAAAATCCATGAAAATACAAAAATTAAAAATAATATTATAGTATGGCTAAAAATAACAACCATGGTTTATTTTTGTTCCAATTTGAATTTTATATTAACAATATTGATATTAAATTGTAGAAAACATTGTTACAATGGTAAATTTCAAAAAGGGCATATAGGGGATAAAACCAAACAATAAGGGTAAAACAATCACCAAAACATATAGAAATTTATTTTAGGATATAAAAAGATCCTATTATTATAGCTTAATTATATCATTTTTAATCTTTTTTTCTCGTGGAATTTAATTTATATTAATTTAATACATTATTAAATTCCATGAGTTCCTATCTCGTCACTTATAAATGTGTACCTCCTATCATATTTTATTTACACATGAAAAAAAATTTTAATCATAAAATGACTACGAAAATCCATTACATACATCCCTCACAATATCTATTATTCCTTTTTAATTTGAAAACATCTTAGTAATTATTTTGGTTTAAACCTTAAGTGGTTTTTCGATGAAGAGGTATAGTTGTAAACCAACAGTTTTATTTTTATTTCCTCTTCTACCACATTAAAATATTCTTATAAAATTATGAAGTAATAAATAATAAATCTTTAATATAACTATATTTTATTATGTTAATTGTTTTTGTTTTATACCAATCTCTAAACTCTATCAAATGGGAAATGGATATTTTGTCCATGTGTATGGTGAACTACTTCTTCACAGACTACTGTAATTATTTTTATGTCACCACCTATCATAAATATTTGTAATGATGGATTTAATTTGCACATATGATATTCTTGGAATGTTAAAAAATTTGAACAAATATTATATCACCTATTCTCCAACCATGAAATTTATTGAAAAAAGATAACATCAATTGTACGTACGTCTATACTACCATCTCCGCGAAGAGAAGATATTCCTTTTTCATCACTAAATTATATTGATGATATATATATATATGTTTATGTAATGAAATAATATTGGATTTATGGTATATTCATGTTATTATGATAAAATATTACTTAGCTTTTTTACATTATGGTCATTAAAAAATGAAAACATTAAGGACCCATAAATACAACCTACAATCTCTAGGATTTTAAAAAAATTTATTTTTCATAACCATCAATCATAGATGGTTTTAATAGTATAATTTGATTATAAGAAATATAATTATATCATAATTATTAATCTCTAGATGATGAAATAATGGACTCTTTTACTATAGTCAACCTACAATTGTTTTTTTGGATATAGAAATAGAATATCATCAAAACGTCTGGTGTAAACATAATGTATTAAACATAGAATGGTAATACATAAATAAATAGTATAAATGAACATGAAAAAGATTCTACATAATTTGTATAATCAACGTAATTCTATTATTAATAAATATAAAGAATGTATCTGATGATTCTGACTTGAGGTCGGAGACACTTTTACTAAAATCCTCAATTTAAATGCACAAAAGATTCATTTTCCAAAATGTTTCTCTAACATTTCGATATTATGATAATGATTTTATGAATGTTTATATATGTAAATTAAATAATTATAAATAAAATTTTAGGTATTTTTTTTGTTTCAATAAATTCTTTTCAAAAAAGATTAACTTAATAGATTTTTTTGAGTTTCCATAATGAAGTTAAAATGAATGTTCTATTTTAACTTATATGACAATGATGAAGTTTACTAATAGTAAAACCATTATTTTATGTTTGGATTACATTGAAATATTTCTTTTTTTCAAAATATTTCCCCTTAAATTTTTCTCATTGTTGTATTTAAAATGGGTTTTAAAAAGGAAAAGGACTTTTGATATCATAATGTATTTTTCATACAGGTTTAAATGAGTCTTTAGGGAGTTTTATGTTGAAATGGTGAAAGCATAATATTTTTTATTCACTATATGGTACATGATAATTTAATATTATTAATGGCAGATCCTGATACATCTTATATAGTGGGTTTATCACCATTATATCTCATGATGATAGGTGAGACAGACATAGCTTATGGAAATGGTGACCCCCATTATAGATCTCCAATTCATTGTGCAATACTTCATTTCATTATAGAAAAGGAGAGAGATAATCTATGAGGATTAACTTATTGATTTTACTAGGCTCCAATTATTCATAACAAATGGTTTTTAATATATTTATCTATGTTTCATGAAGGATTTGTATTTAATTTCAATGGATTTTAAAGTTATTATTTAGGTAAGAGTGTGTATTTATCACGATGAAACTATTTATTTCATACAAAATGAATATTTTGAAAAGTTTTAAAATTTTATGGATTTTCAATTTTTTATACTAATCTATAAAATTTCATCTTCAAATGTCTTTTATTGAGTTTTTTGGTGCTCATCACATATTCTAAATATTTTTTAAGGGTTTAAGGGTGGGTAATTAAAATAAGAAGTCATGTCAAAAGTTGTTAATATTTTTCATAAAAATAAATCATGTTTTATTATAATGATTTTTTTTTTGGAAAAATTGATAGTATTAATAGTATTCCACATTTTAATATATTAATTTTTTATGTGTTATCACCTAATTATAGAAAACTATAATGCTGAAAAGTTCGCTATAATGATAAAAAGTGAAATCCTGACAAAAATCTCATGATTAAGTAATTTTTAGGGCCATATCATTTTAGGATTGTTTTAGGGATGGGTTTAATTCATCATTGATGTTTATATTGTGTGGTTCAAGGGTGGAAAATCATTTCTCCAAATGGATATATATGTATCATATATAGGGATATTTGAAACAGGTCAAAATAGGTATGGTTGGTCCAAGGTGTCTCCTTAATACCTGAGGATTGATGATAATTTATTTGTCTATGATTTAATTAATCTATTATTGAAAAGCATCATACACTTTTATTATATTAGATATTTTTATGGGCATCATTAGTGGTGGCTTACAGAGTTGTACTCATTCCATGAATGAACCATCGTGGCTATTCGAGTATATGTCATGTTTATTGGAAAATTTATTAGAAAGGCAACATTGATCTATAGATGATATATATAGATAATATGGAGCATGGGAAATTGGACTGACCTTGGAAATTAGACCAATTAATGTGACATTTCCCACTTTTTTTATTTTGGTTTCTTATGTGTATAATCTTTTCACGGGGGATCATAGTTGGTCATATATGACTTGTATGACATTTGTGACATTTATATTGACATACCATGGATATATATGAATATTAATTAGTAATTATATATGGTTTTCAAATATATATGACTTATTTGGATGGATATAATTTTAATTACATCTTTTATGTTTTCTTTAAACTAAATTGAGATAATTATATCCATATGATATTAACATAGAAACTCATTGCATGTGGTAGCCTCTGTTGGATGGGGAGGCGTACCTAAGGCCTTATTGATCTATGACCCGGTTACTATGGAGTAAGTTGGGCTAGGTAATTACATGGAATTAGGATCACCACCTGAAAAAATGATATGATAGTGTAGTACCACATATATGGGATCACATTATACTTAATTAATGATGAAATGTGATGGGATGCAATATTTTGGTGGGACAATAAACCACCCCATCCAATCACACATACCTGATTAACCAACATGTCAATATGATGATGTAGTTATCATCTTACATAAAACCTATATGTGAGGTACTTTGATTATTTTCAATCCAATTAAATTATGGATCCCTTAGGTGAAAAATAAAATAAAATCTATTTAAAATAATTTTTTTTAAGAACGAAATTTGTTTTAAATGTAAAAAAATGAAAAATATCCTACAATACTCTCTTGTTACATGTGTTTATAAAGGGTACACCTCCCAATGTACTAATGTTAAGTGATATGGTATTATTATTTCCTAAAACAGAATTCCCATGAAATCTATAATACTATATAAATAATTGGGTATTATTATACTCTTAAGTAAAGTGACATTGTATCAATTTTTGATGGGTTCTACATATAAGTATATATATTTATAATCCATTATTATACACTACATACATACATCCATAAAGGGATATTTTTATATTCAATATTGATATGGAGATAATCATAAATATGAAGAAGTTAATGAAACTTCTTATAATCAATTTCAAGATATTATAGAAGAGTATTCACTCACAGTTAGAAAAATCTCAAGGGAGTGTATTTTATATTGACTCCCAAGCCCTATCCATCAAATGACGAGCCAATAAAAGATTTTATAACACGAAAAAAATTATATAATTGTGATATTATATGACATGGAAACATACCCAACAGTATGTACGAGGTTCTATTATATTCATATAAATACCTTACAATTTATAAACAGATGTATAATTAATTTTATAAGAATAAAAACATCCAGTATTCATCAATTAAATTTTGTACACAAACAAAATTTATTTCTAATACTATTGATGATATTAGGTCCTTCATAATGTGGTTTCATGATATTCAATTTATTTTATGACATTTAATGAAAAATAAATATGATGTTATTCTATTCACACTTATCCAATATAAGATCCCTTATACATGAAAAAATGTCATACATTATATAAATAATGAGAATATTGATATTTCCTTCATGGAGTTACTCAACTATATGTAAATCAATGAGAAATATAGGAAGCTCATGATGGAAAATGAATATAAGAATAATAAATTCAATGACCTCTTCAGGGATAAAATTGAACAACATTATTTATCTAAGAGAACACATAAACATCCAAACCACCTTTAAATGGATGATGCAATTTATGATGAATAAAGGTGCATTATAATTCTGTTGAATGTCAAGACACTTCAAATGATATTGTCACCTACTTAAAGTAATGGTATTTATATATCTTCTATAGACCACTTTATGACCATGATATTATAAACAAATATTCACGAGGAAATCTCGATTTAGTGGACCAATTCGGATTTAATATGACATGTTTAAAAAAATTCTTCTATTATAGAAGATGAAATCTATTGATTATTAGATGTCACTATACATGGAGAACCCAATAAGAATACTTGTATATGGAAAGGGTGTGGACGATCTTGAGTTTTCATCATTTAAGGTTATTACACTAATTTATTTCATTTATATTTCTAATGTTTTTAGAAACATGGACCTATATAGATTATTTAATTATCATGGTATATAATTGTATTTCAAGAATAAAACGTTACTTTCTTGGGTTGGGTATTTTATTGAAAGGGTTATCTATATGATGTAATATATATATTAAATATTGTTATTATTTAAAATTATTTTTTAGAAAAAATAAAGTTATGAAATAATCATCAAGGATATATATATATATATATTATAAAAAAAATTCATGAAATGATAGAAATTAGAACTGTTACCCTAAATGGATAAAATTTATAACAAACATGTCACATTCATGAAAAACAACATAGGTGAGAAATCATTTTTTTATTTTTAAATGTAAAATATATTTCTAGAATTAATACATAGTAATGTATGTGTTTTTTAGATACAATTGGCAAACATAATATAAAGTTCTCTATGAATTTCATTAATAATTTCACTATATTTTTTAATGAATAATATTTACATTCCAAATATAAAGTTTTAATGAAAATTATTTACTCTAAAAATAAAGTTAAAACACTTTATGGCAATATAATTGAATGAATTACATCCAAAAAGGGATTAAAATTTCATATTAATATATATTTTGAATCATAATAAATCTTAGATGATGTGAAATATCCTTACATACCCTATTAAAAGGGTTTATTTTTAACGACTTATAATTTTGATATATGACTTCCCTTTAAAAAAATGTGTCCTATAGATTTCACTACGTGCTACACCCAATGTAGATGTAATAAAAACTTTTTAGATAACATTATTGAAAAATATATAACTAATAAAATTATATTATACCATTAAATGATATTACTTATAGAAGATAAATAATTAATATTAAATAATAATAAAATTTTTCTTTTCAATCAAATTGCATTTTATTTATATTATTTATTTGAAAAACTAAAAAATTAAAAAAGTAAAAAATTCAAATTTGAAAATTTTAAATTACCTTTTTGAGTTTATCCCATTAAAATTTACTTTTAACTAATTTGGTATATTTTATTTTAAATTTTTATTTTTAGTAAAAAATTTTGTATTTTGAGAATTTTGTTTTTTATGATTATGTAATTATGTAAGCATATCCAATGTTATTATAAAAAAATTAGGTAACAATTTACGTATTTGAATAATACAATTAAGAATTTTTAAATTTTTTTAAATTATAAATCCTATGTCTAATATTCTGAGAACTAAATTGTATTGTTACCTTTACAGAAACTATTTTCAAAATTTTCTCTAAATTAATAGTTTTGAGGTTGAAATGTAGTTTTGGATTCCTTTTAAAGATGCCTAAAAATAATATTTTCCAATACATCATTATTATATTAAAAATAAATATCAATGATAATCTTATATTGTACATATATTTTAGAACTTCTAAAAATGATTTTTTTAAAAACTTTCTTATCCTCTTATGTAAGATTGTTTTAAAATTTAAATTTCAAACACAAAAAAATGTTATTCAGTAAATTGAATTTAATGTTTCTAATTTTGAGGGTAATTTTTTAATGGGACTAATAATTAGTTTTTTCCTCAATATTAATTCCCTTGGTTAAAAATAAGATGCAATAATAATTGGAAATAATTTTTGAAGTTAAAATTTGAAAATAAAAATATTTAAAACACTCTAGGTTATATCCAAATGAGTGTGTGAGGATAATCACAATCAAGAAAACTTCCCCTATCCTGATTTACATTTTCATGCCACAAATGTATTATTGTTACATTACATAACTGAAAATGTAATTCATACTTCCAAAACTATCATTATTTTAGCTTCTAAAAAGGTGAGACTTCAACCACTTCAAGACTCAGTTATTTATTCAATTTATTGTTTAATATATATAACATTATTCCTACTATGAATGTATCCCATGTACATAAGATTTTAATCACCCTTAGGCTACATAATGACTTCATTTATAATGATTTTTCCAATAGGAAACTAATTCTACCAATGTGAGTATTACATAAACATACACTATTATTATACACTAATAATTCCAAAATAATATATAATTTTTTTAATCAAATTAAATAATTAAATTAATTATCATTAAATTAAATTAAATTATATTTACAGTAATTATTCTATCATTTCCATCCAATATGAAAATAAAACAACACAAATCATGCATATGTCTAGACTACCACCTTCACAAAGTAATTCTAATCATTTTCATCACTAGCTATCTAGAATGGAATCTAGGGTTGATTTTATGATTAAATATATATTATATGTCACAAATGAAATTCTAATTTAATTAATTTTCATATACAATCATTCAATCTAGTCTTTGAGAAAAGAGATTTTTAATCACGAGTATGAGGGACGACCGTCTCCACGAATGATGGAATTAATTTTTCATCACCACTAACCAACGGTGCTATCTAGAATAGAATTAATTATGAATGCCACGACCCATTCTCTGGGGCCTGTGTCGTGATTACCCCAAGACCTCATTCTATAGGCCAGCGGCTGGCGACTTGCACCAAAGCCTTAATTCCTTGAAACTAGGAAGGCATTGCCTTTACGACCTATAAACACACACATCTAGATACAAGACACTAGGTAAAATGTATAACAAAGGAGTGTTGAAAAGTAAAGGGGCTGGAAATACAAGCCCAACTATAAATTACAAGGACAACTAAAAACAATACAACTGAAGAAAAAGAATGAAAAGCCGCTACTAGGTCATCCTCCAAGATTCCTACCTGAAGGGTAGGTACATATAGCCTCCTCACTACTCCACGACCGTCAGTCTCTGCCATGTACGAACTCATCATAAGGTCCATATCTGGGTACCATTCGGTCCTGATACTCTCAGCATGGATCATCGCTATCTGTCATTTGCATCCAACACAATGAGATGCGGGCATAGCCCGTTTATGGGTGAGTATAACGAAACTCAGTGGGAACCCCGAGATCCTAAAGGTGTCACAAAATCCTACAAGGATAAACCACAATATATGAAATCAACAGATAACACCACTTAGGTATATTCTCATACATATACATATGTTATCAAGTAATCTATCTCAATCATGAGGTAAACACAAGAGTCAATGAATCAGATAAAATAGGTATACAACTTATGTAGAGAGATAGAGATGATTAGAAGTATCCACTAAATCGACTTCTCTGTCAAACCCATGTAGGATCCTGGAATAGTAATCAAAGCTATTGAACCCACGTAGGATCTTGGAATAGTAGTCAGAGCTGTTGAACCCACATAGGATCCTGGAACAGTAGTCAGATCTGTCGAAGCCAAGTAGGATCCTAGAATAGTAGTAAGAACTATCGAACCCACATAGGATACGGTAATAGTAGCAAGTTCTATCGAACCAATATAGGATCCTGGAACAGTATTCAGAACTGTCAAACCCACGTAGGATCTTGGAAGAGTAGTCAGAGATGTCAAACCCACGTAGGATCCTAGAACTGTAGTCAGAGCTGTCAAACCCACGTAGGATCCTGGAAGAGTATTCACACCTATCGAACCCACGTAGAGTCTTGGAACAGTAGTCAGAGCTGTCGAAACCATGTAGGATCCTGGAACAGTTGTCAAATCTGTCGAGCCCACATAGGATCCTTGAACATTAGTCATCAACATACATCCACAGGGTTCCCGCACAAAGTACGCTCGATTCTAGGAGGGTCCACTTCTCAAGACAATTGTCGATACATAAACTGCTTTTATGTCCCATGAAGATGTATCCCAAAGGTCCAACATAGCATAAGTGTCTCAACGCAACTGAAAAATCGTCAATCGGACGACCGATCTGTGCGTTATTAGCCATTCAGTCCCGGGGCCCGATTGGATTCGTGCTCGATTTAACCTGACCGTATCTGAACTGTACCTGAAACTCTACTGGGGTATACACAAAAGGACTGTCGGAATCCAGGAATACCAGCACCGCTGACAGTTCGTCAAACAGACGTCTGGTGCTAATGATATGGCCAAAGGAAAGTAAAGGGTAGGTAGTAAGCCCGAATCCGGTCTGACCCGGTCGGACCAACAATGCTCACCATAGTCTGGGATGACCCGGTTTGGGTTTGGTATTGCTTGACCTGTTGGGTTTGGCCTGGCCCACTGGGCCTGGCCCAAGAGGCTGCTAGGGCCACAAGTAGCATGAGGGCCTGGACCGGTCGCTAGGGCACGGACTACTGTCGGGTCGATGTAAAGGTGGTTTGGCCTGGAGGCACCGTGAGGGGCGCATGAGGCTGGCTTAGACGGGCACGCGTGGGGGGGTGGGGAGCTCTGCGGCTCGGCCCGGGTGGCCGGGGCCGGTTCGGCCAGCACCGCAAGGGGTGCGGCTCAGACATCTCGACTCGGATGGTCGAGGACGGTTCGGCCAGTGGTGGTGTGTGGTGCATGCGGAGGCCGGTGCAGCTTGTGCAGGTGCTATTTGGTCTGGGGACTACAAGGGGGGTCTTAGGCCGACACGGTTCAACCGGGGCTCCATGAGGGGGACTCATGATGGCGCGGTTCGGCCGGGGTGCCACAAGGGAGGCCTCGGGCTGGCGCGGCTTAGGCCTGCAGGACAGGCGCAGTTCGGCTATGGAGAGGCAGGTCGGCAGCGCTGGGAGGCACTTGCTACTAGGAGGGTGCCGCGGTTCAGCCTGGGGGTGGCGGAACCGATTCGGCCAGCAGATGGGGTGGACGAGACCAGTTCAGTCGGTGTGTGGTGTGGGTCGTGGAGGCCACAGGGAGCGTGACCGTTTCCTGTGTCGCATTCTTCATCTCGTCACCTCGTCACCATGCCAAAAAATAACACAAACAAGAATAGTGGAGGAGTCGGGCCATGTTGGTTTGTCCTACACCCTCTGAATTTAGGGTGGTAGCAAGCGGATCAATTCTTTCTTGAATTACAAATACCTAACATGAAAATAAGATAAAAGAAGAAAATTATATCAACACCCCACACCTTCCTACAAAAACAATTCCCAACCCACAAGAAAAATCATCCAGAATAATTATTTGTATTAGAAGGGAATTATTAAAGGAATACCATCATATTAAAAAAAAACCCCTATATGTTCGTTGTTCATTGACAAAGTCGCGGGGAAGCAAGACAGAGTTGTAGTCATTCGTCGCATCTGCCACACTCTTCTAATACTAAGATCGTGCATCAGTTTGTTAAATAAGATGAGGAGGGAAGGTCTATCATAAATAACTTCCCACATCAGTTGGAGTCCGAGGATGATGGTCGAAGGATATCGTTCTTCATAGTAGAGGCGTCCCTCGTCGGCATTCTTTGTTGGGAGCATTCATCCTTAGCATCTCCCATGTTCTCTCCCTTCTCCCAAATTCAACAAAAATGAAATGAGGTGCGAAAATATTATATTAGGCCATCTATTATTGTTTGGGCATGATTTCAAAAATCCAAATTAATTATACTGGGTGGCATAATTAATCAAGGGAAGGGTTACCACATGTAATTGGTGCACTGTCACAATTTATTGAGTAGATGAGGTCAAGAGGATCCCCTCATTTATGAGGGAGTTAAGTGGATTCCCCATTTAATTAGGGGTTTAGTCCTGGGTGGTCCCAATGCTTTAACCTCTTATGGGAGGTTAGGTTCGGGTGGGCCCCACCACCATAACTTCTCATGGGAGGTTAAGGTCTGGTGGTCCCCACATCCAACTTCCACATGGAGGCTTTAAGCAAAAAAATAAAAATAAAGCTACACAACTTTATTTTTATTTAATTATTTCACTAAAAACCCAAAAAATATATTTTATTCTCATCCCACGACCATCGAGGTGAACATCTTGATAAGAGAATACCAACGCTGCGAGTTCAACGGTGCCCTCAGATTTCAATTCTGAGCACCAGTTCAAAATTTATAAAATGTCACTCACGCGTTTACAGAACGTACCTGAAAAAAGTTCACAAAATTATTATTAGTCACCCTCGACCTGTGCCAGTCGAGGTTAGGCTCTACCTTGGTCAAACAAGCCCCAAAAAATCCAATGGCACTATCATATTTTCAATACAAGTTACTGTTTAGAAATTGTGAATTTACAATAAAATAATTGTCACTAAATTGTTTTATGTGCGGCCAAATACTAAATTTCGTTGGTGGCCTGTACCAGCCAATGATAGAATCTGTGTAAACAAGAATACCCTCAAAAGTTCAGTGGTGGTCTCAGATTTTTAATCTGATTTATCATTTGTGAGTCATAAGCATTTGAAAACTAATATAATTTATTTAATTATATTATTTTCAATTATGCAATTTTTGGGTTCTCTCATAGGAGGCTCGTTCCGACTAATGATAAGTTGCGCCTAGGGTAAGACCCCCATTCCGAGCACAACGGTGCCCTCAGATTTCTTATTTGAGTAACCATTTTTGTGTTATTACACTTTTTTTAGGAAAACTGCTTACGAGCGTTAACATAAGCATATCACAAATTCGACAGATCATTCCGAGAACTCTGGGCCTCGGAATCACGATCCATCAGATTTCACATACTCATAAAATTCAAATATATTTAAAAAAACATTGGAATTTTGGGTCTTTACATTCTACACATCTCAGGGATTTACGTCTCCGTAAACCAGAACTCATAACTAAGGAAACAAGTGGGGGTACTGAGAACGAATCTGAGCCTCCCTCTTCCATGTGCTCTCCTAGAGGTTCCCGTTCTTCCAGTGAATCCATACCAGAGGTATCGAACATTCACAAAGGACCCACTCATGTCGATCCTCAATCATTACTGAAACCTCCATAAAAGTTTCCCCATCATCGACGTCCAGTTCACCATTGTCGATTATTGAGAAGTGTCGTGCACATAACTCCTCAACTGGGATACGTGGAAGACGTCGTGCACCCGGTGCAAGTGAGTTGGAAGAGCTAAGCTATATTCCACCTCACCAACTCTACTGACGACCTGAAAAGGTCCGAGAACCTGAGAGATAATATTTCATTCCTCACCTGAATCTCTGTAAACCTCGTTGTGGTGAGACTCTTAGAAAGACATGGTCTCTATCCTTGAACTCCAAAAGTCTTCGTCTCTGGTTAGGATACGACCTTTTCCTGCTCTATGTGGTCTTAATCTGCTCTTGGATGATCTGAACGTTCTCTGTGGCATCCCGTACCATCTTTGGTCCCACGTGTGCTGACTCTCCTGGGTCATTCCAGCACAAGGGTGATCTGCATGGTCGCTCGTACAACAAATCGAAAGGTGGCATCCCAATGGTGGAGTGATAGATGTTGTTGTATGTAAACTCCACCAAAGGTAAATGATCCTCACAACTGTGAGATTAGTCAAGGACACAAGCATTCATCATGTCCTCGATGGTCGGAACGGTCTGCTCAGTCTAACCATCCATCTAAGGATGGATGGTGGTGCTCAAATGTTGCTACGTCCCGAAAGCCTCCTCCAACCCCTTCTATATTAAGGAAGTAAAACTTCCGTCTTGATCTTCGAAAATCATCGTATTTAATCCATGTATCCAAACAATATCCTACTCATAGAGGAATCCATACCTCTCAACTAAACCCTGATATCTGATCGGGAGGAAGTGGGCCGACTTGGTGAGTGGGTCGACAATCAACCAAATCGAGTCATGACACTTGAATGTATGTGGAATTTCTATCGTGAAATCCATGGATTTCTCATCCCACTTCTACTCTGGGACCTCTAAATGCTGAACCAAGCATGATCGTACCATATGCTCTGCCTTAACTTGTTGACATGTGAGGAATGAAGAGACAAACTCTGCAATTACTTTCTTCATTCTTGGCCACCAGTGCTGTCATCAAAGGTCTTGGTACATATTCGCCACTCCTAGATATACCACTAGAGGGGATGTTTGGATCTCCATAAACACATCCTCTTAAAGTTACACCGGTACCATGGTACGTCCCCTAAAAAGAATGACGTGCTCCCCACCTTTTTAAAATCTATTAGTTTACTGTCCTGTGGATATTTGAGCACATCATGTCTCACAGTCAGCATCTCCATGTTGTGCTTCCCTAACATGCTAAATGAATGGGGGAGTGACTGTAAGAGGCTGAAGAAAGGATGCTCCTTCTTGATCCAAAAATGGTATCAGCAAACCAGCTAGCTGCTCTATTGCCTCACTTAGCAGATACATGCCAAACCTCTCACTAAGTGTTTTTGCTTCCATGTTCCCCTTCCCAGGTGTATAGAGTATCTCAAAGTCAACTTCCACCGCCATGAGGGTGAGGTTAGCCGACTCACGAGTTATCATCTGCACCCTCCTATACAAGATTTCATCATGTGCTTCTTGGGTATCATTTTTCACCAACTAAGGAAAACCTTATTGTAATGTTGTAGATAAACCACAACCTTTTTTCCTAATATAGTCAATTTGAGTTTGAACTGTGAATGTCAAGTAAAATACAAACTAACGTCGTAAGGTCTAGATACTGCCACCCTGAGGTTCCAAACGAAACTCTAACCTCAAGGTTTATATCACATCGTCAGAATGATTGTGATTATCGAGGCTTCTCCCAATGGTATCTCTAGACGTGAGGGTCAAGTAAATAGTTTAATGGAAAAATCTAGGTCTCAGAAAAGTTTCTTGGAAAGATGTAATTATTGGTACCTATGTCTATTTATACAATTGCTAGTAGTAGACAAAAACCTTACTTATAATCATTCTTAGAGCCCTAGGGTCTCACTCCTTGACCACATGTAGCTACTCTCCTCCCCCCGTCCAACAGCTCCCTGAGCCTGGCGAGGACCACAAAGGGGGGTGGTTGTAAGATATAGATATGTACACCACCTCATGATGCAACCCTATATCTTCTTACACATCTGCATCCCTTCGAATTCATATATCATTATCTGTTCTTTTTCTTGAAACATTTTTACATGCCCAAGTCTCTATGACTGGCGCTAGTTTCTTGCATTCCCACTAATAAAATTCACTTGTTGCATCCGCTCAGCCAAGGAATTTCAACCACAAAGGTTCTCTCTAGAACACTAACATAAGTATGAATGCATAGAAGAATATTGATAGCTCGAATGTCTCTAAACACACCTCGCTAAGAGGTATGATCCCTAAAGCACTGATTGTATCGTATTCATCGAGTACCAAGAATGATCGGTACGCCTCTATGAATACTCAGATACCTACATTTCATCCTGCCAAAGCTATAGAAGATCTAGAGAACTATCATCCACCTCTCAAGATAGTCCTCAGCCACCAGTGTGTTGAATCGCCTTAGAACCTATGGTGTATCGGATGCTGAATCACACTTATGGCACTAAGCCTATATGTTTCTATTACCTGTACCGCTTTTTGTAACTGCAGACCAATAGTTAGTGATATAGATAAAACACAACCAATGGTACTATCTCGGGTAATGGTCTTTGTACCGAGGCCTCAAAAATAAACGAACCATACAAATGGTCACTCACTAAAAAAATAGTAGCTAAGATCACCATCTGCTCAACTGGTGTCTCAACTAGATGGGAAACTAAAGAAACCACCTCTAGTTGGCATGAAACATCCACCAGTGCGGCTGGTGGGATCTACTACCCAACGGATGGTGGTCCTGCTGGAAACCACCCTAATGTTCCAACATAATAAAATGGCCCTGCATAGGAGCCTCACTGCTCAGTGGGATATCAGTGAATACAAATCTCAAAAATCTAACTGGATATCTGGATAGAGGCATCCAAAAAACAAACTGGTTTACTACTGTTAATGGTTATACCTCATGAGGTGACCTGGTTGAGCTTGCATAAATAAAACTTTTAAAAACACAAACACAATCAGTGTTTTTGTGCACTGAGTCGGAAATCAGAAGTCATGGTCCTAGTGTATGGATAAGTCGGCCGCCACACCAACACCAGACTCCTTGATCTGAGAACCACCCTCACTAAACAAAAAACTATTACATAAATGAAATGAAAGATCAGAGTGCTATGTTCTGTGGTATAACTGACTCCTCTGATACCAATTTGTCATGAACCATCCTTGGGACTCGTGCCCTGATTACCCCAAGCCCGCCTTCCATAGGCCATGGGCTGACGACTAGTACCAATGTCGTAATTCCCTAAAACTGGGAAGGCATTTCCTTTATGACCTATAAACGCACACCGATTGATAAAAAATTCTAGGTAAACCGTATAACAAAAGTGTGATGGATAGAAATGTGTCCAAAAATACAAGACCAAATGTAAAGTACAAGGCGAATAAAAAACAATACAACTGGTGAAAAGGAATGAAAATCAGCTACTGGGTCATCCTCCAGGATTTCTACCTAAAGGGTAGGTACAGATTGTCTCCTCAGTACTCCACATCTGTTAGTCTCCTCCGTGTACTGACTCGTCGTAGGGTCCAACTCAGGGTACCGTCCAGTTCTGATATTCTCAGCCTCGATAAGCGCTGTCTGTCGTCTGCATCTAGTACAACGAGGTGCGAGAATAGCCCGTCCAAGGGTGAGTATAACGACACTCAGTAGGGACCCCGAGACCCTCAAGGTCTCACAAAATACTACAAGGTTAAACCACAATGTATGAAATCAATAGATAGCCCCACTTAGGTATATGACCATACAAATTCCTATGTTACAAAGTAATCCATCTCAATCATTAGGTAAAAAAAGTTACTGAGTGATATCATACATATATACAACTTATGTAGATAGATAGAGAGGATTATATGTAGCCACTGAATGATAATCTCTATCGTACCCATGTAGGATCCTGATAAATTAATCAGAGCTGTCGAACCCAGATAGGATCCTGGAACACTAGTCATAGCTGTCGAACCAACAAAGGATCCCGGAACAGTTTTCAGAGCTGTCAAACCCACGTAGGATCTTGGAACAGTAGTCAGACCTGTCGAACCCAATTAGGATCTTGGAATAGTAGTCTGAGCTGTCGAACCCACATAGGATCCTGGAACAATAGTCAGAACTGTCGAACCCACATACGACCCTAGAATAGTAGTTCGATCTGTCAAACCCATGTAGGATCCTGAAACATTAGTTAGAGCTATCGAACCCACATAGGATCCTTGAATAGTAGTAAAGAACTGTCAAACCCATGTAGGATCCTGGAAGAGTAGTCAGAGATTTTGAACCATGTATGATCCTAGAATAGTAGTCAGAGCTGTCGAACCCACGTAGGATCCTGGAACAGTAGTCAGAAAGTAGCCAACCACAGGGTTCCCGAAAAAAGTACTCTTGATTCTAGGATGGACCGCTCCACAATCCATGTTTCAATACATCAACTACCATAAATTTCCCACAAAGAAGAATCCCAACGGTCTGCCACGTCATAGGGGTCTCAACACAACTGACAGTGCGTCAATCGGGTGCCAGGATTTTGAGTCATTAGCCTTTTAGTCCTGGGGGCCTGGTTGGATTCGTGCTCGATCCAACCTGAGTGTATCTCAACCATACCGAAAACACCAGTGCGCTATGCACAATGGGACCATCGCACTCCAGGAATACTAGCACTACTGACAGTTCATCAAATGGATGTCTGGTGGCAAAGCTATGGCTAAAATAATGTAAAGGGTACGTAGTAGGCCTTGGTTTGGTCCAGTCGGGCCCGTTGGGTTCGGCCCGACCTGCTGGGCTGGGCCAATCAGGTCGCGAGGGCCATGAGTAGAACGAGGGAGCAGACAGGTCTCGAGGGCACAGAGGAGTTGTGGGTCGGTGTAAAGGCAGTTTGGCCCAGAGGCTCCACAAGTAGCGCGGGAGGCCGGCTTGGCCAGGATCGCATTAGGCGCAGCTCGACAGCTCGGTCTGATAGGCCGGGGCCGGTTCGACAAACACCGTGAGGGGCGCGAATCAGATGGCTCGACCCATATGGCTGAGGCCGGTTTGGCCAATGGTGGCGCATGGCACGCGGGGTGTGTGGGGCACGCAGAGACTGGAGGCCGGTCTGGATGGGGCGGGCTGGGGTGGCACTATTCTGTCGGGGCGCTATGATGGTGGGGCGCAGGCTGGCACAGTTCGGCCAGGGCGCCGTGAGGGAGGCCACGGGCCGACACTATTCAGGCTGGCAATAATGGTGTAGTTCGGCCATGACGAGGTGTTTTGGCAGGGACTAAAGGCGCAATCTGTCGGGAGGGCAACACAGTTCGTCCCGGGGTGGCAGAACTAGTTTGGCCTCTAAACAGGGTGGCCATGACTGGTTCTGCCAGTGGATGGTGCGGCTGGCAGGCGGTGCGGGTCGTGGAGGCCATGGGTAGTGCGGTCGTTTCCTGTGTCCCATTTATCATCTCGTCACCTCGTCAGCATGCCGAAAAACATCAAAAACAATAACAGTGAAAGAGATGGTCCATGTTGGTTTGGGTTGCACCCTCCGCATTTAGGGGGGGTAGAAAGTGGATTAATACTTTGATTAATTAAAATAACTAACAAGAAATGAAGATAGAAAAATAAAAGTCTATCAACATGCCATATCATCCAGAAAAAACAATTCCCCACCCGCAATAAAAATCATCCACAATAATTATTTGTAATATAAGGGAATAATTAATGGAATAATATCATATTCATATAAAACCCATACTTGTTCATTGTTCATAGAAGATTTCGCAGGGAAGAAGACATAGTTGTCGTCATTCGTCGTGTCCGCTGCACCCTTGCAAAATCAAGCTCATGCGTCGGTTTGTTGACGATGATGAGGAGTGATGTTCAGTCATCGAAGATGTCCCATGTCGGTAGGAGTCTGAGGATTAAGGTCTAAGGAGATCATTCTTTGTAGTCGAGTCAT
Source organism: Viscum album (assembly GCA_963277665.1). NCBI lineage: Eukaryota > Viridiplantae > Streptophyta > Magnoliopsida > Santalales > Viscaceae > Viscum > Viscum album. Next base: position 1,548,849,756 of record OY728140.1, read on the forward strand.
CCCTCATCGGCAGTCTTCGTCATGACTGTTCTCCGTTGGTTGCTTTCTCCCAAGCTCTCTCTCTTCTCCCAAATCCACCAAGATGAGAAGAGCTGCCAATATAATAGATTATGAATACTATTATTTTGGTCGCAAGAATTCGATAAGACAAATTAATTATGGTGGGTGGAATAATTAATCAAAGGGTTGGAACATTTAATTGGTTGATGACACAATTAATTGAGTAGGGGAGGTCAAGAGGCTCCCCGCATTTATGTCGGAGTTAAGTGGTTTCCTCATTTAATTGGGGGGTTTAGTCTTGGGTGGTCCCCACGCCGTAACCAATCATGGGAGGTTAGGTTCAGGTGGGCCCCAACACCATAACCTTTCATGGGAGGATAAGGTGTGGTGGTCCCCACCTCCAACTTCCACATGGAGTCTTTAACCAACAAAATAAAAATAAAGATACACAACATTATTTTTATTTAATTATTTCACTAAAAACACAAAAATATATTTTATTCTTGACCCACATCCATCAAGGTGAATCTTTCTATTAGAAAATATTGGCGCTGCCAGTTTAACGGTTCCCTCAGATTTAAACTCTGAGCACCTTTTAAAAAGTTATAAAATTCCGCTCACGCGTTTACTGATCGTACCCAAAAAACAGTTTGGAAAATTATTATCTGTCACCCTCGACCCACACCAGTTGAGGTTAGGCTCTACCTGGGTGAAACACGCCCCAAGGAACCTAACGGTACTCTCTGATTTTCAATCTGAGTTACCTTTTAAAAATTATATTTTTTACAATGAAATAATTTTCACTTAATTATTTTATTTGCGGCAAAAAACTATCATTTCTAGTGGCCCGTGCAGGCCAAAGTTAGTATCTTCTTAAAGAAATCAAACCCTCACGAGTTCAGCGGTAGTCTCAAATTTTTAATCCGAGTTACCATTTGTATGTTATACGCATTTGAAAAATAAAATTATTTATTCATTTATTTTATTTAGGATTGTGAAATTTTTGGGCTCTCTCACAGGAGGCCCATGCCGACTAATCTTAAGTCACAGCTAGGGTAAGAACGCCATCCAGAGAGCAATGGTGCCCTATGATTTTTGATCAAGGAAACTATTTAACCGTTATTCTACTTTTTCAGGAAAACTGCTTACGTGCACTAACTTAAGCTTAAAAAAACGTTGATAGATCATTCCGGGCACTCCAGGCCTCATAATCGCACGCCATCAAATTTCACAGACTCGTAAAATTACTATATATTTAAAAAAAATTACTTGGAAATTATGTGTCTTTACAATGAAATATTATAGTTTTGAAATATTTAATATTTATATGTTATATTTTTATTTTGAAAATAAATCCCCCAACTCCTTATATCATTAGAACACATTACCCTTTTGGTCGATTTAACCAAATTTGTAAAAGATGTCATCTATATTATGTAAAAAATGGTTATGAGATGAAATATAATGGTAATATCATGTAATATTGATATATTTAATATATTTAATTATTCATAATGGGTTTGTTAATAATTAATATATTAAATAGTTTATGACCTTTCGATTGTTAAACATATTGATAACTAGTTCATCATAATATCTATTTTCAGAAATCATATTCTCGTTTTCTCCTAATAAAAATCGGAATGAATTAATATTTTTTGTAAAATGGATTTTTTTTCATGACTTATCATTTAATGATTCATTTTAAAATGCTTATTTAGATTTGACACTCTCTTTGTGAATTTTTTTGAGACCATCAATCAAACTTTCTAACACCTCATAAAGAAAATAAATAATAATATACTAATATATTTGTATTATATTGTCATAATATTATTATAGAAGGATAATATTATTATAATATGTTTATTATAAAACGCATTAATAAATTAATGGTCAATAAAATTGAGGTTAGATCATGTTTTTACTAAGAGAAAATCAAGCTATGTGTTTTATTGTCATGTTTTTAAGTCCATGAGACATGTATAATATTTCAAATCATAGATTATTTTATATGATGTCTAAAAGAACCTATTACATTAGATAATAATTTATATGTCTCATTTCATGATATTTCAATTTCAATTTCATGAAAACATCTATATTCCTATGTTACCATTGTAGTATGTTTTTTTGAACAGAAATTCATATTTCATGTAGTTTTGATCGTTGTTATTTAACAAATTTTATATATGTTGAGTAAATTATGATCTTTTACTGAATTATTTTTTAATTTAACTTTTTTTCCACTAAATTTACCTTTTCTATAGATAAATCCCTTATAAATTTCCCTTTCAGTAGAAATTATGATAACTATAATGGATTTGGTTAACATAAATTTTCCTTCATTGAGTTTAAATTTTATTCCATGAGAACCAACATTATATTTTTGAAATATCCATAAAATTGATATTTAGTAATACATTTCATCATTTATCACTAATTAAAATGTTGTTTTTTCTCATATTTATTATCTATGAATTTATTTCTCAAAATATTATAATGATATAATGAAAAAAATTCTATATGCATTAAAGTAGGGGTTTCTGTCATTTTTTTGATCATTAGGACCATTTTGTATTTCTTATTTTTCTAAAAAAATATGTTCTTACACATGTTTCCTTGATATTTACTTTATCATATTTTAAAATATAATCCACACTACCCCTTTAATGATTGGGGTTTTGAACAATTGAGTTTTAAAACATTCCAAATGATTACTATTCTTTCAAAATCAAATGTTTTACCATCTAGTATACAGTTTTTGGTAACATTTATATCTTTTCAATAATATATTATTTATATCACTTTATAAATATGTTTTAAAAAATCACCTCATTATATTTCCAGTTTTTTGGAATATAATGTATACATCGTGGTTTTAAATGGTTTTTTGGTAACGTTTTTATTTTCACCTCTAATTTTCTTTAATGGAATATCTTGCATAAAGTGATGTATTTATCACACTCTATATGTAAATATAATAATATTAATAATTTGAAATGTGGTTTTTTACATCGTATTATTTTTTTGGGTTCATATTTTTTAATGATTCTTAATTTTTTAGGAAACCCATTTTTATCCTTGTGTTATTTATGATATGATGAATGTCTTTTTTAAAGTGGAACTCATAAATATAGACGATAGATATGTGGGATCATATATATCTATTCAATGGATTTTTAAATAACTCTTATAACATGGTTTAATAACATATTAAATTAATGGGATGACTAAATAATTATTCAAATGTTTGTTATGTGAATTAATGAGGGAGGATATGTTCACAAATTTGTTATGTTAAAAATTTTAAGGAACATTTTTTAACATGTTTTTTGTATGAATGAGACAACTAATGATTTGTAATATTTTTTATTTAAATGGTATGTAGAAATATTTAATTAAATTTTTTTTTGTGTGAACATGATATAAGAAACATGGATAAAAAGTTTATTGTGTGAATGATATGAAATTTTTTTTTCCGAAATTATTTCTGTGAATGAGTTATGTGAAGAATTATTCAAATGAATTTTGCGTGAATGAGATGCGATGATATTTTTTCATAACTTTTTTCCATAAATATGATGTGGTTGTCATTTTTAACATGATTTTATATGATTATTTGGATTACATAATTCTTTTTTAGACTATGATTCAATGATGAGTAGTATTTCAATATGCCTATGATTATGTTATTTGACTCATGTTTTATATCTCTTGATTCTAAGCACATTACCGATAGTATAAGTTTATTAATTTTGTGTTAATTCCATTCTATCGGTATTTATTGAAATTTTTTATTGTTTTATGTTATATTTATATGATATTTCTCTTTGACCATGTTTTATAATATTCTAATGATCATACAATTGATAATATGGTGATATGTCTTCCCTTACAGAGCATTCATGATCAACTCATTCTTGTGTTTTAATTCCCCAGGTTATATAGATGAGTATAACAAAGGATATGTCTAAAAGAATACATAATGTGGATTTAATGGTTGATTAATGTTCACAAGTTTCATAAATTATGTTTCTTATATAGCGTATTCAAAAGTAAACTAAACCTTCAACTCTTATGATTTTTTATTACAAAATTATATGTAATTTTTAACAAATGGTAATGTAATAAAATACATATAATATCATTTAAAAATTTGTAAAATCTAGTGTTTCTTTTATCCCCATACATGGTAGAGTGAGTTTAGGGATTTATTCATGGTATCAAAACTGGGTAAAGAAATTTTTTAAGATAACTTAATTAGTTTTTTGGAATAGAATTAGATAACTATGTGGAAAACCATAGGGATAAGTCTAATTTAAAAGTCTATGCATGGGATAAAATTCTGGTGGTTTGGTAATATAATGATTACATTGTTCTCTTAAAAATGAAATAATTTTATAGATATTACAAATCATATTTTATTTTTCTATATATTTAACTATGGTTAATAACCAAAAATTTTGTGTTCTGGGTAATCACACGCCCATGAGCCTGTTCACAACAAAGAGGCCTTACTGCACACCTAACTTGACACTCATAGGGGATATTATTTGATTAATTCCCTAGTTATTTATAAAACATTATGAATGATTTCATAATATTATTAAGAGATACATAGTCTAAAAACATTTATTGTATATAAAAAATATGTCTTTGGAGAAAACATCTTCAAGTTGAAGTTTACATATTCGTATTTTTGATATTTTCATAACCGCATTGTCTTTATTTTTTGGTTTAAATAATATAATAAAAATGTATTTGAAGAAGGTAAAAAGGTAGAAACAAATATGTATTATATCGGAGTAGGGAAACATACTTAAATAAATATATCATGGTATATGATTAAAAAAATGAGTCTCAAAGTATATGCAAAGGAAGTGATTCTAATACTGTAGTCAAATTTAAATCATGATTCATTTAGATATATTCATCAGTGATTGATATTTTGGTACAATTTAAAAATATTTAAAGATTATATGGAAAATATATAGATTTTTCATTAGTATTCTTACATTGAGGTTTTCTAAAAACAAATGGAATGGTATTGGTAAACAGAAGAGTGATTTAATATCATGGTCATATTATTTATATATATTTTTAAAAACCCATTCTTGAGGATAGATAACTCAAAATTTTAATTTATGCTTGATTTTCTAGTAATAAAGTGTTGAGATATATTGGAATAAAAATTTAATTTAGTATTTCCAAACGTTTCATTGAAATTAGATTCATGTTATATTTGTCGCTAATCAAATTTTTTGAATATGGTATATATATATGATTGTATGTGATTATATAAACATGCGGTTAATTCCATATGAGGATTGAATAAAGAATTTATTTATCGAAAAATATATGACTTTTCTATGGTTTTGTTCCTTTGAATTGTAGATAATTTAGGGAATGTAATGTTATTAGAATATATGATTAGAAAAATATTTGGGTATATAATTGTATATTGTTGTTTGGTGAAAATATAAATTTATTGATGTAGTTTTATATATTAAGATATATATATCATTCTAAGATATATCATAATTGATAATTTCACTAGACATATTCAATTTTAATTAATAATTGTATTTTTTAGGTTGAAATTTAATTTGGAGGGGGTCAGAGGATGGAATGAATATAGATTTTGATATATTGATTCTTTCAAATGAGACAAATGTGCTCGATAAAATCCATTACATGCTACCCCCAATAAAAAAACCAAATTATATTAAATTACAAATATTAAAACACCTATAATAAATAAAAAAAGGTAAATCATTAAAATATACCACCATCTAAATATAAATTATTAATAATTGTTTATATTGTAAAAAATTGTTTTTAATAAAACTCATTTTATTTATGTTATTTATTTTATTTTAAAAATTAAAATTTCAAATTCCCCAATTTTATTTGTTTAATATAATTTTAATTTTAGAATTATAAACTTATAAATTTAATTAGTATGAATTTTTTTTATTCTATAGAAATCTAGTTTTACTCAGAAAATATTGTTTTTTGTGAAAATTGTAATTTTTATGATTTTATCATATTTTCTGAATATTATAAATTATTTAAAAATATTCTATATAATAAAATATATATTTAATTAATAATTAAATTCATTTTAAATTATTATTAAAATTTATAAATTTCTTTTCAGACATTATTATATGTTAATTAATGTATTATTATAATAAAAATATTTGTTTGGTATTTTGTTATTATTAATTGTTTTTATGGTGAAGATAAGTTTTGTATTTTTTTACACAATCATAAGTTTTATTTTATAATAATAAACCAATTTATGACTTAATTATAATTATCCATGATAATCTTATCCCATATATAAAATTTTTAAATTAAAAAAACAGTTTCTTTGAAAGACCATTTTTAATTTTTTTATGTTTATTTAATAGCATACATATCAAATGCATAAATTTTTTTTTGGTAATAATATTTAAAAAATTAAAAAAATTTATAAAATAAATAACATTTAAAATCTTATATTTTTCATTAATATTAATTATTAAAGATAAAATTTAATTTCAATGCTAATAATAAAATTAGGTAAATGTTAAAAAGGTAAGCTGTAATGCCTAAATTTTCACTATGTACCTCCAATAAGATCTTATTTGGAAAATATGAACCCCAAATCGCTTTCCCTATAATATTCATTATTTTTGAGTTATTATATTTTGAGAAGTAACAATATATTATTAAAAATGTATGTTTTTTGTTTGAAACTACCCTTCTACTCACTTATAAAATAGTTTAACTTCCACCACTTCATGAATGAAATTTCCTTATAATATCTCTTTCAAATAATTAAATGTTTCTATATCATCTATAATATCCATAATCTTAATGTCACTCTTAGGTTTCTTAAGGATTTCATTTCCAAAAAAAATCAATGAAAAAAATCAAGCTTCCATCTTGAGTTTTAATTTCACTTACTATATTATATTACTATAATACTTTATAAATCTTATCCAAAATTTTTAATATAATGAGATAATAGTTTTTGGAATACATAAATTTTAATATATAAATTTTTATAAAATATTAAATCGTTTTTACACACTATGAAATTAAAATAACATTCATCATGCGGACATGTGGACTACCACCTCCATAATGATATATTGTTCATTTTTCATCACTTCCTATAATTAATGGTACATATGATGTATTGGATTAATAGTTTTTTTATTTTTCAAAATTATAATTATCAAAGGATAATTTTTCATTTAGCATAATTCATTCTATTCAATAAAAAATGGCATCAGTAATCATGTGTACTATATTTTTTAATACATTCCCTCAATCATTAAATCATTATAACTCATTACCATTTTGGTCGATTTAGCTACCAATTTAAATGGTTTTATAACAATTATGCCATCAAAGATTATGGGGTGTAGTTTAAATTTAGTATACATAAGTAATGAAATATTTAAAAAAAATTAATTATTATGGAATTATTAAGTTAATTTTTAAAATATTTTTTATATATCACATTTTTGTTGTTAAAGACATAGAAAACTAGTTTTCCACAATTTCTATTTTCACAATTTATATTCAATTATTTCATATATAAAAAATGGGAATCATTTAATACTTTAAAATATTATTATTATATCTTTAATTATCGTGGGATGATGAAAATCGAAACACATAGTGAGAATTAAGCTCGTCAATTTGAATTTTTTAGAAAACAAACAACTAAAATTTCTAACACCTGATTATGAAACTAAATTATAATTGGATAACTTATTTTTAAAATATATTCATGAAATAAGAAATAGAAGTTTATTATGGTTAATTTAATGTTATTATATAATCTATTAATTTATTTATTTACATTATACAAGTGTTTATAACATGTTTCATCTATGAAAACAATAAAGTAAGTGTTTTTTATCTCAGTTTCAAATCCATGTGACAATGACAATACTTCACACTAAAATAAACATTATATTGTGTATTCAGAAACATATTTCATTCATGTATAATGAAAATAAATTATATCAATAAACATATTTTTCAATTTTAAGGTAATCATTTTATTTTTATGTTACCATTTCTATAAGTGTTTTTTGATACTCAATTCCCATTCATTGAGTTATATTGTTCTTCAAAAACATATTTCAAATATGATTTCAACACTATATCTTTTTATTTTATTATTTTCTAATTCATTTTTTTCGATATTCATTTCTATCACATGACCCATTTTTAAATTTCCCTTTCTTCCAAAATTATGACCTTATTAGTGCATTTTGATAACTCAAGTTTGAATTATGTGACATAAAATATTATTACCTGATTATTATATGTTTTATAAGTCATTTTATTTTTTATTTATTAAAATGTCTACACTATTATATAGTAGGAATATTATCTTTTTAACTTATATAATTTTTATCGATTTATTTATTTCCCATAAAATTGAATCATTTTTAATAAAATAATTAATCTCTATTGAAGATTGGTTATCTACATTTTCATGTTCATTATGTCCAAAAATGGTTTTAATTTATTATTTTGAATCATAAATATTTTTTTACTCTTGTGAATTCCACATTTATACTATAATATTTTAAAATCAATGTTTTTTTACCTCTTTTATGATGTTGGTTTTTAGAAAAATTAATTCAAAATACTCATACGGTATTACATCCTTTCAATATAAAGTAAAAATTCTTCAAATAAATTTTATGGATGACCATTATGAATTTTAAATTATGTTTTATTTTTAATTATTTATAGTAAGTTTTTCAAAAGTATTCTCCTTCCATTCAAAAAATTCTTTTTAAATTTAATTTATAATGAAATGTTTTAAATTGTTTTTTGATAATTTTATTTTCAATTCTATTAATCATACATGGTTTTTCTTTTAGGAAAACATTTTTTGATCACTCTCTTTATGTTAATATAATACAATACCTCTTTAATAATGATTTTTTTTATAAATTTTTTTAAGTTGATGTTATGTGATGTTTTTAAAGTTTTAAGAAACCAATTCATCTCTCTTGAGTTCTCTATGATATGATGTTTTTTTTCAAGTGGAATCCACATGTATATGTTATTATGGGTGGGGTCATATATAAAACTCCAATTAATTAGATTATGATTCATGTATGATGATAGGATAAATGTTTTTTTATGAATGAGATTCATAATTTTGGGTTCACAAACTCATTATGGGAATGAGATGTATGAATATTTGTTAATAAGTTTTTTTGTGTTAATTAGATGGTCAGAGCCTTTTGGAGGAATTTGTTTTGTGAATTATAAGGGGGACGGTTTTTTCACTATTATTTTCCTGAAAAAATTTCTGTGATTATTTTTTGTAACGTTTTTTTGTGGTATTAATATACACAAGCCTTAAAGACATGTTTTTTTGTTTGACTATGATATGAGAATATTTTTTCACATGTTTTTTGTTTGTATGAGATGAAAAAACCCTTGATAAATTTTTGTGTGTGTAAATGAGATATGTGGTGATGTTTTAATGTTTTTTGTGTAAAAATCATATCGTAATATATTTTGACATGATTTTATTTTCTTATTATTATTATATAATTATATGTTATTATATGATTCAATGATTTGATGTATTTATATAAGCCTATGATTATGATTATGATCATTGAATCATTTTTAATATATCATGTTTCCACACACTTTTTCCATGTTATAGGTTTATGCATTGGAAATTACATTTCCTTATATCATAAATTATATCCAACTCGTATTGCCCTATGTTATTTTAGTAAGATATTTATCCCATTATCATGTTTTCTGATATTATTATTATCAATCCCTTGATTACATTTTGATAGGTTTTACCTTAACAAGTATTAAATTCAACCCATTTATTATGGTTTCAATCCCTATTTTATGATGATTTTTATGACCTAAAATATGTATATAAGTGGATCTAATGTGTATGAAAATGTGTAAATTTTTTTACCAGTATCATAAAAAAAATCCTTTTTAGTTGTTCTTTAATGACACAAAACCATCCATTCAGGGGATTGTTTGATGATTTATGGGAAGTACCATTAATCCAATTGAAATGTTCTAAAGTAAAGAAAGGTTAATCAAAACTTTTATCGAATATATTGATTAAGGGATGTGTTTTTAGAACCAAAACTAAGAGAGTGGTTCTGGAGCATTACAATATCTTTGACAAATAATAGAAAAATAATCGAAATTACTAGTTCCATGATACCTATATCAGGTTTCTCATATGGATTTTTGGAGATTTATCATTGAAATTGTGAAAAATCTTAAATAAGTACACTATAAATGGTATGGACAAAAATCTATTAAAATTTTTGAAGAATATGAAACCATATCATAATTATTTTGTCGATTTGTTTTTTCATGATACTCTAAGAATACATAAACCTAGAGGAGAAAAATTAAATAAAAGAAGAATCAATTAAATAATTATGCGATATATAAGGCATGATAAATAAATTATATTTAAATTTAATGAATAAAATGTTTGTATAAAAATTAATTAAATTAATGAATCAATTGATTATATTGTTGATGAATTAATTTTCACCTTTTTTCCTGAACATTTCAAATTGAGGAATCTATCTCAAATAAATTAATGCATAAAAAATATAATGTTAAAGTGGGATTTAAATGTTAACAAATCCAGATGCATAATACATATGTATCTAAATTTTATATGTACATAATAGAATGAACTAATAATAGTACTGCTATATGAAACGATGGTTTTGTGGAATATAGTTTATTTCCTTAAAGCATAAAAATTATATATGTAACCATCGGACAGATATATTTGATAAAATGATATGAATGAATAAATTAACACTATAACTGATAATAATACATGTATATTAATTGATATTCAACAATATTCGCAATAGATAAGTTGAAAATGAGTGTTTATACAGGGAAACATTAAATGGTATAATTGAGCAATATAAATAAACATTCATAGAAAAGGGGTTTACATAAATGTAGGGAATTAATTATTTTTTAACATATGCTCACATGGATAGTATTTAATCTATTATAACTCTTGATGCTTTTGATTCCACATATAATTTGTAGATTCACTAATTGAATGATAAAATTAAATTTTTATATTTCTAAATAGAATAGGATGTATATATAAAGAATCATAAAGGATTAATAGTTCCTAGGATATAAATGAAGGGTTTATAATTGATATAATATCTATGGGGTTTCAGAAAATTAAAATTTATTATCATGATACATTTGAAGAAATAATTTTGTTGAATGGGTTTATAGTTATCCCAAAAAATGAATATGTTTATAAATAGTTCCGAAAGAATAATAGTGTTTTTATTTATAACATCCTAATTAAATGTGAATGTTTAGTAGTAATACACATCATGTTAATGATTCAATGAAATTTTTGTTTAGAAAATTTGATTTGAATGTGTTGGGGGAAGGAAATATTTATTTGGAAATAAATTTTTTGTTGTTATATATTCTGTATTACTTTATTAATATTTTTTCAATGAATTTTTTTTACATGATTTGATCAATTTTATTATTCATAACTTTCTCCATATGATTCAAGGATCATGGTTTTAATGACCCAATGATAAATGAAAATTCTTTTCTTATAAATATTTCCTATAATCACATGATAACATAACATAATGAACATCTAAGTTCTATGTTACCATTAACCATAAGTTTGTCTCTTCAAGGTTTGGAAGTTCGAAAATGAAACATAAAAAGTTGTGATTATTATGTTATTTTGGAGTCTAATAGTAAAAACATAATTTTATGGTAAATAGTAACCAACCCATATGAATAGTAACATACCATTATGAAAGGAGATACACCCCAATGAATAGTAACATTTTCTATGATAGTATACAAATAATATTCATGTGAATGTATGATGTACCTATATTTTTGAATAAGTAACAAAATGTTCTAAAACCTGTTTTTTAATAATAAATTATTATATTAATTAAATATTAAATTATTCATATTTAGTAAATAATTTTTTAAAAATGAATTTCTTTTTTGGATTCTATGCGTCAAATATTTGTTAGGGTGAATTTTTTGTATTTTTTAGAAATACATGAATTTTTGTTGAATAATAAAATACGTAAATTTATGACAAATGCAAATTAATGAATTTATTGTGTCATTGATGACGATCTGATTATGTAAGCCCCATTGGTTCGAAATAAAATCTATTTATTACTTTTCTTGGTCATGAAATTCTTAATATTTCTTGTTCTATGATTGAATAATAAATTAATGATTATAATATTATAAAAACCCTCCTCTCCAACACTATAAACCCCCCTCACTCCCTCTTCTTTATATTACTCTCAAGCCTGGTTTCATGACAATATTCTACCCAAATCACACCCCAAGCTCCTACCCCACTTCCAACAACTGCTATTCTCTTAAAATTACAAAAACCTCTCCCATTAAGAGGTTCTCATAAGAGATAAACTCAAAAGTTAAATTCCACTTTCCAATTCTTTTATTTCTTTTATGTTGTTTTCATTCTTGTTTCTTTCCTCACCTACCATCACCCAAATGGTATGATAACTATAGTGACATATATGTATAGGGAATTTTTTATTCTAATGGGATATTTGATTATCACCTCCCCAGTCAACATATTTAATTTTTCTGAAATAAATCACCATTTTAAGATGTGTTAATTTAACACATTCAAGGATAATTATTTATCAATTTATATTATCATATTTAATTATGGTCATGAAACCAATTGTTCTATAGTTGAACCAGATTATTATATATTTTATATTTCCTTGTTAAGGTTCTGTATTCCTTTTGTAAAAATAGTATTATTTTATAATGAAAAACATGTTCCTTGTAATCAAAACCCACCAATTAACCAAAATAGTTATCACTAATGTTTTATATAATAACTAATCTCCATTCCCACGAATTGAATGAATTCATATAACCATGTAATATTCAAGTATGTTCAATAATAACATACAAATTAATTTTTGGACAACAATTCTCATCTCATATAATTATACATTCATAAGTAAAGAAGTAATGAATTTTAAGGAAACAAACAGACCCGAACAATAAAATTGAACATTATAACCCATCAAAAGGCCATTATTGAACATAAAAATGTTATTCTAAATCGATTACATATATACAAGGTTCGTAAAATGTTAATTAAACAAATTAACTGGTTTATTCAGGTCATTAATAACATGTGGAGAACACCACCATATTGGAGGTAAGAGATACTTTCAATTTCACTTTTAATCAAGATTTTCTTCTATGTAATGCCCTTTTATGTGTAATTAATAGTGACAGGGTATGATTATAAACCTCCACCATAATTGATTCATTCTTTTTAAAATATGATAAATCTATTTCTAACTCATTAAGCCTTCTTAAGTACAATTGATAACATGTCGATAATCCATAAGAAATTACCCTAGAACAACATTTATTCCTTCGAGTTCCCTATATTTGTTTTTACCCAGATGAAGTTGTTTTATATTTTTATGTACAACATATAAATGTTTTTTATATGCTCCAAAATCATGTTTCATGATGCATCCCTCATTCTCTTTCAGGGATATACATTCTTTTAAGTGATTTCCTCCACAATACTTCATAGTAAGCAAACACGTTTTATAGGAAGTTCCAAAAATATTACCCAAATTATAATTGCACTATATACTTTATTTTAAGCCACCATTTTCATTATAAAACAATCTTTTTATTATGAAAACCTTCTTGGTGGAATTCAGGATTTATATAAAAGATATTCCACTTTTCTATTTTAAATGATCTATAGTATTATCCTTAAAACCAAACAAAAATGATTTAATTATAATGTTACTTAAATACATTTATTATATTTTATTACTTCTGTTTTACATAAAATACCATATTATATACATATTTTTCCTTATTAACATCCATTTATGTTATAATCCATTTCTTTAATGGACACATTCATGATACTCCCATCAGTTAAGCTTTATGTCATGATTATGGCTCCCAATTCATTCAATGGGTACCCTTATGGTTATCTATTGTAGATTATGTATGATTATATATGTTGGAATCCTATTCATGAAAATTTTGAGATGGGTACACCCGGATAGTGCTCAAATTAATTGGGTAATGTCATATTTCCTGAGATGTGATGTGAAATGGGATTGGTGGTAAGCTGTGTCACAAACTATAATGGGAAACATGATTGGTGGTTATCATTTACCCATAAAACTATGGGAAATTAGATTAGATTTTAGACTTGATTCAATATGACGACATGTTTTATGTTTCTTCCACATTTATATTATTCAATTTTTATATGATCCAATGTTTACGTGATATGATATCATATGTTCCATGATTTTGATATCATTATGTCATGCATCCTAACTCATGTTCTTAAGATGCATCCTTATGTTCATTCCCCTACTAGGCCTTTTAGCTCATCTCTTTTTTCATGTGATCCCTAGGGTACCCTATGTAGATGTAAGGTTGGAAATGAAGTTAGGATCCTTTTATGGAGAATAAATAAAGAAGTGTTTTTTAGCCCTATGTTTTTTGTTTTATGTATGCAGTCAACAAATAAAATAGAATTAATGATCCATGGATTTTACGATGATGTATAATTATGCATAAAATCATATAATGTTATGTGAAATATTCTATGGTCTCTATAGTGGTTTTTAGAGGAGGTTCTAGTTATTTTTCAAATTTAGGAATAGAGAACCTTAGTGTGAAAATTAATGATGAGACTAAGTTAAAAGATACAAACCTATATTTTGGTAGGTATAGAGTAAGTGGTTTATCAGGGAAATAAATCTCTATCTAGATACAAATCGGAAGAGGTGGCTCTGGCACAGATGCACCATGGAGTAAAACTTCTGACATGGAGTTTAGGGCTTCACCTATGGTATCCTAAAAATGGCAAAGGGCCTTGCTTCACTCTTGGTGTTGACACTCATGGGGGATATGGTTTGGTAAATTCAAGAGCTTTGTAACACCCCAAGCTTCTATGATACGCTTCTTTTTGAATATTGTGATAGCGTGTGTTGTACGCAACACCGAGTTCTAACACACCATAACCAATCAAACTAGCCATTATGAATAGTAATACCTACTTTTTGAAATTATATATATTTTATATTTCAAAATGGACTTCATTTTTGGATTCGTAATATCGAATTTATCCTAAGGTGAAATTTTGGTACTTTTCGGATAACTTTAATATTTTGATGAATAGTGAAAATTACTAAATTTTAATTAAAAACAACTTTTTTAATAAAAATAATTAATAGTTATATATTATGAATTTGAGTGGTTTTAAAGTATATTTAGTATATATTTTTACCATTTAATATAATGTTGGACATTGGACATAATTTTACAATTAAACCGAACATAAACAAGTGTCAATCTTTTGATAGTTATTATCTCTTAAAACACGCTTTTTGTTTTGACAGCGGGAATTAATTTTAAATTAATTTCTGCCACTTCTGTGTTTTGAATTTAGAAAAATGTATTCCATATTTTGAATCAGGATGTCCAAATTGTGTAAATAGGTAACTTTTAATTTTAGACATTTTGAATAATTAATGCGGTAAATATTTTATTTACCATGGTTAAGGGTAAATCCGGGAAATGAGGGTTAACAAATAATATTATAATAATACTAAATTACCCTAAAACGTGTCCTAGCCTTATTGGTTGATACATGTTCTACCATAGGAATCTTTGGGTAGATTTTGGGACCCCATGGTGGCACTTGTAAGTGATAATGACACTTTATTTTAATTAAGTTAAAATCAATACAAAAATGACACAAGCATATATCTTTTAACAAAACAATTGTTACAGAGGGTTATATAAGTTTTATTTTAGATTATAAATATTAATTAGAATGATAAAAAGATTTCCTAAATAAGTATATTATATTTATAATTTTTAGAAATTAAATAATTTAATTTATTTATGACACAATGATGACGAATTAATTACTTTAATAGTGAAAAATTACAATAATTGATATTATAAATACCCAAATAAATATAATATGAAACATTTAATGAATTAAAATAATTTTCTAGGATAATATGACATATTAGTATTGATTTAATTGACTTTTTTCGAAGTAATCAATCTGTTATGAGTTCCAAAAAAATCAACTATTGAATAGTGTCAAAATTGACATAAAAGAGTTCTTAAAACAAATATTATATTATTAATTGATATTGAATTCCTAAAAATCTAAGGTTCGGACAAGAGACTTATATCATGATAGGTTCATCATTAATAGACCACTTGGGGGTCTCATGGATGTATATAGTATGTTTATTAACCATATTATATAAAAATACAAATAGACATTGTAAAAGTGAAACTAATTAACTTAGAGTTAATACTTAAAGATAAGGTTAATATAAGTACCCAAACCTGTCTAAATTCTATTGATTGAGTTGTTTTCGACCCATCCCCACCTTAAAATTTAAATAATCAACTTCGGATCCTTTAGAAACCGAATATGAATTTATTATAAATTAATATTTCTAGCTTTTTCAAATGGTGCCCCTCACCCCTCTTATAAAAGGGCACTCCTCCTTCTCTTTTCTTCACACCTTAAATACCTTTTGGTTAGGCCAAACTCTGCCAAAATACTCTCCCGACTTCCCTCACTACAACCTAGAGGCCTTAGTTTGATCAGAAAGCCATCCTAAGGAGCCCTTTTGATCAAATCAAAAGGAAGAACCCGAAGAAGAGGTAATGTTTTCAACACCCATTTTCAAGTTCCTTTCTTCTTCCACTTCTTCTTCCTTTGTTGTTACAATTCTAAAATAATAACTCTAGTATCATATATATACTGTGATGTTATTATAAATATGGTACAACCGTATTCATTATTCTATCCATCCTTTGAATAACATGTCACCATACGTGCGTACGTACAGCTTACCGTCTCCACGTCGTGGTGTAATTGTTATTCAATATATTATTATTTGGATGGGTATAATAATGATGTGTAACTCATGTAAATAAATTAATATAACATGATAATGATTCTTTATATATGATATAACATCCAATTATATATTATTTTAATATCAAAAGAATGATATTGTCGCTCATGCGTATGTACGGACTACCGTCTCCACGAACGCGATGAGATTCAATCTCCATCATATCCATTAAAGTATAATTATAATTTGATGATTTAAAAATAGTTTCTAAGGACTTGATATCATTTTGGATATGAATAATATACATCCCATTAATAACGAATATGGCTCACATAACAAAGAATATAATGTAAAATGAACCCGTTAACACCCGAAATGATGATAATTCTAAGATATTATTAACAAATAAATGTTAAAAGATCATATATGATATCATATTAAAGTAAATGATTCTTGTATAATTCAATAACAATTATTTCACCATTATATAGGTGGTAAACCTACCGTCGACCAAGGAAAAAGTAAAAAGTAGTGGATTTTCAAATCTCACTTTCAATTCCGTGAGATTTCCACTATTCGCCACTAAATTATTGAAAGTGGTGTATTGTGTGCTTCCAATTGATATATATTATAATGATTCTCTTTATATTCATGTTATTCTGTAAATCATTTGGTGTTTATTAACATTTGGCCATATGACTCAATTGATTAATGTGGTAAGGATTTTCTTATCTCACTCTTAATTTCGTGAGAATTCCATTATTCACCACTTATTTATTGCATGTGGTGTGTGTGATGCCCATGTTTGTATTAATTGTGTAATATACTTTAATTCATGTATATTTACATCATCATTGTGTTATCCTTCTTTCATGGGTTCATTTTTGATAAGTTACCAAATCGATAAGGGAATTTGAAATTCCAATTTCCATTTATTCGGCTTTACGCAAACTCCATTGATTGTTTTACTCCGAGATTATGTGTTGAATCTCTATTCATTTGTTTATTTCATAATTTCCACTCCCCTTTTTTGGACATAAATTTGATACACATAATCAATCCATTGATAATTTCTCAAGTCATCGATATGAATTTGAGAAGTGTAATTTTTACTCATTGTCCATTTGTTGAGTTAAACATCCAATTCATTGGTGTTGTTTTTACAAGATTATGTGTGAATGTACTTTGATTGTTTTGCACTGAACATCCAATCATATTTAGTGTATTTATATTTTTCACACATAACTATGTCGTTGATTTATCATTAACCTAAGGATACGGCTTTTTTGAGAGATTTCATCTCAATTTACATTCCATTGAGACTTCTTTGTTGATATACACCAAATCACTTTTATGTGGTGTATATAAAGTACTTTGATATAGTATATCATGAATCCCTTTATTGTCATGATATTAAAAAGTTTTTGTTAACTCAATTATTTTTATTCAAGTTTCTCTCTTTTGGTTAGAATCTCTAACTAAAATATCATTTTTAAATGTTTTAAAGACTTATTCATCTAAATCTTTCTCATTAATGTACATGTTTTAAAAATAGTTTTACGGATTTATTTATATGGACATTAATGTTTAGAAATTAAAACTCCTTTTAAAAAGTTTCAAAGTGGTATGGGACACTTTGATTCAAAAATATATTTTTAAATGGCTTCTTGACAAATAGTGTGACTTTTAAATGATTTCAAGAAAAATGGGGATATTTCTCTCAAATAGTTTTGATGATTATTTTCATCAATGTCAACATCCTTTGATGGATTTTACCCTTATTTGAAGTTGATTTATTATGATAAAAAACTTCTATATTGTATTGAAGGTTTTGTAATATGTTTGACTGTGGATGTGCTATTTTCATACCATTCATAGTTTATGGTGAAATTATTGACATTTCGTATGATAGTTTTAATACGAATGATTATGTCATGTTTAAAACTTTTCATATGGGAATGCATTGGACTTAATATGTGACGGGTGGAGCCCGTTATAGCTCCTCGATGCATCGGTAGGACTCATGAGAAAAACTAGTGTCTTGGCACAAGGCCTTGACAAAATCTTATTTGTAGTCTTGGCACAAGGCCTTGGCTATGTGGTTATGATAGTCTGGCATTATGCATTCCAACATTATGAAAGTGGTTAGTGATTTTGCATGTGATTATTCGATTAGTAGAATATCCATGTGAATGAGTAAATGGCATTATTTCATTTTATTTATTCCATACAATGTTGAAAGTTCAAGTTTGAAAGGCCTTTGTTTTAGTTATACATTGCCTTAAATGTTTATTCTTATTTATGAAAGTTTCCGCTATATTGTTATCCTTACTGGGCATTTGTGCTCACCCCTTTTCTATGTTTTATTTTTCCCAGGAAGTGAAGAAGTAAATTATGAATGACCTGCATGGATATTATGTGGGGATATGAGTGTGGATTATGGAGACATTATGTTGTTGTAGTAGTTTTTCATTTTATGATGTAATGTAAAACTTATGAATATATCTAGTGTTTCCAAGGCTACTAAACCAATCGATCTTTTGAGATTTGATCTTTATTGTGATCATGCCAATGTTATGTAATAATGCACCGACTCTGGGTAACTAGGGTCGGGGCGTTACAGTTGGTATCTGAGGAAGTTTAGTACAACCCTTGGAAGCTAGATTTAGATAAACTCTGATTAGAGCACGTTGACCTAAGATTAACATTGAGGATTAGTATAGAATAACTTCCTAGAATTTTGGTATTGTATAGATTTTTTGAGTTTTCCGAGCAATACATCCCTGTCTGGATATGAGCAGGTAGAGGCGGCTCTGGCACAGATGTACCTAGGGGTAAAACCCGAAAACACCTCTTTGAGCTAGACTCGAACGGTAACTGGTGCACGACAACGGGCTTTGCTGCACTCTTGGTTACGACACTCCTGGGGTATATTCTTAGGATAACTCTCATTTTCTTTACAAATCATTATGAAGTGTTTATGAGTATATACTTCCTCAAAGAAAACATTTTTATGAGTATGGATTATATCCATAAATAGTTAAATTTATGTTAAGTGTTTTATAAGTATGGGATTATGTATTTTGATTCATAAACTGATCTAGTTTATGCCATTATTTAGAAATGGCTCCTTGTGGAAGAAATGGAAACTGTATCAATGCACGCACTCCATGTAGGGATTTCCATCCTGCTCAAGATAATTATAGTGGGACTGGTGATGCAACTGGTTCCAATCAGCTAATCACCATACTGGGACAACTTACTCAGGTTATGAATAATAACCTTACTCGTATGGAGCTCCCCGATCCACAGCATGGAGGGTCAATGTTAGATCGATTCATGAGGTAACAACCGCAAACGTTCAATGGGAGTACAAATCCCTTAGTAGCTGAGAAATGGATAAATTTCCTAGAGAAAATATTTCAGGCTTTGGGGAGCAGTGAAAGGGAAAAAGTTATCATGGCAGTTTACCGCCTCACTAGAGATGCTGATCAATGGTGGTCATTGATTCAAAACATGAAGGAAGATGATGAAGTATCAAATATGGAATGGAGGGAGTTCAAAGATCTGTTTTTAGAAAAATACTTTCCTCGCGACCATCGACCAGAGATGGAAAGGCAATTTCTGAGTCTGAGACAGAAGGAGGATGAGAATGTCGCAAATTATGAGGCTAATTTTACAAGGATAGCAAGGTATGTTGGAGATTATATACGTAACCCAAAAAGTAAGATTGATCGTTTCATTGATGGGTTAAAACCATTTCTTCGTCGAGCATTAGTCTCACAATCCTTTTCGTCGTACGAAGACATTGTCTCATGTGCTATCAAGACCGAAAAGGAATTCTCCAAGTCTTATGACTTTAAAGCAAAGCAATAGAAGAAGAGACCTGCTGATCAATCTGGGAATGGAAATAAGGGGAAGAAGGGAAAGGTTGAATATCCATCCTATGGTAAATGTGGGAAAAAAACATCCTAGTACATTCTTGAAGGGAATGGGAGTATGTTACAAGTGTGGTGAAAAAGGCCACCAAGCTCGTGATTGCAAGGGGAAGAAGGAAGCTACCAACGTTAAGTGCTACAATTGCAGGGAGATAGGGCATTATGCAAATTCATGTCCTAAGCGTCAGGAGAAATTACCACAGAAAATGCCAAGGGATCAAGGCCAAGCTTATGCTATCACTACTGCTGAGGTAGAAGCTCCGAAAGATGTGGTGGCAGGTAATTTAATGGTTTCCTCAAGTTTAGTAAATGCATTATTTGATTCTGGATCATCACATTGTTTCATATCTTCCCAGTTTGCTAAGAAAATTAGATATTTCCAATTTGATTTAATAAGGGAGTTTTCAGTTAAAACTCTTAAGGGAAGTATCATTGCAACAAAGTTTTGTGAATCAGTCCCCATTAGAGCACATAAATGTTCTTTATCTGCTGATCTCATAGTCATACCTATGATTGAGTTTTATATAATCCTTGGTATGGACTGGCTTTCGGACTATGATACGAAGATTTATTGTAAGAAGAAAGAGGTTACGATTCTTGATGATAATGATAAGGAACACCTTATCTTTAGAGCAGAATAGTCACCACCTAATTCTTATTTAGATCCACCCCCAGTAGCTCAACTTAATTCAATTATTGGGGAGGAAGAGAATGAAATAACTGTCGGTGAGGAAAGGAATGTTCAAATAGAGGATGTACCTGTTGTGAAAGAATTTTTAGATGTATTTCCGGAAGACTTACATGGACATCCTCCAGAACGGGAAGTTGAGTTTTCCATTGATTTAATTCATGGATCAAGGCCTATATCGAAGACCCCTTATAGAATGACCACTGTAGAGTTAGTCGAACTAAAGAAACAACTAGAGGAATTGAGTAATAAAGGATTTATTCACCCTAGTGTTTCTCTCTGGGGAGCCCCTGTTCCTTTTGTTAAAAAGATAGATGGATCTATGAGGTTATGTATCGACTACAGGGAGATCAATGCAATAACGATAAAGAACATGTATCCCCTACCTCGCATTGATGATTTATTTGAACAACTGCATGGAGCTCAATACTTTTCAAAGATTGACCTTCAATCTGGATACCATCAGTTGTGTGTGAAGAAGGAAGACATTCTGAAGACAGCATTTCGAACCAGGTACGAGCATTACGAGTTTACTGTAATGCCGTTTGGATTGACTAATGCACCCTCTGTATTCATGGATCTGATGAATAGAGTTTTCAAGGAGTATCTCGATGAATTTGTGGTGGTATTTATTGATGATATCTTGGTATACTCCAAAACCTATGAAGGATCATGAAAATCACTTGCGCATTATCTTGAAGACTCTGAGGAGGCATGAATTATATGGGATGTTTAGTAATTGTGAATTTTGGATTCAGGAGATTTCTTTTCTTGGCCATATTGTCTCTAAAGATGGAATATCTGTTGATCATTCTAAGACCAAGGCAGTCCAAGAATGGCCAGCACCTACGAGTATAACTGAGGTTCGTAGTTTTATTGGTTTGGTAGGTTATTATTGATGTTTCGTCCAGAATTTTGCCTGATTGGCTAACCCATTAACGAAGCGCACACGTAAAGGTGTTAAATTTGTTTGGACAATAGAGTGTGAATAATGATTCGAAGAACTGAAGAGAAGATTAGTCAATGCTCCTATATTGACTCTACCATCGGGGAATGATGGGTTCGTTATTTATAGTGATGCATCAAAGAAAGGACTTGGTTGTGTCCTTATGCAGAATGATAGAGTTATTGCCTATGCATCACGACTATTGAAAATTCATGAACAAAACTATCCTACTCATGATCTCGAGTTAGCAGCTGTGATCTTTTCTTTGAAGATATGGAGGCACTACCTCTATGGTGAAAAATGTGAGATTTATACTGATCACAAGAGTTTGAAGTATATTTTCTCACAAAAAAAACTCAACATGAGGCAAAGGAGATGGCTTGAATTACTCAAGGATTATGATTGCACGATTCACTACCACCCAGGGAAAGCAAACAAGGTGGGAGATGCTTTGATTAGAAAAGACCATGTTGTTTTGAACAATATGAGAATTGAAAGGGATCCAATTTTCATGGATATAGTGAAGATAGACATGGGAATAACCAGGGAAGGTGAAACATCAATGCTTTTTCAAATGGTTGCCAAACCATCTTTACTACAAAGCATTAAGATTTCTCAAACCGATGATGAAGAATTTCAAAAGAAGATTAAAGCTGTGAATGATTGGAGATTGAGAGACTTTGTGTATGAAGATGGAATTTTGAAATTTGGGAAGAGACTTTGTGTTCCCGATATACCTGATCTAAAAACGGAATTATTGGATGATGCTCATAGTTCCAATTTCCCTATACACCTTGGGAGCACCAAAATGTATAGTGATTTGAAGGAACATTTTTGGTTGGACAACATGAAGTGGGAGATTGCTGATTTTGTGTCAAGATGTATGGTTTTCAACAAGTGAAAGCTGGAAGGCAACAGCCTGGAGGAGTCATGCAACCCCTTCCCATACAAGAGTGGAAATGGGACAATATTACGATGGAATTTGTCATGGGGATACCAAAGACTCCTAGAAGGAATGATGCAATATGGGTTATTGTTGATCATCTTACCAAGTCAGCACATTTTCTTGCTATAAGAGAAGATCTACCCCTGGAATGTCTAGCAAGACTATATATTAATGAAGTTGTGAGACTTCATGGAGTACCCCTATCGATTGTTTCTGATCGTGATCCCCGTTTTACATCAAAATTTTGGAAAAGTCTTCAGAAATCCCTGGATACTGAACTTCATTTGAGCACTGCTTACCACCATCAGATAGACGGATAATCAGAATGGACCATTCCAACCTTAGAAGGCATGTTGAGATCTTGCTCACTTGACTTTCATGGTATGTGGGATCAATATTTACCACTGGTAGAATTTTCCTATAACAATAGCTTCCATTTGAGTATTCAGATGGCACCATATGAAGCATTATACGGAAAGAGATGTCGTACACCAACCTGTTGGGATGAATTTGGTGAAAGAAAACTTGTTGGCCCATAACTGGTGGAGGAAACGATGGAAACGGTTAAAGTAATCCAAAATCACATCAAAGTAGCTCAAAGTAGGCAGAAGAGCTATACCGATAATCGAAGGAAGGATCTGGAATTTCAAGTCGGTGATCATGTTTTCCTGAAGGTATTTCCATGGAAGGGAGTCATACGTTTTGGTAAGAAAGGTAAATTGAGTCCCAGGTACATCGGACCTTTCGAAATTCTAGAACGAATTGGGGTTGTAGCTTACCGATTGGCAATGCCGCCAAGTCACTCTAAAGTTTATGATGTGTTCCACGTATCTCTGTTGAGGAAATACATGCCTGACCCAATGCATGTACTCACCTATGAATAATTAGAACTGGACCCTGATCTGTCTTATTGTGAAGAGCCCGTCAAGATTCTTGATACAAGAGAACAAGTGCTGAGAAACCGGACGACGCGTCGGGTAAAAGTTTTGTGGAGAAACCATAAGATGGAAGATGAAACGTGGGAACCTGAGGAACTTATGATGAAGAACCACATGATTCTTTTCATGTGATAAGTATTCTAGAAATTTCGAGGATGAAATTATTTGAAGGATGGGAGAATGTATCACCCCAAGCTTCTACGGTACGCTTCTCTTTGAATAATGTGATAGCGTGTGTTGTACGCAACACCGAGTTCTAACACACCATAACAAATCAAACTAGCCGTTATGAATAGTAATACCTACTTTTTGAAATTATATATATTTTATATTTCAAAATGGACTTCATTTTTGGATTCGGAATATCGAATTTAGCCTAAGGTGAAATTTTGGTACTTTTCGGATAACTTTAATATTTTGTTGAATAGTGAAAATTACTAAATTTTAATTAAAAACAACTTTTTAAAAAAAATAATTAATAGTGATATATTATGAATTTTAGTGGTTTTAAAGTATATTTACAATATATTTTTACCATTTAATATAATTTTGGTCATTGGACATAATTTTACAATTAAACAGAACATAAACAAGTGTCAATCCTTTGATAGTTATTATCTCTTAAAAACACGCTTTTTGTTTTGACAGCGAGAATTAATTTTAAATTAATTTCTACCACTTCTGTATTTTGAATTTATAAAAATGGATTCCATATTTGGAATCAGGATTTCCAAATTGTGTAAATAGGTAACTTTTATTTTTAGACATTTTGAATAATTACTACGATAAATATTTTATTTACCATGGTTAAGGGTAAATCCGGTAAATGAGGGTTAAAGAATAATATTATAATAATACTAAATTACCCTAAAACGTGTCCTAGCCTTATTGGTTGATACATGTTCGAACATAGTCATCTTTGGGTCGATTTTGGGACCCCATGGTGCCACTTGTAAGTGATAATGACACTTTATTTTAATTAAGTTAAAATAAATACAAAAATGACACAAGCATATATCTTTTAACAAAATAATTGTTACAGAGGTTTATATATGTTTTATTTTAGATTATTAATATTCATTAGAAATATAAGAAGATTTCCTACATAAGGATATTTTATTTATAATTTTTAGACATTAAATAATTTAATTTATTTATGACACAATGATGATAAATTAATTACTTTAAAAGTGAAAAAATACAATAATTGATATTATAAATACCCAAATAAAAATAATATGAAACATTTAAGGAATTAAAATAATTTTCTAGGATAATATGACATATTAGTAATGATTTAATTGACTTTTTGTGAAGTAATCAATCTGTTATAAGTTTCACAAAAATCAACTATTGAATAGTGTCAAAATTGACATAATAGAGTTCTTAAAACAAATATTATATTATTAATTGTTATTAAATTCCTAAAAATCTAAGGGTCGTCCAATAGACTTATATAATGATAGCTTCATCATTAATGGACCACTTGGGGGGTCTCTTGGATGTATATAGTATGTTTATTAACCATATTATTTAAAACTACAAAGAGACATTGTAAAAGTGAAACTAATTAACTTAGAGTTAATACTTAAAGATAAGGTTAATATAAGTACCCCAACCTGTCTAAATTCTATTGGTTGAGTTGTTTTCGACCCATCCCCACCTTAAAATTTAAATAATCAACTTTGGAGCCTTTAGAAACTGAATATGAATTTATTATAAATTAATATTTCTATCTTTTCCAAAGGTGCCCCTCACCCCTCTTATAAAAGGGAACTCCTCCTTCTCATTTCTTCACACCTTAAAACCCATTTGGTTCGGACAAACTCTGCCCAAATACTCTCCCAACTTCCCTCACTACAACCTAGAGGCTTTAGTTTGATCAGAAAGCCAACTTAAGGAGCCCTTTTGATCAAATCAAAAGGAAGAACCTGAAGAAGAGGTAATGTTTTCACCACCCCTTTTCAAGTTCCTTTCTTCTTCCACTTCTTCTTCCATTGTTGTTACCATTATAAAATAATAACTCCAGTATCATATATATACTGTGATGTTATTATAAATATGGTACAACCATATTCAGTATTCTATCCATCCTTTGAATAACATGTCACCATACGTGCGTACACACGGCTTACCGTCTCCACGTCGTGGTGTAATTATTATTCAATATATTATTATTTGGAAGGGTATAATAATTATGTGTAACTCACGTAAATAATAAATACAACATGATAATGATTCTGTATATATGATATAACATCCAATTATATATTATTTAATATCAAAAGAATGATATTGTCGCTCGTGCGTATGTACGGACTACCGTCTCCACGAACGCGATGAGGTTCATTCTCCATCATATCCATTCAAATATAATTATAATTCGATGATTTAAAAATAGTATCTAAGGACTTGATATCATTCTGGATATGAATAATATACATCCCATTAATAACGAATATGGCTCACATAACAAATAATAGAAAGTAAAATGAACCCGTTAACACCCGAAATGACGATAATTCTAAGATATTATTAACAAATCAATGTTAAAAGATCATATATGATATCATATTAAAGTAAATGATTCTTGTATAATTCAATAAAAATTACTTCACCATTATACAGGAGGTAAATCTACCGTCGACCAAGGAAAAAGTACAAAGTATGAGATTTTCTTATCTCACTTTCAATTCCGTGAGATTTCCATTGTTCGCCAATAAATTATTGAAAGTGGTGTATTGTGTGCTTCCATTTGATATATCTTATAATGATTCTCTTTATATTCATGTTATTCTGTAAATCATTTGGTTGTTATTAACTTTTTGCCATACAACTCAATTGATTAATGTGGTAAGGAGTTTCTTATCTCACTCTTAATTTCGTGAGAATTCCATTATTCACCACTTATTTATTGCATGTGGTGTGTGTGTTTCCCATGTTTGTTTTCATTGTGTAATATAATTTAATTCATGTATATTTACATCATCATTGTGTTATCCTTCTTTCATGGGTTCATGTTTGATATGTTACCAAATTGATAAGGGAATTTGAAATTCCAATTTCCATTTATTCGGCTTTACGCAAACTCCATTGATTATTTTACTCTGAGATTATGTGTGGAATCTCTATTCATTTGTTTATTTCATAATTTCCACTCCCATTTTCTATGGATATAATTTTGATACACATAATAAATCCATTGATAATTTCTCAATTCATCGATATGAATTTGATAAGAGTAATTTTAACTCATTCTCCATTTGATGAGTTAAACATCCAATTCATTGGTGTTGTTTTTACAAGATTATGTGTGAATGTCCTTTGATTGTTTTACACTGAACATCCAATCATATTTAGTGTATTTATATTTTTCACACATAACTATGTCGTTGATTTATCCTTAACCTAAGGATACGACCTTTATGAGAGATTTCATCTCAATTTACATTCCATTAAGACTTCTTTGTTGATATACACCAAATCACTTTTATGTGTTGTATATAAAGTACTTTGACATAGTATATCATGAATTCCTTTATTCTCATGATATTACAATGTTTTTATTACCTAAATTATTTGTATTCAAGTGTCTCTCTTTTGGTTAGAATCTATAACTAAAATACCATTTTTAAATGTTTTAAAGACTTATTCATCTAAATCATTCTCATTAATGTCCATGTTTTAAAAATGGTTTTACGGATTTATTTATATGGAAATTAATGTTTAGAAATTAAAACTCCTTTTAAAAAGTTTCAAAGTTGTATGGGACACTTTGATTCAAATATATATTTTTAAATGGCTTCTTGACAAATAGTGTGACTTTTAAATGATTTCAAGAAAAAGGGGGATATTTCTCTCAAATTGTTTTGATGATTATTTTCATCTATGTCAACATGATTTGATGGATTTTACACTTATTTGAAGTTGATTTATTATGATACAAAACTTCTATATTTTATTGAAGGTTTTGTGATATGTTTGACTGTGGATGTGCTATTTTCATACCATTCATAGTTTATGGTGAAATTATTGACATTTCGTATGCTAGTTTTAATACGAATGATTATGTCATGTTTAAACCTTTTCATATGGGAATGCATTGGACTTAATATGTGATGGGTGGAGCCCGCTATAGCTCATCGATGCATAGGTAGGTCTCATGAGACAAACTAGTGTTTTGGAACAAGGCCTTGACAAAACCTTATTTGTAGTCTTGGCACGAGGCCTTGGCTCTGTGGTTATGATAGTCTGGCATTATGCATTCCAACATTATGAAAGTGGTTAGTGATTTTTCATGTGATTATTCGATTAGTAGAATATCCATGTGAATGAGTAAATGGCATTATTTCATTTTATTTATTCCATACGATGTTGAAAGTTCAAGTTTGAAAGGCTTTTGTTTTAGTTATACATTGCCTTAAATGTTTATTCTTATTTATGAAAGTTTCCGATATATTGTTATCCTTTCTGGGCATTTGAGCTCACCCCTTTTATATGTTTTATTTTTCCCAGGAAGTGAAGAAGTAAATTATGAATGACCTACAGGGATATTATGTCGGGATATGAGTGTGGATTATGGAGACATTAGTTTTTGTAGTAGTTTTTCATTTTATGCTGTAATGTAAAACTTATGAATATATCTAGTGTTTCCAAGGCTACTAAACCAATCAGTCTTTCGAGATTTGATTTTTTTTGTGATCATGCCAATGTTATGTAATAATGCACCGACTCTGGGTAACTAGGGTCGGGGCGTTACAAGCTTAGTGAAAACCATTATTAAGGAAAAAAAATCCTATAATAATATATGTTAATAAATAGATCGAGGATATCCTAGATTTAATTCTATTGAATCACATGTTAGGATATACTTCTCCATTACAATTTTATCCTTTTCTATTCCATGTTTCTTTTTTTATGCTCAATAGATAAGAATTAAAGCCCTTTAATGGTATGTTATTTTTCCTAGTTAATGGAGTGAAATCTATAAACCCATTCCAACAACAAATGCAATAGAAAATGTGAGGAATGCCATAATTATATGACTGATATGATGGGAACATGTATTCAAAACATTTGGATTTAACTTTCTCAGATTGCTCGAGATAAGAATTATAACATGAGTCATGCTGAATTCCCTCCTCCTCTAAGGGAATAGAATGTTTTTTTAGAATTCATCATGAGGAAAAGGACTCCCATGTTTTTCAGATATTATGATCCCCTCCTCGAAGTAAAATTTATTAACTATATTAAAAAAGTATTCTTTGTCCTCTAGTTCTTGGAAGAAAAGAAATTTGTACTCGGGTCATATCATTTTTTTGGGGAAGCTGATCAATGTTGGCCACTAATCAATTATACAAAGTCTTAACAGGAAATTCATTCAATGTATTGGGATAAATTGAAGAGGATGTTTTAAAAAATATTATCCTCCAACCCTCCTTGTCAAGATATAAAGAGAGTTCCTCAATCTTAAGAAGAAAGAAGATCTGTTCCTTAAGCGGTATGAAGAAAACATTACAAGGTATTCAAGGAACACTATTGGATATTACATGAACATTGATATAAAGGTCGATCTCTCCTTTAACGGACTAAAACTAGTTTATGAAAGTCATTGGTGATTCAATACATCGACAGTTATGAAAAGATTGTCTATTGTCCCCTCAATGTTGAAATGATGATTGGAGAAAATTTGTTGTCCCGTGGGCCCAATGATAAGAGGTAGAGAATGGAAAACAACAAGGATGGTTCAAAAAAAAATCCAACGACAGAAAGAAGCTCGAATATCCCACATGTAATCTTTGTGGAAAAAGGCATCGTAGGAACTGTTTGATGGGAAATAAAAATTTATTCAAAGGGTGATTGTTTTGCCATCTTACTAAAAACTGCCGAAGGGATATGAAAAAATCCCACTAATGTTGAAGAAGAATGGAAGGTTTAGATCAATTCTCAACCAGTATTGTAGGGTTAATGCTGCATAGAGATTTTGTACTATGAAAACTATTTCTTGAGGCCATTATTTGCCAGACGAAATCAACAACAACATCAATGGAATCATTGAAGGGCTTTTGCAATCACTACTACTGAGGTGGAGGCAGATAATGATGTGATGAAAATTACACTACTTATTCATTCAAAAATAGTGAATGTACTATTTCATTCTCTTTATATTTACTCTTTAATATATTGAATGTTTATTTACCTATTCAAAAACCACCTAAAAATTTGGAAGAAAAGTTTTATGTGAGAACAAATAATGTGGATATTATTGAATATATTGTTCATAACTCTTCCATGGTTAACGTTTGGGGAAAAAACTCCTAGAAAATATCATTATATTACCTTTAGTGGATTATGACCTTATCTTGATCATAGATTGACTATCTTTATATAAATACAACATCAATTTTCGAGAATGGGAGATCACTTTTCACATCTTGAATAATTTTTTGATACTTTACCAGTGTATAGAGGAAGATGAATCTCCTTTAGAATCTTATTCTCAAGTGTGGGTATTTTATCCTTTTGAAAAAGAATATCTAGCTCAAATTAAAGAGACAATGGAGAGAATCATGCTTGAAGTGATGCCCATTCTGGGGAGTTACAATGATGTATTCCCTAATGATTTGCATTGTCTTCCTCCTGATCGAGAGGCTGAGTTAATAATTGATCTTATTCCGAGATCTTTTCATATATCAAAGAAATCTTATATAATGGACATCGTAGAACTGGAAGAGTAGAAGAAGCAGTTATAGGAGAATCTAGAGAAGGGATTTATACACCCTAGTACATCAAAATGGGGTTCTCCAATACTAATCATCAGGAAGAAGGATGGATCAATGCACATCTACATTGAATATCGTGAGCTCAATAAAATTTAGATAAAGAACATGTATCCCCTTCTAGAGATAGATGACCTATTTTTTAAGCATCAATTGGCCAGTTGTTTCTCTAAGGTGGACCTTCATTTGGGATACCACCAATTAATGTTGGGGAAGGAAGATATCTCCATTACTATCATTCAAACAAGGTATGGACATTTTTAATTCATAGTGATGCCCCTCGGGCTCACTAATGTGCCAAAAATTTTCGTTGATTTAATGAATGGAGTCTTTAGAGATTACCTAGAAATATTTGTGGTGGTCTATATTGATGAATTTATGATATACTCTAAGATAAAAGAGGAACAAAAGGATAATTTGAATACAATTTTAAAGACTTTTCTAATGTAGAAGTTGTATGCAGAGTACATTAAATGTGAGTTTTGGATGGTTGAAGTATCATTATTAGTGCATGTAATCACTAGAGAATTGAAATCTGTGGACCCTTCCAAGTCAATGAAAATTGAAGAGTGGCCCATGGAAACAATTGTAATAGATATATGTACCTTTTGGGTCTACCCAGGTAATATCGCTGATTTGTGAAGAAATTTTCTTGATTTTCAAACCCAATGGCCAAGCATGAATCTAAGGGAGTAATATTTTTCTAGAATTAGGAATTTGAAGACTATTATAAGGTGTCTAAAAAGAGTCTTATCACTATACCATTACTCACAAACCTAATAATTGGAGAGCCATTTGCATTATACAGTGATGCTTCAAAGAAGGGATTATGATGTGTGATAATGAATAATGATAAATTGTAATACTATGCCTCAAAGGAGACGAAAATCCATGAAAAAAACTATCCAACGCATGATCTAGAGTTGGAGGGTATGAAAATATGGCAGCATTATCTCTATGGGGTGAAGTGTGAGATATATATTGATCACAAAAGTCTCAAATATATATCCACACAGAATGAGATAAATATGCGCAGTTGAATATTAATATAGTTAATTGAGGATTATGAATGCTCAATCCACTACCATCCTGGTAAAAAAACATGGTGTTTAATGCTCTAAGTAGAAATAATACAATGACTTTATCATTGATGAGAATTGTATAGGATCCGATCATCTTTTAATTGTAAAGGATAGACATGAGAATCATCAAGGCAAGAAAAGTCATCAATCCTTTCTCTAATGATTTAAAACCATCCATCATGGTGAAAATAATGGATGTACAATTAGAGAATGTGGAATTTCAGAAATGGGTTGAAGCTATGAAAAATGATAAATCCTCTGATTTCAAAATTGATGGGGAAAGTGTTTTATGATATGGGTCCAGATTATGTGTACATTAAAATCAAGAGATAAAAAATGATTTTTTGAATACAGAACATTGATCAACCTTTTCTATTCACCCAAGGAGAACAACGATGTATCGAGATCACTAGAAAATCTTTTGGTGGGACAATATAAATGGTATATTGTTGAATATACATTAATGTGCCCAGTATGTCAGCAACTAAAGGGTGAGAAGAAATATTATAATGGGATGATGCAACCACTACCCATACCAAAATGGAAGTGGGAGAACAATACAATAGACATTGTCAGTAGAAATCCAAGGAAATCTAGAGGAAACAATGTTATGTGGGTTGTTAAGGATTGTATTACAAAGAAAGTGCACTTAATCATGATTTTAGGGGACTTATCATTGGGAAAACATTCATGGATTTACATCAAAGAAGTGTTTAGGATTTATGGAGTACCAATATCAATTATATCTGATAGAGATCCGAGATTCACTTTGATGTTCTAGAAAAGTGTCCAACATTCTGTAAGAAATAAACTAAACATCAGTATGGCCTATCATCCTCAAACTGAGGGTCAATCTATGTGAAATATCCAGACACTAGAAGATATGTTGAGAGAATATTTTAGGGACTTCAAAGGAGGTTGGGACCAACATCTTCCACTGGTTGAATTCTCCTACAACAATAGTTTTCACTCGAGCACTTGAATGGAACCATATGATGCCATTTATGGGAAAAGGTGCTGAACACCGACATGTTGAGATGTAGTTGGTGTGTGTGAGCTTCTATGACATGAAATGGTAGAAGAAATGGTATATAAGGTGAAAAACATTCAGTAGCATTTCAACGAATCACAAAGTTGACATAAGAGTTACGCTGATTATTGTCAACGAGACTATGAGTTCAGAGTTGCAAACATGGTATTTCTATGAATATCTCTGTGGTATATGGTCCTAAGATTAGGAATGAATGGTATGTTTGGTCCCAGATACATCATCCCTTCTGAGATTTTTTATCATGTCGGGGTTGTGCCCAACTTCCTATCACTTAAACCTACCATGACCAAAGTACATGATGTCTTTCATATATCCGTCATAAGGAAGTACATTCCAGAACCTTCACATATACTCTCATTAGAGGTGGTATAGTTGGATGATGATCTTTCTTGTGAGGAGTAGCTAATGAAGATCATGGATCATAGAGACAATGTTCTATATAACAAGATTACTCATCTGGTCAAGATACTACGATGAAACCATAATTACGAAAAGGAAACATGAGAACTGGAGGAGTCAATGAAGAAAATGTAACTACACCAGTTTACAACTTAGAGTGTAAAACAAAATTTTAAGGGTGATATTTCATAAGGGTGGAAGAATGTAACGACCTAATGTTTTATAAATGGAAATTTCTTTTTATAAATATATCATATAATTAAATTAAAACCAAAAAATAATGAACTAATATGTGCTACGTGATCTTTAAACATATGTTTGTCACTTCCCTATTTGGTAATTAGAAATTATGACAAACACTGTTGTGATCCGTATGTTATTTGGAGACTGATATGAAAACTTAATTTTTTTGGTGAATAGTAACCTACCCTTATTAATAGTAACATACCCATATTAATATTGATATAACTAATGAATAGTAACCATACCTATGATTTTATAAAAATAATATTGTAGTGAATGTATGTTGTAGCGATATTTTAGAATAAGTAAATGAATGTTTAAAATGGGTTTTTTTATTAATAAATTATGTTTTTAATTAAATATTAAATTAATCATATGTAGATAAATACTGTTTGAAAATTGGTTTTCTTTTTTGGATTTTATAGGTCAAAAAATGGTTAGGGTTAATTTATTGGTTTTTTCAAAAATACATGAATTTTTGTTGAATAGTAAAATATGATAATTTAAAATAAATGCTAAATAATGGACTTATTGAGTCATTGGTGATGATCTACTGATGAAATCCCAATAGATTCGAAATCATATGGATTTATTAAAATTAATGTTCATGTAATAGTTACTATATATTTTCATTTGAATGAATAATATATTAATGATTATAATATTGTGAAAAACTCCTCTCCTCTACTATAAAACCCCCTCACTCCTTCTTCAATTCTCAACAATGAAGCCCTGTTCCTTGAAAATATTAATCCCAAATCACTTCCCATGATCCTCCCCCACATCAATAATCTCCTAGTATCTCCAAAATTCGAAAACCTTTCATATTAAGTGGTTCTCAATGGAGAGAAAATTACAAGGTAAACTCACATTTTAAATTATTTTATTTCATTCAATTTCCATTCATTCTAGTTTCTTTCCTAAACACCCTTCACCAGAATGGTATGGTAACTCCTGTAACATTCATACAATAGGATTTTTTATGATAATTAGATATTCCATTAACATCTCTCCTTTCCCAATCATTTATTTGAAAGAAATAAAAACACTATTTATGTTGTGTTAATTTAGCACATCTGAGGACAATGGTTTATCAATTTCTATTATCATTTTTAATTCTGGTCCGGAAACCATTTGTGCTATGGTATTAACATATTATTAAATATGTTTTATACCATATTTAAGGTTATTTAATACTTTTGTACCAATTTTATTGTGTTATAAATTAAAACATGTTGGTTGTAATCAAAACCCATCGATAAACCAAAACAGTTATCACCATGGTTTTATATAATAACTCATCTTAATTCCCCATAACTAACTAAATTACTATAACCATATAATCAAATTTATGTTCAATAATAACTTTAAACTTAATAATTTGACTACCATTCTCAAATTATATGATTATCCATTCATAAGTAAACTGGCAATGAATGTAAAGGTAACAAACGGAACTAGAAAAAATAATTGTACACCTTAACCCATAAATAGCCCAAAAATGAACTGAAAAAGGTTACACTAAATCGATTATATATATATGATGATCCATAGTTGTTAATTAATAAACATAATTTATTTATTCAGGTCATTAATAACAAGTGGAGAACACTACTAGATTTAAGGTAAGGGATCCTCTCCATTTCCCTTTTATTCAAGATTGTCCTCTATGTAATTCCATTTATGTGTAATTCCTAGTGATGGGGTATTATTAATTACATACCCAATAATTTAATCATTATGAATAGAATATTTAAAATCCATTTCTCTTTCTTTAGGCCCTCTTTTGTACACCTGATATCCTACCGATAATCCATAAAGAATTCTACCCAAACCACATTTATTCCATTAGGTTTCTCTATCATTCTTTTTAACCAAATGAAGATGTGTTTTCATTTTATTTAAAAATTCATCATTATGTTTAGATGATAAAAACTCAATTTTCTTGACCCATCACCCATTCTCATTATGTTATATACATCTTTTATGTGATTCCCTCCTCGATACATCACAGTATGAAAACTTGTTTTAAGGCAACATCCCAAATATTTACCCACATTAAATTGCACTATAACCTATGTTTTAAGACACCATTGACTTAAAATAATCATTATTTTTATTATGAAAACCATATAGGTTCAATTCTTGTTTTATATAAAATATTGTACACTTTTCTACTTTAAATGATCTATCATATTTTCCATAAAATTGCAAATAAATATTTTAATGATTATGTTTCCCAAATAAAGTTTTTATTTTTTGACACTTATATTTGACATCACAGTAAATTTTTTATGTATATTTTACCTTATGAACGTCCTTGTGTGTTATAATCCCTTTCATTCAAAGAAATTTTCATAATACGCTAATTGGTTATGCTTTATGTCATGATTATGGAACTCAATTCATTCCATGTGTACCCTTATATTTGTGTATGGTTGATTATGTATGATTATTTATGTGGGAATAATATTAATGAAAATTTTGATATTGGTGTTCCCATATAGAGCTCGAATGCGTTGGTTAATGTTATGTATCATGAGATGCGATGTGAAACATGATTGGCTATTAGCCATGACCAGTACTACTATGGGTAATGGGATTGGTGGTTAGCTTTGAACCATAATACTATGGGAAACGAGATAGACGATTAGCCTTGAATCGTACTAAAGAAATTTGTTATGTATCTTTCACATATATATGATTCACTGTTTATATAATCCCATTTTTATGTTATAATATTTCATATGGTCCATGCTTTTGATATCATTATGCCAGGCCTCCTAACTCATGTGCTTAAGCTGTAACCTTATCTTCATTCCCTTAATTGTATTTTTATCTCATCCCATTATTCATGTGTTCCCTCAAGGTACCCTATATAGTGTAAGGGCTCAATGGAAGTTAGGATCTCTTTATAGAGATTAAAAAAAGAAGTGTGTTTTTAGCCCGATGTATTATTTTTTATTTACCAAGTCTTCTTATACACTAGCCTAAATGATCCTTGCCCTGTAATATGAATTATATTTATGCTTAAAATCATGTAATGTTATTTGAAAAAATGTTAGGGTCACTATAAGGATGCTCTAAAATCCTAGTAGGGTAGTTCATCAACTTTAAAATGAAAGGATAATTATGTTTATCTTATATGTTATGACCATGACAAGACTCCCAATTTTATATGTTTTAATAAATTTGAGTATGTGTATGATTATTATTAGTTTTTCTATAAGGGATATAGTTAAACATGTATTCAGATATATGACGAGAGTTATTGATTATTGTATATACACTAATTTATATACAAGGGTGTACGATGGTTTCTCTGATGAAACATAGATTACAATTCGTAACGAACTATATTCTAACTATAGTTGAATTTCCATCATATTAGTGGAGTCAAAGTTACCCAATGAACAGAGGCCACACCTATATGGGTACTATGTCAAGGGTGTCCCTTCCCAATGACACCTCCAAAAGATATGGGAATGGTGACTCACACCAAGGAGTTTTATCAAAAAATATGGGTGGCCTTCACATATTTCAACCTACAATACACACATATCTTTAATGTATGAATATAAAAAAACATCACTAATAATATATATATATATACACTACCAAACAATATATAGTGAATGAATATAATGTCAAATGAGAAGTACATCTCCACATTGGTAAAATATAATAGAAACTATTCATTTAATAACGTCTACGAACCCAATGAACATGGAACCAGGGATAACTCCTCCTCACTGCATGGATTCATAGATCAATAATCAAAAGAAAATAACCCCACTAATATCATGAACCACTAAGTTAAACAAATCACCATCACATGTTAGTTGTGTAGAATATACTATGGATTCATTCCCACCTTGACCACCTCCAAACTATGTACTATCAATATAGACACAATGCACACGGGCACATATCCTATATAGGATTGAGTATACGAATACAATGATATATCACTTAAAACCAAAATGGAATGTTAAAACAATTATTCATCTTAAATTATAGAATACAAAGGTAACCAGATGGAAGAAACAGAATCTAGATATTTTCAGCATTTAGATGTCTTAGAGATTTTGGGAATTTATATTCATCAATTCTCTAATGAATGAAGGTTCCAATCTAATTAAAAACTATCAATTATTTTATTACAAGATTGATATTAATATAGAATGTTTAAATCCCAATTATATGTCGTATTTAAAATATAAAAAATGGATTCTTGAGGTAACATATGAATATTATTGTCTGATCTAATTATATTATTCTAAATTCCATGTTTTCTCATAAAGCCATTTTGGGGGGCCCACTCCTCACCAATGTATGTGCCTCACTAAAGGGAGTAACACATATCAATCCTTAAAAGTTAAATTTCACTATTCTA
Organism: Viscum album; assembly: GCA_963277665.1. NCBI lineage: Eukaryota > Viridiplantae > Streptophyta > Magnoliopsida > Santalales > Viscaceae > Viscum > Viscum album. The sequence continues at coordinate 1,548,888,159 of OY728140.1, forward strand.
TAAATATATTAGGGAACCATGACATTTTATGGGAATAGTTTTTCGTAATGATATTTATAAAACCAACATTTCATAACTTATTGACCATGTGTACCCCACACCACCTCTAAACAATATACTGGGGATATCCCCTCTCCAATAGGTAGTGTTGGTTGGGGGAGTAACAATCCCTGGTGTAATACCATTTCTCTATCTCGTAGACCTCATTAGATGAGGAATTACACAACTCTATATAAGAGGGAGAATGATTCCTTGTGAGTGGGGGTGTTCCATACTATATCATTTTTTGATGGATCTTTGTCACATTGTAACCACGTCACCAAGGGACTTCCCAAATTTATGCATTATTGATCATTATACATGATCCCAATAATTAGGTTAATACATTTATGAACATTGAAACCCCAATATCACCTCACGTCTCTCCTCTAAGGAAAAAGTTTTATTCTCCATCAGATTCACCATGAAAGAATTTATAGGATCAACTATTCAAATTTCAAAACTGAGTCCTGTAAGAAGAGATATAGAAAAGCACTATAGATGAAAAGTTACACATTATATAATATAGTGGATCCAGACATGTATCCCTACGTGGATAAATATGGTCCTTTAATGCAATTTTTATTTTTTCATAGGTAAACATAAATAGTTTTTATAGTGGTGTGCATTGAAATTTGTGATCGATGAAGTATTTAGCATATACAATCACAAAGTGTGTCATGTAAGGGATCGTGAAATATAGTGTGTCGACTAATGGTTAATGGAATTTAGGTCCAACTGACAAATATGGAAAGTTCCATTGGGTGGTTGAGTCATATATTAAATATAATACATTGTGTGTATCAAAACCCATGCCCCGGGTATATCTAAATGAACCATCACAAATGTACCTTCTATACAATAACCCAAAATATAAAAATGATATTTTTTACTAAATTAATGTGTTTTATATTATATCTTATAAAAATATACACATAAAACAAATAGAAAAAACCATCAATAAATTTCATTAATGATGATTGTAACATTAGTCAAAATCCAAATCCATGAATAATCCAACTTTTACTATAGAACAGATAATAGAAAATGAGAAATGTAGAATGGGAAAATATATATCATCCTGATATTCTATAATTAACTCTCTCATGAACAATACTATAGAAAAGAGGAAAAATATTATTAAACCAATCATAATTTTCAAAGAGAAAATTATAGAACCATGTGAGAAATTTTAGTGAATGATATATAAAGGAATCCAGAGGTATTATATAGATATAACATGAACATTTTAAAAGATATCTGACTAAGGGAACATTATCCTAGACATTAGAAATAGTATCCTGACCATTAAAAATAATAAAATAAATGTTATAAAACATATTTAGTTTTAAAATAAATAATTATATTAAATATTATAATTATCATTATTAATTTATGAAAATATAACTATTTCAGTTCCACAAAGTAAATAACACGATTAGAAATCAACGAAAATATAATCAGTTTATAATAAATTGTGTTTTAATTTATTTCATAGAAATCATAATTTTTTGTTAACAATTAAAATTATATATGTTAGAAAATTAATTCTATTAAATGAATTATATTTTTAAAATCAACATAGTTAAATTGCTAAAAGGATAAATTTTTATTAATTCATGAGAAATAAATTTTCTAATATGAATATTAAATATTCTATTTTCCATATAATGCATGTTTCATTACATAATAATTACTTGACAATGAATTATTAAGTAATAAATTTTTTATCTGCAGAAAAATAAATTTAGTAAGATAAATTATTCATTTCAAAAAAAACATTCTTAACTTTTGAATAGAAAAAGATATTTCTAAACACTATGAATCTAATGTGTCCCTATAAATTAATATTTTATTTTCTTTTACTCCATTCCTTATGATTAATATTTTGAATTAGAATTATAAATAGATTTAATGTCCCCAAATAACTTTTTTATTCAAATATATTTCCTAATGACCAAAATGATATAATTGAATGGTTTAACTTATATATTATAATTTATTAAAAATTTTACCCCTAAAATACCCCACCAACGATATAAATAACTCTACACCCCTCTCATGTAAAACTACTTACCTTCGACAAAAGAAATAAAAATTATATACCCAAATATTCTCTTTCAATAACATTTTTATGGTTATGGACATTATGAAGAAATAAAACCCCATCTTTTTTAAGAATTTAGTGTTATAGAAAAGGAGATACAACAACAATATAGTATGTTTCATAAAGTTTTATTTTAGTTTTACAATTATATTAGTCATTCAATATATTAATTTCTAATCCAAATCATGACATGTAAATTATGAAATATGATAAAATTACAATAATGACGTTAAAAAACTCTTTTCACTATATATATTTTAAATTTTAATGTCAAACATCTCTTTCATCCTCTTCTAAAAATCTTCATTCAATAGTTTGTTAACCGCCTATGAGTATAATTCCATATCTCTTATTTTCACCACCATTATGGATGGATAAAAATAATTATATAAAAAATATTAATATGTAGTTACATTTAATTAATAATTATATAAATATTTTTATATAAATATAAATGACATCTAATGTAAATTGAAAATAAAAATAAAATGATATATTTTAAGGAACATATAAATCAAAATATATCACTATTAACCATGGGTAATCATAAATATATTACAATTATTTTAATTGATATATAATTACATAAATAAACATAATTAAAGTATGTTTTAATATTTTAATTATCCCATTAATATTGTGTAGGATTTATAAATGAGAAGAGATTAATCATGATTCAGGGTAAGAGGATTGTGAAATTTTAATTCTTTTTCGTGTTATATGCTATTTCAAATTATATATATATATATTCATATAATGTACAAAAAATTTAAATACAATAATTTCCCCTTTTATTTTTGGGGATATATATCTTTTGACCATGATGAAAGAATTTATATTTAAATTCCAAAAAATTTTCACAAAAGTTTTTATTTCAACAAAACAAATTTTTGATCCCACTTGAGTAGTTTCGTATCCACTCAATAATGATGCTATTTTATTCCAAAATATAATTCACCATTTGAATTTGGGACCCAAAAATTTTATTAAGTAAAAAATTATTTATTACACCCTTAATAAACATAATCTTTTCTATTGGTTTATTTCATTACTTTTAATGATATATATTCTATTTCTTTGTGGATTACTTGAATATGAGAATTTTATAATGTGATGGGTGGTCCCATAATTATATAGACCTCCAACTCATTTTTTAATCTGATATACCTCAAGATATTAACTGTATTATTCATGAACATGAATATATATTTGTTCATGATTATGATGATATTATTTTTATACATATATTATGTGTAAATATAGTGTTAGCTTTTTCCATGACTATGGTTGGTAAATGAGCCATATGTTATGATAATTCATTATTTTTTAAATTTCACACTATATTTTTTCCCAATGATTCCCACATTCTTATGATTATAATCATATTTTTATTATATGATGATGATTATTATTATCAACCATTTAGTATCGATTTATGTCCCTTATTACATCTATGTTAATTCTCACATTTCTGTGTTTTTAATTCACCCCATTAGTTTATGTGTATCATCTAGTGAATACATTTCTTATGGAGAACATGATATCTTTTATAAATTCTAGGATTAAGAATATAAATAATTTAATATTATGTAAATGGGATGTGTGAACATAATTTCCACATGTTAAAAAACCATTCAATCCTTGAATGTATTAATCACTTTTTATTTATCATACAAATGGAAAAATAGTATTGACAAAAAAGATTGGGTAGCTATAATGGGTATTAATGGAATTTTATAGTTAATTTTTGGATTAGATATAGAGAGAATTGGATAAAATTTTAGGATTAAGATTGTGTTTTAATGGAAATAACTTGATATTTTGGTAAAGTATATGAGTTTGAGAATTTTTTTTAAAAATATTTATCAAGATACTAAATGATGATGTGGTTCTGAGTTAGATTTTCCTTGGAGTTTTTACTCTAAAAGGGTGTATTGGTTATTAAATTGATCATCACCTGGTTCATGATAAAAAGACCTTGGTGTGCACATGGTTATACACACTTGATGGAAATGATTCGTTTAAGAATAAGATCAATAAAAACCAATGTTAATGAAATTAATCTTATTTAGTTATTCATTTTAAATGTGATAATGTTTTTAAATTACATGATTCAAGAGTTATCATTTGATAACATTTCAAGAAAATGGATTCCATAATATAATACATTAAAATTAATTTTCACATGAGAATATACTATTTAATCATTATTGTTTAAATTATATTTTTTTGAACATTTCTATTACAGAAAAAAGTGTGAACTAAGAGAATCTATACTGATAATTTATATGAGGGAATATGAAATGATTCTATGAATGATATTTCTAATGAAATGGAACATGGAGTTGAAAATTTTGTAAAGAGTCCATCCTATTCATCTTAGGATATAAAAAATAATTTGAACTATGTGGAATGACCATATTCACTAAATATAGAGAAACAAGCCATAGATTTCTTAATGTAGAAATAAAAATAGATGATAATTGGGTCTTCTGATCCATAGTTCATGGAATAATGTGTTAATTCAATGAAGATGATATTTTCTATGATCCAATACTTAATGAAGGAAAATGTTACACTATCATTATGTCATTTATATAGAGATGATATTCAATTGCGAGTGTTGCAACTGAATATAAATCCAAAGGATAAAACAATATTATAATATTTTTAAGTCCTTAAGAAGTTAATTCAAAAAATGTATTTTGAAATATCTCTTCAAAAAAATAGTGTAATTATTTAGAGAGATTAATAAAAAGGAGGGTGAATTTATCATCAAATAAAATTAAATTTTCACAAGGCTGTCAATATATGAATTTGGGTTTTTATCTGTGAAAAAAGATAAATTGAGTGATTATTTATTATTTTAAAATTGTACCTCCAAAATGATATAACTATCAAATACATTGACAGTTATGAAGATATAGTTTGATGTGCTCTAAAAGTTATGATGGGTTTTGGAGAATTCTCTCATGTACAAAGAGATACAAAGAATAATATTATCTTTTGAGATTTTTAATTTAAGGGAAAAATTGAAAATATGACCCAAACTACCACATCAAAAACACATGGGAAGAAGAATAATGGTAATTTTCTCATAGGTAATAGTAAATTCTATAAGTGTGGGAGATAATTCCACAAAAATCATGAATTTTGAGGAGACATGATGAATATTACCATATTGAGAGTTGAAAGGAAGGAACCTCAAAAATAATCACCCTTGGTTCTATGCATCAACAATATGAAGTATGGGAACTATGTAAGAAAAGACACTCAACCACATGTTATTTTCGGTACTAAACATCCATTACCACCAAATTCAATGAAGCATGGGAAATATTTTTCCATCATTGGAAATAAGATTGAACTTGATTATTAATTCATATAAGGCAGACATAATATTCAATAAAAAATGCGGAAAAATTATTTGATTTTGGTTCTATACATTCCATTATATCCTATATGTTTTTATATGTTTTACGCACATCCTTGATAACTTAGAATAGAGTTATCCATAACAACACATAGTAGTGAAATTATTACAACCAAAGTGATGGACTCTTCTATAATAAGAATATATGGTATGATTATTGTGTTGAATCTCATAATATTTCACATAGACTAATGAGATTCTATACTTTGAATGGATTCGATCTCATTATTGTGTAGGCATTAGTTTATAGGAAAATTATATCACTTTCTATATTCTGAATCATACCACGATCCTATTCAAATGAATGGAATGTCATCAATTTCTTTTAGAGAATCCATCAATGGTGTCGATGATGATTCATTATAGATATTTATATCAATATTAAATGTTTTTTCCTAAGAAAAAACCCCACAATCTGGAAATTCCCATTATGAGGGAATATATTTATTAATTTCATAAAGAGTTTCTTGACTATCCACCATATCATCATATAGGTTTCTTAATGAAACGTTTAATTAGATCTAGTACCATATCCAAATTCCCCAATATGATTATTTTAATTGATCTAAAAGAGTTATATATTTAGATATAATATAATTTGGAAAAATTTATCATACACTATAGTACATCTCCATTGGGTGCACAAATACATTTTTTCATGAAAAATAATGGAAAAATGTAGAAGTGTATAGATAACCAAGAGATCAATAAGCTCACTATAATGATAAATTGTCCCCTAGCAATGGTTTATGACTTTTTCTCTTATTCGCAAGAGTGAAATATGTCTCAAAGGTAGATCATTATTCTATATATAATCAATTGATTGTGAAGAAGAGAGATATTCTAAAGGCATAATTCTATACATGGTATAGACAATGTGATTCCATAGTGATGTAATAATAACATTCGTGTACCACAAAAATCATAATAGATTTGATTTATTTAATCTTTTGAAACTACCAAGATAAATTTAATGTAGTAGTTATTGATTATATTTTATCATATTCTAATGGAAATAATGGACCAAAAGAGAAACCATGGATTATTATGGAGTCATTATGAAATGATAAAATAAATTATATGATTAGTAAGTGTGAATTTTGGATGTTTCAATCCACATTCATGGGAAAATGATCACAACTGAGGTATTTTCTATAGAACCATCAATGAAAATGAAAATTAATGAATATCCATGAACCTGATATGTCAAAGAAACTAACAGTTTTCTTTGAGTAACTTGTATATACCAATTATTTGTGGGAAGTTTCTAGTGACTTTCAAGACCGTAAAAAAGTTAACATGTATAGGGGTAATGTATATTTCAATTGAATAATGTGAGTACGATTTATGGAAATCATGAATACGATAATCAATATTTCTGTACTCACACTATGATCATTTTTATAAGGTTTTGTGATATACAATGATTCTTCAATGAAAGGATTGTGTTGTGTACTCATAAAAATTAAAAAAGTGACAACCTATGGATCATCATGGTAAAATATCCATGATAAAAACTACTTGAAACATGGTGTAGAGTTATAAAAAATGATCTTTAGATTTAATATTTGGTGGTACTACCTCTATGGAGAATAGTGTGACAAATATATAGATCACGTGAGCTTAAATTATATATTCACATAAAAGGACATAAATATGTGTCTAAAATGATTGTTAGAGATGATTGAGGACTATGATTTCTCTATTTACAACTATAATGGATGTCATAAGAAGGTATATGGTTCTCTAAGTATAAAATAACCTACTACTCTATAAATTTTTGGGATTAAGAAGGTACCTATTTTCATGGATATAATGATGATAGATCAGAAAATCAAAATGATATGGAATACATTATACCTTTCCCAATATATTTATAACGCATATATCAAATATTATATTAAGGTTAAACAATGGGACTATACGAAGCATCAAAATATTGTGGAAGTAGTAATGGTAGGGAATATTCATCAATTTCACATCAAAAAAATGGTGTAATTAGATTTAAAAAAAGAATTTGTGTTCCTTAATCATGAAATATAAAGAATAACAATTTGGATAATGTGCATAACTAATCCTTCTCCATCCATCACAGATATACCAGAATGTAATTTAATATTTGTGTGATTTTGTTGGGGGACATAATGAATAAGGATATTTTATAGTACATCACAATGTTATTGGTATTTTTGAATGATAATGTAGATAAATCTATTTCAAAGGGGATGATGAAACCATTTCCCATCCCCACATAATAGTTAGAGAACATCAATATAAGATTTCTCAATTCATTCATAGATATTTATCAATAAATTAAGGAGATATGGATTATGGTTGATCGAATCACCAATATTGTCCACATAATCACTATGAATGAATATTTTTCTATATACCATCTTGATAAGACATACATAAAGGTAGCTGTGAGGTTTCATGGAGAACCTATTTCAATTTTTTCTATTCATGATCGAATATTGAGCAATAAATTATGTATTATACTTCAACAATATATAAATACATAATCGAATTTTAGTAGGTCATGTTACCCCCAAAATTATTTTCAATCTAAAATGAATATTCAGACACTCAAAAAAATATAGAGATCCAACTCATTGGAAATTAATGGAGTATGTGATCAACATATCACATTATTTGAGTTCTCATATTACAAAATCTTCCACATATTTATTAATGAATATCTATATATTTATCTATATAAGATGTGATTTATAAATTCTATATGTTTGGTGTGATGTTAGTGAAATAAATATACATTGATCTGAATTCATGCAAGATCCACAGAGATGGTTAAATCCATCCAAAAAATGAATAAAATCTTATCATCATTATAAGATAATATATGTTGACAACCATTAATACTAAATAGAGTTTGAAGTTAGAGAAAAAGTGTCCCTTCTATTATTACCATTGTTAAGAGTCATGTGGTTTAAATAAATATCCCATGGAAAAATGGCCCCTTTGTGATTATTGATCACATAGATGGAGCGGCCTGTCATCTAGCAGTTCTAAATAAACATGGATCTATTTAATGATTTATTCCACATATCTCTCTCAAATATATACATACCTAATCCATTTATTGAATTGAATTTAGACATGGTAAAATTGGACAATAAACTCTCTTATAAGTGGAATATTATTAAGATATTAAACCATAGTGGAGAAGATATAAGCATTAATATAACTGACCTTGTCAAAGACATTTTTAATGAAACATGAATATGATAGGTGACATGTGAACCTTGGGATATAATTGTTTCACCTCTGAGGTGGCACATTTTCGTGTGGTGAAGAAATAGTCTGAAAAAAATCATCACATGTTCATTTTTTATGGAGATGATTTATTGTCGAATTCATCATTCCTTTGGATTTGACCCATTCAGCATCATTATCCTTTAAAAAAGGTTGGATTTACCCTATGGGAACTTTTTGTCTTTTTGGTCGATTTCATAGGGGTCATGAACGTGTGCAACCAGTCCTTCTCATATATAACATCCTTGGATCATCTCTAATGGGTTTACTCATGGAGCCAAGAATACCTAATAGCCCTAAAATCCATGATTCATGTACCAGCATTCCAAAGGTAGGCACTCGTCACCTGAAGATTTGGCCAATGAAACTTAAAGAACTTCATTGGCTGAGAGAACGGGATGTCAGACTCACAACACCCTTTCAGGGGAATATTTTTGTCTATTCTAGGACTCTATTATAAATTTATGTCCTGTTCATATGTTCATTAATCCTTGGATTACTCCCAAATATTGTTTCCACAAGAAACCATTGGTGGGAAAGATATTAATACGCAAGAAAATGTTTGATTATATGGAGGTGATTCCAATATAAACTATCTAATAAGGTTCTACATAGATTAATGTCATCTTGGGGATGGAAGGCAACTTGATATTTGGATCATGTCCATTATAAGGGATTCATGCGTATCCTTGGGAGAGGAATCAGAACATACGTCGTTTGGATGGTGTTGGATTATGCATGGAAGGTGCCCATTTGATTAGACATGATTGGGTGGACCCTTTTATGTATGGGATCCCTATCAATCTTGGTCATTCTGGTAGGCATCTGACGTATCTTGATTTGGTCAGGATTCAGGTTTCTCATAGTTTAGATTCTTGTGGATTTTGTAATCCTCACAAAACTCTATTACCAGGTGATACATGCTTGGTATGAGAAACAAGAGGATGTGAATGATTCAACAATGCACATGCCTCCTCCCATGTGGGTGGGGGAGGGAGAGCCTGTAACTGAAGAGGTCGAGGAGACCGTGGGTGATGGCGCGGTGCAATGAACACTTCAACGTGGAATGAAATTTTAGGTAATGTGGACCAATATCAAAATATTGGGCACTTACTTCAGTGGGAGAGCCCTAGAGGACGTTCTAGGATGGGAAGGGAATTCATCCTCATCAAAGGGGGGAGTGAACATAACCCCTTGTACGTATCACTACTCCTCGCTAAATTGAAAAGAGAGTGATCCCCCTAAATCTCTAGAATCTGTAGGATCATGTCGGAATCCCATGGTTGGACACCAAGTTACCATAGTAATGTAGACCCACATGAAATCACAAAGATAGAACCGTCGTGGGGAGAGCCTTCGCAACACAGCTTACTATGGGTATGTAGACTCAAAGGGGTGCACTGGGGTTCTTGATTGTCAGATCATATTGGTCCGGTGGCATTGGTGGAGGATTTGGCATGATGTTGGAGGACTGGTTAGTGGATGGATCATATAGGACGAGACGGTAATAGAGGGGTGAGGTTGGAACCAGAGGAATCAATACCCAAATACACCCCCTTCCATGTACTAGTTTCTTATATGGGATGGGGGAGGCTCCACATACCGTATTGGTATGTGGGTAAAAGGGAATCCACATACCAATGAGGTACGTGACCATGGGAAGGTATGACCATTTACCATAGTGGTACAGACACAATCACACCTCTTTGGGTTTCATTAGAGTACTGATACAGTACGCGGCGCCAGGTTCAGTTATAAAATAGTGACACTACATTTACATAATAAATTCTATATCTTTAGAATATATCCTTCATAATATTACATGTTTCTATATCATCTCTCATATCCATAATCCCAAATTCACCCTTAGTATTCTTAAGGATTTCATTTCCAAAAAAAACCTCCCATTAAAATTTAGCTTCCATCATGAGTTTTAATTTCACATACTATTTTATTTTACTCTAAACCTTTATAAATCATATCCAAAATTATAAATATAATAAATTAACTATTATTAATATAATTAAATTTAGATAAAATATTTTTAAAAAAATATTCAATACTTTCCACACACTAAGAAAATAATTTAACATTCATCATGTGTATGTATCGACAACCACCTCTATGATGATATATTGTTCATTTTTCATCACTTCATATAATACGGTGCATATGATATATTGGATTATTAGTTTTTTTTTGTTTTTGACAAATTTAATTATCAATGGATAACATATCATTTTACATTAACCCTTCCATTCATTAAAACATTATATAATTAATCATGCGTAAAATATTTTTTTAATAGATTACCTCACTCATTTAATCATTATAACGCATTAAAATTTGTGTTGATTTAGCCTCCAATTTAAAAGATTTTAAAAAATGATCTCATAAATGATAATGGGCTTTAATATAATGTTAGTATACAGTAGTAATGAAATATTTAATATTTTATTAATTATTACGGAATTATTCTCTTAAATTTTAAAATATTGTTTAATATATCAAATTTTAGTTATTTAGGAGATGGAAAACTAGTTTTCCACAATTTAAATTTTCACAAGTAGTATTGATGTATTTCACATATTGAAAATGGGAATCATTTAATAATTTAAAATATTATTATTATATCTTTAATAATTGTGGAATGGTGAAGATTAAACCACTAAGTGTGAATTAAGATCGTATGTTTGAGTTTTTTTAAAACAAAAACTAAAATTTCTAACAAATGATATGAAAATAAATTATAATTAGATAATTTATATGTAATATATGATCAAAATATAATAATAGAAGTTTATTATGTTTAGTTTAATTTAATTTTATAATATATTAAGTTATTTATGTACACTATACATGTGTATATAACATGTTTCAACTATGAAATAAATACGGTAAGTTTTTGTTTTTCTCGCCTTCAAATCCATTTTTCATAAATTATACTTTACACAATAATTAATAATATATTTTCTATTCAAAAACATATTTCATTCATTTATTATGAAAATATATATTTTAAATAAACAAGATTTTCAATTTTATGGTTCCCCTTTTATTAATTTTTTACAATTTTTATATTTTTTTTGGATACTGATTATTCATTCATAGAGTTAGATTGTTCTTTAAAAAAAATTTCATATGTTATTTAAACACTAAAACCTATGAATTTATTATATACTAATTTTTCTTCTTTGAATATTCATTTCTAACACATGAACCATAGTTAAATGTCCCTTTCTTCCTAAATTATGACATTTTTATTGAATTTTGTTAATTCAAATTTTACTTATTTGAGTTTAAATGTTATTAATAGATTATTATATGTTTTATACGAAATTTATATAATTATTAATATATCTCATCTCTTATATTTTGAGAAAATTATCATTTTAACTTATATACTCTTTATTTTTTTATTTACTTCCCATAAAATTGAATCATTTTTAATAAAACAATTAATCACTATTAAAGATGGGTAATTTCTCTTTCGATGATCATTATGTCAAAAAATTGTTTTTCATTTTATATTTTGAATGAAAATATTTGTTTACTCATGTAAATTTCATATTTACGCTGTAATATTCTAAAATGGAAGTTTTATTACCTCTTTTATGATGTGGGTTGTCAACAAATACAATTCAAAATATTCAAATAGTTTCCCATCCATTCGTTATAAATAGTTATTTATTCAAATAATTTTTTTTGGGATGACTATTAGGTATTTTAAATTATTTTTTGTTTTTAATTATTTATAATATGTTTTTAAAAAGTATTCTCATTCCCTTCAAAAAAAAATTTGAATATAATTTGTACTAAAATGTTATAATTTTTTTTTAAATTTTTATATTCACTTCTATTTATCCTTTATGGGTATTATTTTAGGAAGTAATATTTTGATCACTTCTAATATGTTATTAATATATGATACATTTTGAAACTGATATATTTATATAATATAAGTTTTTAAGTTGAGGTTATATAATTTTTTTAAAGTTATAAGACTCTGATTCTTCACCCATGAGATATTTATGATATTATTTATATAAAGTGTAATACACACACACACACACACACACACATATATATATATATATTGTTTAGGGTTCTATATATTGGATAGTGATTCATTTCAGATGATGTGATAAATTTTTTTATGGATGAGATGCTGGATTTTGGGTTCACAAATTCCTTATATGAATGAGATATAGGAATCTTTGTTTACATGTTTGTTGTGTGAATGATATGTATAATTTTTTTTGATACATTTGTTTTGTTATTGATAAGGGGAAGGTTTTTTTCAATATTATGTTTTCTAAAAAATTTGTGAGTATATTTTTTGACTCGTTTTTTGTGTGATTGATATGTACAAGCATTAAGGACATGTTTTTTGTTTGACTATGATATGGGAATATTTGTTCAAAATTTATTTGTTTGTATGAGATGAAAAAATATTGGATAAATATTTTGTTATATTAATGAGATATGGGAATATGTTTTATAGGTTTTTGTGTGAACATGATATTGTTATAAATTTTCACAAGATTTTCTATGATTATTATTGTTCCATAATTATTTGTAATTGTATGATTCAATGATTTGATATATTTATATATGCCTATGATTATGATCATTGAAACATGTTTAAAGTCTCATGATTCAATAGACATTTCCCATATAATTGTATTATGAATTTTAGATTTTGTGTTCTTATATCATAAATTACAGCCAATTCTTATTATTCTATATTCATTCGATAATATAGTTATCCCATTATCATGTTTTATCATGTTATTATGATGAATACCTTGATGGAATTTTGATAATTCATCCTTTATTAGGTATTAAATAACATTTATTTTTTATGTTTTCTATCCCCATATTATAATGATGAGTATAACATTGGATATGTCTATTCGAGGATCTAGTGTGGATTAAAATGTGGTGAAATGTTTACATGTATCATTAAATAAAAATATTATTTAGATATTCATGGATGTTGTTAATATTTTCATGTATTATTATATACTCACTTTACAGATTTTATATGAAATGTGCATTTTTTGTGTGAAATATTAATGTTTTAATTCTAAGTATAATATTTGAGCATTTTTTGAAGTAGTCCAATTGGGTCAGTTTACTATTTTGTTTATAAATATAACACCAATGATCAAATTTGTGTGTTTATTGTTTTTTAGGATTCTCAATTCAATATACAATATTTCATTATAATAAATCATGGGCCAATTCTTCTATTTGAAGGATCACATTTAACACACTAAATGACCTACAGAATCTGTGAAGAAACTAGACCAGTCATTAAGATTGAATTACTGGGCACAATATAGAAATAAAATTCCTTAATTCTCCCCAATGGTTCGGGGGACAATTTACGGAGTCTTGGATAAAAGTTTCAAGGCTCAAAGCCAAAAAAAGGGGCCAAACATATGCCTTGAAGTCCATCCCACCATTCTGGCCGAGAAATAAAATCAGGACAATATGCATGACAGATATCATGATTTAAGCATCCACTATAGCTGAAATTTTGCAGTGTAAAATAAGAGATATAGGAGACCAAATTTGTTGAATACTTTATTTAGTTTTGAAGGCATAATCCAATTAAAAAACCCTTCACATTATGGACTTCAAAACGATTGGATTAAAATGGATAGATTAAATTTGTTTAATCAACCAGCCATAACATTGGCTACATAGGTCCAAATGACTCCATATTTTGAGAGAGGTCGGAAAACATTATTATATAAAACATGGAAGAAGGAGGTTTCCCAAGATTCAGTTGTCTGAAGAGCCAACATGGCGATGAAATTGGAGGGACAGATTGGGAATGCAAACAGTCCACTCCTAGGGATATAAATATTCTCCCCTTCTCTCCTTGAGAGGGGTTGGCATTTCAAAAGAGATAAGAACATATTGGAATGACCAAAGCCTTTCCAATGCTTTGGTAGGTCCTTCCATACTCATGTTTTCACTTGCGAGACCTTTCCTCCTCTCTTGGGTTTTCCTTACTTTCATGTTCTTTGTTTTTGTAATCTTGTTAGTCTCTTTCATTGTATTTCTATTTTAATGCATGTTACGTCTTCAATATCTCTTATTATCATCCAAATTATGTAGTTTAATATTAATGTTCTTATAATAGTTTAAATTCAGTTGAATACCGTTCCCTAACTTTTCTTCCTCATTCAATTGAAAATCCATTTTTATTTATCATTGTTCATGTGTGTGTGTTTGATGTACCACTCTTTTCTAATCACTTTCCTTTTTTTATATTATTAATTTATCAAAATGATTATTATAAATAAAATATTAACCACCCAAATGGATGATTAGATATTTTATTGGGGTGAGTTAAAATTTAGGGATGTTAAGTGATTGAGAGTATTTTCTCGATGAGTATTCATTAATTTAACATTGTGTATGTTGGACTTAATATGTCATGGATTAATGACATCTTTTGTTTAGAATGTGGTTTTGATGGATTATTTGAACCAAAAATACACTACCATAAACATGTACTGATTGATATTAGAATCATAGTTATGTTAAGGCTTGGATTAAAGCTTTAACACTTAGAAATTCTAATTGGCATCAACTTGTGAAGTGGGTGTTAATTTAAATGTAATATAAAGAAAAGCCCAAGGATATCACAAGCTTAACTCCCTAATAATGAACTCACCCTAATATTTATCAATTTGTTAAATCAATTATAGTCAATAAATTATTTCAATTATGCTCTGAAAACAACCCCCTAATCAAAATACAATCAACTAAAAACAAACTACTATTTTAAAGTATAATCGCCGAGGATTCGACCTGAGTGATGCTATACACATTAGTAGAGCACCGGAACATTGACTGGTCAATAGGCGAAAATCGGTTGTGCATTACAAATGGCGCTGTTTCTGGGGATGGTTATTTATGTAGTCATTTTTTTCTGGTAATTGTAAAAAACAAAAAAAATGTTTAAAAAAAATTGAAAAAAAAGAAAGAAAACCCCATCTTCTCATAAAAATCATAAACAAAAAACACAAAGAAAAACGTGTCTTCCTTTCATTTCCAACATCATTCTGAATGCCTCGTATCCTCCCAAACAATCCCTCGTATTTATTTAACCTTGAAATTTAGAGGAAACTTCGCCAACATAGGAGGAACATAAGAGATAATCAAATCATTCCAGAACCAGTTCTTTATCCAACCAATTGAATTAAATATGGAGAATCCTACAGAACAAACACTTAAAAAACTTTCTTCCCATAATATGAATTACCAACCACTTGGTATTCAATATCCAAACATATAGGATGACTTTGAACTCAAATCAGGTTTGATTAATCTTCTCCCTCATTTCCACGGGATAGCTGGTGAGGATCCACATCTCCACCTTAAAGAGTTTCATGTAGTGTGGTCTACCATGAAGCCTCAAGGGGTTTCTAAGGAAAAATTCAAACTCTGAGCATTCCCTTTCTTCCAAGATGACACTACTATGTCTTGGATTTACTACCTACCTCCTGGTTCCATAACCACATGGAATGACATGAAGCGACTTATCTTAGAAAAATTATTTACTGCTTCTTGTAATGCTTCTATCCAAAAGGAAATAAGTGGTATCTATCAGTTCCCAAGTGAATCACTCCATGAGTATAGGGAGAGGTTCAAAAAGCGTTTTTCAACTTTCCCACATCACCAAATCCCTGATGAAATATTTATCCAATACTTCTATGAGGGATGATTGGATAAGGAGAGAACTCTCATTGATGCCGCAACTGGCGGTGCTCTTGTTGATAAAACTCCAGCAGCTGTATGAGATATCATACGTAACATGGCTGCAAACACACAAAAATTCCATACTCGATCACATGCTCAAGTCAAACAATCCCAATATGAACAATGAATTGATACGAACAAGCTGACCAAGTGGATGAGTGAACTTACAGGTCTTGTGTGACAACTAGATATGGCTACCAAATCCCCAACCTCATCATCTTCTGAATCAATGTTTCCTGGACTTGTCAAAAACTGTGGAATCTGCAACTCTTCAACTCATCCAACTGACACATGTCCACAACATCAAGCGGATTAATCTGATTCATATGGACCAAGGGAGTTCAATGCAGCATAAGCTCAGAGGAACACCAACCCTCAACAATCAGTTCAGTTCATTAGAAACTTCAACAAACCTCACATTGAGCCCTTATATACTTCCTATAACCAAGGACTTAGGTATGGTAATCCCATATCTCATCTCCATCAATTCCCTCCTCAAAAACCAAACATGTTTCAATATGGTCAAGGTGTTGGTAACTTCCAACAACCTTATCCTTTCTTCCTCAACCTCAAAGGAACAATCCTCCTCCTAGATTCCATTATCCTAGTGAGCCTTCCAAATTCCAAAACCAATACAATCGCTTTCCCAAGAACTAAAATCAATGTAATCCCAATTCGGGAAAAGCCTCTTCTTCTAAGAAACCATGGGACTGTATAGTAGGACATCTTTATTATTTCGGCCGCTCTAGCCTCAAGAACATTGAAACACAAATTGGTCAACTAGAATCCCACCTTAGTCAGGAGCAACCATCTAATTCTTCTTAACTTCCAGCTCAACCATTACCCAACCCCAATGGTAATGTAAGTGTAATTGCACTTAGATCAGGAAAGAAACTTGATATTCTTCATGATAAGTCCTCCAACCCTCATTTAAATGTTGACCTAAAAAATGAAAAGAAAAATAAACATGAAAAGGAACCTGAATCCATTCCATCACCTCCTTCCATTCCACTTAGGAATCCAATTCTTTTTCCCCAAGCAGTTTCTAAGCCAAAGTAGTTCTTTGAACCTGATCCTGATATGCTCGACATGTTTAGATTTGTTTAAGTCGATATTCCTCACATATATTCAATCAAAAAAATTCCTATGTATTTCATGTTTCTTAAGGAACTGTGCACCCACAAGAGGCATCTTAGGACCATTGAAAATGTTTCCACCCAGAAGTCTATTCCTATAAAGTGCAAAGATCCAGGGACCTTTACAGTTCAATGCCAAATTGGAAGTTACAACATTTATGGTGCAATCATTGACCTAGTAGCCTCAATTAATGTCATTCCCAAATCTATATTATTCAACCTTGGTCTAGGTCCCTTACATCTAACGAGTGTTGTCATTCAGTTATCCAATCGAAGCACATCCAGTCCTGAGGGAATAATTGAGGATGTCTTTGTCCGAGTCAATGATCATATTTCTTATGTTGATTTAAATGTCCTTGACATGGAAGGTGAGAAGAACTCTTATCTATCTCCCCTAATTATAGGAATACCATTCCTCATGACTACGAGATCAAAGATTGATGTCCATTCAGGCATCTTATCCATGGAATCCGGTGACCAACTGGTCATGTTAATCATTTTCTAAGCCATGTGATACCCATATGAGGATCTCTCTGCATTCTCAATCCATTCTTCCAAGGATACTTCTGAGAGTCAATTGAACCCCATTACATCATGCTCTTCATGTTCAAATGACAAAGGATCTTGTGAAATTCGCACCACGATTAACCAAGTCATAATTGGTGAAGTTGATGTGGACATCTCATTCATAGACTCCCTCAATATAGAGGAACTTGAAAACGCTCTTGAATCCCACATCAACTATGATATCCACTGATCCACCTTGGATGGTATTAAGGAGAATTAATTTGAAGCAATTGAAGTCCCTTCCTCCATTCCTTAGTTTTCTAACCCGAAAATAAAAGATTATACTGGTCTGAAACCTCTTCTTGAACACCTGAAATATGAATTCCTTTTCCATGATAACTCTTATCCTGTCATTATCTCTTCTTCAATTTCCGAAACCGAGGATTCCAAACATTTTCAGGTGTTAGAGGAAAACAAAAAGGCCTTAGGGTGGACCCTAGATGACATACCAGGAATCAACCCTGCCCTTTGCATGCATCACATCCAGCATAAGGAATAATCCAAACCAATTAGAAAACAACAAAGAAGACTCAATCCACTCATCCATGAGGTAGTTAGGGAAGAGATAACCAAGATTCTTCAAGATGGTATTATATACCCAATTTCTGATAGTGAATGGGTTAGTCCAATTCAGGTTGTACCTAAGAAGGGTGGGATAATTGTTTTCACAAATGAGCATGGAGAGATAGTCACAACTCGAGTGAAGAACAAATGGGATGTGTGCATCGACTATAGTAAATTGAATGTTGAAACAAGAAAAGAAAACTACCCTATTCCATTCCTTGATCAAATGGTGGAACGATTAGCTGGGAAGTCACACTATTGCATTCTTGATGGATACACTGGCTACTTCCAAATCCCAATCGCACCTCAGGACCAAGACACGACTACTTTCACATGACCCTTTGGAACATATGCATATAGAAGAATTCCTTTTCGACTTTTCAATGCTCCTGCAACATTCCAGAGGTGTATGATGAGTATCTTTTCCGAATTCATTGAACACTGTATGGAATTACTCATGGATGACATCACCATTTATGGTGAATCATTTGAATCTTGTTTGAATCTACTCTCTCTGGTCCTCCAAAAGTGTGCCAAGTGCAACCTTGTGTTAAATTTTTAAAAATTTCACTTCATCGTTACAAATGGGATTGTTCTAGGGAACATAGTTTCAAAACATGGTATTAATGTTGATCCTTCCAAAATTGAAGTGATCTAATCACTTCTTCCACACACTTCTGTTTGATACATTTTTTTATTTCTCATTCATGCCCATTTCTATCAGATATTCATTCATAACTTCAGTAAAATTTCCCTCCCACTCACTCTTTTTCTCCAAAATGATGTCACTTTCCATTTCGTTGAGGTTTTCAAGAGAGCCTTTATTTAACACAAAACATCTCTTACATCTCTCCAGATAATCCAACCCCCAGATTGGTCCTTACCCTTTTAATTAATGTATGATACTTCTAATAGAGATGTTGGGGCTGTTCTTGGTCAAAGAAGTGAAATGATTCCTTATGTCATCTATTATGCCTCAAAAACAGTAGATGAAACTCAATATCACTACACTGTCACTGAAAAGTAACTTTTAGCAGTGATTTTGGCATAGATAAATTCTGGCCCTATCTCTTAGGTGCCAAAATCATCATCTTCATAAACCATTCTACTATAAAGTTCTGACTCAAGAAAAGGGATTCCAAACCGAGGCTAATAAGATGGATCATAATTCTCAAAGATTTTGACATTGAAATAAAAGATAGACTAGGATAAAAACCCTGTGGATGATCACTTGTGTAGAATTTATAATTCTTCTCATTCTGAAATCATTGATCCTGAAATCCCCACTCAGAACCATTCATCTCTCACTCTAAAAATACCATGGTATGCCCCAATTGTAAATTACATGGTTTCTGGTGTTTTCCCTAATAAAATTTCAAAATAACATAAAATGAGGATGAAAGGTAATTCAAAATACTATTTTTTAGAAGAAAATAAACTTTGGAAAACTGGGGAAAACATGGTAATTAGAAGACGTGTCAATAAAAATGAAAATTCTTCCATATTAAAATTTTGTCACTCACTTCCCGGAGGTGTCCACATTGGACCACAAAGGGACTCCCGAAAGTTCTTAGACTCTGTATTCTTCTTGCCTTTACTCTTAAAGGACTCAAATGAGTTTCATTAATCATGTCCCACGTTCCAAATGTTCGTCACAATTTCAAAGAGAAATTAAATGTCCCAAAAGCCTTTATTTTTCTTTGAGGTCTTCGATGTTTTGGGTATCGATTTCATGGGACCATTTCCCCCATACAATGGATTCTAATACATCCTCCTTCCAGTTGATTATGTTTATAGGTGGTTCGAGGCCAATCCCACTCGAAAAGATTATTTATATACTGTTAGGGAGTTTCTAAATACACACACCTTCAAAAGATTTGGCACACCTCGTGCCTTGATCGGTGACTTAAGAACCCATTTTTGTAATAGAACCTTGGAATCAATTTTGATATAGACTGGGGTTGAACATAAAACATCAAATGCATATAACCCCCAAACAAATGGCATGATTGTAGTTTCAAATAGAGAAGTGAAAAGAGTGCTTGAGAGAATTGTAAAACCCACCAGAAAAGACTGTCCTGAAAGACATGGTGAAGCAATTTGGGCTTATCGAACTGCCTATAAAACACCCATTGGGATGTATCCTTTTAGGATAGTTTTTTGGTAAAGAATTTCATCTACCAGTTGAAATCCAACATAAGTCTTTTTGGGTAGTGAAAACATGAGACATTCATCTTGAAAAATATAGAACAGAAAGATTGTTGCAGTTGTCTGAACTGGAGGAGCTTCGACTTGATTCTTATGAGAATTATATATATCTACATAGAAAAATACAAGTCAATCCATGATAATCACATCTTGAGAAATGTATTTCATGAAGGTGAAAAGGTAATTCTCTTTAATTTTTGATTTCAGCTTCACCCATGTAAGCTTAATTCTTGTTGGGAAGGTCTTTTTGTTATTACTAATGTTTACCCATTTGGTGCAGTGCATGTCCAAGACCCCTCTTCCAAAAGGACATTCATGGTTAGTGGACATCAGTTAAAGAATCACCATGAGAGAACACACAATCCTGGATCATCATTGACTTCCACTAGATCCCCAACTTCACCAGTCGACTAACCACTAGATGGAGATGGCGACCCGCCAAATCCAAACTAGGGGGTACCTCTTTCCCTTTAACTCCTTCTCTCTCTCTCTCTATATCCATATACTTCATCTTCTCTCTTTCAAGTTTTATCACTTTCTTTTTCAAAACCTTTATTTTTCACTTTCTCTTTTGTGTGGGTATATCATTATTAAAAGAAAAAAAGCATCATAACAAAAAAAATATATATATATATATAAAATCAAGAGCCATGATTAATCACCTTCCAATTTTCAAATTTTGTCCAATCATTTTTTGGGAGACAAAAGACATGTTTTCATCTCAAGAATTTTGTATTTTCATCATAACATTGGATAATGAATTTTGTGTCAAAATTTACAAATTTTGAATGCTCAATTTTTTATTTGGAAAATTCTATTCTCAAACAGTGAGGAGAAACATTTGCTTTCATTCCAAGGCCAGATATGGAAATATTTTCAAAATGTCTGTTTTCACCCCCATTTGTGAGTCTTGAGATTGTGGACCTTCGAGCTGAATTTCCTACCTTAGTGTCCATTAATATGAAAGAGGAATTTTCGGAACCACATGAGAATCACAATACCCAAATATCATCCCATTTCCCTTACATTAATCCTCCTTTTGAAATCCCCTTCCATCCTATAAAAACCTTTTCTTTGATAGCCACATTACTAGACCAATTCCTTTTCTCACCCAATATCAACATGGATTTTCATTGCATAATTTTTTTACATTTATTTATGGGGGGAATGGATTTCATTTTTTGGGTACCCTATTATTGATTTTAAACGAGTTATCGTCTACTTGAGGGCAAGAATCCATTTCAGTGTGGGCTAGAGGTTGTCAGTAATGTGTTTTGGGGAATGTAAATTACTTCCATTTCTGTAATTTTTTAAATGTTATTGATAAGTGTTCAAAAAAATGATGAAAAAAAAAATAAAAAAAAAACTGAAAAAATGGGTTGTGTCTTGGGTAGTTCAAAAATCACCATACCTCAGCCTTTGATCTTGTTACAACTATTACAATTAGTGTCGTGAGGAGATCAAACTAGGGTTGGGATATGAGTGTGAGATCTGTTTCAAGGATAACAATCGAAAAAACAATGAAAAGAAGGAAAAGAAAAAAGGAAAACTTGCATTATATTCATATTGGGAGAAGTTTTGTGTTTTGTAAATATTAAATGTTCTCATTAACTTCATATTATCTTCCTCTATTGTGTCTTTCTTTACACAATCATTCCCTTTTAAATATGTGTTTTCATTTCCTTCCATGTTTTATTTCAAAAAAATTTGCATTTCTTTTTCTATGTTGGTGTTTTAAACCTCTTCATATATTTCTTGGACAATATATTCATACTATCCAATAGCTACAAAAAACCCCTTAAAAAGAACTCTTTGTTCTTGTGCACTTTGGATAGGTATTTGATGTTGAGAGATCTTTAAAACTATAGTATTTTCACTTTTGGATGGTGAAAGAGTGAACCTCCACAAATGAATTTTATCATTTTGAGATGTGTGAGTTTTGAGTGTCCACATTTTCCATTTCTAAATTTGAGCATGAAAAAACTAATTAGTTTTGGAACATTGTTTCTGTAAAAACATGTGGTGGAATTCAAAATGGATGAGTGAAACAGTCTAAACCTCCCATGATTGATGAAAGAAAATTTTTAATATTTGTTGGTGAGTGAAAATAATTTTTTCATGTTTTTATATTTGTTTCACATGAAGACATGCACAAGAATAAGTGTGGGGGAGTTGATTTTGTAAATATTTTCAAGCCTTATTATATACTCCCTTTACTGATTTTATATGAAATGTGCATTATTTGTGTGAAATATTAATGTTTTAGTACTAAGTATAATTTTTGATCATTTTTTAGAAGTATTCCAATTGGGTCATTATAATATTTAATTTATAACTCTTACCCTAATGATCCAAATTGTGTGGTTATTGTTTTTTAGGATTAATAATTCAATATAAAAAATTTCATTAGAAGGGATCATGGTCCAATTCTTCCATTTGAAGGATCACATTTACCATATAAGATGACCGACCGAATTTGTAATGAAACTGAACCAGTCATGAAGATTGAATTACTGGGATCAATATAAAATTTAAAATTCATTAATTCTCCTAAAATGTACATGAGACAGTGTAAGGATTCATGGATAAAAATTTCAAGTCCAAAATCCAAAAACAAGTGGCCCAACATATGCTTTGAAGTCCATCCCACAATTCTGGACGAGAAATATAATCAGTATAGTATGCATGACATCTCTCAAGATGTAAGAATCCAATAAATATGAAATTTTTCATTGTTTAATAGGAGATATGGGCTTCTAAATTTGTTGAAGACATCATTCTGTTTTGAAGGAATATTCCTATTAAAAAAACCTTTCACATTGTGGACATCAAAAAGATTGGATTGAAATGGACAGATTAATGTTGTCTAATCAACTGTCCATAACGTTGGCTACATAGGCACATATAACTCCAAATTTTGAGAGAGGTCAGAAAACTTTATTATCTACAACATTGAAGTAGGAGATTTCTTGAGATTCAGCTGAATGAATAGCCAACATGGGGATGCAAGTGGAGGGACAAATTGGGAATGTAAACAGTCCACTCCTTGGGCTATAAATACTCTCCCCTTCTCTCCTTGAGAGGGGTTCGCATTTCAGAAGATAGGAGGACATATTTTCACAACCAAAGACTTTCCAAAGGTTTGGGAGGGCCTTCCATATTCATGTTTTAACTTGAGAGACATTTCCAAATCTCTTTGTTTTCACTTACTTTCACGTTCTTTGTTTCGGTAATCTTGTAAGTCTCTTTATTTGTAATTATTTTTTAATGAAAGTTATTTATTCAATATCTCTTATTCTCATACACCTTATGGAGATTAATATTAATCTTATTAAGATATTTTAAATTCATTTGAATCCCATTCCCTTATTTTTCATCGTCATTCAATCAAAAATCCGTTTTTAATTATCATTGTTCATGTGTGTGTGTTCGACGTACCGCCCTTTTGTAATCCCTTTATTTTTCTTCTATTCATAATTTATCATCATAATTATTATAACCAGACTATTAAACACCCAAATGGATGAGTAAATATCTCTATAGGGTGAGTCAAAATTTAGGGATGTTAAGTGATTGAGAGTATTTACTCGATGAGTATTCGTTAATTTAACAATGTGTATGTTAGACTTAATATGTCATGTATCAATGACATCTTTTGTTTAGCATCTGGTTTGCATGTATTATTGGAACTATAAATACACTACCATAAACAAGTACTGATTGAGATTAGAATCCTAGTTAAGTTAGGCTTGGATTTAAGCATTAACACTTATGAATTCTAATCGGTGTCAACTTGTGAAGTGGGTGTTAATATAAATGCAATATAAATTAAAGATCAAGGATATCACAAGATTAACTCACTAATAATGAAGTCTCCCCAATATTTATGAATTTTTTAAATCAATTATAGACAATGAATAATTTCAATTAAGCTCTGCAAACACCCCCCCCCCTAATCAAAATACAATCAAATAAAAACAAATGACAATTACATAGTATCATCGTCGAGGAATCGACCCGAGTGCTGCATTACACATTAACAGAGCACTGGAACATTGATCGGTCGATAGTAGAAAATTGGTCTTGCTTTCATTTCATACGGAAAAAAACCATAAATTCATAGGATTGATTGATGATTAATTAGAACTACTATTCATCCAATGGAAATGCTCTAAAATAAACATAGGTTAATCACACATTTTATCAAATGTATTTATTAAAGGAAGTGTTTTTAGATCCCAACCAAGTAGATTGGTTCTAAAGCATTATAGTATCTATGAGATATAATAGATAAATAATCAAAATTTAGAGTTTCAGGATACATATATTAGGTTTCCCATATGTATTTTGGTAGAGGTATCATTGACATTGTGAAACATCCTAAATAAGGATCACATAAAAGGTGAAGACATAAATCTATTCAAATTCGTGATGAATATGAAACCAAATCATAATTATTTTAATGATTTTTTTCTTATAATTTTAAGGATACAAAACCTAGAGAAAAAATTTAAAAAAATATACATCAATTGAATATTTAGGAAGTATACAGAGCATCATAAATCATGTAAATTAAAATTTAATTAATAAAATGTTACTATATAAATTAATAAAATTAATTATTCAAGTGATTATATTATTGATTAATTAAAGTTTAAATTTCTTCCAAATCATTTAAAAATTGAGGAATCCATCAGAAATATATTAGTGTCTTAAGAAGATTATATTAAAAATGGTTTTAAATGTTATCAAACCCATATAAATAATACATATGTATCTAATTTCTATATGTACATGATATAATGAACTGAAAATAGTATTGTTATATGAAACTATGGTTTTTTTTAATATAGTGTCTTGTATTAAAGCATTAAAATAATATATGAATCTTTCAGATAAATATATTTGAAGATATGACTTGAATGATTAAAAAAACTATATAAATAATAATAATAAATGGATATTAATTTTATTAAACTAGATTCACGTCATATTGGATACAAATGAGAGTTTATATAGAGAAACATTCAATGTTATAATTGAGAAATATATGTCTAGATTCATAGAAAAGGGGTTTACATAAAAGGAGGGGATTAATTGTTTTTATACATTTCCTGGTCTGAAAGTTATTTTTTATTAATATTTTAAAAGAAATACAAGGGAAAATATGAAAATAACTTCAAGGGGGCCGAAAATGGTGCAGTCCTAGGGCATCCCCTCGAACCACACGTAAACACTCCAGAGGAAGGGAGTGTAGACTATCAAAAACGACAAGCTGGTCCTCCTGACTACCCGAACGAGCCAGTGAGTCAGCTGCAAAGTTAGCTTCTCTCCAGCTATGACGAATAGACCTTCCATGACTAGTTTTTGTCTTGCACCTTCGAATGAATGATAAAAATAAATTCTTATATTTTTTATTAGAATAGGATGTGTATTTAAAGAATCATAAAGGATTCATAGTTTATGGGAAATAAATGAAGGGTTTAAAATTGATATAATATCTATGGGGTTTGAGAAAATTAAAAGGTATTTTCATGATAAATTAAATGAAATAATTTTTATGAATCGGGTTTTAGTTCTCCCATACAAGGAATATGTTTTTAGAAAGTTCCCAAATTAAAATGCTGTTGTTATTTATTTACATGATGATTAAATGTGAATTTTTATTAGTATTACACATCATCTTAAAATCAATATAACTATTTTGTAGAGAAAATTTGTTATGAAAGTGTTGGGGGAAGGAAATATTTATTTAGAAATAAATTTTTTTGGGATATATATTCCATTTTACATTCATAGAAGTTTTACAATGAATAATGCTTAGCATGATTTGAACAATTTTATTATTCACAACTTCCTCCATATGCTTCAAGTAACAAGGTTGTAACAACCCAAAGTTTTATAAATGGATATTAATTTCATATAAATATTTCAAATAATCACATTAAAACTCAACATAATGAACTACTATGTTCTATGTGACCTTTAAACATAATTTTTTCACTTATGTGTTTGGAATTTTGGAAATCTAACAAAAACGGTTGTGATCAGTAAGTTATTTGGAGTCTGATAGGAAAACATAATTTTTTGATGTATAGTAACATACCTATATGAATAATAACATTAACTTATTAATAGGGATATACCCTAAATAATATTATCCTTCTATATGATAGTATAAAAATAATATTCATGAGATTTTATGATGTACCTATATTTTAGAATAAGTAAATGAATGGTTTAAAACTTCTTTTTTAATATTTATTATGATTTTAATTAAATATTAAATTAATAATATATATATAATTAGTTTTGAAAAATTAATTTCATTATTTAATTCTACACGTCAAAAAATATTTATGTTTAATTTTTGTGATTTTTCTGAAATAAATGATTTTTTGTGAATAACAAAATATGATAATTTATTATAAATGCTAATTAATGGATTTATTAAGTCATCGATGATGATATTCTGATGTAAGACCAATTGGTTGGAAATAACCTTAATTTATTACGATTATTTTTCATGGAATACATACTATTTATTTTCTTTTTATTAAATAATAAATTAATGATTATAATATTATTAAAACCCTCCTCTCCTCCACTATAACCCCCCTCACACCCTCTTGTCTTCACAACTCTATAGCCTTCTTCATTGCCAATATTATGCCCAGATAACACCCAAATATCCTCACCCACTTCCAACATCCCCTAGTCTCTTCAAATTACAAAAACCTCTCCCATTAATTGGTTTTCAAAGGAGATAAACTCAAGATGAAAATTTCGCTTTCCAATTAATTTATTTCTTGTATGTTCATTTCGTTCTTGTTTTATTCCTCACCCCCATTAACCCAAATGGTATGATAAATCCATTAATAAAAATGTACTTTTATTCTACTAGGATTTTTCATTATCATCTCCCTTTTCCCCGTCGTTTATTTTAAATAAATGAAAACACCATTTGAGATTTGTTAATTTAGCACATTCAAGGACAACGATTTATCAATTTTTATTATCATCATTAATTATGGTCCTGAAACAATTTGATCAATGGTTGAAAAAGATTATTATATAATAAATATATCATTTTTATGGTTTTGTAATCCTTTTTTTGAAAAGGTATTATGTTATAATGAGAAACATTTTCATTGTAATAAAAACCCACCAATTAACCAAATCAGTTATCACTAAAGTTTTATATAATATGTGATATTCATTCCAAATAACAGAATGAATTATTATAACCTTGTAATCTCATATATTTTTAATAATTTCATAAAACATAAATTCTGGAAAACCATTATCATCTTATAAGATTATCTGTTCATAAGTAAAAAATGTAATGAATGTTAAGGAAATAAACGGACCCGAACAAAAAAATTGAACATCACAACACATCAAAAGGCCAAGATTGAACATAAAAAGATTATAATGAATCAATTAAATATATATGAGGTTCTTTACTTTTTAATTAATAATCCTAATTTGCTTATTTAGGTCACTAATAAAAAGTGGAGAAAACCAACGAATTTAAGGCATGTGATCCTCTCTATTTAACATTTAATAAATATTATCCTATATGTTATGCCCTTTTATTTGTAATTCCTAGTGATTATGTATGATTAATTAACTCCCCCATACTATCCTCATTATTTATAAAATATGATAGATCCCTTTCTCTCTCATTAATCCATCTTAAGTACACCGAAAATCATGCTGATAATCTATAAGGAAATCTACCCGACCCACTTTTATTTTTTGGGTTTCTCTATCATTCTTTTTACCATAATAAAGTTGACTTTTATTTTTATGTACAACTTATATATGCTATTTATATGCTCTAAACTCATTTTTGAAGACACATCCCTCATTTCCTTTCAAGAATATACATGATTTTATGTGATTCCCTCATCGATACTTCCTAGTAAGAAAACTCATTTTAAGGGAACTTCCCAAAATTTTACACAATTTTAAGTGAAACCTATCATTTGTTTTATGCCACCATTATATTTATAAAATCATAATTTGTATTATAAAAACCATATAATTTCAATTGTAGTTTTATATAATATATTTACCTCTTTTATATTTTACAAGATCTATTGTATTTTCCTTAGAACCACATAAAAATGTTTTAATTCTAATATTTCTAAAATACATTTATTATATATTGTCACTTCTGTTTAACATCACATACCATGTTATATACCTATTTTACAATATTATCGCCCATTTATATTATAATCACTTTCTTTCATGGAAACATTTATGAGAGGACCATTGGAAATGCTTTATTTCATGATTGTGGTATCCAATTATTTCCATGGGTACCCTTATGTATATGTATGTTTGATTATGCATGATTATATCTGTAGGAAAATTATTCCTGAAAATGTTGATATGGGTTCACTCATATAGTTGTCCAATGCATTTGGAATAGTAATGTCTCACGAGATGTGATGTGAAATGGGATTGAGGGTTATCCTTGTCCTCCAATACTATGGGAAATGAGATTTTTGGATAGCCTTGACCAGTACTACTATAGAAAATGGGATTAGAGTTTAGCCCTGAATCATACTAAATACATGTTTTATGTTTCTTCCACATTTATATGATTTCATTTTTATATGATCCTAGGTTTATGTGATATGATTTTATATGTTACATGCTTTTCATATCACTATGTCATGCCTCCTAACTCCTGTGTTGAAGATGTATCCTTATTTTCATTACCTTACTGTGTTTTTTAGCTCATCCCATTGTTCATGATCTCCCAAGGGCACCCTATGCAGATTTAAGGGCTCAAAGGAAGTTATGAGCCCTTTATGGAGATTAAATAAAGAAGTGATTTTTAGCTCTATGTTATAGGTTTTATGTACATTGTATTCTAAAAAAAATAGAAATAATGATCCCTGGATTTATCTATAATGTATAATTTTGCTTAAAATCAGGTAATGTTATGTTAAAAAGTCTTGGGTCACAATAGTTGGATTCAGAGGACGATTTAGTTATTTTTGGAGCTTAGGAATCTGTCACCTTGTTGATAACCTTAATGATGAGACTATGTTTTAGGAAACAACCTTATGTTTTTGTAAGTATATATTAAGTGGTTTATCAAGAAAATACAACCCTATCTTGATAAAATCAGGTAGAGGTGCATCTGGCACAAATGCACCAAGGAGTGGAAACTCTGAAAAGATGTTTCGGGCTTGACCTGGGGTATCCTGCTACATGACAACGAGCCTTACTTCACTCTGGGTATTGACACTCCTTGGGGATATCCTTTGGTAACATCATGATCATAGTACAAACCATTATTAAGAATAAAATTCCATAAGAATATAAGTTAGGAATTAGAACAAGTATAACCTAGACTTAAACCTAGAGAATAACTAGTCTGGATATACTTATCCTTTAAGGTTTTATCCTTTTCCTTTTAATGAATATTTTTTATTCTCAATAGATAAGCATTCAATCCCTCTAATTGTACGTTATTCTTCTATGTTAACGATGGGAAATAGATTAACTCATTCCAACAACCAATGTTATAGGCAATGTGAAGATTTCCCAAATGATATTCCTGATATGATGGGAATGGGTTCTCAAGACATCATGAGTGAACATTCTTAGATTGATCGAGTTATGAATAATAACTTGAATCTTTCATAACGCCCTCCTCCTCTAAGGGAATAGTAAGTTGTTGTAAAATCTTTCATGCGGAAAAGTCCTCCCATGTTTAACAGGTATTCTAATCCCTCCTCACAGAATGATGGATTAACTCCATTCAAATGATATTATCCATCCTATAGTGCTTAGAAGAAGAGAATTTTGTAATGTAATTTATTGTTTTGATGTGGAAGTTGATCAGTGGTGGACACTGATCATGTATAAAAAGTCCCAGGAGAATAATGATACAATGGATTGGGAGGAATTCAAGAGGACGTTTTTCATGAAATATTTTCCTCGAACCCTCTGTATCAAGATGAAATGAGAGTTCCGTGGACACAAGAAGAAGAAAAAAGATTTCATCGAGGAGTATGAAACTAAAAATAAAAGGATTGCTAGGTACGCCTCTGGATTTTTTATGAACACCAAAGTCAAGGTGGATGGCTTCATTAGAAAACTAAAGACAAGTCTATGAAAAGAGTTCGTGATTCCAGACATTGACAGTTATGAAGAGATTGTATGTTGTGCCCTCAAGGATGAAATGGTGATTGGAGACTCTCAGTGGTCTCATGGTCCCAGTGACATGAAGCAGAATATGGATAATAACATGGGTGGTTTGAACGATTAATCTCATGATGGAAAGTATCTTGAATATCATACATGTAAAATTTGTGGGATGACACAACATAGAAACTGTCTAAAGGGAACCAATAATTTCACCAAATGTGGAATGATTGGTCATCTGGCTAAAATCTATTCATGGGAGATGAAAAAATCCAACTAATTTTAAGAATAAAGGAAGGATCAGATCAATTCATAGCAAGTAGTGCAGTGTAACCATTGCAAGGAGCATTGGAATAATGAAAATAATTTCTCAAAGCCAAAGGTTGTCAGAGGAAATCCACAACAACCTCCAAAAAAACAAGGAAGGGAATATGCTGTCACTACTACTGAGGTGGTACCAAAAAATGATGTGGTGACATGAACGATTGTTATTTATTCAGGAATAGAGAACATACAATTTGATTCTGGTACAATTCATTCTTTAATATCTTGCATTTTTTGTAGAACAATTCAAACACAACCAACAAATTTGGAGGAAAATATATCTTTGTGAACAACGAATGTGGAAATAGTTGTGTCCATTGTCCATAACTACTCCACAGTTAACGTTTGTAGAATAACCCTCCTACAAAATCTCTTCATTATTCCTTTAGTGGATTTTGATGCTATCATGGGAATGTATTGAAAATCTTTACAAAAATCCCACGTTAACTGTCTGGAAAGGGAGATCACTTTTAACATCCTAAAGCATCTTTCGATTCTTTACAAGTGTAAGAGGAATATGAATCTCTTTTTGAATAATCATCTCAAGTGTGGATATCTCTATATTGTGAACAAGAATGTATAGCTTAAATGATTGAGACAAAGGAGATAATCATGCTTGAATACATTTCGATCATGAGGGATTACACAAATGTATTCTTTAAAGAGTTCTACAGTCTTCCAATTAATCAAGAGGTTGATTTCATAATTTTTTTTATTCTTGGATCTATACCTATATCAATGAAACCCTATAGAATGTACATCGTAGAACTAGAAGAGATGAATAAGAAGTTAAAAGATAATCTGGAGATGGGTTTTATATGACCTAGTGCATAAAAATGGGGTTGCCTAGTATTATTCGTCAAGAAGAAGGATGGATCAGTGTGCCTCTACATTGATTATCGTGATCTTAATAGAATTGTGGAAAATAAAAAGTTTCCCTTTCCACAAATAGAAGACTTGTTCTATTAGCTTCGTGGGGCCATTTATTTTTCTAAGGTGGAAATTTTGTTAGGATATCACCAATTAAAAGAGAGGAAGGAAGATATCCCCAAGACTACCATTCGTACAATGTATGGACAGTATGAGTTCATAGTGATTCCCTTCGGGTACACTAATGGTTTAGAAAATTTAATGGATTTAATGAATAAAGTGTTTAGATATTACCTCGACGAAATTTGGGGTAGTCATTATTGACGCTATTCTGATATACTCCAAGATCAGGGAGGAACAAGATGGGTATTTGAATACTGTGTTCAATACATTGCAAATAGATAAGTTCTATGAAAATAATAGTAAATGTTAGTTTTGGATGGTGGAAGTATCATTCTTGGGGAATGTAATCACCAGAAAAGAGATATATGTTGACCCTTCCAAGACAAAAGCAATTGAAGAGTGCCCCATGCCATCATCTCTAATAGTGATCCACAAATATTTAGGTATATCTGGGTATTATAGATAATTGGTGAGAAACATATCATGATTGTCGAACCTAATGACCAAGCTACCATAGATGAGAGAAATTTTTCTCTGGACTCTGGAATGTTAAATCTTTTTCAAGGAGTTGAAAATTAGGCTTATCATTGGGCCCTTAATAACAGTCCCAATAACTAGAGAAAACTTTGTGGTGTACAGTGATGCTTCATAGAAGGGAATTGGTTGTGTGCTATTGTAAAATAATAAAATTGTATCCTACACCCAAGGTGGATGAAAATAAATGGGAAAACTATCCCACTCATCATCTGGAGGTGGAAGCTAGGATCTTTGTGTTGAAAATATGGAGACATTTTCTCTATGGGGAGAAGTTTTGGAGATATACTGATTACAAGAGTCTCAAATATATATTTACACAGAAATAGATAAATATGAGCTATTGATGATTGATAGATCTAATCAAGGACTATGGCTGGTCAATCAACCACCATCCAGGTAAAGAAACCATGGTGGAATATTCTCTAAGTATAAAGGATCATGTGTCTTTATCAATGATGAGAATTGAAAAGACCTGATTTTCTTAGATGCATAGATAATGGACATGGGAATAATTAAGGGAGGAACATCATAAATAATTTATCAAATGATTTCTCTAAAATCCCTAATGAAGAAAATAAATAATTCTCAAAAAAAAGTTGTGTAAATTCAGAAAATGGTTGATGCTATCAGAAATTTGAAATCCTCAGATTTCATAACTGACCAAAAAGGTGTTTTATAATTTGGGTCACGATTATGTGTACCATACAATCTAGATATAAAGAATGATCTTTTGAATGAAGAACATATCTCGACCTTATTTATTCACCCCAAGAGCACAAATATGTATTGTCATATCCAAAAAACATTTGGTTGGAGAATATGAAGTGGTAGATTGCTGAATATACATCAAACTGCCAGGTATGTCAACTTGGGAAGGAAGAAAAGAAAAAGTCTAAGGGGATGATGCAACCACTACCCATACCCTGATGCATTCGGGGGTCACATTACCATGTGAATTGTCATTGTAATTCTAATAGAATATAGAGGAAACAATGATATATGGGTCGTTGAGAATCATCTTACCAAGACAACTCACATTATCATTATTTGAGAGGACTTCTCATTTGATCAGATTTCATGGATTTACATCAAAGAATAGGTTAGGGTGCACAGAGTACCACAATCTATTGTATCTATTAGAGATCTATGATTTGTCTCGATGTTCGGGAAAAGTATACAACATGATCTAAGAACTGAATTGAACTTTAGTAAGGCTTATCATTCCCCAATTGATGGGAACTTAGAGCAAACTATTCATACAATAGAAGATATGTTGAGAGCATGTTTTATGGAAATCAATGGAAGATGTGACCAACAACTTCCACTGGTTGAATTATCCTACAAAAATAGTTTCCACTCAAGTATCTGAATGAAACTATATGAATCCTTTTATGGGAAAAGGGGCAGAACACAGGTGTGTTGGAATTTAGTCAGTGGGAATGAGCTTAAATAACCTGAAATGGTAGAAGAAATGGCGGAGAATGTGAAAACCATTCAATATCATTTCAATGAATCCCAAATTTAATTGAATAGTTATACAAATTATCGTTGAAGATTGATTGAGGTCATAGTCGAAGACATGGTATTTCAACACATATCACCATAGAAGATGGCCGTGTTGTTTGGAAAGAAAAAGAAGCTATGTCCTAGGTACCTCATACCCTTCAAGATTCTTGATCGTGTTAGGGTTGTAGTCTATCGACTAGCACATATACCTACCATGGCCAATGTACATGATGTCTTTCATGTATCCCTCTTAAAAAAGTACATACAATACCATTCACATGTACTCTCTTCAATGGTTGTATAGTTGGAGGATGACCTTTCTTACGAGGATAAGATAATGAAGATCTTAGATCATTTAGACAATGTTCTGTGTAAGAAGATTAATCATCTACTCAAGGTATTATGGTAAAAACATAAGTACGAAGAGGTAAAAAGGGAACTAGAGGAGGCAATGAAGGAATTGTACCAGCACCTATTTACAGCTTAGAGTGTTTAACATAATTTTGAGGGCCAAATTTTACAATGGTGGAAGAATTAAATGACCAAATTTTATGTAACTGGAAATTTCTTTCTAATAAATATTTCCATCAATCACATGGATACACAACATAATTATCTACTATGTTCTATGGGACCTTCAAACATAATTTTTTCACTTCTGTGTTTGAAAATTTGAAAATAGGATATACACAGTTGTGATCATTATGTTATTTGGAGTCTGATACAAAAGCATAATTTCTTGGGGAATAGTAACCTACCCTTATAAATATTAACATAACCATATGAATAGTGATATACACCAATTAATAGTATCCTTACAGATTATATTATAAAATTAATTATCACGTGAAAGTATGATGTACATATATTTTAGAATAAGTAAATGAATGTTTTAAAACATAGTATTTATTAATAAAATATGACTTTAATTAGATATCAAATTAATAATATTTAGAAAATTAATTTTGAAAAATGACTTCATTTATTGATTTTATAGGTTGAGTCATTGATGATAATCTTATGATGTAAGCCCAATTGGTTCTAAATGACATAAATTTATTACTTCTCATGGTAATTTAATACAATCTATTTCATCTATTTTGAAGAAATAATAAATTAATTATTATAATATTTTGA
The DNA here is from genome assembly GCA_963277665.1 of Viscum album. Classification (NCBI taxonomy): domain Eukaryota; kingdom Viridiplantae; phylum Streptophyta; class Magnoliopsida; order Santalales; family Viscaceae; genus Viscum; species Viscum album. The sequence continues at coordinate 1,548,923,938 of OY728140.1, forward strand.
AAACCCTCCTCTCCTCTACTATTTAACCCCCTCACTCCCTCTTATATTCATTAAACTCTAGCCTTGTTCCATGCCTATATTCTACACAAATATTTTCACATGGTCCTCCCCCACGTCCAACGGCTCCTATTATCTTTAAAATAAAAAAATGTCTCCCCTTATGAGGTTCTCAAGGTAGATAAATTGAAGTGGTATATTCCTCTTTCCAATTCTTTTATTTCTTTCAATTACTTTTCATTCATATTTCTCTTTTCATAACCCTTTACCTAAATGGTATTATTATTCCAATAACATACATTTTCTGGTATTTTTTTATGATAATGGGATATTTTATTAACAACTATCATTTCTCCATATTTTATTTGAAAGAAATGATAACACCATTTGAGTTGTGTTAATTTAGCACATTCACGGACAATTGTTTATCAATTTCTGCTATCATCATTAATTTTGGTCATGAAACTGTTTGTGTAATGGTTGAACACGATTATTATATATGTAATATATTCTAGTTACAGTTCCGTAATCCTTTTTTACAAATGGTATTATGTTATAATGTAAAACATGTTTGTTTTAATCAAAACCCACTGATTAACCAGAACAGTTATCACTACTGATTTATATAATAACTCATCTTCATTCCCAAAAAATGAATATTTTATTATATACATTTAATATATTTTATTTTCAGTAATAACATACAAATTAAATTCTTGACTGACATTCTCATCTTATATGATAATCCATTCATTAGTAAACTTGTAATGATTGTTAAGGAAACAAACAGACACAGACAATAAAATTGTACATCTTAACCCATCAAAAAGCCAAGAATAATCACTAATAGATAATACATAATTGATTTCATATAGACGATTTCTTGAGTTATTGATTAATAAACCTATTTTTTTCATTTCATTAATAACAAGTAGAGAACACCACTGGATTTATGGTAAGCTATCTTCTCCATTTCACATTTATTCATGATTATCCCCTATGTAGTGCGATTTTATATGAATTCCTAGTCATTAGGTATGATTAATAAACTCCCCCATACCATCCTCATGACTTATTTAATATTAGAAATACCTTTCTCTCTCATTATTCCCTCTTATGTAAACTCCATATCATGACAATAATTCAAAAGGAATTCTACCTTAACCAGTTTTATTCCTTCAGGTTGCTCTACCATTTTTACCAAATTTAAGTTGTCTTTTTTGATTAGGTAAATATTCTAAATTTTGATTATATGCTCCAAAATCATATTTCAAGACCAATCCCTCATTTTATTTCTGGGATATAAATGCTTTTAATTGATTCTATCCTCGATACATCCCAATAAGCTAACTCGTTTTTATGCAACATCCCAAATTTTTACCCAATTTCAAGTGGACGATATCCTCTATTTAATTCCACTATTGAATTAATAGAGTCAGTATTTTTATTATGAAAACCTTCTTGGTTCAATTATAGTTTTATATAATAGATTGTACTCTATTCAATTATAAATTCTCTATAGTATTTTCTTTAAAATCGCACAAAAATGTCTTAATGATAATGTTTCTCAAATGAATATCTTATTTGTTGTCACCTATGTTTGACATCAATTACAATTTTATATGAATATTTTACCATATGAACGCACATGTATGTTTTAATCCCTTTCATTCATGGAGATTTCATGATACGCCCATTGGTTATGCTTTTTGTCATGATTGAGGTACCCAATTACATCCATGGATACCCTTATGATAATGAATGATTGATTAGGTATGATTATTTATGTGGAAGAATATTCCTGAAAATGTTGAAATGTGTGTTTCCATATAGTTCTCTAATGCTTTGGTTAAAGTTTAGTATCATGATATTCAATGTGAAATGGGATTTTCGGTTATCGTTGATTCATAAAACTATGGGAAAAGAGATTGGCAGTTAGCATTGACTCGTACTACTATTGAAAAAGAGATTGGTGGTTAGCCATGAATCTTACTAAAGACATTTTTATATTTCTTCCAAATTTATATTATTCCATGTTTATATTAATACATTATTATTTGATACAATTTCATATGTTACATGCTTTTGATGTCATTATTTCATGCCTCCAAACTCATGTTCATAAGCTTTATCCTTATCTTCATTCACTTACTGGGCTTTTTAGCTCATCCCTTGTTGATGTGTTTCCCCGGGTTCCCGATGTAGATATAAGGGATCAATGGAAGTTCGGATCCCTTTATTGATATTAAATAAAGAAGTGTTTTTGGCTCCATGTTTTATGTTATTTGTACCTAGTCTTTGAAGAGACAAGAATTTATGATCATTGTCTTGTACTGTGATGTATAATTATGCCTAAAATCATGAATTGTTATATAAAAAATACTAGGGTCACTATAAGGATGCTCTAAAATCGTAGTAGGATATTTTCTCAACATTAATATTCAAGGGTTATTACGTTTATCATATATGTTATGACCATGAAAAGACTTCATATTTTATATGTTTTAATAAATTTGAGTTATTGTTTAATTATTCATAGTTATTCACAATGGGATATAGTTAAACGTGTACTCATATATATGAATAGTGATATAGATTATTATATATTATACAATTGAAATATATGGGCATTTGATGGTTTCACTAATGAAATATAGATTAATATTCTTAATGATCTAAATTATTAATGTAGTTGATTTTTCAACATTGTAGTGGAGTCCACATTACCCAATGAAATGAGGCCTCTCCTAGATGTGTAATAAGTCAAGGGTGTTACCCCCAAGACACCTCAAAAAGACATCGGGATGATGAATACCCACAATTATTCGTATCAAAAAATATGGGAGGGATTTGCCTATATCAACCTACAATACACACATATATGAAATGTATGAATATAAACAACAACACGAGTAGTATATGGATATATATAAACTACCAAAAAATATGAATGGAATCAATATAATAGCATATGTCAAGTACGTCTCCACTTTGGATAAATATAATAGGAACTATACATTTTATAAGGTCTAAACCCCAATGAAAATGAAAAAAGGGATAAATCCTCCTCACATCATGAATTCATAGATCAATAATCCAATGAAAATGACACCACTAATATCATGAATCACTAAGAAAAAAATCACCATCGCATGTTAGCTTCGTAAAAGATACTCTGGATTTATATCCACCTTGACCACCTCCAAATATTTACTATCAATATATACACAACACCCATGGGAATGAATCCTATATACGATTGAGTATAATAATACATAGTAGGATCTCTAAAAATAAAAAATTAAAGTTAAAACTAATAATCATATTAAATTATAGAATACATAGGTAACCATATGGATGATACAGAATCAAAGATAATCTCTACATTAAGATGTCTTAGATATATCGAGATGTTCTAATCACAAATTCTCTAATAAATGAAGGTTCCTATCTTATTAGGAACTATGGATTAATTGATTACCAGAAGGATATGAATATACGATTTTTAAATACTAACTATAAGTCATATCTAAAAGATAAAACATGTGTTTCTGAGGTATTATATGAATCATAGGGTCTCATATTATTATGTTATTATAAATTCCATGTTTCCACATAAAACCATTTAGGGGGACCCACTCCGCACCAAAATATGTGCATTACTCAAGGGAGTAAAACAAGTTACTCATCACAAATACAATTTCATTATTCTATAAATATATTGGGGAACCTAGAAATTTTCCATGAACTTTTTTGGTAATGTTACTTATAAATAAATATTTCATAACTTATCGACCATGTTTACCCCACACCACCTCTCAAAAAATATAATGGGGATACCCACTCTCCAATTGGTAGTGTTGGTTGGGGGAGTAACAAACCCTAGTGTAATAAGATTTCTCTATCTAGTTGATCTTATTATATGAGGTAGTATGTAACTCCATAAAAGGAGGAACAATAACATATTAGATGGGGTATTCATAATTATATCATTTGTAGTGAATCATTATCACATTGTAACCACGTCACTAGGGGACTTCCCAAAATTATGAATTCAAGAACATTATGATTGATCCCAATCATTAGTTATATAGATTTACGAACACTAATCTACCATAATCACATCACATCTCACCTCTAATGAAAAATGAAGGATTTTCCATCATGTTTGACAATAAAAATTTAACCAGATCGACTATTCAAACTCGAAAAGCCGAGTCCCTTGAGAAGATATATAGAAAAGCACTACGGATGAAAAAATAGATATTATATAATATAGGGTAACCATACATGTATCTATATGGGGGTAAATATGTTCATGTAATGATCTTTTTATTTTTTATAGGTAATCTTAAATAGTTTTTATTCTGGTGTACATAGAAATATGGGATCGATGAAGTATTTAACATATAATATCGAAATGTGTGTCATGTATGGGATCATGGAATATGGTGTGTCGAATAATTATTAATGGAATATTAGTCCAACCGACTCACATGGAATGTACCATGGGGTGGTTGAGTTATATTTTTTTCTAGAATACATGGTGTGTATTTCTTACACACAGACCATGTATATCTAAATGACCCATCATGAATATACATTCTATGTAATGACCCAAAATTTTAAAATGATATTTTTTACAAAATTAATTTGTTTTATAATATATTTTATAAAAAAATACTTACAAAAAAATATAAAAAACCCACCACATAATTTCAGTAATGGACAATGTAACATTATTCAACAACTAAATCCATGAAAAAATCCAACATTTAAAATATAACAAAAAATATAAAATGATAAGTATATAATGTGAAAAGATAGAGCAACCTGATATTCTATTATCACTTCTCTTATGAACCATTCTATAGAAAAAAGTAAAATATTAATAAAAAATCATAATTTTTAGAATGGAAAATTTAGAATCATGGGAGGAATTTTAGTGAATGATATATAATGGAACTAAGAGGTATTAATTAGATATAACATGAACTTTTAAAATGAAATTTGACAAAAAGATCAATATCCTATCCATTAAGAATAGTAACCTGACCATTTGGAATAATTATATAAATTTCAGAATAGATATTTTTTATAAATATAATTAATTATATTAAAAATAATATTTATCATTATCAATTTATGAAAAAATAAATAATTTTGTTCTATAAGTAAAATAACATGATTAAAAAATAAAAAAATTATAATAAGGTTTTAATAAATTTTATTTTAATTTATTTCGAAGAAATGATAATTTTTTTGTTATGAATAAAAATGAACTATTTTAAAAAATTAATTCAATAAAATGAATAAGATTTTCAAAATCAACATAGTAAAATTTCAAAGGGATAATTTTTTACTAACTCATTAAAAAAATATTTATTTCAGGAATATTAAAAATTATATTTTTCAAATACTACGTGTTTTTTGACATAAAAACTAATTTACAATGAATTAATAAATACAATATTTTTTATCCCTAAAAAATAAATTTAATATGTTAAATTATATATTTAAAAAAAGTTCATAACAAATGAACCTAAAAAGTAATTTTTAAAGGCAAAGATGCAAAAGTGTCCCTTAAAATAAATATTTTATTTCATTTTTATCCATTTCTTATAATGAAACTTATAAATTATAATTATAACGAGATTTAAAGTCCTCAATAACTTTTTTTTATTCAAATATATTTCATAATGTAAACAAAGTTTTAATTAAAAGGTTTAACTTATATATATTAATTTATTAAATATTTTATCAAACAAATACCCCACCATAGGTATATATAACTCTTCACCCCTCCCTTGTAAAATAAAAAATCATCCACAAAAAAACATATGATATCTACTCAAATATTCTCACTAAATACCTTTTTTCCCTTATATAAATTTTGAAGTAATAAAACTCCATCTTATTTAGGAATTTAGTGTTAGAAAAAATAAGTAACACCAACAATATGAGAAGTTTCCTAATATTTTATTTTTGATTTCCATTTATATTACTCATTGTATCTATTAATTTCCAACCCAAAAAATAACATGTTAATTATGAAATATAATAAAATTATAAAAATAATGTTAAAAAAAATATTGACTGTATATATATTCCATATTTTAATGCCAAAATTTCCTTCCATTCTCTTTTAGAAAATTTCAATCAGTGGCTAGTTAACCACCTATCAGGATAATGAAATATCTCTTATTATCACCACCATTATAGACAGATAACATGAAATATATATAAAATATAAATATGTAATTACATTTATTTTATAATTCTAAAATTAATTTTACTTTTTTTTTAAATGACATTGAATAAAAATACAAAAAATAAAAATAATATGATATATTTTTAACAAAAATATAAATCAAAACATTTCATTATTAAAAATAGGAAATCAAAAATATAATACAATTATTATAATTTATATATAATGACATAAATTAACATAATAAAAGAATTTTTTTAATATTTTAATTAACCCATGTTTATTGTCTTGGATTTATAAATGAGATGAAAGAAATTATGATTTAAGGTAAGGAGATTCTGAAAATGTAAATCTTTTTCGGGTAATGTTCTCTTAAAAATTATATATATATATATATATAACTATAGAATGACTAAAATTTCGTTTCAATATTCTTTCCCTTTTATTTTTTTGGGTATACATCTTTTGACCATGTTTAAATGATTTCTATTCCAATTCTGACAAATTTTTTTTAAAGTATTATTTTACCAAAGCCAAAATTAGAGCTCTCTTGAGTGGCTTCTTATCCACAAAATAATGATGTTGTTTTATTCTAATATATGATTTACTGTGTTAGTTTTTGAAATTTTTTTTATTAATTGAAGAATTATTTATTTCAACCTATATAAACCCGGTATTTATATGGGTTTATTTCATTACATTGACTGATATATATTGTATTTCCATTATGAATAAATGATTATGAGCATTTTATGATGTAATTGGTTGTCCCAGAATTATATAGACTTCTAATACATTATTAGTCTAATAAACCTTATGATATTAAGTGTATTATTCATCAGCATAAATATATATTTGTTAATAATTATGAGGTTATAATTTTTATACATATATTATGTGTAAACATGGTGCTAGAATTGTCCACAACTATGTGTGGTACTTGAACAATATGTTATGATATTTCATTATTTATTATATTACACATAAATTTTTTTTTCTATTTAATCCTCCATTCTTTTGATTATAATATTATTCAAATTATATGATGATGATTATTATTATCAACAACTTAGTATCCATTAATTTCCATTATTTCATATATTTTATGCCTCTTGAATCTGGTTTTTTAATTCACACTATTCATTTATGTGTTTCGTGAGGCGAATACATGTACTATGTAGAATATGAAATCTTTTATAAGGAAAATGAATAATAACTGAAATAATTTATTTTTTGATTATGTGATGTGTGAACATAATTTCCACAAGTTAAAAAATATTTCGAACCTTTAACGTATTAATCATTTTTTATTTATCTTAAAAATGGAAATATAGTCTAGTTAAAAAATATTGGGTACATATAATGGGTATTAAGGGTGTGTTTTAGTTAATTTGGGGGTTATATATAGAGATAAATAGAGAAAAATTTAGGAATATGATTCTGTTTTAAGTGAAATAACCTAATGTTTTGGTATAGTATATGAGTTTGGGGTTTTTAAGAAATAAAATCCCTGACTAGATACTAAATTAGGATCTGGTTCTGGAATATATTAACCTAGGGATTGATACCCATTAAGGGTGGATTGGATATTAAATTTATCTTCACCTAATGCATGATAAAGCGGCCTGGGTATGCACTTGTCTTTATAATCCTGGTATAAAGGTTTCATTTAAGAATAAGATCTATAAAAACCAATGTGAAGGATATTAAACTAATTTAATTATATATTTTAAAAGATATAAATGTATTAAAGTACATGATTCAAGAGTTATCATTTTTGCATATTTCTAAAAAGAGTTACCATAATATACGACTTTAAAATTATTTTTCACGTGAGAATAAACTAGTTTTTCATGATTTTTTAAGTTATGCTTTTTTCAATACATTTCTATAATAGAATAAAGTGGGAACTAAGAGTATCAAAACTAGTAACCTATATAAGGGAAAATTAAATGATTGTATGAAAGTTATTATTATTGAAATGGAATGTGGAGTTGAAATATTAATAAATATTCCATCATAGCCATCATCGGATATAATGAATAAACTGAACTATGCAGAATGACAATATTCAGCCAACATAGAAAAACAAGCCATAGATTCTTTTATACAGAAATAAAAACTGATGTTTATTGGGTCTACTGAACCAAAGTTCGTGGAATAGTAGGATATATAAATAAAGAATATATTTTCTATAATCCGACACTAAAATTTTAAAAAGATTACACTATCTTTCTATCACTTACATATAGAGGTTTAATAATTGAGAGTGTTGATAATGAATATAAATCCAAAAGATAAAATAGAATAAGTTTATTTTTAGGAAAATAAGAAGTAATTTCGAAAGATGTATTTGGAAATGGAACTTAATAAAATAGTGGTATAATTATTAGAGATTAACACAATGGAGGGTGAATTTATCATAACATAAAATAAAAATTTCACATGGCTTTCAAGATATGACTCTGGTTTCTTATTAGCGAAAATATAAATATAGAGAGATTATTTAGTGTTTTGATGTTGAACCTCCAAAATTATATAACTATAATATAATTTGGTAGTTATGAAGAATTAATTTGATGTGCTCTAAAATTTTAAATGGATTTTGGAGAATGTTCTGATAGATAAAGATATAAAAAGAGAGGAATGTTATTTTGATATTATGGATCAAATTGAATAATTGAATTGAAGGCCCAAAATACCACATACCTAACAAATACGAAGAATAATAATAGTAATTATCATTATAATAATAGTAAATTCAATATGTGTGGGAAAGAATTCCACCAATCTCTTGAATTTCAATGAGACATTAAGAATATTACCATATTGATGGTGAAAAGGAAGCCACCTCCAAAATCATAAACCATGGTTTAATTCATCATCAATAGAGATTAAGGGAACTATGGAAGCAAACACTCTCAACCACATTGTAATGACCTGACCCCAGAAGCCCAGAGTCAATGAATTATTTTAATACATTTGAATGATTACAATGAATGAAGTCCCAAAAGACAAATCAATTTAGTAGTTTCGGAAAAAAAATTACATACATGAACATTACATTACACTTTCTAACATACAAAAAAATAATCCCTTGATAATGACATTTTTCCCTTAGCGTAACCATGTTTCATAAACATAAAACACTTCTTGGGATCCTGGGAAAATAAAACATAAGAAAGGGGTGAGCTCAGAATCTTAGTAAGGTAAATAATTTTACGGAAGCTATAAACATTAAGGAAATATTTGAAAGAAAAAAACAATAGACTTTTAAACAAAAACATGAACATAATGTGGAAACAATAAATCAAAAAACACCATATAAACATGCACATGGATATTCTACTCGTCGAATAAGCACATGTAATAACTAATTTCATAATGAGAGAATGCCTAACGCCAGACATCATTACCACATAGTCAAGGCCTTGCACCAAGACTACAAAAAAAAAGTTTTGTCAAGGCCTTGTGCCAAGACACTAGTTTGTCTCATGAGACCTACTGATGCATCGAGGAGCTGTAACGGGCTCCACTCGTCACTTACTAAGTCCATGTCATTCCTCATATGAAAAGGATGAAACATAACATAAACAATCATATTAAAACTAGAATACAAAATGTCAATACTTTATCCATAAAACATGAATGGTATAAAAATAACACATCCACAGTCAAACATATCATAAATCCTTCAATACAATATGGAAGATTTGCATCAAAATAATTCAACTTCAAATATGTTTAAAATCCATCAAAGGATGTTGACATAAATGAAAATGATTTGTAGGACCTTTTGAGAGAAATATCTTGTTTTCATGAAAAAATTTAAAATTCACACAATTTAAAAAGGAAGAAATTTAATGAAATTTTGGAATAAAAGTGTCCCATACAACTTTGAAGCTTTTCAAAGCAATTAACATTTTTAAAACGTTCATGTCTATATAAATAAATCCTTAAAACCCATTTTGAAGACATAGCCATTAATGAGAAAAATATTGAATAATAAATATTTAAAACAGTTAAAATGTTGTTTTAGTAAAAATTACCTTAAAAATAATCCCTTTGAACACACTTTTATGAAACATGGACATGCATAGTAAAAATTTCCCAGTAGATACTTAAGTAAAAACAACCTAGGACACCAAAGAGATTTTAGAATTAACCATGACCCTGAACATTCCTTTAGTTGAGGGTATATTTAACATCTTGTATGAAGAAAATAGTATGTTTTTAAATTATAACCTAACCATATTAATATTTATGATATCATAAATGATTATTTTATGAATTTATACTACCCATTTAATAATAATTTCCATGTAAAATTAACATTTCAGATAATAATCGTGTTTTGTATCGTACGTGTTTGAACACATTACTCTTGATTGTATCACTTAGATAAAGATTTAAATAATTACAGAATATAAAATATTATTTATATATAATATATATTTAGAATATAAATATGTATATTAGACATATATATGAAATGGAATACACAGTTTATGGAGACAATAGTTCGTACATACGCATAAACGATGTTTCAGTTTTCATATCGTATTGAATGAAAGTAATTGAATAAGATATATTTATGTACAGATATATATATACATATCCAATATAATTATTATGTCATAGATTACCTACTTATTTATTATATATATTGTATATTCATCGTTGAATGGTGAATGTAGAAATGAATCTCATCAAGTCGTGGAGACGGTAATCCGTATGTACGCACGAGCGATAGTTTCTTTATATTGGTGGAGAAATAATATGTAATTGGATGGTATATAATATATAAATAATTAATACCATGTTATATTTATTATTAAATCACTAATACTCATTATTATACCCATTCAAATAATGATGTGTTTGAATAACAAACTACACCAAGACATGGAGACATCAATCTGTACGTACGAATGTATAGTGACTTTTTCATTTATAGGATGGATAGAATAATGAATGTGGTTGTACCATTTCTATAATAACATAATATTATATAGAATATACTGGAGTTATTATTTTATAATGGAAAAAAAGAAAGAAGAAGGTGAAGAATAAAAGAACTTGAAAGATGTGATTAAATATTTTCCTCTTTTCTAGGTTCTTCATTTTGATTTGATCAAAATGGCTCATTATGTTGGATTTAATACTAAAGGAAGGACTCTAGGAAGAAGGTAAAAATGTTGGAAGAATATTTGGTAGTGATTTTCCAAGACAAAAGGCTTTGCAGGTGTCAATTTGAGAGAAGGGGAAGTCCCCTTTTATAAGAGGGGTGAGAGGAACCATAAGAAAAACATAAAATATTATTTTATAATAAAATCATTGTTAGTTTCTAATGTCTCAAAAATAAATTATTTAAAGGATAAGGTGGGTATGGGCCTAAAAAACTCATAAAATAGGTTTTAGACAGGTTTAGGTCACTGTATTAACCTTAACCTTTATATTTAACTCTTAGTTAAATAGTTTGACATTTACCATGACTCTTTGTATTTTTATATTATATGGTTAATAAACATACAATAAAATTATTATAAACCCCAATTGTTTCATTAATGTTATATATATTATTATATTAGTCTTTTGGCAGAAACATAAATTTTTATCACTATTATATCAATTAATAATATAATATTTGTTATAAAAACTATTTTATGTCAATTTTGTCACTATTTGGTATTTGTTTTTTTGTTTAAATAATAACATCATGATTACTTCTACAAAATTACATAAGTCAACCCTAACATGTCATATAAACATATTGAATTATTTTAATTCATTATAAGTCTCAAATTACTTTTATATGGGAATTTGTAATATCAATTATTTTATTCATTTATTAATAAGATAATTACTGCATCATCATTCTGTCATAAATAAATATAGTTATTTTATATCTAAAAATAATGTATAAAATACGATTATGTAGGAAATATTTTTATCTTTATAATGAATATTTGTAGTCGAATTTATATTATGTATAAACCTATATTAAAAATGTTTTAATTATGAAACCATGAATTTTACAGTTTTAACTCTTCTTTAAAATAAATAATAATAAATTTCCTAATCTAATCTATGTGGACCTAATGGATAATATTTTATTCCTTTGTTTGGTTTTGGTTGAATTAAACTTTTCAAATATATGTTTGACATGTGTTAGGGTAATTATGATTTCATTTTTCCCTTAATTACCTTAATTACTTTTAATCGTGGTAAATAAAAGTCAAAAGTAACTATTCACCGTAAATTATTTTCATCATATTGAACCAAAATTTACTAAATAATATCAATCGTGTCTCTATAAGTTTTGAAATTCAACTCACAGAAGCGGTAAAATAAAATTTTATTTAAATTTTCAAATGCTCTTAGGAGGTGGGTAAAAGACGGTAAATAGTTTGAAATTTTTTTATATATCTAAACATATTATCAAATGACTCCATTGAATTACTTTGAACATATATATGTATTTTTTTACCTATTTTAGCCTAAAATAAATTAAAAATCATAATGAATTTTTTAAATAAAATGTCAGTTTTAACAAATAACATAGTTTTTTTTCACAATTCATCAAAAATTTAAAGTTTTCAGAAACATACCAAATATTTACCGTAAACTTATTTTCACTTTACAAACTCAAAAATAAAGGCTATTTTACCAAATTAAAATCAAATAAATTTCATTTATTAATTTATAATTAATTTCCATTGTCAAAACCAAAAAGCGTATTTTTATGAAATAATAACTACCAAAAGATTGACAATTGTTTACGTCCAATTTCAAGTGAAAATACATACAATGACCAAAATTAGATTAAATGGTAAATATATAATTTAATTATACATCCAAACCATATAAATGTATATTTGATCACTATAAATTATCTTTATTAAAAAAATAACTTTCAGTTAAAATTTTGTATTTTTTACTATTCTCCCAAATATGAATGTTATTAGAAAAACACTGAAAATTTTTCAAAACTAAATTTTTTTATCCTAATTCTAAATAAAATGTTTAGTTTTTCATATTTAATATATAAGAAGTTACAAATATTGGATTTAAAAAGGGTTTTCCATTAAAAGGTAGTAAAATTGCATTTAAAAAAAATACTTCTTTTATCTGAAAAAAATAAATTTGTTCTTATATTATGCCTAAGAAACTCATAATATGGATTCTAAAATTTTAAGGAATATATAAAATTCAAAATTCAGTTAATACTATTCATAACCGCTTTTGAACTGCAAGTTTGGTAAGTCATGGTGCGCTTGAACTCAATGTTGCGTGCAATGCATGTTATTAAATTACATTGAAGAAATAACGTACTATGAAAACATGGTGTGTTACATTATCCCCTCCATTAATAAACTGCATTCTCGAAATTTGAAATTGTTCGTCGAAAATAAAAGGATAATATTGAAAAATACCTTTGTGGATAACCCACATAGGAAATTGGGTTAATAAAATTTAGACATAATAAGAGGGAAAGGGAAACAAAATAGTCACCACCAAATTATGATATTGATTTGGAGAACATTGGTGGAAATTATAAACAGATAATCAGAAGAAAAATGTAAATATTTATTGGAGGGATTGAGGGAATCAATCACAAACATGTGTGAAATTGAGGGCTTAAAATCCATAAATCTATGATGATTTAAAATATAATCGATTCAACAAACCATACAGTATTAGGTTGACACATTTTTGGTCTTAGGACCCCTTAACTAATGTTTAAGAATTAATTTCTCCATAGAATAAGAGAAAAAAATATATTTGACAAGTATATTTCCATCCCTTAACTAATTTCTATCACAGACTCATCTTTCACTATAAAATATTAGAGAACAAAAAAATACTCCTTTTATCCTAATCGTATATTGTTCCAAAACAATGAATTTATAATTCATCTATCAGACATTTTATAAAAAAACTACATTATAAAATTCTGTACATCATGTAGTCCAGTGGAAGGTAATGCACCCTTTTCGACCTTTAGTTGTGGGTTCACATCTCGCGGCCTTGCGGGACACGACTGTTTGTCACCCAACCTTCGGATTGTCCTTTTATAAAAAATCAAAAAAATATATTAACAAATGATTTTACCTTACCAATAGAATCTAATGTCAAACAAAATCCATTCCAACCTTTAGAATTATCCCAAATACTTCTTTCCAAACTCCCAGTTAAAAATTTATAAATATGTAAAACCCAATTTAGATCTTTTTTCCCACGTAATAACATGTGAATACTATCATCATGTATTCTTCTAAAATATAGTAACACCCTGAAATACAATAAAACCATATTAATTACATTTATTCTCCCTTAATCCTTACAGAATACTAGATATATTCCCTATATCCAAAAAATTTTGAATACTCCAACAATGAAGAAATAAACAAACCATTAATTTATTCCAAGGTAGTCAATAATATCCAATAGAATTAATCCAAATAAATCATCTCTTATTCCAAAATCAATACCTCATTATCAAAACCATATTAATGTTTGGTCTTTCCTTCAACCGTGTATTTTCCAAGAATTTTAACTTACCATTATGTCAATTTTCTTGATTCTACTAATCTCCAGTCATTAATTAAATAGTAATATAGTACAATCCTTATATAATATATAATTTATATAACATTTAAATCATTAATACAATATTAAAATGACAAAATAAATTAATAACAAAGTTAGAAATATAATCATTCCACTTCATATTCGGTAGTATAATAACATCATCATTATCCAAGAGCAGCATTTTGGGTATACTCTGATGATTTAGACATTGATTCACGTAGTGTCCCAACTACTTGCAGATGAAGCATTGTACATTTGAAACTTTTTTATTAACCTTGAATACACGTACTTGGTGTCATTTTTCTGCACACTTATTAGAAAATCACATTCCCTTCAGGCATCTACCTAGGCGATTCTTTCCACAATTATCACATATGGGAAAATCCCTCTTTTCCATCTTCTCTTTATACATATTTTTGTCTTCCACCCTTTTCTTCTATTGCATCAATTCAAATCCATAGGACATAGAAAAATTTTTAATTATCTTATTAACACATGATATTATTTATTCATATTTTGATAATACATGGGAGAATATCTCCCTTCTAAATGTTGTCTTAACACCATGAATGTTATGATCCTTATTACGCTTTGGATCATATGTATTGTTGAAGTTCACATTCCGTCTATTGGGCACCATTTCTATACAATGGAATACACTAGGCCAGTTTATGAAATGCAATTAATAAACCCAAACTTGTAAAATACCTAACGTAAATTGAATAGTTTATTGATATAATCCTACATGATAAAAAGAAATTCTTTGAGGAATTATATACTCTTAAACCCTTCATAATAGATTGTAATGAAAATGAGAATTATCCTAATCATATCCCCTAGGATTGTCATTACTAATAGTGTAGCATGGCCTATTGTCATGAACCAGTTCCCGTTAGAGTATAGCTAAATGCGGTGTTTTTGGGTTTTACCCCTAGATATATCTGTGACAGAGCCACCTCTACCGACTCGTATGCAGACATGGATGTATTTCTTGGAAAACGGGAAAATTCTATACATTACAAAAATTTTAGGAAGTTCTTCTATATTAATCTTCAAAGTCTATCTTATGGCTATATTCTCTAATCAGAGTTTACAAAAATCTAGTTTCCAAGGTTATGTTTAAACTTCATCTGATACCAAATATAACACCCCGACCCTAGAAGCCCCAAGTTAGTGCATTATTTTAATACATTGGCAAGATTACAAGGAATCATGTTTTGAAAGAATGATCAGTTTAGCAGTATTGGAAAATAGATTACATACATGAAAATTAAATTACACATTCTTACATACAACACAAAAATAAAATCCTTTGATAATTCCATTGTTCCGTTAGCTTAACCATGCATCTCAAACATAAAACACTTATTGGGATCATTGGTAAATAAAACATAAGAAATGGGTGAGAACAGATTCTTAGTAAGGTTAAATGATTTTGAAGAAGCTATAAACTTTAAGGAAAGATGTGAAATATAAAAAAATGCCCTTTTAATCATAAACATAAATATAATACGGTAAAAATAAATCAAACATTACCATATAAGCATGCACATGGATATTCTACAAGTCTAATAATCCCATGTAATAACTATTTTCAAAATTAGGGAATGCCTATTGTCGGACATCATTACAACATAGTGAACGACTTATGCCAATACTATAATTTTTTTTGTTAAGGCCATGTGCCAAGACACTAGTTTGTCTCACGAGAGCAACCGATGCTTCGAGGAGCTATAGCGGGCTCCACCCATCACTTACTAAGTCCACTCCATTCCTCATATGAGAAGGTTGAAACATAACATAAACAGTTGTATTAAAACAAGTATATGAAAAGTCAATACTTTATCGATAAATGATTAATGGTATAACAATAACACATACATAGTCAAACATATCAAAAATACTTCAATACAAAATGGAAAATTTGTATCATAATAAATCAAATTCAAACAAGTTTAAAATCCATCCAAGGATGTTGACATAGACGAAAATGAATTGTTGGACTCATTGAGAGAAATAACACTTTTTCATGAAAACATTTAAAAGTCACAGAATTTAAAAAAGAAATACATTTAAAGACATTTTTAAATAAAAGTGTCCCATACCACATTGAATCTTTTCAATGGAATTAACATTTTGGTAACATTCACGTCTCTATAAATAAATCCTTAAAACCCATTTTAAAAACAGGGACATTAATGAGAATGATTTCAAAAAATAAATATTTAAAACATTTAAAATGATGTTTTAGTAAAGAGTCCCTTAAAAATAATCTCTTTGAAAACACTTTTATGAAACATGGACATGGATAATAAATATGTCTTAGTATATACTTACGTAAAAAAACCTCAGATAATAAATAGATTTTGAAATTAACCCTTACCTTGCAAATACTTTAGTCGAGGGTATGTTTGACCTCCTGTATGAAGACCACAGTATGAAATTAAATTATAATAGAACCATATTAATATTTATGATATCATAAATGATTAATTTATGGTTTATACTACCCATTTAATAATAATTTCCATGATAAATTAACATTTTGGTTAATAATTGATTTTTTGTCGTACATGTTTTAACTTGTTACTCATGATTGTATAACATAGATAATGATTTAAATAACTCCAGAATATAAAATATGATTTACATATAATATATATTTTTTAATATAAATTTGTATATTAGACATATATATTAAATGGAAAACACCATTTATGGAGACAAGAGTCCATACGTACACATAAAGGTTGTTTTCGTTTTCATATCATATTGAACAGAACTAAGTGAATAAGATATATATATGTACATAAACATACATATATATATAGTAGAATTATTATTTAATATATTACATACTTATTAATGATCTATATTTCATAATCATCATTGAATGGTGAACGTGGAAATGAATCTCATCACGTCGTGGAGACGGTAATCTGTACGTACGCACGAGCGAAAATATCATTATATTAGTGGAGAAATCGCATGTAATTGGATGGTATATCATATATAAAGA
The DNA here is from genome assembly GCA_963277665.1 of Viscum album. Lineage (NCBI taxonomy): Eukaryota > Viridiplantae > Streptophyta > Magnoliopsida > Santalales > Viscaceae > Viscum > Viscum album. Next base: position 1,548,941,760 of record OY728140.1, read on the forward strand.
ATCATTAACATGTTATAATTATTATTTACATCAGTTATACTCATTATCAAACCCATCTAAATAATGAAGTGTTTAAATAACAAACAACACCACAACATGGAGACAGTAATCCTTACGTATGCACGAATGGTTACTTTGTCATTTATAGGATGGATTGTATAATTTATGTCATTTAACAATTTAAATATTTACAACATAGTATATAAAATATACTGGAGTTATTATTTTAGAATGGAAACAACAAATAAAGAGGAAGTGGAAGAAGAAAAGAACTTGAAAGATATGATGAAATATTTACATCTTTTTTCAGGTTCATTATTTTGATTTGCTCAACATGTCTCCATAGGTTGTCTTTCTAAATAAAGTAATACCTCTAAAAATAATTAGGGAATGTTTAAAGGTTATTTTTGTAGGGTTTGGCCGAGACAAAAGGCTTTGGAGGTGTGAATTTGAGAGAAGGTGAAGTTCCCTTTTATAAGAGGGGTTAAAGGCACCTTAAGAAAAAAATAAAATATTATTTTATAATAAAATAATTTTCGGTTTTTAATGTCTCAAAATGAATTATTTAAAGGATAATGTGGGGAGGAGTCTAAAATTACTCAACTAATAGGTTTTAGACAATATTAGGTCACCATATTAACCTTAATATTTAGATTTAACTCTATGTTAAATAGTTTGACATTTACCATGACTCTTTGTATTTTTATATTATATGGTTATAAACATACTATAAAATTCCAATAGAACCCCAATTTTATAATTAATGTCATATGTATTATTATATAAGTCTTTTGGATGAGCCTCATATTTTTCGGACTATTATATAAATTCATAATTTAATATTTTCTTTAAAAACCATTTTCTATCAATTTTGAAACTATTAGGTATTTGTTTTTTTGATAAAATAATAAAATAATTATTACTTATAAAAAATTAAATAAATAAACCCTAACATGTAATATCAACTTATAAAATTATTTTAATTCCTAATAAGTCTCCAATTACATTTATTTGGGTATTTATAATATCAATTATGTTAATATTTTATTAATAAGGTAATTACTACATCATCATTGTGTCATTAAAATATTTACATATTTAATGTCTAAAACTTATATATAAAATAAAACTATGTAAGGAATGTTTTTATATTTCTAATTAATTTTTATAGTCTAATTTATATTACGTATAACCCTATATTAAAAATGTTTTAGTTGTGAAAACTTGACTTTAGCACTTTTAACTCTTCTATAAATTAAAAAATAATAAATGTCCTAATCTAATACAAGTGGATCTAATCGATAATATTTTATTCCTAAGGTTGTTCTTGGACGAATTAAACTTTTCCAATAGATGTTGGACATGTGTTAGGGTAATTATGATATCATTTGTATGCTTAATTACTCTATTTACTTTAAAACGTGATAAATAAAAGTCAAAAGATATTTTTCACCACGAATTTTTTTCATCTTATTGAACGAAATTTTACTATATCATATGAACTGTGTCTCTTGGATTTTTGAAATTCATCTCATAGAAGCGGTAAAAATTTGTTTTATTCAAATTTGCAAATGGTTTTAAAAGGTGGGTAAAAGACGGTAAATAGTTGGAAAAAATGTTATATATATAACCATATTATAAAATGACTCCAGTGAAATACATTAAACATATATATTTATTATGTATCTATTTTTGAACTAAAATAAATTAAAATAAAATAACTAATTGTTTAAATAAAATGTTATTTTTAACCAATAACGTAGTGCTTTTACAATTCATCAAAAATTGAATGTTTTCAGAAACATACCAAAAATTAAACCTAAACTTATTTTCATATTATGAATCCAAAAATGAATAATATTTTACCAAATTAAAAACATTTAAATTTCATTTATTAATTTAAAATTATTTCCCATTGTCAATACCAAAAAGAATTTTTTTAAAAATAATAACTACTAAAAGATTGACACTTGTTTATGTCAAATTACAAAGTGAAATTACTTCCAATGACCAAAATTAGATTAAATGGAAATAATTTAATTTAATTATACTTACATAACATTCAAATGTATAGTTGAACACTATAAATTATTTTTATTAAAAATTTATTTTCATTTATAATTTAGTATTTTTCACTACTCACCCAAATATGAAAGTTATTAGAAAAACACAAAAATAAATTCAAAAATAAATTTTTATATCCCAATTCTATAAAATAAGTTTATTTTGAAAATTTTAATATATATAAGTTTCAAATATTGGATTTGAAAAGGGTTTTTATTTAAAATTTTGTAAAATTTCTTTATAAAAATAATTCTTTTATCTGAACAAATTGTATTTGTTTTTATATTATGTCTAAGAAACTCATAATATAGATTATAAAATTATAAGGATTATATAATATTCAAACTTCAGTTAATACTATTCATAACCACTTTTTAATAGACAATTTTTAAGTCGTGTTGTGCTTGAACTCAGGGTTTCGTGGAGTGAAAGTTATTGAATGAAATTGAAAAAAAATAACATACTATTAAATCTTGGGGTGTTACATTCTCCCCTCCTTTAATAAATTTCATCCTCACAATTAGAAATTGTTCATCGATAATAATATATTAATAATATAAAAATACCTTAGTGGAGAACCCACATCGGAAATTGGGTTAATACAATTTAGTATTAATAAGATGGAAATGGAAATAAAATAATCACCACCAAATTATGATCCTTATTAAGAGAACATTGGTTGAACTTAAATATATATAATTGGAGGAAAAACACAAATATTTATTTGACTGATTGAGGTCATCAATCACAAACGAGTGTATAATTGAGGGCCTCAAATGAATCAACCTATGATGGATTAAAATATAACCAGTTCATCAATACATAAGGTATTAGGTTAACACATTTTTTGTTTTAATATTCCTTACCAAATGTTTAATAATTAATTTCTCCATAGAATAAGAGAAAAAAATAAACATTACACGTAGAGTTCCATCCTTTAAATAATTTCTACCAAAAACTCATCTTTCACTATAAAAGAAAATAGAAAAAAATACTCCATTTATCCTAATTGTATATGGTTCTAAAAAAATGAATTTATAATTCATCTATCAGACCTTTTTAAAAACACTACATTATAAAATCTAGGAAATCATGTAGGACAGTGGTAGGTGATTCAGCCTTGACATCCTTCGATTGTAGGATCAGGTCTCACAACCTTGTCGGACGCAACTGGTTGTCGCCTGACCTTCGGTTTATCCTTTTGTAAAAAATCTAAAAAACAATCTTAAGAAATGGTATTACCTTAATAATAGAATCCAATGTCAAACTTAATCCCTTGAATCCTTTATAATTATCCAAAATACTTCTTTCTAAACTCACAGTCCAAAAATTATAAAGATGTAAAACACAATGAAGATCATTTTTTCCACATCATAACATGTGAATACCATCATCATTTATTCATTTAGAAGAAGGTAACACCCTTAATTACCATAAAACCATATTGATTACATTCATTCTCCCTTATTCCTTACAGAATACTCGATATATTTATTATATCCAAAAATTTTGAGTACTCCCACAATTATGAAATAAACAAACCATTAATATGTTAGAAGGTAGTCAATAATATCCAATAGAATTTATCCAAATCCATCATCTCTTATTCTAAAATAAATACCTCATTATCAAGACCATATTATTGTTTTTTCCTTCCTGAAAACATGTATTTTCCGAGAAGTTTAACTTTACATTATGTCAATTTTCATGATTCTACTAATCTAAAGTCATTAATGAAATAGTACTGTAGTACAATCCTTATATACTCTATAATTTATATAATATGTAAATCATTAATACAATACTCAAATAAAAAAAATACATTAATAACAATGTATGAAATCTAATCATTCCACTTCATCTTCGGTAGTATATTAACATTATTATTATCCAATATTAGCATTTTGTGTATACGCTGATGATTTGGACATTGATTCGCGTAGTGTCCCAACTCCTTGCAGATGAAGAATTGTACATTTGAAACTTTTTTATTACCCTTGAAAGCATGTACTTGGTGTCATTTTTCTCCATAATTATTAAAAAATCTCATTCCCTTTATGCATGTACCTAGGTAATTCATTCCACAGTTATCAAATATGGGAAAATCCTTCTTTTCCCTATTCTCTTTATACATATTTATCTCTTCCACCATTTTGTATACTTTCATCCCTTCAAATTCATAGGACCTAGAGAAATATTTACTTATTTTATTAACACATGATATTATTTCTACATATGTTGAGAATACATGGGAGAATATTTCCTTTCTAAATTTTATTATAACACCGTGAATGTTATGATCCTTATTATGCTTTGGATCATATGTATTGTTGAAGTTCACATTCCTTCTACTGGGCACCATTTCTATACAATGGAATACACAAGGTCAGTTTATGAATTACAGTGAATAATTCCAAATGTTTAAAATTCCTAACGTAAATGGAACAGTTTATAGATATAATCCTACATCATGAAAAAAATTTCATTGATGAAGTATATACTCATAAAACCTCCGTAATACTGTGTATAGAAAATGAAAATTTTCCTAAGAATATCCCCCATGAGTGTCGTAACCAAAATTGAAGCAAGGACCATTGTTGTGCACTCGTTCCCATTCAATTCCAGCTCAATACAGCGATTTTGGGTTTTACTCCTAGGTATATCTATGCGAGAGCTTCCTCTACCTTCTCGTATCAAGACATGGATTTATTGCTTGAAAAATCGGAAAATTTCTACATTATAAAAATTTTAGGATGTTCTTCTATACTAATCCTAAAATTCTATCTTAGAGCTATGTGAACTAATCAGAGTTTACCTAAATCGAGTTCCCATGTATTTTGATAAACTTCCTCTGATACCAACTGTAATGCTCGGACCCTAGAAGCTCAGAGTCTGTGAATTATTTTAATACATTAGCATGATTATATGGAATCATTTCCCGAAAGGATGATCAGTTTAGTAATCTTGCAAAATATATTACATACATGAACATAAAATTATCCATTCTAACATAAAACATAAAAATATTCCGTTGAGAATTCCATTGTTCACTTTTCATAACCCTTCATCTAAAACATAAAACACTTCTTTTGATCCTGGGTAAGTAAAATATAATAAATTGGTGAGCTCAGATGCTCAGTAAGGGTAAATAATTTAGCAAAAGCTATAAACTTTAAGGAAATTTGTGAAAAAAATAGCCTTTAAAAAAATGAATATAATATGGAAAAAATAAATCAAACATTACCATATAAACTTTCACATGGATATTCTACTAGTCGAATAATCACATGTAATACCTAATTTCCTAATGTGGGAATTCCTAACACCGGAAATCTTTTCCACATAGTCAAGGCCTTGTTCCAAGACTAAAAATAAATGTTTTGTCAAGGAATTGTACCAAGACACTAGTTTGTCTCCTGAGACCTACCGATGCATCGAGGAGCTATAGCAGGCTCCACCCGTCACTTACTAAGTACACTGCATTCCTCACATGAATAGGTAGAAACATAACATAAACATTCATTTTAAAACTAGCATAATAACATTCAATACATTATCTGTAAACCATGAATGGTAAAATAAATAACACATCCATATTAAAACATATAACAAATCCTTCAATACAATATGGATGGTTTTTATTATAATAAATAAACTTCAAACAAGTTTGAAATCCATCAAAGGATATTGACATGGGCGAAAATGATTTGTCGAATTCTTTGAGAGAAATATATCCTTTTCAAGAAATCATTTAAAAGTCACAAAATTTAAAAAGGAAGACATTTAAAGACATTTATCAGTCAAAGTGTCCCATACCACTTTTATTCTTTTCAAATGAATAAGCATTTTGAAAACATTCATGTCCAAATAAATAAATCCTTAAAAACCATTTTGAAAACATGGACATTAATGAGAACGATTTAGAAGAATAAATATTTAAAAAAATTAAAATTATGTTTTATTAAAAATTACCTTAAAAATAATCCCTTTGAAAACTATTTTATTAATCATGGGCATGGATAATAAATATGTCCCAGTAGATACTTACGTAAAAACAACTTCGGATAATAAAGAGATAGTGAAATTAACCCTTACCTTGCACTTTCCTTTAGTCATGGGTATGTTTAACCTCATTTTTGATGACCTTATTATGTTATTAAATTATACCAGAATCATATTAATATTTAGGATATCATACATGATTCATTTATCACTTTATACTACCCATTTAATAATAATTTCAATGTAAAATTAACATTTCGGGTAATAATCGTTTTCTTTATTGTACGTTTTTAATATGTTACTCTTGAGTGTATCTATTAGACCAAGATTTAAATACATCTAGAATATAAAATAATATTTATATATCATATATATTTATAAAATAAATATGTATATTAGACATATATATGAAATGGAAAACACCGTTTATGGAGACGGTAGTCTGTACGTACACATAAACAATGTTTCCGTTATCATATCATATTAAACAGAACGAAGTGAATAGGATATATGTAAGTACAAAGAGAGATATATATATATATATATCTACAGTATCATTATTATTTCATATATTACATACTTATTAATGATATATATTTTGTAATCATCATTGAATGGTGAACGCGGAAATGAATCTCATCACGTCGTGGAGACGACAATCAGTATGCACGCACGAGCGAAAATATACTTATATTTGTGGGGAAATTGTATGTAATTGGATGTCATATCATATATAAAAAATCATAAACATGTTATATTTATTATGTAAATCAATTATACTAATTATTATATCCATCCAAATAATGATGTGTTTGAATAAAAAACTACTCCACGATATGGAGATGGCAATCTGTACATACGCAAGTATGATGACTGTGTCATTTATAGGATAGAAAGAATAATGAATGTGGTTGTACAATTTATATAATAACATCACAATATTTATAAGATAATGGAGTTATTATTTTAGAATGGAAACAATAATGAAATAAGAAGTGGAAGAAGAAAAGAACTTGAAAGATGTGATGAAATATTTACATCTTTTTCAGGATCATCATTTTGATTTGATCAAAAGGGCTCCATAGGTTGGCATTTTGACTATAAGAAGGAATCTAAGAAGAAGGGAGGAATGTTGGGAATATTTTTGGGCAGAGGTTGGTCAAGAAAAAATTCTTTGAGGGTGTGAATTTTGAGAGAAGGGGAAGTGCCCTTTTATAATAGGGGTGAGGGGCACCTTAGAAAAAAAATTAAATATTATTTTATAATAAAATAATATTCAGCATATAATTACTCTAAAATGAATTATTTAAAGGATAAGGTGGGTACGGGTCTAAACCACTCAACCAATAGGTTTTAGATAGGATTAGGTCACCATATTAAACTTAACTTTTAGATTTAACTCTTAGTTAAATAGTTTGACATTTACCATGACTTTTTGTATTTTTATATTATATGGTTAATAAAAATACTATAAAATTCCAATTGAACCCCAATTGGTTCATTAATGTCATATATATCATTATATATATTTTTTTTCTGAACATTATATTTTAGGACTATTATATCAATTAATAATATAATATGTGTTTTAAAAAATATTTTATGTCAATTTTGGCACTATGGGTATTTGTTTTTTGTTAAAATCATAACAGCGTGATTACATTAAATTGATTAAATCGATCCTAACTTGTCTTATTAACCAATAAAATTATTTTAATTTATTATAAGTCTCAAATTACATTTATTTCGGTATTTATAATATCAATTATTATAATCTTTTTTTAATAAGGTAATTACTGCATCATCATTATGTCATAAATAAATTTAACTATTTAAGGTCTAAAAATAATTAATAAAATATCATTATGTAGAATACATTTATAGATTTTTAATGAATATTTATAGTTGAATTTATATTATGTATAATCCTATATTAAAAATGTTTTAGTTATGACAACTTGAATTTATCACTTTTAACTCTTCTTTAAATTAAATAATAATAAATTTCCTAATCTAATCCATGTGGACCTAATGGATCATATTTTATTTCTAAGGTTGTTTTTTGTCAAATTAAACTTATCTAATAGAAGTTGAACATGTGTTAGGTTAATTATGATATCATTTTTTCCCTTAATTATCATATTTACTTTTAACCGTGGTAAATTAAAGTCAAAAGTTACTATTCACAAAAACAAATTTCAACTTATTGAACCACATTTTAATTACTAATATTAATTTTGCCTCTTATATTTTGTTAAATTCAACTCACAGAAGCAGTAAAATTATATTTTATTCAAATTTTCAAATGATCATAGGAGGTGGGTAAAAGACAAGAAATAGTTCGAAAAAATTATAAATATCTAAACATATTATTAAATGAATAAAAAAAATTACATTGAACATATATATGTATTGTGTATCTTTTTTTACCTAAAATAAAATAAAATAAAATAAATAATTATTTCAATAAAAAGTTCGTTTTAACCAATAACGCAGGGTTTTTCACTCTTCATCAAAAATTGAACGTTTTAAGAAACATACCAAAAATTCACCCTATTATTATTTTGATATACCGAATTAAAAAATTAATTTTATTTTACCAAATTAAAAACATATAAATTTCATTTATTAATTTAAAAATAATTCCTGTTTTCAAAACAAAACTCATATTTTTAAAAAATATATACAACTAACAGATTGACACTTCTTTATGTGCAATTCCAATGTGAAATTACATCCAATGAATTTTTTTTGATTAAATGGTAAAAATAAAATTTAGTTATTATTCCAAACCAATCAAATTTATAGTTGAAAAATATAAATTAATTTGATTAAAAAAGTTATTTTCATTTAAAATTTAGTATTTTTTACTATTCAACCAAATATTAAAGGTATCAGAAAAGCACCAAAAATTTATCAAATCTAATTTTTTATGTCCTGGTTCTAATGAAAAAGTTTATTTGTTCATATTTAATTTATAAAAGTTTCAAATATTGGACTTTAAAATGGTTTTTCATTAAAAGGTAGTAAATTTTCATTTAAAAAAATACTTCTTTAAACTGAAAAAATGAATTTGTTCTTATATTATGTCTAAGAAAATCATAATATGGATTCTAAAATTATAAGGATTATATAAAATTAAAAATTCTGTTACAAATATTCATAACCACTTTTGAATGGCTAGTTTGGTATGTCATGGTTCCCTTGAACATAGTGTTGTGTTTAGTGCACTTTATTGAATTACATTGATGAAATAACATACTATGAAATCTTGGGGTGTTAAACACATGAATTTTTGGGTACTAAACATCCATATCCACCAAATTCAAAGGATCATGGAATAAATTATTTGATCACTATCCCTAAGGTGGAACTTGACAATAAATTCAGATAAGGCAAACTTAATATTCAAAAAATATGGTAAAATTTATTGATTTTGGTTCTAAAAATTATTTTATATTTGATATGTTTTCTAAAACATTTTATGCACACCCTTGATACCATTATATAGAGTTACCCTTATTAAAACAGAGTTGTGAAATTATTGCATCAAAAGTAATGGACACTTCTATAATTATAATATGTTGGACGATTATTCTACTGAATCATATAATATTTCTCTTCGAGTAATGATATTCCATACTATGAATGGATTGGATAACATTATATAGTGCTGGAATCTATTTTTAGGAAAAGTGTATCACTTTCAATTTCTTGAATCATCCAATGATCCTATTCAAATCAATGAAATATCATTAATGTCCATTGGATAATCCATCAATGGTGTGGATGATGATTCATTATGTAGGTTTAAATCGATTTAAATTTGATGTGTAAAAAGGAAGACCCTACCCTATGGAGTTCTCCATTATGATGTAATATATTTATTAATTTCTTAAAGAGTTTCTAGACCATCCACCAGATCATCATGTAGAGTTCTCAATATAAATTATAAATAGATATAGTATGATATCCTAATTCCCTTGGATGATTTTATCAATTGAACAAAAAAAGTAAAATATATAGCTAGAATATAATTGGGACTAAGTTATCATACACTCTAGTTAATCTTCATTAGATCCACAAATACTCTATATCATGAAAATGGATGGAAAAATGTTGATGTGTATTGATTACAAGATATCAATAAGGTCACTATAATGAAAAAGTATCCCCAACCCAAGGTTTATGACCTGTTTGATCAACGTTAAGGGAGAAATACATGATAATGGTGGGTCATTATACTATATATCATCAATTGAAGGTGAGGAAGAGAGATATTCAGAAGATTGAATTACATACATTGTCTGGAAAATATGATTTTGTAATGATGTCCTAATAACATTCTAGTACCCCATTAATCATTATTAATTTGATATATTTAGTATTTAGAAACTACAAAGTTAAATTTCTGCTATTATTTATTGATTATATTTTAACATACTCTTACATAAATAAGGGACCTGAAGACTAACAAGGGATTATTATGGAGTCATTATGAAATGATAAAATGTATGATAAATTTATCAACTATGAATTTTGGATGTCGAATGACACTTTCTTGGGGAACATGATAACAAGTGAGGGATATTCTGTTGACCCATCAATGAAAATGAAAATTATATAATATCCTCGATCCGAATGTGTCATGGAAATCCATAGTTTTCATGCAATAACTATGATATACCAATGTTTTGTGAGAAATTTCTCATGAATTTTTGGTCACTAAGTTAACATGGATAGGGGTAAAGTATATTTCTATAGAATAATGTGAGGATGATTTATGGAGTTCAATTATAGGATAATAACTATTTATATAGTCATAGTACAATCATTTTTATGAGGTTTTGTGATATACATTAATTCTTCAATGAATGGTTTGTTTTGTTTACTCATAAAAATTAAAATTGTGAACACATATGCCTCATTATGGTTAAATATCCTTGATTAGAACTTCCCAAAACATTATCTAGATATATAAAAAACGATCTTCAGATTGAATATTTGGTTGTACTACCTATATGGAGAGAAATTTTACATATATATATATATCACATGAGTTTAAATTATATATTCACCTAGAATAATCTCAACATGTGTCTAAAAAATTTTAAGAGATGATACATGACTATTCATTCCCTATTTACTACTACGATGGATGACAAACCAAGGTAGATGGTTATATATGTTGAAAATAACCTAACACCCTATAAATTTTGGTGATTGGGAAAGTACATAAGTTCATGGATATAAATTTGATACATATAAAAATCATAATTATAGGGAATAAATTATTCCATTAACAATTTATTTATAACCCATATATCATAGATAATATTAAGGTTGAACAATGAGACAATATGAATCATAAAAAGAAGGTGGATGTAGTAATGGAAGGAAATATTCATGAATTTCACATCAATAAAGATGGTGTTGTTTTATTTGGAACATGAATTTGTGTTACTTAATCACCAAGTATATAGAAACCCCTATTGGATTTTGTTCATTGATAATAATTCTCTATCCATCATTGATATACCAGGATGTAATTTAATATTTGTGAGAAATTTTAGTGGTGAAACATCAATAAAAATATTTCATTGTACATCTCAATGTTCTTGGTATTTATGAAAGTTACTGTTGGGACATCTATGTCCAAGGGTATGATGCAACAATTTCCCATATCCACCAGAAAATAATAGAACCTCGCAATGGGATTTATCAATTTCCTCAAATAGATTTCTCAAAGTTGTAAGGAGGATTGGGTTATGGTTGATCATCTCACTAAGATTGTATACTTTATCACTATTAATGAATATTTCTATATAGACCATCTTGATAAGACACATGTAACGGTAGTAGTGAGGTTTCATGGTTAACTACATTCTGCTTTATCTAGTCATGATCCACTATTCAACACTAAATTGTAGGGAAGTCTTCGACAATATCAAAATACAGAATGAAATTTTAGTAGGTCCTATCACCGCTCAAGTCATGTCCAATGTAAAATGAATATTCAGACACTCAAACAAATAATGGTAGCCAACTCATTAAAAATTAACGGAGTATGAGAACAACATATCCCATTAGTTGAGTTCTCATATAACAAAAAATTCCACTTAAGTATTCAAGTGGATGAAAATATTTATCTATATGAGATTTTATGCATCACTTATGTATGTTAGTGTGATGTTGGTGAATGAAATATAAATGGATCTTATTTCATGAATGAACCACAGAGAAGGTTAAATTCACCCAAAAAATGAATAAAATATTCTCATAGTTATATAAAGTGTTGTGTTAACAACCATAAAAGTTAAGTGGAGTTTGAAGTTATAGAAAAAGTGTCCATTTTAATACTACTATGTTTAATAGTCATGTTGTATGAAAAATATTATCCCATGAAAAAATGGCCCCTTTTGTGATTTTTGATCACATAGAATGAGTTTTTTATCATCTATTACTTCCAACAAACATGGACCTATTTAATGATTTATTCCACTTATCTCTTCCATATATGTACACACAAAATCCCTTTAATTAATTGAATTTGGAGGTGGTATGTAATTCCCTAACCCCAATTACCCAGAGTCGGTGCATTATTATATAACATTGGCATGATCATAAGGGATAAAATCCTTAAATACTGATAAGTTTAGTGTCCTTTCATGATCTAGATACATTCATAAGTTTTACATTACATCATGAAATAAAAATATCAAAAAAAATTTGCCTATATTTGGACACACTTATATCCTTTTCCTTTCCCTATAGGGGAACCATACAATACTTCTTCACATCCTGGGAAAAATAAATCAAAGAAAGGGGTGAGCTCAGATGCTCAGTTAGGATAGAAATATAGCGGAAACATTAATAAATAGGCATAAACTTTTAAAGAAATGATTAACACTAAAACAAAATCCTTTTAAAAATAATCTTTAGAATGATATGGAAAAGATAAAATCATATAATTCCATTTTCTTTTTATCATGGATATTCTACTAGTTGAATAATCAATGCAATATCAATAACCACTTTCATAATGATGGAATGCATAATGTTAGAATTCATAACCACATAGTCTAGTCCTTGTGCTTAGACTACAAATAAGATTTTTTCAAGGCTTTATTCCAAGACACTAGTTTGTCTCATGAGACCGACTGATGCATCAAGTAACTATAGAGGGCTCCAACAATCACTTACTAGGTCTAATTCATTCCTCCTATGAAAAGGTTTAAACATAACATAAACATTCGTATTAAAAATAGCATAATAAATGTCAATACCTTATCCCTATACCATGAATTGTATAATAATAACACATACACTGTTAAATATATCTCAAATACATCAATAAAATATGGAATATTTTTAGTATAATAACTCAACATCAAACAGGATTAAAATCCATTATGAATATTGACATAGATGAAATCAATTTTTTTTTGAAAAATCTGTATTTTCATTTTGAAATCATTTCAAAGTCATATAATTATAAATGAAAACAAATATTTAGAAAATATTATTAAATTCTTATAAGGTAAGCTTCAACGATGTTATAACCGCAGAAAATAGCCACACCAGCCTTATAAGTTATAAAAACATTCTTACCTTAATTTTGTCGAAAGGGTCATAAATTACCATCTTTTGTAAATGATGGAACGATTCCTCTCAAAACATATATGGTCAAATAAGGGTATAAATGTCTTTAACCCATTGTCTAGTAAATAGAAAAAATGTTTAGGAAGACATTTTTACGAAAACACAGATGTGGATGATAAAGTGGTCCCTGTAGATACTTACGTAAAACCAACATTAGATAATAAAGAGATTGTGGAATTAACCCTTAGCGTGTAATTTTCTATGGATGAGGGTACGCTAGAATCTTATATAATAGTTAAATCATTTTTATAAAATTATACAAAAACTATATAAATAAATTTGATATCATATATTATCCTCTAATATTTCATTGTTTGTTATATCTTAGTAATTTCATCATTTCGGGTGCTAACTAATCTATTTTCCTTTATATGATCGTTTATTTAAGCCATGTTTGTTATGTATAGGATGTATTTAATTTATATCCAGAATGATATTAAGTTCTTAAAAATTATTTTGAATCATTAAATGAAAATTATTCTTTAATGATTACGATGGGGAATGAATCATATTGCGTTCATGGAGACGGTAATCCGTACATACGCACGATAAAAAATATCATTATATTGATGGTGAAATCGTATGTAATTGGATGGTATATCATATATAAATAATAAATAACATGTTATATTTTTTATTTAAATCAATTATACTCATTATTATACTCATCCAAATAATGAAGTGTTCTAATAACAAACTACACCACGATGTGGAGACGGTAAGCCGTACATATGCACATGTGGTGACATTATCATTCATATGATGGATAAAATAATGAATATGGTTGTACCATTTTTATAATAAAATCATAGTAAATAGAACATACTGGATTTATTATTTTATAATGGAAACCAAAAATAAATAGAAAGTATAAGTATAAAAGTACTTAAAAGAGGTGATGAAATATTTAGCTCTTCTTCGGGCTCTTCTTTTTGATTTGATCAAAATGTATTCTTAGATTGAATTTATGACCAATAGAAGGGCTATAGGATGATGGGAGGAATGTTGGGAGGGTATTTGGGTAGGTTTTGGCCGAGATAAATGGATTTGGAGGTGTGAAATAAATAGAAGTTGGTGTATCCTTTTACAAGAGAGGTGAGGGTCACGTTGGGAAAATCATGGAATATTATTTTATAATAAAATAATTTTCTGTTTCTAATGGCTCCAAAATGATTTATTTAATGTATAAGGTGGGTATGGGTCTAAAACCTCTCAAATAATTGGTTTTAGATAGGTTTAGGTATCCATTTTTAAATTATCATTTAGATTTAACTCTTAGTTAAGTAGTTTGACATTTACCATGTCTCTTTGTATTTTTATATTATATGGTTAATAAACATTCTATAACAAGAGAAGAGAACCTCATGTGGTTAATTATTAATATATATAGACTTATATAAGTCCTTTTACTGAACCATAGATTTTTCGCAATATTATATCAATTAATAATATAGCATTTGTTTTAAAAACTCACTAATGTCTATTTTGAAACTATTTAGAATTTGATTTTTTTGAAAGCCATAGAAACATTACACTTAGAATAAAATTTATTTAACAAATACTAAAAAGTCATATTAAACTAAAAAATTATTGTAATTCATCAAAAGTCTAAATTTACATTTATTTTGATATTTTTAATATCAATTATTGTAATATTTCATTAATAATGTAATTAATGAATCATCATTCTCTCATAAATAAATTAAATTATGTATTGTCTAAAAATTATAAATAAAATACCATGATCTAGTAAATTGCTTTATCTTTATAATTAATATTTATAGTTGTATTTATATTTTATATAACCCTATATATAAAATGTTTTAGATATTAATGTTTTTATTTAACTCTATTAACTCTTCTTCAAAAAAAATAATAATAAATGTCCTAATCTAATCCATGTAGACCAAATAGGATCATATATTATTACTAAGGTTGTTTCTGGTTGAATTATACTTATCCAATAGAATTAAGACATGTGTTAGGATAATTATGATAACATTTTTACCCTTAATAACTCTATTTATTGTTAACTCTGGTAAATAAAAGTCAACAATTACTATTCACCAAAATTTATTTTCATCTTACAGAACGACATATTACATACTGATATTAACCAAGTCAATCAAATATTTTAAATTCAACTCACAGAAGTAGTAAAATTATGTTTTATGCAAATTTGTAAATCCTCCTAAGAGGAGGGTAAAAGATGGTAAAAACTTTAACAACATTTTTATATATCTAAACATATTATAAAATTTTTTCAATGAATTATATTGTAATTATATATGTATTATGTTTCTATTTTTACCTAAAATAAATTTCCATAAAATAAATTAATACATTAATAAAAAGCCGGTTTTAACCAACAATTGAGTGTTTTTTACTATTCATAAAAAATGAATGTTTTTAGAAAAATAAAAAAAAATTCACTCAAAGCTAATTTAGATATTTCAAATTAAAAGGTGAATTCAATTTTGAAAAATAAAATTTATAAATTTTCAAAATGTGGGTATTACAATTCATAACGATGAGTTTTATTGGTCCCAGTGTGTTAGAATCTTGAAGTGGCGTACAATGCAAGCTATTAAATTATTCGAAGGGAAACATATCGTGGAAGCATGTTGTGTTACATTTCTCCCTCCTTCAAATAATATTATCCTCGAAATTTCTATAATACTAACACACACAAATATTCTTGTGGTTCTTCATCATAAGTTCCACTGGTTCCCACCTTGACTCTTCAATCTTATGGATTCTTCATAGAACATTTACCAGACGAGTCATCTGATTTCTCATAACTTGTTCTCTTGTATCAAGAATTTTTACAGGTTATTCACAATGAGATAGATCAGGCTCCAGTTCAATTTCATCATAGGTGAGTACATGCGTTGGGTCAAGTATTTTATTTTCTCAACAGTGATATATAGAACAAATCGTGATCCATGGAGAGAGTTGGAGGCATTGCCAAACTATAAGCTACTACTGCAATTCATTCTAGAATTTTGAAAGGTACGATGTACTTGGGAATAAATTTACCCTTCTTACCTAAATGCATAACATCCTAACATGGAGATACCTTCCATAAAATATGATCACATACCTGAAATTACAAATCTTTCTTTTGGATATCAGCATAGCTCTTTTCCTAATTTGAGCTACATTGATTTGGGTTTGCATAAACATCACCTTTTCCATATTTTTATCAACATGTTTTGGACCTACTAGTATTATTTCACTAACATCATACCAACAAGTTGGTGTGAGACATCTCTATCCATAGAACGCTTAATATGGTGCCTTATAAATACTTTAATGGAAGCTATTATTATAGGAAAATTCTACCAGAAGTAAATATGGATCCCACATACCATGAAAGTCAAGTGAGAAAGATCTCAACATGCCTTCTATGATTTGAATAGTCTGTTTTGATTGTCCATCAGTTTGTGGGTGGTAGATTGTGCTCAAACAAAGTTTAGTATCCAGGGCCTTCTGAAGTCTTTTATAGAATCATTTGCTAAAACTGAGATCAAAATCATAAAAAATCAATAGGCGTACTCCATTAAATCTTTTAACAACTTTAATGTGTGGTATTTCCATACGTTCAAGTGGTAAATATTTTCTTATAGCAAGAAAATATGCTATCATGGTAAGTCGATCAACAATTATCCATATTGTATCATTCATTCTAGGAGTCTTTGATAGCCCCTTGACAAAGTCCATCATAATATTATCCAATTTCCACTCATGTATGGGAAAAGGTTCCATGACTCCAATAGGCTGTGGCCTTCCAGCATTCATTTGTTGACAAAGAATACATCACGACACAAAATCTGAAATGTCCCTCTTCATATTGTCCCACCAAAAATGTTCCTTCATATATTTATACATCTTGGTCCTCATAGGGTGTATATAGAAATTGGAGCTATTAACATAATCCAAAAATTCCCTTTTTAGATCTAGTATGTAAGGAATAGAAAGTCTCGACCCAAATTTTAATATTCCATGTTCATATAAGAAGTCACACAGTATCCCATCATTCACAGCTTTAATCTTCTTTTGAAACACCTAATTATTAGTTTGAGATATCTTATCCTTTCTATAAAAGATGTTTTTTCAATCATTTGAAAAAGAATTGATGCTTCACCTTCCATGGTTATACCCATACCTAGCATTACAAGATCCATGGAAATAGGATCCTTTTCATCTCTCATCTTGTTCATACCTCAATGATATTTTCTTCTCAAAAGAATTTCCATGTTATTTTCATTCTTCGGGTGGTTTTGTATAGCGAAATCATAATCCTTGAGTCGTTCAAACCATTGCCTTCGCCTCGTGTAGAGTTCTTTTTATGAGAAAATATACTTCAAACTCTTGTGATCAGTATAAATCTATCATTTTTCACCACAGAGATAGTGTCTCTATATTTTCATAGTGATGATTACAACTGCTAACTCAAGATCATTAGTAGGATATATTTTCTCATGAATCTTTAGCTATCATGAAGCATAAAAAATAAATCTAGCAATCTGCATAAGGACACAACCAAGTCCATTCTTTGAAGCATCACTATAAATTACAGACCCATTGATTTATGATGGTAGAGTCAATATACAAGCATTGAATAATCTTCTATTATGTTCTTCAAAACATTCTTCACACTCTTATTTCCAAAAAAATGATTAACCCCATTACATATGATCTTGGTTAATCGGTTAGAAAATATGGAAAACTTCTAGAAAAAATGCCAATAATATCCTGTTAAACCAGTAAAACTGTGTACCTTAGATATACTCATCAGTGTTGGAAATTCCTAGATTGTATTGGTCTATAAAGATCAACATATATTCCATACTTATAAAAAATATGGGCAAGAAAATAAATCTCTTAAATATATAATTCACAATTGCTCAAAATCAAATATAATTCATTTTTTCTAAGAGTTTTTATAATAATGCGTAAGTGATTTTCATGATCTTCCTTTATTTTGGAGTATGCCAATATATAATCAATAAATACCATTAAAATTTCATCAAGATATTCTTTGAAAACTCTATTCAATTGATCCATGATTATAGAGGGTGAACTAGTCAATCCAAAAGGCCTTACTGTAAATTTTTAATGCCTATACAGGGTTTAAAATATAGTTTTCAGAATGTCTTCCTTCTACAAACACAACTGATGATAACTAGATCGAAGGTAAATCTTTGAAAAATATTGATCTCTATGAATTCGGTCAAATAATTCATCAATGTGTGGTAAGGGATACTTTTTTTATTAATATAACATTGATCTCCCTGTAGTCAATGCACTACCTCATAGATCAGTATTTCATCATAACAGAAAGGGCATGGGAAACCCATGGAGAAATACTAGGGAATATAAATACCTTATTACTCAATTCCTCTAGTTGTTTCTTTAGTTCCAATTATTCTACAGTTTCCATTCTATTAGGGGCCATCGATATGGGCCTTGAACTAAGAATTAAATCAATAGAAAACTCAATTTCTTATTCTGGAGGAGTCCAGGTAAATCCTTTAGAACCAGGTCAACATATTCTTGAAAAATATGTATGTCCTTTTTTCGAACATTCTTTTCCTCACCAATAATTTTTTCATTATCATCCTCCATAATAATTTAATTTAGTATAGTTACTGGTGGTGGATCTAGATAAGAATCAGATGGTGACGTTTCTTCTCTAAAGATAAGGTACTCTTTATCATTATCGAGAAATGTAACCTCCTCCTTATTACAATAATTTTTTTCACCATGGTCCGATATCCAATCAATTCAATGGATTATATCAAATTCAATCATTGGTATGATAATGCAATCAGTAGATAAAAAAATTTATATTCCCTAATTTGAACTAATTCACAATGCTTTTTGGCAGTGATACTTTATCTTAGGTGTTTTAACTAACAACTCCCTTTTTAATTCAAATTGAAAATATATAATTTTCTTAGAAAACAGGGAAGATATGAAATAATGCGATGATCCAGAATCAAATAAAGCATTTGTTAAACATGAGGAAATAATTAAATTACCAGCCACCACATCTTTCAGAGCTTCATCCACAGCTATAGTGGTCAAATAATCTTGGCCTTTCTCCCTTGAAATTTTCTATGGTATGTTCCCTTGGGCCATTGGACATTCATTTTTATAATGTCCCTTTCCTATACAATTGTAGCATTCAACATCGACAACCTCTTTCATCCCCTTGCAATCATGATCTTTGTGTCGTTTTTTCGCCACACTTGTAATAGAAATCCATTCCCTTCCAGAAAGTGTAGAGGTGTTTTGTACCCCATTTACCATCGTATGGATATTCAACATTTCCCATCTTCCCCTTATTTCCATTTCCTGAGTGTTCAACAGATCTCTTTTTCTCTTTCTTTTATTTATAATCATTTGACATAGAGAAATATTTTTCTGATTTGATCGTGCATGACACAATATCTTCATATGATGAGATTTTTTGTGAGACTAATTCTCTACAGATAAATGGTTTTAACCTATCAATGAATCAATCAATCATACTCCTTCGGTTAAATATATAATCTGCTGCATTCCTTGCTACCTTGTAATGTTAGCCTCATACTTTTTGACATTCTCAACCTCTTTTTTCCTCAGACTCATAAATTTTCTTTCCATATCTGCTCTATGGTCACAAGGAAAGTAATTTTCTAAAAAATTATAATTAGTCTCCCTCCATTACATGTTCGATACCTATTCATCTTTATTTGTGTTTTGGATTCATGACCACCATTGATCAACATCTCTCTTGAGGCGATAAATTTCCTTGAAATTTTTTTACTTTTTTCTACTCCCCAATGCATGGAATATTTTTTGTATATGAATTTATCCATTTATTATCTACTAATGGTTTTGTACTCCAGTTGATTGATGGTGGTTGTTGAATCATGAAGCGGTCTAACATTAATCCTTCATGTTGTGGATCAGGGTGATCCATATAGGTAGGGTTATTATTCATAGCCTGTGTTACTTTTCCCTGTATGGTGATAAGCTAATCCCCACCATTTACATCACTAGCTCCAATATAATTATCATTAGTAACAAGAAAATACCTACATGGATTATGTGTGTTGATACGGTTTCCATTCCTTCCATTAGGCATAATTTCTAAAATGGCACACACTATATTATTTCATTAATCACAATACATACTTCCGGACTTGTAAAACACATAACATAAATTGAAAAGTTGATGGATATAATCCATATTCATAAAAATGTTTTCCTTGAGGGGGATTTTTTGACATGCACCAGTTCTCGTTCAAGTCTAACTCAAAGTAGTGTTTTCTGGTTTTACCCCTAGGTACAATTGTTCCAGAGCTGCCTCTACCTTCTCATATCAAGATTGGTATGTATTGCATGGAAAACACACAAAATCTCTACAATAACAAAAATTCTAGGAATTTCTTATATATTAATCCTTAATGTATATCTTAGTGTAATGTTATCTAATAACATTTTTTCTAAATCTATTTTCCAAGGATTGTTCTAAACTTCATATGATACCAACTTTAATGCCTCGACCCTAGTTCACTAGAGTCCGTGCATTATTATATAACATTATCATGATCCTAAGGGTTCAAATCCCAAAAGAATGATCAGTTTAGTAGCCTTGGAAGTACTAGATACATTCATAAGATTTACATTACATCATGCAATAAAAACATCACCATCATTTTTTTCCTTTTAAATGCACTTATATCTTTATCCTATCCCTGCAGGTCAACCATAAAATACTTCTTCACATCATGGGAAAAATAAAACATAGGAATGATTGAGCTCAAATGCTCAGTAAGGATAACAATATAGTAGAAACATTCATAAATACGCATAAACATATAAGGATCTGTATAAGACTAAAACAGTAGCCTTTTTAATGTAAACATCAGCCTGAAATGGTAATGATAAAATCAAATAATACCATTTACATATTCACATAGATATTCTACTTTTCGAATAATCACATGCAATATCCATAGCCACTTACATAATGATAGAATGTATAATACCAGACTTCATAACCACATAGTCATGGCCTTATGCCAAGACTACAAACAATATTTTTTCAAGGCCTTGTGCCAAGACACTAGTTGGTCTCATGAGACCTACCGATGCATCAAGGTGCTATAGCGGGCTCCACCCGTCACTTACTAAGTCCAATGTGTTCCTCGTATGAAATTTTTAAACATAACATATACATTCTTATTAAAACTATCATATAAAATGTCTATAAATTATTCATAATCCATGAAGGGTATAAGAATAAGACATCCACAGTCAAACATATCACAAAACCTTCAGTACGATATGGATGATTTGTATCATAATAAATGAAATTCAAACAAGATTGAAATCTATCAAATGTTTTTGACATAGATGGAATGAAAACTTTTTTACAGAAATATCTCTTTATATTTAGAAATAATTTAAAAGTAATATAATTATAAAAGAAAACAATTATTTTAAAAATATCATTATAAGATTTTAAGGGATGATTTGACATTTCTATGACGGTACAAAATAGCCTCACTCACCGTACAAGTTGTAAAATCATTCTTACGTTAATGTTTTTAAAAGGGTCATAAAGTAACTTGGTTGGAAAACGATTGAAAGATTCCTTTCCAAACATATAATGAAAAATAAGGGTATAAATGACTTTAACCCATTGACTAGTAAATAGTTAAAATGTTTTGAAATAAATTTATATGAAAACACGCATGTGGGTGATAAAGAGGTCCTACTAGATACTTATGTAAAAACAACCTTGGATAATAAATAGATTGTGGTTTTAAACCTTGCCTTGTAATTTATATTGGTAGAGAGTATGTTAACCTCTTGTATAATAGTTAAATAATCGTTATAAAATTATAAAAAAACTATATACATAAATATTATATCATATATGATCCTCTGATATGGCTTTATTAATAATATTTTAGTAATATCATCATTTCGGGTGTTATCTGATATATTTTACATTATATGCTCTGTTACGTAAGCCAGGTTTTTAATAGATAGGATTTATTTTATTCATATTCATAATGATATTTTGGTCTGAAAAATTATTTTTATTCATAAAAAGAAAATTATTCTAGAATGATTATGACGTGGAATGAATCTCATCGCGTTCATGGAGACGGTAATCCTTACGCACGCATGAGCAATAATATCATTATATTGATGGTAAAATAGTATTTAATTAGATGGTATATCATATATAATGAATCAATAAATTGTTATATTTATTATAGAAATCAGTTATTACCATTATTATAACCATCCAAATAATGAATTTTTTTAATAACAATGTACACCACGACGTGGAGACGGTAAACCGTACGTATGCACATTTGGTGACTTTTTCATTCATATGATAGATAGAATAATGAATATGGTTATAAAATTGTTATAATAAAATCATTGTACATATAATATACTAGAGTTATTATTTTATAATGGAAACAACAATGATAGAGGATGTATAAGAATAAATGAACTTGAAAGAGGTGATAAAATATTTACCTCTTCTCCGGGTTATTCCTTTTGATTTGATCCAAAGGGCTCCTTTGGATGGAATTCTTACCAAAGGAAGGCATCTAATATTAATGAAGGTATTTTTGGTGGATTTTTGGGTAGGGGTTGGCATAGCCAAATGTCTTTTTTTGGTGCGAATTTAAGAGAAGGGGAAGTAACCTTTTATAAGATATGTGATGGTCACATTAAGAAAATCTTGAAATATTATTTTATAATAAAATCATTTTCGGTTAATAATGGATCAAAAATGATTCATTTAGAGGCTATGGTTGATATGGGTTGAAAAACTCTAATCTAATAGGTTTTACATAGGTTTAGGTTACCATATTAACCTTATCTTTTACATTTAACTCTTATTTAAATAGTTTGACATTTACCATGTCTCTTTCTATTTTTATATTTTTTGGTTAATAAACATACTATAACAAGCCAAGAACACCCCATGAGGTTCATTATTAATATATATAGAATTATCTAAGTCCTTTAGTTGAAACTTATATTTTTAGGAATATTATATCAATTAATAATATAATATTTATTTTCAAAACTCAATTATGTCAATTTCGACACAATTTAGAATTTTATATTTTTTAATGCCATAAAAAATGTAACACTTTGAATGAAATTTATTTAACAAATCCTAACATGACATATTAAACTAGAAAATTAGTTTAATTCAGCAACGGTCTCAATTTACATTTATTTGGATATCAATAATATCAATTATTTCATTATTTCATTATTATGGTGATTATTGTATCATCATTGTATCATTAATTAATTAAATTAATTAAGGTATAAAAATATAAATAAAATACCATCATATAAGTAATATTTTTATCATTATAATTAATATTTATCGTTGAATTTATGTTTTGTCTAACCCTATATTAAAAATCGTATAGTTATTAAACATGGAATTTTGCTCATTTAACTCTTCTTTAAATAAAATAATATTAAATGTCCAATTCTAATCAAAGTGGACCACATACGATCATATTTTATTCTTTTGGTTGTTTTTGGTTGAATTATACTTATCCAATAGAATTAAAAAAAATTTTATAGATATTATGTCATCATTTTTACCCTTAATTACTCAATTTACATTTAAACATTGTAAATAAAAGTCAAATGTTACTATTCACAAAAAATCATTTTCATCTTATTGAATAAAATTTTACTTACTGATATTAACTGTGTCTCTCAAATTTTTGAAATTCAACTCACAGAAGCCGTAAAATTAAGTTTTATGGAAATTTATAAATGTTCCAAGGAGGTGGGCAGAAGATAGTAAAAAGATCAATAAAATATATATATACATAAACATATTATAAAATTTCACCAATTAATTACCTTGATCATATATATGTATTACGTTTTTAGTTTTACCTAAAAAAAATTTAAATAAAATAAATAATTATTCAAATAAAAAGTCTGTTTTAACCAATAACGTAGTGTTTTTTTACTATTCATAAAAAATTGAATGTTTCCAAAAAAATACAACAAAATCACCCTAATGTAATTTTAATATTTAGAATTAAAAAATGAATTCCATTTTGAAAAATAAAATTTAAAAAATTTAAAAAAGTGGGTATTACTATTCATAATGGCTAGTTTGATTGGTCGCGGTGCGTTAGAATCTCAAAGATGTGTACAATGAATGTTATTGCATTAATTCAAAGGGAAACGTACACTGGATGATTGGGGTGTTACTTTATTCCCTCTTTCAATTAATTTCATCCTTTAAATTTTTATAATACTACCGAAAAAAATATTGGGTGGTTCTTCATCATATGTTACTATGGTTCTCACATTACATCTTCCAACTTATTTTTTCTCCATAGAAATTTTACCAGATGAGTCGTCTAGTTTCTCAGCACTTGTTCTCTTGTATCAATAATTTTGACAGGCACTTCACAATTAGGCAGATCAGGTTCCAGTAAAATTTCCAAAAAGGTGAGTAAATATGTTGGGTCAGGCATGTATTTTCTCAACAGTGATATGTGGAACAAAACATGATCATTTGAGAGACATAGAAGAATTTTCAAATTATAATCTAAAACTCCAATTGTTTTTAGAATTTCAAAAGTAACGATGTACATTGGACTCAATTTACCCTTCTTACTGAAACTTATAACCCCCTTCCATCAAGATTCTTTCAAGAAAACATGATCTCTTACCTAAAATTCTCAATCCTTCCTTCGATTATCGGCATAGATCTTTTTTTCACTTTGAGATGATTTGATGTGGGTTTGGATATCCTTGACCTTTTCCATCGATTCCTCAACAAGTTCTGGGCCAATGAGTTTTCTTTCACCAACATAATCCCTACAAGTTGGTATTCGATATCTCTTTTCATATAATGCTTCATATGGTTCTGTCTGAATACATAAATGGACGTTATTGTAATATAAAATTTCTACTAGATGTAGATATTGATCCCACATACCTTGATAGTAATGTGAGAAAGATATCAACATGTATTCTTAGTTTTGAATACTCTGTTTTGATTGTCCATCGGTTTTAGTGTGGTTGGCAGTTTTTAAACGAAGTTCAGTATCTAGGGTCTTTTGAAGAATATTCCCAAACTTTGATGTAAAACATGTATCACAATCAGAAACAATAAATAGGTGTACTCTATAAAGTCTTAGAACTTCCTTAATATATATTCTTTCCATACGTTTAAGTGGTAAATCTTCTCTTCTAGCATGAAAATGTGTTGACTTGGTTAGTTGGTGAACAATGACCCATGTTGCATATTTCATTCATAGTGTCTTTGGAATCCTAATATTTGATGTCCACCGAAATATTATCTCATTTCCACTCAGGTATGGGAAGAGGTTCCATGACTTTTCCAGGTTGTTTCTTTCTAGCTTTCACTTGTTGACAAACTATACATATTGACTCATAATCAACAATATCCCTCTTCATATTGTACCACAAAAAATGTTCCTTCAAATCACTATAAATCTTGTTGCTCCTAGGGTGTATTGTGAAATTAGAGCTATGAGCCTCATCACACAATTACCTTTTAAGATCAGGTATATTAAAAACACAAAATCTCTTCCGAAATTTCAAATTTCAATCATCATATATGACAAAAATCAATCTCCCATCATTCACATCTTTAATCATCTTTTTAAAATCCTCATCATCAATCTGAGAACTCATTATCCATTCTAGTAAAGATGGGTTTGAAACCATTTGAGTAAGTATTTATGTTTCAATTTCCATGGTTAATCCCATATTCATATTTACTAGATCCATGAATTTAGGATCCTTTTCAACTCTCATCTTGTTCAAAGCTCTATGCTCCTTTCCGCTCAAAACATGATCCACATTATTTTCCTTCCACAGGTGGTAGTGTATAGTGCGATCAAATTCCTTGTGTAGTTCGATCCATTGAATTTGTCTCATGATGAGTTATTTTTGTGAGAAAATTTACTTAAAACACTTGTGATCTGTATAAATCTAACATTTTCACCATAGATATAGTGTCACAATATTTTCAGAGAAAACATTACAACTTCTAACTCAAGATCATGATTAATATAGTTTTTCTCAATAATTTTTTGCTTTCATGATGCATTGAAAATAACTCTATCATTCTTCATAATCACAAAACCAAGTCCAATCATTGAAGAATCAAAATAAAATCACAAACCCATCGTTCATTGATGGTAGAGTCAAGATTGGATCATTTAAAAATCTTCTCTTCAGTTCTAAAAAACATTTTTCACACTTTTTTGTCCAAAATTTTTTTACCCTTTTACGTGGGATCTTGGTTAATGGGTTAGCCAATCAGGAAGAATTATTGAAAAAAAGTGGATAATAACCTGCTAAACCAATAAAGATGTGTACCATATTTGTACTCATCAGTGCTGGACATTCTTGTATTGCCTTGGTCTTTGATAGATCAATAGAGATTCCATGATTAGAGACAATATTTCCAATAAAAGAAATCTCATGAAGCCAAAATTCACATGTTCTAAAAATCCCATATAATTCATTTCTTCTAATAGACATTAGAATAATGTGCATGTGATTTTAATGATCTTCATATCATTTTTATTATACCATGATATCATAATTAAATACCACTAAAATTTCATCAAGATATTCCCTGAAAACTTCATTCATTAGATCCATGAAGACAAAGGGTGCATTAGTCAATCCAAAAGGCATTATAGTAAACTCGTAATGCCCGTACCTGGTTCGAAATGAAGTTTTTGGAATGTATTCATTCTTCACACACAATTTATGATATCCAGATATAAGATCAATCATTGAAAAATGTTGAGATACATGAATTTGGTTGAATAAATCATCAATGCAAGGTATGAGATACATGTTCTTTATTATTAGAGCATTGACCTCCCTATAGTCAATGCTCAACCTCATAGATCCATCTTTCTTCTTAACAAAATGGACAAGGGCTCCCCATAGAGAAACACAAGTGAGAATAAATCACTTATTACTCAATTCCTCTAGTTGTTTCTTTAGTTCCACTAATTCCATAGTGGCCATTATATAAGGGGTCTTCGATATGAGCCTTGAACACGCAATTAAATAAATAGAAAACACAATTTCTCATTCTGGAGGATGTCTAGATAAATCCTCTGGAAACACATCAACACATTCTTGCACAATAGGTATGTCCCCTATTCAAACATTATTTTCCCCACATAGAATTATTTCATTCTTATCCTCCCCAATAATTGAATTTAGTAGAGATACTGGAGGTGGATCTAAATAATAAACTGATGGTGACGTTTCTTCTCCAAATATAATGAACTATTTATCATCATCGAGAATTATTACCTCCTTCATATTATAATAAATTTTCGCATCACCATCTAAAATCCAATCCATACAAAGGATTATTTCATATTCAATCATGGGTATGACGATTTGATCATCAGATAAATAACATTTATATTCCATTATGGGAATTGATTCACAAAACATTGTTACAATGATACTTCCCTTATGTGTTTTGAATGAAAACTCCCTTATTAAGTCAAATAAAAGATATCTAATTTTCCTAGAAAATTGGAATGATATGAAACAATGAGATGATCCAGAATCATATAATGCATTGGATAAAATAGAGGAAACCATTCTATTACTAACCAACACATATTTTGGAGTTTTAACCTCTATAGTAGTGATCTAATATGTTTGGCCTTTCTCCCATGGCCTTTTCTGAGGTAAGATCCCTTGGCACTTATGACATTCATTTGAATAATGTTTCATTTCTATATAATTTTATAATTCAACACCGAAAGCATCTTTATTCCCCTTACAATAACGATCCTGGTTCCTTTTATTCACCACACTTGTAATAGACTCCCATTACCTTCAGGCATGTACAGGGGTGTTTCATCTGACATTTACTACAGGATGGATATTCAACTTTTCTCTTCTTCCTCTTATTTCCATTTCCAGATAGATCAACTGATCTCTTTTTCTATTACATTACATTTAAGTCGTAAGACTTTGATAATTTCCTTTTCTGCCATGATAATGCTTGAGACAATATCTTCATATGATACAAAGGATTGTGAGACTAATGCTCGATGGAGTAATGGTTTAAACCCATAAATGAAATGATTAATCTTACTCCTTGGGTTGTGTATTTAATTTTTTGCAGGCCTTTATAACCTGGTAATGTTAGACTCATACATTGAAAAATTCTCATCCTCCTTTTGCCTCAGACTCAGAAATTGTCTTTACATAGATGATCGATGGTCATGAAGAAAGTATTTTTCTATGAAAATCTCTTTAAACTACCCCCATTATATGTTTGATACTTCTCCTTCTTTCTTTGTGTTTTGGATTAATGATCACCATTGATCTGCATGTCCCGTTGGGTGATAAACTTCCATGACAACATTTTTCCTTTCGTTACTCCCCAAAGCAAGAAATAATCTCTATGGAATTTATCCATTTCTCTGCTACTAATAGATTATTACTCCCATTGAATTACTGTGGATATTTCCTCATTAAGCGGTCTAACATTGATCCTACACGTTGTGGATCAAGGTGCTCCCTACGGGAAAGGTTATTATTCATTACCTGAGTGATTTTTCCTAGTATGTTGATATGAAGATCAGCACCAATTGCACCACTAGCTCCACTATATTTATCTTGAGTAGGAGGGGAATCCCTACATCCATTATGTGAGTTGATATGGTTTCCATTCCTTCTACATGGCACCATTTCTGAAAAATTACACACACTAAATCAGTTCATGAATCCAAATACATAATTCTAAACTTGTAAAACACATAACAATAATTTAATATTTTATTCATATAATCCATAATCATAAAAATGTTTTCTTTGGGAGAGATTATACTCATAAACCCTTCATAATGGTTTGAATATAAAATGAGAATTATCCAAAGAATATCACCTAGGAGTGGTCTAACCAAGAGTGCAGCATGGCCCGTTGTCGTGCACCAGTTCTCATTCAAGTCTAGCTCTATGCGGTGTTTTCGGGGTTTACCCATAGGTACATTTGTGCTAGAGGCGTCTCTACCTACTTGTATCATGATATGGATGTATTTCATTGAATAATGAAAAAATTGTTACAATACCAAAATTCTAGGAAGTTCCTCTAAACTAGTCTTTAAAATGTAACTTAGGGTAATGTTCTCTAATATAAGATTATGTAAATATAGTTTCCAAGGTTTGAAAAAAAATCCTCTGATACCAATTGTAATTCCTCAACCCCAATTACCCAGTTTCGGTGAATTATTACATAACATCGGCATGATCACAAGGGATCAAATCCCGAAAGACCAATCTTTTTAGTATCCTGGGAAGTACTAGATACACTGATAACTTTTAAATTACATAATGAAATAAAAACATCAAAAAAAATTTGTCCCTTATTTAACACACTTATATCCTTATCCTTTCTGTGCATGTCAACCATAAAATACATCCTCTTATCTTGTGAAAAATAAAACATATAAAGGGGTGAGCTGAGATGCATAGTAAGGATAACAATATAGCAGAAACTTTTATAAATATGCATAAACATTTAAGGCAATGTATATGACTAAAAAAAATATTATTAAACATAATCTTCATCATGATATGGTAATCATAAAATCAAATAATTAAATTTACTTACTATCATCTATATTTTACTAGTAAAATAATCAAATGAAAAATCAATAGCCACTTTAATAATGGTGGAATTCATGTTGCCCGACTTCATAACCACATAGTCAAGGCCTTGTCCCAAGACTACAAATAATATTTTTCATGGCCTTGTCCCAAGACACTAGTTTTTCTCGTTAGACCTACCGATGCATCGAGGAACTATATCGATCTCTGCCCGTCACATACTATGTCCAATGCATTACTCATTTTAAATGGTTCAAACATAACATAAATATTCTAATTAAAACTACCATACTAAATGTAAATAAGTTATCAATAAACCATGAATATAATAAGAATAAAAAATCCACAATCAAACCAATCACAAAACCTACAATAAAATATGGAACACTTGTATCAGAGTAATTCAACTTCAAACAAGCTGAAAATCCATCAAAGAATATTGACATAGATGAAATCAAAACCTTTTTATAGAAATATATCTTTCTATTTTGATATCATTTAAAAGTAATATAATTAAAAAAGAAACAATTTATTTTGAAAATATTCCTATAATCCTGTAAGGGAAGCTTCGACGATGTTATAATGGCGGAAAATAGTCACACTCGCCGTATAAGTTAAAAAAACATTCTTACCTTCATTTTTTCGAAAGGGTTATAAAGTACCCTGTTTAGAAACAATGGAAAGATTTTATTCAAAACATATATGTTTAAATAAGGGTATAAATTTCCTTAACCCATTGTCTAGTAAATAGTAAAAATGTTGTGAATTAAATTATTATGAAAACATGGATGTGGATGATAAAGAGGTCTGAGTAGATACTTATGTAAAAAAAACCATGCACAATAATGAGACTGTGGAATTAACACTTAGCTTGTAATTTTCCTCAGATGAGGGTATGTTATCCCCTTTTATAATTATTAAAACATTGTTATAAAATTATAAAAAAAACTATATACATAAATATGTTATCATATATAATCCTCTAATATTGTTTTGTTAATAATATTTTAGTAATATCATCATTTCAGGTGTTAAATGATCATTTTCCCTTTATGTGATCGGTTATTTAAGCAATGTTTTTTATGGATAAGATTTATTTTATTCATATTAAAATGATATGAAGTTCATAATCTTTATTTTCAATAATAAACTGAAAATTATACTTGAATGATTATGATGGGGAATGAATCTCATCACGTTCATGGAGATGGTAATCCGTACGTACTCACGAGCGAAAAAATCATTATATTTATGGTGAAATTGTATGTAATTGTATTTTATATAATATATAAATAATTAATAACATATTATATTGATTATTTACATCAGTTATATTTATTATTATTCCCATCCAAATAATTATGTGTTTGATTAAAAAGCAACACCACAGTGTGGAGATGGTAACACTAGTGCAAAAAACATTTTTTACGGTAGTTATTTTTTATTTTTTACGTTGTCTATTGGCCGACGTTATTACAAGAGATGTTATATTTATTTTTTTAAATTTTTTATTTTAAAACTGACGTAAAAAACAGAAATATGAATCATTTTCATTGTCGGTTGATCAAAAAATGACGTGGAAAATGCTTCAGAATCTTGGTTTATTACGTCAGTTATTAAATAACTAGCACATTATATAATTTTTCACATCGGTTATTATATAACCAATGTCATAAATCACTCCTATGAATCATTTATCTTGTTGGTTGTTTTCATCACTAACGTGATTAACCTGTCCGCCATGTGGTTTCCCACATCAGTTAAATAATAACCAACGTGAAAACATATCTACTACGTCAGTTATAATATAAATGATGTAAAAACAATTCATTTCCATTTATTACATCGATTATTAAATAACCGACGTAAAACCCACTTCCCATTCTTTTATTACATTGTTTCTCAAATAAGAAATGTCAAAACTAATACCAATACATTTTTATATCGGTTATGACATAACTGATGATAAAAACATTAGTTTTTAAAAAAAACTGGTCAACCACTACTATGCCCTGCCAAAAGACCTGAAACAGACATATAACATACCAAAAACAGACCTAAACCCTACCAAAAACATACCAGACCCCCCCCCCACCACATTGGATAGACACCACCACACCCCTGGACACTCCCACCACACTTGAAACCCCCAAACCAAAACCAAAAATTGACCTAAACCAAAAACAGCCCACCCCCACCCCTGGACTACCCCCCCACCCCATCCCCTAGAAATCCCCCAACACCCCTGGACAACCTTCACCCTCTAGACTACACAACCACACCCCTGGACAGCCCTCCAACACCCCTAGACCCCCACCCCACTGGACATCCCCCACACCAATGGACATCCCATGTACATCCCCCCACTTGCATGGACATCACTCCCACCCTCTTGGACACCCTCACATCCCTGGGACTGCCCCCACCGCCATGAACAACTAGGAAATCCCCACACCACTGGGCAGCCGTCCCACACACCACTAGAAACCCCCCTCATCCCACATGACACCCCCTAGCCTCATGGACATCATAAACACCCCCGACTCACCCATGGATAGCCCTCCCACATTTCGGGACTCTCCCACCCCCCCTGGACAGCACTCCCACACCACTAGACAACACTCCCACACCCCAAAAAACATCCCACCCCACTAGACACCCCTGGACATCCCCCACTCTATTAGACATCCCTCCCACCCTCTTGGACACCCTCCCACCCCTGGACTACCCCCACATGCATGGACACCCAAGAGACCCCCCCACCCCACATGACATCCCTCCCCCACACCACTGGAAACCCCCCTCACCCCATAGTACACTCCCACCCTCATGGAAACCATGGACACCCCCTACACCCCTGGACAACCCTCCCACACCCCTGGACAGCCCTCCCACCCCTGTACACCCCCACCCACATGGTCACCATGGACACCCCCACACCCCTGGACTACCCTCCCACACCACTAGACATCCCTCCCACACACCACTGGACAACCCCCCACCCTCATGGACCCCCACCCCACACCCCTGGACAACCATCCACCACCCCGGGACAACACTACCTCCCCCATAGACACCCCCACCCTCATGGACATCATAGAAACCCTACACACCCCTGGACCTCCCTCCCACACCCCTGGATACCGCTCCCACCACCTGGACCCCCCCCCCCCCCCACAGCCCTGGATATCCCTAGACATCCCTCCACTCGCCTGGACTACCCTCCCACCCAACTGGACACCCTCCCACCCTCCACTGGACCCCCAACCAACTAGACATCCCCCACCACACCCCTGGACATCCCCCACCACACTTGACACACCCAGAAAAAAAAACCAAATACAGACCAAACCCAGACAAGAACCCCACCCCCCTCCAACACACTGGACAGCCCCCACCACACCCCTGGACACCCCCACCCCACTGGACACCCCCAAACCAAAAGCAGAACAAAACCTGACCAAAACCTGACCAGAATCCCCCAACCCACTGGACCGCCCCAACCACACCCCTGTACACCCCCACATTCTTGGACTTCCCCCACCCCCTAGGCATCCTGTACTCCCCTAGAAAACACCGACCTTCCTAGACACCCCCACTTTTTTGGAATTCCCCCATCCCCTAGGCAACCTCCACACACCTAGACAACCCCCACCTTCCTAAACACCCCCATCCGCTAGACAACACTCCCACACCCCTGGACATCCCTCCCACACCACTATACCCCCACCTCACTGGACACCCCCAAACGCCTGGACACCCCCTTGACATCGCCCCACTCACCTAGACATCCCTCCCACCCTCCTTGACTGCCCCCACCCCATGGACACCCTGGATAACCCACCCCAATATACATCCCTCCCGCAACCCCATGGAATCTTCCCTCACCCCACAGGACACCCCCACACCCTTAGACACCCCCTGAATACCCCCGACCTGGATAGCCCTCCCACCCTTCTGGAAACTCTCCCACCCTCATGGACACCCTCCCACACACCACTGGACCCCCTCCCCACTGGACAACCCCCACCCCACTAGACAAACCCCACCCTACCGGACAGCCCTCCCACACCCCCATAGAAACCTCCCACACCCACAGGACACCCCTCGCCACACACACACACACTCACCTAGACACCCCTTGGACATCCCCCACTCCCCTAGACAGCTCTCCCACTATAACAACCTGAAATTTTATGAGAATTATTATTTTCTAATTTCATTGATGTCTTGTTTGGTACATGACACCAAAATTAGCTTTTCCTCTACGCAACACCGTATTAGCTTGTAGTATACAGAAAACTAATCCTGGATCGTGTTACACACAATTTCAAGTTCATTTGATAAAAGTTATTTTACGCAATATTGAGTGTATATATATCTATATTCAATGTATAATGGAAATATGGTTGGATTATATTATACGCAACAACAAATAAATCTTGCACTACACGAAACCCTGGCTTGGCATTCATTACACGCAAATGTGAGCTTCCACGATAGTGTGTGTTATACTCAATAACAAGTTTCACAAAACGAAAGATTATTATAATATTATTATGAACTAGCCGTTATGAATAGTAATACCTACTTTTTTGAAATCATTGAAATTTTATTTTTCAAAATGGTCATCATTTTTGGATTCGGAATATCGAAATTATCCTAGGGTGAATATTTGGTATTTTTCTGAAAACATTCAATTTTTGATGAATAGTGAAAACACTAGGTTACTGTTTAAAAACCGACTTTTTATTTAAATAATTATTAATTTTATTGAAATTTATTTTAGGTAAAAATAAATACATAATACCTATATAAAGTAAATTTAATTTATTGGAGTAATTTTACAATAATTATAGATATATAAAAATTTTATTGAACTTTTCACCATCTTTTACCCACCCCCTAGGAGAAGTTGAAAATTTACATAAAACTTAATTTTACCACTTTTCTTAGTAAAATTTAGAAAATCCGAGTGACACGGTTAATATAAATGAGTAAAATGTGGTTCAATAAGATAAAAAGTATTTTTTTGGTGAATATTAACTTTTTACTTTTATTTACCACGCTTAAAAGTAAATATGATAATTAAGGGTAAATTAAGGGTAAAAATGATATTATTATTACCCTAACACATGTTATAATTTTCATGGATAAGATAATTCGACCAAAAACAACCTTACGAATATAATATTATCATTTTGGTCCTCTTGGATTAGATTAGGACATTTATTATTATTTTATTTAAAAAGGAGTTAAAATAGTTAAAATCAATGTTTAATAAATAAAACATTTTTAATATAGGGTATAAATAAGAGAAATTCGACTATAAATTTTAATTATAAAGATAAAAAGAGTTCCTAAATAATGGTATTTTATATCTAATTTTCAGACATTATATAATATAATGTATTTATGACACAATGATGATGCAGTAATTACATTTTTAATGAAATATTAACATAATAGATGTTATAAAAACCCAAATAAATGTAATTTGAAACTTTTTATGAATTAAACTAATTTTAAAAGTTAATATGAAATGTTATTATTTATTTAGTTAACATTTTTCGAAATAATCATGTTTTTATTATTTTCACAAAAATCTATTACCAAATAGTGTCAAAGTTGAAATAAAATATTTTTTAAAACCAATATTATATTATTAATTGTTATTATATTCTTAAAAATATAAGGTTCATCCAAATGACATGGATAAGGTTATATATATTAATAATGAACCACTTGGGGTTCTTTTGTCTTGTTACAGTAATTTTATTAACCATATAGTGTAAGAAAACAAGAAGACACGGTAAAAGTTAAATTATTTAACTTAGAGTTAAATCTAAATGATAAGGTTAAAATAGTAACCTAAACTTGTATAAAAGCTATTTTTGAGAGTATTTCGACCCATACCCAAGTTATATTCTAAATAAATCAATTTGTAACTATTATAAAATGAATATAACTTTATTATAAAATAATATTTTATGTTTTTCCATAGGTGCCCCTCTCCTCCCCTATAAAAAGGGAACCCCTTCCCTCTTCTCTTCACACCCTTTTGAGCCTTGAAGCTCGGAAAAACCCTACCCATTTCACTTATCCACTTACATAGAAACATTTTGGAGGTTCTGGTCTTCTCAAAAGACAAACTCTACTTCCTTAAGAGGAAGCTTAAAGGAGGTGCGACGAAGAAGAGGTAATCTCTTCTTCTGATTCTATCAAGTTTATTTCTTCTTCTACTTCTTATTATTTAGTTGTCTCATTATATAGTAATAAAAGCAGTATTAATTATATAATGATATGTTATTATGATTATCAAAGAACCTTATTTCACTTTCTACCCATCCTACGGAAAACGAAATCACCGCGCGTGCGTACGTATGGAATACCGTCTCCACGCCGTGGTGTAAGCTGTTTTCGACCACCACCTTACTTGGATGGGTATAATGGTGTAAATAAATAACTATATATTATTATTGTAAATTTATATTGATTATTAAATATTATACATACACTTCAATAAAATTCTACGGTCATGGGAATGATATCATCGCTCGTGCGTACGTACGGACTACCGTCTCCGTGACGCGATAAGATTCATTCTCCATGTTAACCATTCATGAATCATTATAATGTATATATAATGAATAATAATAAAATATATGACACAATAATGATACAGGATTTATATATATATATATATATATGTCATCTACTTTATTCCATTCAATTCAATAAGGAAATAAAAACAGCGTTCAAGCGTACGTACGGCCTACCGTCTACATGAACGATGTATTTCATTCCATTTATCGATCTATCAAATATATATTTGTATATGCTGAATATATATTATATATAAATCATGTTTTACATTCTGGAATTAATTAAATCATGATATAAGTAATAATATCAAGAACAACAAGTCAAAACACATACAATAAATGAAACTATTTTACCTAAATCACTGCTTTTACATTGAATTTACAAAATAATGGGTAATATAAAGTCAGAAGTAAACTTTATATGATATCATAAAAATGAATATGATTCTGTAATAAGTAAATGAAATTATTTAAATAATTATACAGGAGTTTTGGATTCATACAAAGCATATCAGACATAAGTTAATGGATAACTATTCCAATCTCACTCTTATCCGAGATTGTTTATTCATAAGTATTTACTAGGGTTTTGTTATCATCCATGGCAATGTTTTCTAAAAATTTATTCATGTATTTTTAAAGTCCTTTTACCCATTTTTGAAATTTACCACATGTTATTAAAGGAATCTTACTTTTTTTAACACATGGGGAACTTTTTTACTATTCCGACAAAAGTACGAGAAGAATGTTATTTTTAACTTATACGACGTGAATGGATTTTTATGGTTTCAGAACGCCTAATTTTCATGATGATTCCTCTACAAGATTTCATGATTATTTTCAAAAAAACCCTTTTATTTTAAGATTTCATTTGAATTTTTGAAAAGAAAATGATTTTGAAAAAGAAAGGATATTTTCCTCAAGAATTCATTTCAAGTGTTTTATCAAAACCATTTTCCATCTAAGATGAAATTATTTCATATGTGTATGTTTCAAGTATAATGTATATATGATTTACATGTTTTCAATTTTCATATGATGAAATATCCATTTGTTTTATATGTATTATGTGATGATGGGATGATTTTTATGAAATCTATTTTATTTTTTGGGTTATGATGAATGTTTTATGTTTATTTTGTGGCACAAGGTAGACTGATTTAATTATGAGATGGGTGGGACCTATATCTCACTCCAATGCATTGGGTAACGATTTATATCTCATAAGATAGACATGGATAGAATGGTAAGTTAATCTGGTTTAGTGTTACAAGACTGAAACGAGGAGTGAACTCGATTTAGAAAGGGACCTTGTCCACTAAGATGGTCGTGGCAGTAATGCCTTGGTTACTATGGAAATCAGAACATGTGCTTAATGGTTTCCACAAATACATGATTTATTCCAATGATATTTTATCATTATTGATGATCCATTATGATATATTCCTTACGTACATCCAAGGTTTATGTCTTTTCTCAAGATATTGATGTT
This sequence comes from Viscum album, assembly GCA_963277665.1. Lineage (NCBI taxonomy): Eukaryota > Viridiplantae > Streptophyta > Magnoliopsida > Santalales > Viscaceae > Viscum > Viscum album. Next base: position 1,548,980,295 of record OY728140.1, read on the forward strand.
TAGATTTTATGTTCATGTTTTTTCATTCAAATGTTTATGGATTGTTTTATGTTCTCTATGTTTACCCTTACTGAGCATTTGAGATCACCCTTTTTATGTTTTCTTTTCCCCGAGATATAAAGAATGGTTTTACGTAAGAAAACCAAAAGGAGAGGATCATTATGGGAGATGTTGAAGATCTTTCTCCATGATTAGAAGATTACGTTCCGAGTTTCCAAAGACACTAAACAGATACGATCTTTGGGAGTCTGTTTTTGTCATTTATTAAGTATTCTGCAAAAGTAATGTAATTTCCATGTACGTCAAGATTTGAGTCTCTATAGTTGGTATCAGAGAGAATGTTTAGTTAACCTTTGGAAACTAGGATGCGAAAAATTTAGTGAAATCCCTAAAGATATTTCTACGGTATGTCTAGGGATGTCCCTAAGGATAAGTATATGTATAGGTTATAGTCCTAGAATTATGGTAACAATATTAGAATTAAACCTATGATTCTATATATTTAAGGTACTTCCAATTTATTATGTTATTTTCCTAGCATGATTTTATCCTCAGACACTATTCTTTTTAGGTTTTAGAAAATGGCTGGAAATAGGAAGATTCACGACAATGGAGGATATGATGGACAATGGAATGATATTCTTAATGAGAAACCAAATGAAATTGGATTTGGAAGTCCACATATCATTATTATTCCTAATCATAAATCTCATAATATTATCAATAAAATATATTTTGGTATGATTCCCGACTCATCTAATAATAGAAAGATGTAATTTCATGATGATCATAGAAGAAAAAAAGTTCAATTTTCCTCATGTGAATCATGTTGGAAGAGACATCAAGGTGAATGTCTAAAAGCAACTGGAAGATGCTTTGGGTGTGGGAAATAAGGACACAAATCCATTAAGTGCAATGGAAAAGGTTCAGTTATCACAATGGAGAATGATAATGGTATTGCTACGACATAAACAATGATTAAATGTTTTAAATGTGGAATGTATGGGCATTATGCAAACCAATTCCCTAAAGGAAAATCTCATGAAGAGAATCAGGATTGTTATATGGGTAGTATTTATGTGGATGATTATGAGGAGACTATAAATGACATATGAGATGAAACAAGTGTTAAAGCTTGGTCAATGGATTAAGAAGGTAGTGGAATGATTGTATGTTTATCAAGAGTTATGTTGTATATGTAATTTAATGGTAATATGTAATAAAGAAACATCTATGTATTGTTACACTATTATTTTTCCTAAAGTATTTGAATGTATATGTTCAATGGTAAAGGTAAACATGAAAGGTTATTCAGATATTTTTTGAAATAAGATGATATTCACATAATAAAGGGATAAAGAGAAAATGAAATTTTGATAGTATTCATGATCTCACGAATATTATATGGACAATTTGATATCATGGTTTGAGTATATAGAAATTTTGGGATTTTGGTATGTGGAATGAGTTAACTTTTGACAGCCTTCATGTTTTTGATAAGGTTATATGATAGTTCATGTTTCAAAATAATACATGATTAAGGTATTCACATATTTGGAATGTGATGAACAAGATATATCTTATATATGGGGGATAAATGATGGTATTCATGTTATTTTTATGTTACATTTCAAGTAATCGTTATATTTATACTGTGAGATTGGATTGAAGTATTTTGAATAATCCTAAAGATTGGAATGAATTATGTTAGACATAAGATAGTATTGTTTAAGGCAAGAACTTGTTTCGATATTATTGATGGAATGTTATAATAGTGTAGTTTAAGAAAAGGGACAACATGCATAACAGGAGACAACACGTCGCGTCAGACAAGGATATGGGAATCGAACCCACAACCGAAGTATGAAAGGCCATTATCACTACCAAGGGCCTACAGGAAGTCCCTGGTTAGTAAAAACTAGTTTTATTTTATTAAGCGGTATAATAGATGAAGTATAAGTCTATTTTTGGAATCATATACGATTAACCTCACCATATATGGACTTATGTATATTTGATAACTTCTGCTAACCATTTTTTTGAGACAGATGGAAGGACCCATTATTCTATCACATGATCTGCTAACACTTAACGACTGAAAAATTCAACTTCATTTCTTTAAGAGATGAAGTGTAAATTTTTCAATGCATGAACAACAGTGATATTATACTGAAATAAAGTAAGTATTTCTTCTAATTCAAATTCTTCAACTTTTGGAAAATGATCTTAAAAACCAAAAATGTTGTCCTAGTGCCCTTATATCCGATGAATTAGATGGTAACTTAAATAATCACTAATTTATGGCTTTGTGATTGTTGGCTTTTTCATAGCCATGTTCTCTACAACTCTCCATCAAAACATAATGGTTAGATTTTTCTTCCATATCCAAATTCTCTCCTATGTCCTCTTATGTAGAAATCCAGAGATATGTTAATTTGGGTAACCATTACATTTCAGATATTAGTTTTTAAAAATAAGCTTTAGTATTCCTTTTTACTATGTGGGTTTCTATTAAATAAAATTTCAAGGGATAAAGGATTTATAACCCTGACGAATTCCGAGGGAAAATTTCATTTTAAGGGGGGTAGAATGTAATAACCTGAGATTTTATGAGAATTATTATTTTTTAATTTCATTGATGTCTTGTTTTGTACGTGACACCAAAATTATCTTGTTCTATACAAAACACCGTATTACCTTTCAGTATACACAACACTAATCTTGGATCGTTTTACACACAATTTCAAGTTCGTTTGATAGAAGTTATTTTACGCAACATTGAGTGTGTATATATATATAGATATATTCAATGTATAAATGAAATATGGTTCGATTCTATTATACGCAACAAAAAATGAATCTTTCACTACATGCAACCCGGACTTGGCTTTCATTACACGTAACCACGACCTTCCATGATAGCGTGGGTTATACGCAATACAAAGTTTCACTAAACGAGAGATTATTATAATTTTATTATGAACTAGACGTTATGAATAGTAATACCCACTTTTTAAAAAAATTTAATTTTAATTTTTCAAAATTGACTTAATTTTTGTATTCGGAATATCGAAATTAGCCTAGGGTATATTTTTGGTATTTTTCTGAAAACATTCAATTTTTGATGAATAGTGAAAACACTGTGTTACTATTTAAAAACCGATTTTTTATTTAAATAAGTATTTATTTTATTTAAATTTATTTTAGATAAAAATTTATACATAATATATTTACCTGTTCAATTTAATTTGTTGGAGTCATTTTAGAATAATTTCAGATATACAAAAAATTTTATTGAACTTTTCACCGTCTTTTACCCACCTCCTAGAAGAATTTGAAAATTTACATAAATCATAATATTACCGCTTCTATGAGTGGAATTTCAAAACTCAGAGAGACACGGTTAATATCAAGGAGTAAAATTATGTTCAATAAGATAAAAATAATTTTTTTCGTGAATAGTAACTTTTTACTTTTCTATACCACGCTTAAAAGTAAATAGGGTAATTAAGGGTAAAAATGATATTATTATTACCCTAAAACATGTTTTAATTCTATTGGATAAGTATAATTCGACCAAAAACTACCTTAGGAATATAATTTTATCATTTAGGTCCACATGGATTAGATTAGGACATTTATTATTATTTTATTTAAAAAAGAGTTAAAATAGTTAAAATCAAAGGTTAATTACTAGAACATTTTTAATATAGGGTTATTCATAAGATAAATTCGACTATAAATATTAATTAGAAATATAAAAAGACTACCTACATAATAGTATTACATATATATTTTTTAGACATTATCTAATTTAATTTATTTATGACACAATGATGATGCACTAATTACCTTATTAATGAAATACTAACATAATTGATGTTATAAATACCCAAATAAATTTTCTTTGAGACTTTTTATGAATTACAATACTTTTATAGGTAAATATTAATTGTTATTATTGATTTAGTTAGCCTTTTTTGAAGTAATCATGTTTTTATTATATTCACAAAAATCAATTACCAAATAGTGTCAAAATTGATATAAAATAGTTTTTATAACAAATATTATATTATTAATAGTTATTCTATTCTTAAAAATCTAAGGGTCAGCCAAATGAATTAGATAAGGTTATATATATTAATAATGAACCACTTGGGGTTCGTTTTTCTTGTTAGAGTAATTGTATTAACCATATAGTGTAAGAAAACAAGAATACACGGAAAATGTTAAATTATTTAACTTAGAGTTAAATCTAAATGATAAGGTTAAAATAGTAACCTAAACTTGTCTAAAACCTATTTTTTGAGATTATTTCGACCCATATACAATTATCTTCTAAATTAATCATTTTGGATCTATCATAAACTGAATATGACTTCACTATAAAATAATATTTTATGTTTTTCCAAAGGTGCCCCTATCCTCCCCTATTAAAAGGGCACCCCTTCCCTCATCTCTTCACACCCTTTTGAGCCCTGAAGTTCGGCCAAACCCTGACCATTTCTCTTATCCACTTAACTAAAAACATTCTGGAGGTTCTGGTCTTCTCAAAAGACCAACTCTACTTCCTTAAGAGGAATCTTACAGGAGGTGCGATGAAGAAGAGTTAATCTCTTTTTTTGATTCTCTCAAGTTTCATTCTTCTTCTACTTATTCTTATTTAGTTGTCTCATTATAAAGTTATAACATCATTATTAATTATATACTGATATGTTATTATGAATATCAAACAACCTTATTTCACCTTCTATCCATCCTACGGAAAACAAAATCAATGTGCATGCGTACGTACGGAATACTGTCTCCACGTCGTGGTGTAATCTGTTTTCAACCACAACCATACATGGATGGGTATAATGGTGTAAATAAATAACTATATATGATTATTGTAAATTGATATTGATTCTTAAATATTATAAATACACATTAATACAATTCCACGATCATGGGAATGATATCATCGCTCGTGCGTACGTACGGACTACCGTCTCCACAACGCGATGTGAATCATTCTCCATGCTAACCATTCATGAATCATTATAAAGTATATATAATGAATAATAATGAAATATATGACATAATAATGATACTGGATATATATATATATATATATATATATTTGTATGTCATCTACTTAATTCCATTCAATTCAATAAGGAAACAAAAACAGCGTTCATGCGTACGTACGACCTACCGTCTCCATGAACGGTGTATTTCATTAGATTTATCGATCTATCATATATATATATATATATAAATATATGTATGTATATGCCGAATATATATAATATATAAATCATTTTTTACATTCTGGAATTATGTATATCAGGATATATGTAATAATATCAAGAATAACAAGTCGAAACACGTACAATAAATGAAACGATTTTACCCAAATCGCTGCTTTTACATCAAATTTACAAAAGAACGGGTAATATAAAGTCATAATTAAACTATATATGATATCATAAAAATTAATATGATTCTATAATAAGTCAATGTCATTATTTAAATCATTATACAGGATTTTTGGATTCATATGAATCATATCAGACATAAGGTAAGGGATAACTATTCCAATCTCGCTCTTATCCGAGATTGTTTATTCGTAAGTATTTACTGGGGTTTCTGTTATCATCCATGACCATGTTTTCTAAAAATGTTTTCATGTATTTTTAATGTCCTTTTAACCATCTTGTAAATTTACCACATTTTATTAAAGGAATCTATCTTTTTTTTAACACATGGGGAACTTTTTGACTTTTCCAACAAAAGTATGAGAAGAATGTTATTTTTAACTTATATGGCATGAACAGATTTTTACAGTTTCATAACGCCTAATTTTCATGAAGCTTCATCTACATGATTGCATGATTATTTTCAACAAAAACCTTTTATTTTAATATTTCATTGTATTTTGTGAAAAGTAAACGATTTTGTAGAAGAAAGGGTATTTTCCTCAAGAATTCATTTCAACTATTTTATCCAAAAAATTTCCCATCTAAGATGACATTATTTAATATGTGTATGTTTCAAATATAATGTCTATATGATTTACATGGTTTCACTTTTCATATGATGAAATATCCATTTGTTTTATATGGATTATGTGATGATGGGATGATATTTATGAAAACTATTTTATTCTTTGGGTTTTGATGAATATTTTAAGTTTATTTTGTGGCACAAGTAAGAATGATTTCACTATGAGATGTGTGGGACCTATATCTACCTCCAATGAATTGGGTAATGATTTATATCTCATGAGATAGACATGGCAGGAATGGTATGTTAATCTGTATCTGGGTTACAGGACTGAAACGAGGAGTGAACTCAATTCAGAAAGGGACTTTGTCCATTATGATGGTCATGGCAGTAATGCCTTGGCTACTATGGAAATCAAAACATGTGCTTAATGGTTGCCACAAATACATGCTTTATTCCCATGCTATTTTATCATGATTAATGATCCATTATGATATATTCCTTACATACTTCCAAGGTATATGTCTTTGCTCCATATTTTGATGTTTAGATTTTATGATCAAGATTTTTCATTCAAATGTTTTTGGATTGTTTTATGTTCTCTATGTTTACCCTTACTGAGCATTTGAGCTCACCCTTTTTATTTCTTATTTTACCTAGGATATAAAGAATGGATTTAGGTAAGAAAACCAAAAGGGGAAGATCATTATGAGAGATGTTTAAGATCATTCACCATGATTATAAGATTACGTTCCGAGTTTCCAAAGACACTAAACTAATACGATCTTTGGGCATCTGTTTTTGTCATGTATTAAGTATTCCGAAAAAGTAATGTAATGTGCATATACGTCAAGCTTTGGGTCTCTACACTCACCATCCTGGAAATGCTCCCACACCCTTGGACTACCCCCATCCCTTCCCCATGGACACCCTGGACAGCCCCACCCCACTAGACATCCTTCCCACACCCCTGAAAGTCCCCCTAACCCCACAAGACATCCCCACACCCCTAGACACCCCCTGGACATCCCCCCCCACTCCCCTAGACATCCCTACCACCCTCCTTCACACGCTCCCACCCCTTGGACTGCCACCCCCCCTCTCTCATGGACACTCAAGAAAAACCACCAGACAGCCCTCCCACACCCCTAGATACCCCAACCCCACTGGACACCCCCCGCACCCTTGGAACCCCTCCCCCCCCCAGACTAGAATTCATACCAGAAAAACCATCATAAGTAGACCAAAACAAGATGTAGATAAATATTAAAAATTCACATAAATAACATTCAAAACATACAATGTCAACTTAAAAAAACTAAATCCAACCTAAATGACTAACAAATACAAAATTACTATATTCAAAGTTACATTTTACACTACAAAGAAATAATATTCAATCAAACCTGTAAAATAATTTGACCATTCCACTTGTAAATGTTTGACATACAGAGCACTATAGGGTGGTGGGTCATCAAATAGTTACAAAATAAATGGATTTTAGTTAACATTTATAATTAATAAATCAAACGAAATATTATGGCAATGTTTAAAAGGAAATCATACCTGGTCAATGTTTACAAATGTTCCAGTAGTAATTATTTCATACATAAACCATAACATATAATATCTACATTCTATGATTTCTGGTTGTTCATTAAAATTATATTTGAATGAGTGTAAATTAAATATATTATTTTTATGTAATAAATAAAGAGGTCCAAATTATAAATGGATATTTACCTTTACATTTACATATTTGTTCTTCGTACTCCTTTTCTTTGTGTTTTTTCATAAGTAGAATCATCTCCTTTTATAAAGTAATACGAATGAGATTAATTTAAAATTCATTATAATATATAAAACTATTGATAAATTGAAACTTACTTTTCAAATGTTTTCTTAAATCCTTCCTGCACATCGCCATGGATCGAGCGTATCCAATAAAGTGTTTTCTCCCTTGGGGAAAACACGTAACATCCAATGATCACTGATAAAAAGAAAATTTAAGGTTAGTCAGGTTTATGTTAAAAGATAATTAACTCTATTACAAAGATGAGTTTAATACCTCTCACAAATATGCATCATCAAAAATGGGTGACTATCTTCTATTCAAATCTTTCAACAATATAATTAATTCTTGGTTCATCATCCAATAAAAGTGCTTCAGGGGAAATAAATTGTTGGTCCATGAATTCATATACATCAATCTTCTCGTTCTTCTCAGAGATTTTATAATGATACCTAATACAAAACAGACATAAGTATACATTTTTAATAAATATAATTCTAGTAAAAGGTGTTAAAACTTACATGGAAAAAAATTTCACCACATTGATTCCCATCATTTATCTAGTAAAAAACTCTATGATATCAGTTTTTACGATCCCCAAGGTTATTGCACATCCAAAAACATGATCTTCCATTTGAAACACATAATGATCCACCAAAAAATTTGAATATCTTGACTATCATTCAAGACTATTAGAATCTATATCTGATGTCATAGAAATTTGTATTTGTTGTCATCTATACTGCATTTCATTACCATTTAAGTATTCCTATACAAATAAATAGAAAAATATATTAGTTTTCAAATAACAAAACTAATTTAATAAAAAAATAACATAAGAAGATTTAACATACATACCTCCATGGTAATGAGTCGCATATGTATGGATGGCCAAATAAAAAAATGGTCGATAAAATATCCAACTGTTTTCACCTCATCTGTATGTATTGGTACTCCATCTGATCTATTTATAATATCATGTATAGTGACCCTATGATTCTATACCTCTATTATTCGATTATTAAATGTATCTCCTATACAATATACCATCTCACATGGAACTATATGATGGTGAGGATCATCAACATACAACTCGCAATAAGTAGGAAGTTGCGGCAGAGGAGTAGGATAAAAAATGGTGTCTGTAGGCTGAGGTGGTGGAGTGGGAGGTACTGGCGGAGGTGGAGGATAAATAATGGGGTCTATAGGGGGAGGTGGAGGATTGTGAGATGTAGTCTGAAACTGTCTTTGCATGTCTACAAACATATACTATACATATGATCAAATATTTTCCTACATCGTCACATTAATATTATGAACATCAGCCTCTATGAATTTGATTTTTTTATAAACACCCCATACAGAAGAAGTTGATGAATGCGGAAACACTATTCTTACTGATACACCTTTCAGATATCCTCATACATGAACAAGATGTTCGTTCTTTCCCAATGTTACAGATAAAACATATTTCATCCAGCAGCTGTAAATACCCCCTACAAGCTCTTCTCTTCAAGAGAATCCTATATTAATTAATTGATCATTTTCGTAATGATTTAAATTATATGAAGATTATAGTTAACTTAAATAAATAAAATAGATATCTTACAATCCTCTCAGCTACTATTCTCAAATCTTTGTAAATATATTGCCATTTTTCCCATCCGAGCTATCTTCCATTTTTCATGTCTAGAAGGATGGGATGGAGGGACCACCTCTTTGTATTTTGAAGACTCAGCTCTTAGTTTTTTTAATTTTTCTGCCATCATGTGCTCTTCCAATAATGTATTCCCACCCTGAGATAAATTATGAGGTTATAGATTTTTAGATTGGATCCTTTGATGAGATTTCCTTGTTTGCTGTAAATTAAGAATAAGAAATCATTAACAAAACATTAATAAGATAATTTATATAACAAAGCTTATCAATGTTTACATTTCCCTTACCAAAAATGAATCTTTTCTTATACTTTCAACGAAATTTCTCTATGTGTCTTCATCTATGAAAGTATATATATGACATGGATTGTCCTGACTCCTATGAACAAAAATGAAATCAGATCAGAGGGTTTATTTGAAATCCCTCCAGTTCCTAGCAGCCATCGATAAGCATTTCTTCTTGACTTCTTCAGTTTCATGAATATCAAATGTCATCTGATAAAGAAGTGCTTAAATATATTATATATTATAGAAAAATTTAAAGAATAGGAAATCAATATCCAAAGATCATACCAAAATAATCTCCCACAACTGAGAGATTATCTCATTTTCCACACTTCTCCATTCATCATAAAAAATTCTTACTTTACTCATACCCTGAGTTTATACAAAACTTTTAAATTTTATTCATTTGGACCTATAGGAATATCATCCTCATAGAACTCAATGAGTATCCTCTAGTCATGTGGATGAGCTACTGATAATTTTGGTAAACCTGTGCATCCACGTTTACCTACTCTTGATCTCTTTGTCATAATGGGAGCATATGAAGAAGATTGGGTAACATCAATAGGAGCACGTGAATGTTCTTCCCCAGAGGTATGAACAATATGCTCATCTTCAAAACCAAGTGGTTGATCAACTGATTGATCTGTAATTATCCTTAAAATAAAAGAAAGAAACATTAGTTCACAACTATACAAATTCAAATATTGCAATAATAATGTAAACAGAAAATAGAGAATTGTACTAAGTTAAGTAATAGTAAACATAGTTAATATGGTATGCATGTTAAACAATGGTAATAATGGTAAAGATGGTAATGATGGTAAACATGGTAAACGTGGTAAACATGGTAAATGTGGAAAATTAATTTTCATTGAACAAAAATAATAGATATTTAATTTATCTAATGGTAAACATGATAATGTAAACAAAACAATATTAAAACAAACAAAAAAATTATACTTATTTGTTTTAATAAGTGTTTTAATAATGAAAAAACATACAATATCTAAATTTATATGAAAATAATTAATGTAAACAAGAAATAAACAAATGTTAACTGTAATTTTAGGAATGTAAAAATGGATTGTTTTCCCAAATTCCTTTATCATGATCGTTCCTTACGGCACAAACCATGTCTTAAACATGGTCATCATTATGGTCTATTAGTGTTTCCATGGAATTAGGGATCTCACATAAATCAGCATATTCATCAAGTTGATCCTCACCAACATTTTGTTTTTTCCCTTGTAAAACAACAACCCACTGCATATCTGATTGATCTAGAACATAAAAAATTTGTTTTTCATGTGTTTCCATTATAAAAGAAACATCTGCGTATTCCAATATATTCATATTAACAACTGTCATTCCAAATTCATCGTATTTCACACTGCTGTTATCGACAATCCTTTTACAGTTAAAAATAGGAACATTCTTATTAGTGTAATCAACCTCCCATATTTCTTCAATCACTCCATAATACGCACTTGATGCAAAAATTGGGTTTTTTTCTTTATCACTTAAAAAATTAATTGCTTATGGAAACACCAATACACCACTATTCTAAACTACACATCTGTTTTCCTGAGCTTTCGTATGAAATTTATATCCATTAATATCATAATTGTACCATGTTATCACAAGTAAACATGGAAAACCTACTACTCATTTTAATGTCTCTGATAGATCAGATCATCAAAGAAAGGTCTTTTAAAACAATGGATATTTTTTTTTGTTGTGCTCATTCAAAATCCCCATTTCTTTCTTCTTTGGATAACATTGTTTCATCTCATTAATATGCAATGTGATATACAGTTGAGCATCAACTATGTTATTCAAGATGTATAATTATAAATTTTTCATCTGTTCAGCTGAAAATGATTTGAATTTCAAGCCACGATTCCCCTTCCCTTCATTATTAACTCGTTCATGGATAGATGGAGGCAAACCTATGTGCTGCTCTGCAGCCATGTATCTCGTAAAAAAAATAACAACTTCCTCAGAAATATACTTTTTAATAATGGAGGCTTTTTGTCGATATGGATTCATGACACAACCCTAAAATATTTTCATATACCTTTCAAATGGATACATCCAATGAAGATATACAAGCCCACAAATATTTATTTCTCAAACTAGATGAATTATTAAATGCACCCTTATATCAAAAAAGAAGGTGGAAGAATAATTTCCAATTTAAAAGTATACAAATTGAATCCTTTTCCAAAATTTTCAAATCATTCACGTCAATCAAAATATTACAAATTGAATTGAAAAATTAACCCAACATCATTATTGTCTTCCTGACACGGATGGGAAATATTCCACGCAATGAAACTTTTAGAAGTTTTTGTATCATGACGTGACAATCAAGAGATTTCATTCCTATCAACTTCGAATTCTTTAATGAGACAATATTTTTTACATTTGAAGAATAAACTTGAGGCACTTTGATATCATGAAGACACAGACATAATATAATTTTCTCCCTCTTGGATAATGTATGACAATCCGGGGGTGAAATTTTTTGTCTTCCATTAGGAGTGAGAGATAACTCAAAATTTACTCCCATTGATAGTAAGTCTAATATTGCATTCAATCCATATTTTGTATTTCCTTTAATATATAACAATGTTCCAATCAATCTATCATAGATATTTTTCTCCACATACATTAAATAACTATTATGTTTAAATTAATTATATCTCCAATATGGTAGCTCAAAAAATATTAAACCTTTCTTCCAAATATGTCTATCATTACCAGATTTATGTGTCTTTTACAATGTCACATCAAGGTTTTCCACCCTCTAAAAATACAGATCACAGGATAAAGGTTTTGGAACAATATCAAATTCTTCTGAGTCATTGAATTCCTTTTTAAGTCTTCTATAATAGTGATCCATGGGAAAAATCATTCGATTAACAATGTACATTATTTTCCTCCCACGATGTAATTGACAATATGAAGTCTATTGTTTTCAAATTGAACATTCTTTATTCCCTTTAACACTGTATCCATAAAAAATTTCAAATTCTAGGAATCAATTAATAGTGAACATAAGCACTGCATTCAGTTGAAAATATTTGATTTTATAAGAATCATACTCCCTAATACCATCTTACAATAAAAGTTTCAAATCATCAATCAATGGTGAAAATAAAACATCAAAATCATTATCGGGTTGCTTTAGACCAGAGATCATTATACTCAACAAGACATATTTTCGCTTCACACAAACTTCATGACAGAGGTAGTAAATTACCACTAAAACATTCCATGAAATATGTGTTTTACTGAGGGTTCGGTATGGATTCATTGTATCTAGGCACAACTCTAGTCTAAGATTTATAATTTCATTTCCAAATGTAGGATACCGCTCATCAATTTTCATCCATTGTGGAAAATCAGCCAGATGGCATATTTTTCGATAACATATCTGCTAAATAGCCTGCCATCTTAAACTTTTTGCATCATGTGAATTAGAAAATATACATTTCAAATGATTAATTATAGGATGATACCAAAATACCTTGGAATTTATCTTAGTAATATCTACATCAGCCTGTGATTTTTCTTTTGCCTTATTCTGTGATGTCCAACCTTTAGGACACTCTGAGGGAAATTCATATTCATTCCTATATATCATACAGTCAATTAGACATGCATGTATTTTCTTGTATCCCAATCCCATTAGGCATAATATTTTACTCACCTTATAATTTGAATTTTTTAGATCGTTATCTTTTGGAATAATGTCATTTATCAATTGTAGTAGCTCTATAAAACATCTGTCACTCCATCAATGTTTTTTCCTTCAGGTTAATCAATCTTTACAGTACTGGAAAAACCATAAAATTTTTACAACTAGGATATAATGGTTTTTCAGCATCATTATATATATGTTCAACTGTCGGTTCTATCTCAATTTGTTCTACTACAACATCGCGAATCATTTATTCAATTCCATCGGAGTTACTATCTTGAAAATGATCATCATCAGTAAATCTGACATTCCATCCAGTTTGACCATAAAAAATCCAAGGGCTGTAACTTGGATTAAAACAATGAAAAATCAAATGTTATTTTATCTCTCTACCTTACAAATTCTTCATATTCAAACATTTCAAGCATTGACAGAAAAAATGTCACTTCTTGGAATATTTCGTATAGAAAATTTCAAAAAGGTGTCAACACCATCCTCATATTCATTACTCATTCAATGTGCAGTAATCCAACTTTAATTCATTATTACTGATAACAAATATCAAAATTATAAATATGTTTAAGATAAGAAAAATATATGTTTATATAAAAAATATCATAATTTGGATGTAAAACAATTTGGAAATACAAAACAAATCTATGAATATTTAAAAAAATATATGCATGAAAATTATTTTTAAAAGAAAATATAGTTAGATATAACAGTTTGAAATTCATCTTGGATATTTTCTTCTCATGTTTCAAAGAGAATAAATCTTGGTGAAACTGGATTCCAAATTCACCCTTCTATAAAAAATAAATGTAAAGTATAAATATTAAATATGTATACATTAACACTTGAAAATTACACAAATCCCAATGATTTGAATCCTTTGGATAGCCCCCAGTACTCTGGAAATCCCCTCACCACTGGACACCACACACACCCCCTGAACACCACCCACACCCCCTAAAGCCCCCTACCCCCTTAGACAACACCCCCTCCCCCATGGACACTACCCCCTCCCCCTGGACACCACCCCCACTATCTTGGACACCCCCTGGACACCATCACCCCCTTGGAACCCCCCCCCCACTCCTAGACACCATCCCTACCCCCTTGGACACCCACTAGACACCACCACAACCTTGGACAACCCCCACCCCTCTGGACAGCCCCCACTACAAGACAACCTCCACTACTCCTGACAACCCCCACTCTCATGGACACCCCACCCCTCCTAGACAACACCCCCACCCCTACCCCCTTGGAAACCCCTAACCCTCTGGAAACCCCCTTCCCCCTTGAAGACTCCCCCAAACCCTCTGGATAGCCCCCATCCCCTCGACACCACCTCCACCCACCTGGAAACCACCCCAACCCCCCTGGACACCACCCCCACACCCTTGGACACCCCCTGGACACCACCAACCCCTTGGACAACCCCCATCCCCTGAAAAAAAAACCCCCACCACCTTGGACACCACATGGACATCACCACCCCTCTGTACAGACCCTACACCCCCTGGACAACCCCACCCTTATAGACACCCCCCAACCACTTGGACACCCCACACCTCAAAGACACCATCCCACCCCTAACCCATTGGAAACCCCATGGACACCCCAACCCTCTGGAAATACCCCATAAATATCCCCCCAAACCATCTGGATAGGATCCTAACCCATTGGATAGCCCCCACCCCTTGGAAAACCCCCACCCCATTCGACACCCCCACCCCCTTGGATCCCCCACCCACACAAACACCTCGGGACTGCCCCCCCCCCCACCCCCATGGACACCCTGGACACTCCCCAACCCTATGGATATTCCACTGAACCCTCTAGGCAACACCATCCTCTCTAGAAATCCCGCACCCCCTGGACATCCCCCACCCCTCAAGACATCCCCCACCCCCAAAACACCCCTTACCCCCTTAGACAACCCACTCATCTCCCTAGACACCAACCCAACCCCCTAGACACTCCTATCAACTTGGAAAACCCCCTTCACCCTCACCCCCTAGTCACCCCCACCATCTTGGACACCCCAACCCCCTTGTACAGACCTCACAAACCCCTAGACACCACCCCCACTCCATTAGACATCCCCTTCACCCCCTTGGACACCCCAACCCCCTTGGAAAGCCCCCACACCCCCATGTACACCATCCCCACCTCCATTGAAACTCCCAAGACACCCCCACCCCCTGGACACCCCCACCTCCCCTAGATACCACCCACCAACATGGACAGACCCCCACCCCCACCCCTTCGACACCCCCTGTACGCTCACACACACAAACAAACAAAAATTGTAAACTTTCATGATATCACTTCCATGGTTTCTTTCACGAGAAATTAATTTAGCATCGTATTAATGAACACTATGAAACATACCATGACTAAATTAACAAATATAGAAAAATATCATCAGAGAAATATAGATTAGGGCATCGTGAAAAATAATAACTAAAACTGAGCCGTGTGAGGCTTAGTTGAGTGTTGCGAGTCGACCTGATAGATCTGGGGACAATAATGATGATGAAAGATGTTGGAAGAATGAGTTTGGAAGGAAAAACTTGGAATAATCCTTTCTAGTTTTTCTTCTTGAGAGTCATGAGTCGCAGGTCACCCGATCGATGAAAATAGAATGACCGAATATGGGGCGCGATAAATCCTTTAAAATCATTATAACGTCGGTTATTTAATAACCAACATGATAAACAATTTTTCTTATTGTTTATAACATAATTTATTTAATAACCAAGGTATAAAATTATTTATAAAGTAAGTTATTTTATAACCTACAGTATCAATGGAGTTTTATCAGTTCAGTTTTTTATAACCGATGTGATAAAGCACGCCAGATTCAATTTTCACGTCGGTTATAAAATAACTGCCTAAAAAAGATAATCTCAGTATTTTTTACATCGGTTATAAAATAACAAACATAAAAAATGGATCCTAAATAATATATAAGGTTGGTTATTTTATAACCGATGTGATATATCAATTTTTATAGCTTTGCACATCGGATATATAGAACAAATATGGAAAAAATCAACATGTTTAATGTTTTTTCAACTAGTGTAAGTCGTACATACACATGTATAGTGACTTGGTCAGTCATATGATGGATTTAATAATGAATATGGTTGTAAAATTTTTATAATAATATCAAAGTATATAGAAGATACTAGATTTGTTATTTTATTAAGGAAATAACAAAGAAAGTGGAAGTCTAAGAAGAAAAGAACATGAATGAGGTGATGAAATATTTACCTCTTCTTCGGGTTCTTCTTTTTGATTTGATCCAAAGGGCTATATATGATGGAATTATGACCTAAGTAAGTCATCTAGGATTAAGGGGGGAATGTTGGGAGCATATTCGGGCATGGTTTGGCCGAGCCAAATGGCTTTGGAGGTGAGAAATAAAGAGGATGTGAAGTTCCCTTTTATAAGAGATATGAGTGTGACTTTAAGAAAAGCTTGAAATATTATTTTATAATAACATTATTTCTGTTTCAAATGGGTCATAACTTATTAATTTATAGTCTAAGGTTGTTATGGGTCGAAAATCTCTCAACCAATAAGTTTTAGATAGCTTTAGGTCACCATATTTACCTTATCTTTTACATTTAACTCTTAGTTAAATAGTTTGACATTAACCATCTCTCTTGGTATTTTTATATTATAAGGTCAATAAACTTACTATTTCAAGAAAATAGAACCCCATGGGGTTCATTATTAATATATATAACATTATCTAACCTTTTTGGCCAAACCATAGATTTCTTTGGAATATTATATCAATTAATAATATAATATTTGATTTAAAAAATCAATTATGTCATTTTTTACAGTATTTTGAATTTTTTTTCGAAAGCCATAAAAAATCTATAACATTGAGAAAAATTTGTTTAACCAATTCTAGAATCCCATATTATCATGAAATATTAGTATAATCCATCATTATTATCAATTTAAATTTATTTGGATATGTGTAAAATCAATTATTTTAATATTTCATTAATATGGTCATTACTGCAACATCATTGTGTCAAAAATAAAATAAATTATTTAATTTATAAATATTCTAAACAAAATAACACTATGTAGTAAATCATTTTATCTTTCTAATTAATATTTATAGTTGAATTTATATTGTGTGTAACCATATTAAAAATGATTTTGTTATAAAACATTGAATTTACCTCTATTAACTCATCTTTAAATAAAATAACAATAAATGTCATAATCTCATCCAACTGGACTAAATAGGATCATATATTATTCCTAAGGATGTTTTTGGTCAAATTACAATTATCCAATAGAATTAGGACATGCTTTAGGGTAATTATGATATCAATTTTACGCTTAATTACCCTCTTTATTTTTTACCGTTGTAAATAAAAGTCAAACGATATTATTATAGAAAAATTATTTTCATCTTATTGGAAAAAATTTTACATACTAATAGTAACCATGTCACCTGGATTTTTGATATTCTACTCACATAATTGGTAAAATTATGTATTATGGAAATTTGCAAATGTTCCTAGAAGGTGGATAAAAGACAGTAAAAAGTTCAATAAATTTTTTTATATATCTATACATATTATAAAATGAATCCAATGAATTACACTGAAAAAATATAGGTTTTAGGTATCTAAATTGACCTAAAATAAATATATGTAAAATAAATAATTTTTTAAATAAAAAGACGGTTTTAACCAATAACGTAGTGTTTTCACTATTCATCAAACATTGAAAGATTGTAGAAAAAAACAATGAATTCACCATAAGATAATTTTGAAATTTTGAATTCAAAAATGGAGTCCATTTTGAAAAATAAAATAAATAAAATTTCAAAAAGTGGATATTACAATTCATAACGTCTCGTTTGATTGGTCGTAGTGTGTTTGAATCTCGAAGTTGCGTACAATGCAAGCTATTGCATTATTCAAAGGGAAATGTACAATGGAAGCATGGGGTGTTACATGGTTCAATTTAACTATAACCACATGTATTAGTGAAATATTATTATCATATTAGACCATAGAAGAAAAGTTCTAAGCAACAAGATAACTCACCTTGTCTATGACTTTTTTGGAGGAAACATAAATATGAATAGGTTACATGGGAACATTAAGATATAATTGTTCCACCACTGAGGTGGCACATTTCTAGGTGGTGTAAAAATGGCCTGAAGAGAATAAACACTTGTCCTATTGTTATAGAGAAAAGTTCTCATTGAGTTCATCATTCATTGTTCATCGAACCCAGTTGGCATCACTATCCATGAAAAAGGTTGGATTAAACTTGTGGAAACTCTAGGAACTAGTGGGAGATTGTGTGGGGGTCATGCACTTGTGAAATTCGGTCCTTATCAGATATAACATCCACAGATCGTCTCCAATCGGTTTATTTGGGGAGCGAAAGATTCCCAATGGCCATGTTATCCATGATTCATGGACCTACATTCTAATGGCAGGTGCTCGTTGGCTGAAGATTTGGCCAATGCCACTTAAGGACACTATTGGCGAGAGGATGGGAGGTCAGGCTCATCGCAATCTTCCGAGGGAGGATTGTTTCCAATTTTTGTACCCTCTTTTATATTTATGTCATGTTCATATGTTCGTGCATCCTTGGTTCATTTTGAAAGACTATGTCCTTGGGCTACCCATGGTTATCAAGACTGTCATAAGCATGCATATGTTTGATGCTATGGATGTGATGCCGACTTGAGACATCTAATAAAGTCATCTGGAGCTTATTGTCATCTAGGGTGGATAGAAGGAGGCTTGATGTTGTGATCATTCCCCTATGAAGGGCTTCTTACGTATCCTCAATAGAGGAATCAGAACCCATGTAGTTCAGATGGTGTGGGTCTTACCCATGGGTGCTTCCTATTTCATAAGGCATGATCAGGTGGACCATTTATGGATGGGAACCCTTTCGAACTCGATCCTTCTGGTAGGGATACTATATATGCCTATTTTTTCAGGAATCAGGGTTCATGTAGTTTAGAAACACGTGGATATGCTAACGCTCACAAAATTCTAACCCCACATGAGTCAAGCTTAGTGTGGGAAACAAGAGGATGTGAAATAATCAACAACGCACATGCCTACTCTCCTATGGGTTGGGTAGGGAGATCCCATAGCAGAAGAGGCCAAGGAAATCATGGGTGAGGGAGTTTTGCAAAGAACCCTTCAACATGGAATGAAATTTACGGTCACACGAACCACCCTTATAAGATTTTAGACATACCTTAGTGGGAGGGCCTCTGAGAATATTTTGGGAAGGGGAGGAGTTTCGTCCACGTTAAAGGGGTGAGTGAACATAACATCTTCTAATGATCACTGTTTCTTATTAAATGGGAAAGCTAGTGAACCCCTTAATTTCTAGAATGTTGAAGATCATGGTAGATTCCCATGGTTGGATACTATGTTACCATAAGAATTTAGAACCATAGGCATTCCCAAAGTTCAAACCGTTGTGGGGAGAGCCTTCGTGACTCTGCTTACCATTGGTATGCAGACTCAAATGGGTGTGCTGGTGTGTCCGATGGTATAATCATATGGGTATAGTGGCTTTGGTGGAGGCTTCATCCTGATTCCAGTGGACTTTTTAGTAGAGGGACTATAGAGGAATAGTCAGTAATGGTGGGGTGAGGTTGGAACCGGTGAAAACAATACCCAAAAACACACCATTGCACATACCTATTTCTTATGAAAGCTAGGAGAAGGCACCATATACCATAGTGGTATACTGGAAAAGGGGTCATCTACAAACCTATTCCGTACATGGGGATGGGTATGGATAATCGTGTAACATAGCGGTGTGTGGACAATCATGCCTCTTTGGGTTCCATATGATTAATGATGCAGTACACGACACCGGGTTCAGTTCGCAAAGCGGTATGATTCATGGAGCACGATGTTGAAAGAGGGTCTAGGGGATAATCATTTGCAGGGATTTCATCAATGATAAATATGTCACCTGAGGTTCAGAATTTAGGTTCATTATTCTATTATTATTATTCAATTTCACGATTTTATGATTTGGGGAATATTGTACTTGAGGAGGGTATGGGTTGTGATTCGGTATTTGTCGATGAATAGTTTCAGAAGTTGAAGTCTTCTTTAAACATTTTCATTACATTTTGGAGTCTCCCTCTAGATTTTATCACCACATTATCCATTGTGTCTCTCTATGATTCTCCTATATATAGAGAATCTGAACACTTCTATCTATTGGTCACATGAAACCATTTGCAGAGGCCCATGTAGATATCATGACCCGTAGAAGACACTGAAAACTAGTGTTCACATGGGAATCAGTTCACGATAATAGTTCATGAAACCATGATAGTTAGAATCATCCATAAATATATGATTTCACGGTACGGTATGCAGATTAACATCACGCGTATGAGCCATTAGGTGACTCGGTTCGCAGTCTACCTTGTTTGCTAACCATCTCTCCGTGGGCCAGTTGTTTGCAGATCATTTTGCATACCCTTTTGTTTACTATCCGGCTTGTCCGCATACCCTTCCTGGTGATGGTACATGGGGCACTTGAAATTCCATTAAAACACAAATTCCTTCATTTTTCATATGAATATTGCAACTCGATATGAGTCTATTAAACTTTATAGACTTGTAGAAGTACTTGCATCCTTCTTCAAAGTGAGTGTAGGAATATTTTCTTCCCTTTGCATAAATTTTTGGGACCCTAAAAATGCTCCCATAAAGAATGGTGTCTATTCAGAATGAAAAAGAGACTATTATGATGTAAAAGCTTCCGCGATACAAGTTGTAAGTTAATTCTGTAATTTTTTTATTAATCCAATTGACTCAACGAGCATAGTTCGACAATTATGAAGGATTTATAGAAAACATCATGAAATTTTATGTATTTTTTCATTGTTACCCTAAATTTTTTCATAAGCCTACTTGGTATGGGAATAGCCAGTATATGTTTACTTTTTCATATGCCAAACTTTGTGTGTTTTAAACATAACAAGATGTATGTATTTATTGATGGATCAATGAATTTTTTAACAAAATGATAATTGAATTTTACCTGGAGATTCCCCTTGTAGATTTTCCCTTTGGCATGTGTGGAGTCTTTTTTACCGGAAATTCACAGTTTTACTAATCCAACTTATTACTGGTGTTTTAAGTCGAACAATTTTGACCAAACATAATGGGGAAAGGGCCACAATTACATACCATTAACCGGGAATGTTCTAATACCCTTCATACCCATATTAAGGATTTTACATGACCCTAAATATGTTTTTTTGGTAATGTATATGGCTCAAGAGATGTTTTATGTGTATAAAGGTAGGAACAGACTCTCTTTGGGAAACTTTTTTCCTTTGATTGAAATACATTTTTTTTGAAACATATGAAGTGCCATAAGGTAATGATGTTCTTAGTCAATCAATGGGGTCTTCAAGGAACTAGACTTCCATATACATGGTCTTAACAAGAGTTTCAATATTTTGAACTCATTTTGAATTCAAGAGCCACAATTGGTGGCTGGCCTGAGTAGTGGTTTCTAAAAACTTTAAAGACATTCATATTGTCTTGTAGTGGTCAAGTTCACCACATGTTTCTTACATGTTTCCATGAGGATAGTCAATGCCTAGTTTAGTTATAAGTATTTTCCTTATCAGGGGCATTTTAAAAGAAGAAGGAACAGAATCCATTATCCCTGACTTTTGGAAATATGGGGGTGTTACAAGATATGAATGTCATTTATTTATATGAAAGATGGAGTAAATCTCATGGGGATGGATATTCCTTTATTTGGAGACAATTTTTTTGGGAAACATATACAGAGCCACTGGTCCATGATGTGCATAGTAAATCAATGTTGTCTGTAGGACATTATCCTTTAATTCTCTGATGGTTATGGTAAATAATGGAAATTAGGAACATTCTGAATATGGTATGTGACCTTAAATGAGGAGTGAATATGAGCATCCAAAAGGGGAATTTTAACATTGAATATTTGGGGAAACCTTGAAGTGTGTGGGGGTTCTATCCTTTTGTATGCGAATCATCTTACGCTTACAGATAGTGTATCTTTAGAAACATTAAATGAAACTAGGGATGAATCTGGCTTGCATGTTCTGATATATCGGGTGTGTTTGTAATGTGGAAAAATGTAAACCATGACTTTGGGGGGCATTTAATAAAGATGGATGGAATGAGTCATCCAAGCCATTGGGTGTAATGAGATAAGAGAGGAATCTCATAGTGAGGAATTTTCCTTTGATTGACGACCATTTTTATGTGAAATGTTTGCAGAGCCACCGGGGCAGGATGTGCATAGTCACAAAAAGGTATCCGTAAGACATTGGCCTTCTATATCTGATATCCACACAAGGTTATGATGATTTAGGATCACTAAAATCATATATTGTTTTGGTATGTTAAGAGTGTATATAGACATATTGGAGACATTTTGGATGAAATTTTCTCATCGAATTAGGTGTCCCTTACATAGATCTGACTGTAACGACCTGAAATTTTGAATAAATTTTGTTTCCTAACATTGTGTTTTATTTTAATTTATAATCAACAAAACAATTTCATTTAATGAAACGATTATAATTAAAATAAAATCGTCGGATTTCAACTGTTAAAAGATTGTTGGTCAATATGACCGTTGGAAACTAAATGTTGCGATTATTGTCTAAAGATACAAGTGATCTTGATTAATTAATATAGAAGGTATATTTGATAGCCACATCCAGTAGTCTCGAGCCGATTGAAGCCAATTTTATGGAACTCAAGTAGGAGGTAGCACCTTTGGGCATTTCTCTGGACCAAACCCCAAACCAAACTTCAGCGTGTGAAGCTAGGACAAATTCTCCTTCCTGAGAAGTTCATGTTCAGAGAAATCACTACTCATGTATTGTTGGCCAAGCCGCCACAAGATTCTATCACCCTAGAACACCTTACTCTTAGGTCCTATGATAGTTTTATAAGAAGTTATGTAACGAGACTGTAACTGCCTTGTGTAATCCTTTGTTTTATGGAATAATTTGATTTTTTATTATGATGATATTTGTGAATTTTCAAATGTCCAGATAAATATAGTACTCACATTATTGATGAATTTTATAAAAAAATTATTTTAAAATATTTATGTAAACCTTAAATAATTAAAATTGTGTAACGATTTTCAGAAAATGGTCTTCTATAGTCCTGTTCAGTATGAATTTAGAATCTAATAAGATCAACATAATTTTTTATGAATAGTAAATTATGAATTGTAATTTTACCCTTAAGATTATTAAATTGACCAAATGGATTAGTAATCTCACATAAAGAAAGTATTAATATAATTTAGGCACATTGATTATGAAATGTGATTCAATAAAATAGGTAAATGACAATTTCAAAAATTATTAGTCAAGTATTAGTTTTTTTAAGTGAATATTGTTTTTTATTTAAAAAATTAAATTAAAAATATTTATAAAATTATTTTCAAAAAATGGAGTTCATTTTTGAAACAGAGCATCAATATTTGGTTATGGTGAATTTTTTGGATTTTTCTAAAATAGTTGAATTTTCAGTGAATAGTGTTTTTCTTTAAAAATTAAAGTAAAAAAATTTGTTAAATTATTTTCATAAAATGGAGTTCCTTTTTGAATTCAGAGCATCAATATTAGGTTATGGTGATTTTTGGGGATTTTTCTGAAAAAATTGAATTTTCGGGGAATAGTGAAAATACAGTTTTTAGTTCTGGGTGTTTAATGACATCATTAAGGATGTAATAACTATGTAATAATTCTGGTTGAATTATGAATAGTAATATAAGGTATGAGGTGTCTCATGTGGCTAATACAATGGTCAAATACTAGGGGTAACCCCATGGGTTTTCCAATACCACCGATGATGTGTCCCTTGGCCATTAATGACTTGTCCCCTCACTTCTCCTATAAATACTAAGAATTTCCCTCATCCTTTTCATTTCAAAATTCTCCCCAATAAAATTCTGGTCTCTTCAAATTCCAATAAGTCTTATAAAGTTTCCCTCAAGACTCTCAGGGACCCGACCTTCATGCATTCAAAGTTACTCTTCAAGGTATGTGATTCTTTCACCCTCCTCTTTTAAGTCATGCCTTCCTTTATGTTGTGTCTTATAATTTCCATATCTTTATGTTGAGGGTATGTTCATATATATTTTTATAACTTTTTATTTCATGTAAAAATTAAGGGAGAAACATTCTTCTCTCATTAATTTGATTTTTCTAAATTTTTATTTGATGCCTTTAGGCTGCCGAATTTCTTAGTAAAAGGAATCACATCTTCTCTTTTCTTTCATGTTTCATTTTCATGTGGTATGTCATTAAAATTTCCATACCATGTAGTTATCTTCATGTAATATTGTATTTATACTGTATTATATGTTATTTATGAGTGTTTTACTCTTGTACCCTCTTTTTTCAATGTTTTTTGAAACCTTGTTATATAGTCGTTATGCTGTAGAAATTTTGCCTCAAAATTTCAATCTCTTTCTCTCCAGAAAATCTCTAGTTATATTTATGTGAATAGACAGACCTATTTAATTTCATTGGGTTTTCAAAAATATATAATGATTATGTATTTTATTCTGTAATTTACATACATATAACCCTCACTCCATTTCCATTGTTTATAAATGACATAATGATCTTTTTTTCAAACTTTTAAAATGTCACGATCTTGAAATGAAACACATTTCTTTTATTCTACATAGGATATTTATGAAATGAATGATTATGATCTATGTGGCTCACATTAAATTAAATACATATTAAGGGTGTGCCCAGATAACACTCCAATGCATTGGGTAAAGATTTAATCTCTAGAAATGGAAAGTATCACGATACCTTGGTGAATAACCATGGTAATTTTTATGACACCTTGGTGATGGACCTTGGTGATATGTTCATGAATGTCTAAATTAAATGTAGTAGCCACATATTAATGTTCTTTTACATGTTCTTTTCATTATGATATTCCTTTAATTTTAGTGCTCATATTTTTATGTTGTTATTCAAGTACTTATTGATATCACAAGTACACTGATTCTTTGTTTACCCTTAGTCAGCCTTTTGCTCACCCTTTCCTCTGATGTACATCTCCAGGATATGACATGCAGTAACTGTACTAAGGATGGCCTTATTATGATGCCTTGAAAGTGGATTAGATGATTTTTTTATTTTTCATTCAAGTTTTATTATTCATAGATTCCAAGACACTAGACTTTAAAGATCCTCTGTGTGTAAAATGTATTGAATAATTATGTATTAAAAAGGTGAGATTTCATAGTTGTTATCAAAGGATAGTTTATTTATTTATGAAAACTAGGATATGAAAACTATAGTATGAACCCTATATAAAAGTTTAAATATAATAAATCTTCCTGGTATTTCGGTGAGTATTGAGTAAGTGGTTTATCAATCAAATAAATCCCTGTTTGGATATGAGCAGGTAGAGGTGGATCTGGTACAGATGTAAATAGGGGTAAAACCTGAAAACACTGCTTGGAGGTAGACTCGAACATGAACTGGTACACGACAATGGGCCTTACTGAACTCTTGGTTACGACACTACCAGGGGATATGTTTGGTTAATCACAAACTTTTTATGAATCATTATAAAGGAATTATAGAAAAATGTAATTTTCTAAGCATGATGTTTTAAGACATAAAATCCTTTTTAGTTAAAATATTCATAAATGTAATAATTTTCTCACGAAGTATTTATTCTTTTAGAAAATGTCCCCATCATCTAGGAATATGTTGATGTAATTCCTACGGAGTTACCCAGAAATCCCCCGGAAATAGAGGTAGAGTTCTCCATTGAACTCATACCTGGATCTCATCCGATGTCAAAGACCCACTTTAGGATGGAAAATGTGGAGCTATAGTAATTAAAGAAAAAACTCTGAGATCTTTTGGAGAATGGGTTTATCCGTCCATGTGTGTCTCCATGGGGAGAATCAATTATCTTTGTGAAGAAGAAGGATTTATCTATTTAGCTTTTCATTGATTATAGTGAACTAAATTGGATAACAGTGAATAACAAATAATTTGTTCTAAGAATTGATGACTTATTTGACCAACTTTGTGGGAATAAATTCTTCTCTAAGACTGACCTTCATTCTGGTTATCATAAATTGAGGGTGAAGAATGGTGATATTCCAAAAACCGCCTCTAATCAAGATATGGGCCTTATGTGTTTTTTGTTATGGCCTTCAGAATTACTAATGCACCTACTGTTTTTATGGATCAAGAATAAGTTGATTTTGGAAACTTATGTTTTATCACATGGATATCCTTTGTATAGGAAATTTTTTTGGTGATTATATGATAATGGTTATTTTGGACTATGTTTTCTTTTTTGGAGTACTATATGCCTACGGGATGTAAAATACTATAGGATATTAATTGAGGAGGAATGGTTGAAATTGTTTTTTAAGAATTTGTATATTTATTGTGGACATATGATGATTTGGGTAATTTCTAGAAAATGATGAACCTAACATAGGGATTATGTGAATAGGTTAATTACACATTTGTATGAGACATTAATAGTAGTCAATGTTATTTGCAGATAAATGCTAAGATTTATTGGGGAAGACAATGTGATTAAATCCTTATAAGTTTTGGGTTCAAATCATAGTTTGGATCATTCTACAGAATTTTAAGGATGGTTGTGTATTGAATGGTCTTTCTGGAACATTGGGTACTTTTGTTGAATTTTGGAGATTAATTGGCATTTTCCTTTTTATAATGGTTTATTATTTTGGGGTGTTAAATGATTTCATACTAACCATTTTAGTTTTAGTTGATGTCTAAAGACAAGGGAAAAAATAGTTATTCTTTTCTGGATTATCTGATTCTCTATAAGATGTTTCTTATGATTTTGATGAGACCATGCCTTTTTGAATGCTCATTTTTTGGAGAAAAGATTAGTTTTGGTTGAAAATTATTAAGGGATGAAACTCTATTTTAAGGTAAGTTTATTTTATTATGTTTTTATTCAATTTATTAAATTAATCCCTCAAAATTATGAAATGGAATGTGAAACAAAAACTTTGTTAGTTTACGTTTTCTACTGGGTAATCAAAGACTATTTAACACATTTTAATTCTGTGATACTCTTGTTGTTAATTTTCTCCTGGTCATGTTTTCAATCATTCTCCATTAGAACTTGAACCATTGTTTTCTCTTCCATATCCATTATTTCCTACATGACATCCTAGTATGGGTTTACTTGGGTGACCTTTGAACATCTCTTTCTAGCATATAAAGTAATAGTTTTACAGAGTCTTTTTCCGATGTGGGACTTTCAATGAAATTTCCAAGCCCATTTTAAAATTGTGAGGAAACAATTTCTCAAGGCGGGAAGATTCTAACGACCCAAAATATGAATAATTTTTTTTCCTAACTTTGTGTGTTTTTCTATTTTATACTCATCAAAACTATTTCATTTACTAAAATGAGTATAATAAAAATAAGACCATTGGGATTCAACTGTTATATGACCGTTGGTCAATATGGCCGTTGGAAACTAAATGTTGCGCTTATTTTCTATAAATACAAGTGATATTGATTAATTAATATAGAATGAAGATTTAATGACCCCATGAAGTAGTCTCGGGTAGATTGAAGCCCATCTAATGGAACTCAGGAAGGATGTAGCACCTTGGGGATTTTCTCTGGACCAAACCCAAGACGAACTTCATTTTGAGAAGCTAGAACAGAATAACCTTCACGAGAAGTTCATGGTGATAGAAATCACTACTCGGGCAATGATGGCCGAGCTGCCCCATGATTATTTCACCCTAGGACACCATACTCTTAGGTCTTATGCTGGTGTTATAAGGGGTAATGTAATGAGACCCTAACTTCCTTGTGTAATCCTTTGTTTTAAGAAAAAATTATTTCTTATTATGATGAAGTTTGTGAATTTCCAAATGTCTGGATAAATATAGTATGCATATTATTAATTAATTTTAGAAAAAAGGATATTTTTAAATATTTATGTAAACCATAAATAATAAAAAATGTGTAATTATTTTCAAAAAATGGTCTTCTACAATTGTGTTCAGTATGAAATTTAGAGTCTAATAAGATACACATAATTTTTGTTTAATAGAAAATTAGGAATAGTTATTTTACGCTTAGGATTAGTAATTTGACCAAATAGATTAGTAATCTCACATATTGAAAGTATTAATATAATTTAAGAACCTTGATTAAGTAATGTGATTCAATAATATAGGTAAATAACAACTTCAAAAATTATTTGTCTAGTATTAGTTTTTTTGGGTGAATAATATTTTATATTCAAAAAACTAAATTAAAAATATATGGAAAATTATTATAATAAAATGGAGTTCATTTTTTAAATCAGAGCATCGATATTTGGTTAAGGTTAATTTTTGGGATTTTTCCAAAACAGTTGATTTTTCAGTGAATAGTGTTTTCATTAAAAATTAAATTAAAAATATTTATAAAATTATTTTCAAAAAATGGTGTTAAATTTTGAATTCAGAGAATCGATATTAGATTAAGATGATTTTTGTGGATTTTTCTTAGAAAATGAATTTTCGGTGAATAGTGAAAATACAGTTTTTAGTTCTAGGTGTTTAATGAAATTATTAAGGATGTAATAATTATTCAATAATTCTGGTAGACTTTTGAATAGTAATATAAGGTTTTAGGTGTACCAATTGGCCAATACCATGCGAAAATACCATGGGCGAGCCCATGGTTTTTCCAATACCACTGATGTGGTGTCCCTTTGTCATTAATGACTCGCCCCCTCACTTCTCCTATAAATATCAATCCTTTCCCTCATCCTTTTCATTTCCAAATCCTCCCCAACGATGTTATGGTCTATTTACCTTCTAATAAGTCCTCCCAATGTTCCCTCAAGACTCCCATTGTATCTACATTCATTCTTTCAAATTTACTCTTCAAGGTAAGGGATTCTTTCCCCCTCCTCTTTTAAGTAATGATTTCTTTTATGTTGTGTCCTATATTTTCCATCTTTTTATGTTGAGGGTATGATATTATATGTTCTTATTACTGCCCATTTCATATCCATATTATTACATACCCTTTCTTCTCTCATCAATTTTTTTTCCTGAATTTTTATGTGACGCCGTTAGGCTACCAAATTTTTTCTTAAAAGGAATCACGTCTTCTCTTTTCTTTCATGTTGACTTTTCATGTGGTATGACATTAAATTTTCCATAACATTTTCTTATCTTAATTTTAGTACTGTATTTATACTTTATTATAAGTTATTTATGGTTTGGTTTCTCTTGTACCCTATCTTTTTATTGTTTTCTAAAACCATGTTATATAGCTGTTATGCTACAGAAATTTTGCCTCAAAATTTCTATCTCTTTCTCTCAAAAAATTCTCTTGTTTTATTTATGTGAATAACCATACATATTTCGTTTCTTTGGGTGTTCATAAATATATAAATATTTTGTATTTGATTTTGGAAATGACATATATATAACCTCCAGTCCTTTTCCATGGGTTATAAATGACATAATTATCTTTTTTGGAACTCTTAAAACGTCACGATATTGAAATGAAACCCATTCCTTTTATTCTCCAAGTGATATTTATGAAATCTTTGATTATGATATATGTGTATCAAATGAATGTAAATACATATTAAGGGTGCACTGTGATATAACTCTAATACATTGGTTAATGATTTAATCTCTAGAGATGTCAAGTTTCACGATACCTTGGTGAATAACCGTGGTAATTTTTATGACACCTTAGGGATGGACCATGGTGGTATGTTCTTAAATGTCTAAATAAAATGATGTAGCCACATATTCAAGTTATGTTTCATGTTTTTTTTATTATGATATTCCTATACTTCCATTTCTCATATCTTTATGTTGTTATTCAAGTTCTTATTGATATCAAAAGTACACTGATTTCTTGATTACCCGTACTGGGCCTTCTCCTCACCCTTTCCTTCGATCTATGTCTCCAGGATATGAAAGGCAGTAATTTTACATAGTAAAATCTTATGATAAAGCCTTACAAGTGGGTTAGATGAATTTTTTATGTTGTATTCAAATTTTATAGTTCTTGATTTCCAAGACACTAGACTTTAAAGATCCTCTATATGTAAAATTTCATGAAAAGTTATGTATTAAAAAGCCGGGATTCCACATTTACTCATATGAAAGGTGAGGAATTCATTCAATATTTTTAGTACCTATTCATTTATCATCAAATGGATAATACATGGCATTAATCTTAGGGGATGGAACTGTGCCATAAATTTTAGGGTCGTGCTGCTAGGACCAAATTCATTGGATTATTCTCTATAATGACACAGTGTATCTCATGATAAGATACATAATCTAACATGATATATGACCGATATGAGAAATAAGGGATTACGAGGATCTTGAATCATTTCCTAAAAATAACGAAATCAAAATTTGGGTGAACATTAGGCTTAAACCTATGATTTTCGGTTTGACGTCATACAAAATGGATGCTTTTGGCCTTGAAATTTAGTGTCATGTTGTGAGGACATGACACTGTGAATTTTAGAGTCATGAATTGAGGACGATCATGCAATCATAAATATCTTTAATTTTTTTAGTTAATCACAATCATGATTTTTCAGCATTCCTTGGACATGAATGATGATAGACGGTGTAAACCATAATCCTGAGAGAAACATGAATTAAGAGGAATGACATGGGTCCTCGAAGCCATTGGGAATACTAGGATATTAGAGGAATATCTTGGGGACAAGTTTTCCATTGATTTACAAGGATTTTTTTCAGAAATGTATGAATATCCAACACATAATGATGTGCATAGTCAATCAATGGTGTCTACAGAACACATCCCTTCATACCAGATAGCCATGGATGATTATAAATAGCCAATAATTCCCGAGGTATGGAGTTTGAAAAATGGGAGGGATGTGAATGGGAATGTGAAAAACATTCATATTTTGATTACCCATGATGCATTGGAACTTCCACATAGATTTGACTCATATATATATAGGGAAGCATGATATTTTAACTACTCATGGGTGGTGGGATTGTTTGGGATCTCGTAACTCCGAGGATTAGGCCACACATAACTCTTAAAGATTTTTCCAGATCATTGACATGAAATTAGGTCCTTTCATGGGCTCCCCATTGAATTTTGACCAATGTATGGGAAAGAATGTGAATTTTGATGGTGACTAGGACTGCATTCAAAATCCGGACATCACTACATATCCTACAAGTATAGAAATCAAACCAAAAAATAGTTATTAATTTTTCTAACAAAATTTTACTCGATGTTCGAGGACACATTATGGAAGATTTCTTTTTGATGATGTTGATGATGTATGGACTATGATATGGAATCTGGGCATCACTACGTATCCTGTGAGGGTAGGAAGCAATCCAGACATAGTTCAGAAAAATTCGTGTAGTGATTTGGGTCGGTCCACACATGAGGGCATATGAGGGATTTTTTGTTTCACTTGATATATGTGAATCCCTACCATATTATACTATTATTTGTTTTCATTATTGGATCCTTAGAAACAATCCTAAGCATAAGTGATTTAAAATCTATGTGAGGAAGTTGAAGTGGTGGTAGAGTCTCATTCGTAAGTGTGTGGAGGTAGAGAATATGATGGAAGAAATATTGTGTGTGTGGGGGGGAGGGGGGTAGTCATATCTCATGGATCGAGGCGTCGCTACGTTTCCTACAAGGGTAAGAACCAAGCTGTACATAGTTATGTATGTACCCCATACAGATTTTTTATTGGTCTAGGGGTAGGGGGATTTTCATTCTATCTATAACAGTTACCTGGTCTATCATGATACTCCATTGTTTTATTTCATAAAATAATCCCTACCATTGATCCTATGCTAATGTGAGTTAGAATAGATTTGAGAAACATGGATTAATAAGAGAATACCTTATGAATATGGGTAGATATGGGGCATGCTGGAGTTTTTTTAGGGGGGGTGGTTGGGCCTTGATTGAGGATCTATGCATCACTATGCATCCTGGGTGGGAACATATCATGTTTCATGTTGTTTTTTTGAAATATCATTAAGTTTATTATCACGTGATTAAGACATTTCATGTCATATAGCATAACGTCCTACGAAGAGGACATGCGTAATAATTAATTGTCATATTTCCAGGATGAGTTCATTATAGTTTCACGTCATGTGTAAAGGATAAAAACTCATCGTTTAGGATCATCGAGTATGGACTATGGCTTGGTTTTTAGGATGATACTCATAGTTTATGGTCATAGTTTTTTGACCATGGATTCATGGTGTTTTTCCATGGCTCATAGATTATGATCTTAGATATAGGACCATGATTTTAGGGTGTTTTACAATTTGTTATAGTTTAAGGTATTAGTGTTTAGAAAAAGGGTTTATTTTTTTTATTATGAGAATTATTTCATTAGGAATTTTTCATTTACAGGAGCCGTGATGATTTGTACATCCATTGCTTTCAAGGCATATGTTCCATTAGAATAGAACCTATGCACGACAAATAGTCCTTCCCAATTTGGTTCAATATTTGGGTGATTCTTCCCCACTATCATTAGGGTTCTGAGGACTAACACCATTTCTCCTTCGAGGAAAGATAAAATTACTTTCTTTTTGTTGATGTCTTGGGCAATCCAGTTTTGGTAGATTTCCAAAATGTGTAAAGTGTGCAGCCTTTTCTCATCTACCTACTCCAATTAAAAAATATGTCTCTTGGATTTCTCTTCCATGGTTATTTGATAGAAAATGGCCACACAAATTGATTGAACATGGATTTCGATTGGAAAAACAACATATTCCTTGTATACTAGTTAGTATGGGGATTCCTGGGTGGCAGTGCAGGTCATGGTCCTTTAATCCCATAAAGCATGAAATAACTTGTATGGCCACAATTGTTTTTCAATATCACCCATCTATTGGAGTATGTTGGATAATATCATGTTGAATGCCTCAATATAACCATTGCCCTCCATATGGTAATGGGAAAAATGATTGCCTTTAATTCCATATTCCTTGTATAACTTGTCCTACTTTGTAGAGAAGAAGACGATGTCGTTTTCCCTCATATTTTTATGTGGGAGACCAAATTTGGATGCGATGTTGGCCTTCAAAAAGCTAACAAAATTTTTCTCCATGACTTCATTATGTTTTATGAGAATAATTTGGTCACTATGAGTATGAAATTGAATTTTCCTGCAGTAGTGGGAGGAAATGGTCCCACAAAATCAATCCCCCGAAGTAACGTGGCCATAACTACATAGGTGTATGATGTAACTCTAGTGGGAGGTGAATAAAATTAGAATGAACTTGGAATGAATTGAACATCTTAGTGAATATGACATAATCCTATATCATATTAGGCCATTAATAACCAAGCCTTCAAATTTGGTAAGAGATATTTTTTGTTTACTGGTGCACTCTACAAGCTCTAGTGTGCACTTATTTCATGATGGTAATAGTCTATTCTCCATTAATTCACTTGATATTGACTATGTCAAGGCCTCATTTGGAGAGAACTTTTTCTTGGTTTACCCCATTGAAGATGATATAATTGACCACCCATCATCGGACCTGCTCCCTTCTAGCCCTATATAGTGGGAGTTCCCCATTCTGATGGTAATTTGTAATGGGAGACATCCTACTGGTGGTTTGACCATAATGCTCATAGATGGGGCTAATTTCATCGGTTTACACCATATCGGTCTGGATAAAAAAGAATACTATTAGGAAATGGGAAATGATAAGGACCGTTTCATCGCGGTCTAGATCTGAAAATTCGGTTGCATCATTTTCTAAAGAGTTATCTTCTGAATTTTTTGACTAGGAAACATAGGTTGATAGGGGTATTGATGGGAATTCGTCCATCACTCATCGAACATGGTTCATCGAGTGGACCAATACATCTTTCTTAATAGAATAGTCATTTTTGACCCACATGATGACTATCTATGAATCACCATTTGTTTTTAGTTGTTTTTCTTGCACCTGATGTGCGAGTTCTAGGCCGGCAATAAAGGCCTGAATCTCAACATCATTGTTTGGACAACCTTTTGAAGGAAGGAAATGTTTTAAGAAAGATGGGATTTTTGTGAGATACAAGCATTACTTCCAGACCATATTTTTTGATTTTGGGATCATCCAACTTTTTTTATATCGGGATTTAGGAAGCTCCAACAAAATAAATTTCCCATGTCTTTGTGTCCTTTCATAAAGAAAACAATTTTTCATCGAGATGTTTGGCATCCAACAGTGTTGTTTTTTCAGACGGGTGATCGGGTAGGATTTATGATAACGTCTGTAATTTGATGGACTTATGGTGCATATAGTGTTCTTGAAACTATAGTATAATGACCGCCAATCATGTTAATCACCCATTTAGAATGGGACAGTTGATGATATATTTATGTGGGTTGTAGTGGATGACATGTTGGACCTTATGGTTCCACTGGTTATGCATGTGCTTTTTAACCATGAATATTAGGGATATGTAGTTCTTGTCAATTTTTGAATACTGGGTTTTGGCATCAATTATTGTTAGGATGAGGTAATACATGATGTTTTTTATGTTGACATCATTATTCTGTGAGAGGAAGGTCCCTAATGACCATTCTAGGGAAGTTACATAAAAAATGAGTGGCCTCCCCTCAATGTGTGGCATCAGCACCTATGGGCTTAGGAGATATTTTTTATATTGTTTAACGCTTCTTGAAAATGAGTATCCAATTCATACACAACTAATTTCTTCAATATATTGGTGAAAGGGAAACATTTAACCACTAGGTAGGATATAAAGCGGACTATGTAAGTGACGTGCCCCTCAAGACCCCTACACTAGGTGAGGTTGCGTGGGTGGGACTTGCAAAGGATGAATTTTTTCTTCTCGGGGTCAGCTTCGATTCCACGATGATGTGTGACAAAGAGGAGGAATTTTTGCATGGTAATAGCAAAGGTGAATTTTAGGGGATTCATCCATGAAATGTGTTGTAGCAGTTTGGTGAAGGCAGTTTCAAGATCATCTAGGTGTTTTGATTGTTTTCATGAATTAACCCCCGAAGCCATCGACATTACAACCGATAAAAATTCCCAAGAAGGTCTTGAAGATGTGGTGCATGGCACGCTAATATGTGGCACTGAATTGTTTTTAACTAAAGGGAAACAATTTATTTCAAAACACTCCTTGAGGGTCCTTAAAAGTGGTATCTTATACATCTCCTCAAGCAATCCAAATTTATTTTTTTCCAAAATATCCATCCATTCAAGAGAGATCCTCATATTTGTCTATTGCATCGATAAACAATTATGTGATCGGGATAGGGAAATCATATTTTGGGCAATGTCAATTAAGGTTCCGAAAGTCAACGTAGTTTCAAATCTGTACATTCTTCTTCTGGACTGGGAGTATGTTTTCCAACCATATCAGATATTTGATATCCTATATTATGTTATATTTTATTAGTTTTCCATCTTCAGCCTATATTTTTTCATCATACGTCGGGTGGGTCCTTCTGGCTGTCTTCTTATTACCACGGTGATATTCTGGTAAGCCTAGATGATGAGTGGAAACCTTAGGATCAAGGTCAAGAATTTCTATGTAATTACGAGAAAACAAATCTTGATTATTCTTTAGGATGGATGTGTATGCCTCCTTATACTCGATAGGCATGGACACAATGATCCAAGTGGGTTGCTGGTAATTTTTGGTTCCCATTTATCACTCTACGTATATGTACCCTACCTAAAAAAATCCTCATAACATATGTAAAGTAAAAACTCAAAATGGTTGAATAATATGAAATGTAATGGTAAGCATGAATGATATCATTTAATGATCATATAAGAACATAAGGTACACATAATGGTATTAGATCATGAATATAACATAAAATGTTCATACCCAATCCATTATGGACTATAATAATTTGACATGGAAAAAAGTATTATTTGAAAAAAATCAATGGAGTGAGACATCATCACATATCAATCATGAACCATAAGTTCATTTCATATATTTTTGGAGCCATAATTTTTATATAAAAAATTTCATATGTCAATGTTAACTAAAGAGAAAATCAAATCATTATGGATCAAGAATCAACACATATTTCTCATAGTGAATTAGGTATATTTACATGTTTCCAATAAATGATCATGTGCATTGAAGTTTTACCCTTACTAAATCAAGAACATTGACTCGTTTTCTATAATTATCTCATAGGATATAAAAGTACTCAAAATTTAGTATTGTTTTAAATAATTTTTGGACCACCCATCAAATAGTGAGAAAAAATATACATGTTCTGTATGATCATTAATCATTCATCATATCAACTTATCATAACCCACTGATAGAGAAAATTATTTTCTAAACATTTCATCAATCTGTCATAGTGTACACTAGAGAAACTAAATGCGTATAATAATAATCTAATAATAATAATAAAAACCACGAAGAGAATGAAAAATAATGATGTTATTTGATAAAATCCATATTAAAAAAAAGTTACATCAAATTATGTCATGTTAGATAGAAAATAATTCGGAATGATTATATGGAAGTTATTTTTAATTAAAATATTGTTCCTATGTTGAAATCATTTATTTAAAATTTATATTTTCCCCAAATACTAATGAAAAATTTATATCTAAAAATAAGACTGTAAAAATGTAATGAAATAAACAAATCATAAAATGGTCTTTATGTCGTGAAATACCATTCATTTCATTCATTTATAAAAATGAATCTATTCAAATTTTTTTATAAAAATTCAAAAGTAAGTCATTTTAGAAAGTGAAATGAATATTATTTTTACACCATTTGGTAAAATAATAAAACATAGATAAAAATTAAATGTATAAATAAGGTTATAATATTGAAAAAATCTTCATAACATTTTTAGAAAACATGGATATGCATGAAAAATGACTTTTTATCTAAGATAAAAATAAAAAAGATTTTATTAAAAATATTATTCACGTAAATTGAGTTATTGAAGAATGAAGAATGAGATGAAATCATATAATCTACATAAATAAAAATATTAGTATAAAAATCATGAGTTTACTTATAATTGTTACATAATATTTCATCATAAGAATCAAATAAATAAAAAATCTCAATAAAATATGAGATTGTAACATAAAAAAAGAACGACATTGGTAACATTTTAATTACAATCCACATAAAATAATAAGGTAAAATTAAAAATTAAATATCATTTAAATATATATTATTATGATATAACTTGTAAATGGTTATGTATATACACAAAATATAAAAAATGGTGAATATGTCATGTGTCATATAGAAATAAATGTGAGGAGAAAATCACTTACATGAAGTCTCTAATTTTTAAAGATAGTTTTCAATATCATGTTTAAAAAAATATTATTATTATAAATATAATAAAGAAAAACCCATATTTATCAAAACATATATCGTTTACTTATATCATTTTATCCCATGTCTATTGACAATTCAGTGTTAAAACACAATTTAGGGTAATAACTATTTTGTTGTTCAAGTATATTTTAGTTCAATAGTTTTGGTCCTTAAAATATAATCATGGATCAATCATAATCTTTATATTAATAAGGATATAAATATCATATATATTCATTATAAACATATTTATATTAATCTATAAAATATGAATATAGAAAAATGAATTACACCGTTCATGGATAGGGTATGTCGTATGTACCCTTGAAAATTGTTTCCATTTATCACAAAAAATGGAATTAAATAGTGTTAAATATTAATACACAATTAAATAATCCTTATTATATAACTTATTTCATATATAATCATTAAATCATTCCATATTAACCATCATTTAAAAATAAAATTAAAAAAATATCACATCCCTTTGTGGAGGCAATAGTACACACATATGCATGGGTGATGTTTCCATTTTCAAATGGATTAAAAGATATGATATTGATACACACTTATAATAAGAAAATTATTTTTATTTCAAATTTATCATATATAAAAAATAAATCATTCATTATAACAATTTGTGATAGGTGGTCATGGGAAATATCTTACATTAGTCAATGAGGTGATAATCCGTCATTTACATGATTGAAGGTTTCATTTTTCAATTAATATAAGAGAAGATATATTTAGGTTTTGAAATTAACATAATTAAATTTAATTATATGGTATGTAACTATTTATTAAATCAGTAAAATTAAATAATATTCGAGGGAGGTGGATGAAGAAAAAAAAAGAAATTCTTTTCTAAGAATGACACATCTTGTTTAAACACCCTATTTAGTTTTTATCGATAAGTATTTCAATAAGGGTATTATATTTTGATCTGATACATTTATACATATTGTGATATTATTTTATAGAATAAATATCATTCAAATACCACCCCAAAGTTTATTCGGTGTAGTTTAATTGTAATAATAAATTTATAATACATCATAGTGGGCCTTAAAATAAATCATTTTCATTTTTTTCATAATAAAAAGATCATTAGTCATTCAAAGAAGATAAGACTTCATGGAAGTAACTATAATATAAATAGAAAAAATGAGTGATTTAAAAATCATAGCAAGGGAAAAAACATGTCGGGGAAACATAAAATATGTGTCAAAAATATACATGTGTTATCATAAAAGTGACTTCTCAAGAGAAATGACGTCGAAGAATGGCATAAATAACATTGTCTCATAACACCATGAAATTATATTAAATGATGAAGATTCATATATAATTAAATAAACATGATTCATGTATTATTTCTGGGACAATATCACATGGTGTAGATATTACCATAATGTATTAGGTTTACTTTTTGATCCCATAGACAACGTCTCTAGAGACTAAAAACATTAGTGAATACACTGGAGAAATATCTAAGACACCCATCATGACGTGATCATGATTACTGAAGACACAAAAAGAAATATATCATATGGAATAATCCTAATTATTACCCACAGAAAGAAATCGATTTCATAATGTAGTGTCATACTAAAAAAATGGAAATTTCTTAATGAATTCATTTGATAGATGAATGTTGGGGTTGTATCACCCCATAAATGTAATATTGAATAATATAGGTATATATTTGAAAAGAATATATATACATAATAAATAAATAGACCATAAAATCAATGGGTTTCATCATTGATCTACATTTCATTAATAGATTACATTGAGAACTTTATTTGAATTATTACATTTGCAATTTGAAATATATTATTAAAATACTAAAAATATCCCATATATTTTAGATTTTTTTGATGAAATAATTTATAATCATAAATTATTCTTCAAATTGTTTATTGTATATGAATAATTTTAATTTCGTACATTCTTCATATGTTAAAAGAAAAATTTCATTTTTAAACTCTTGTAA
Organism: Viscum album; assembly: GCA_963277665.1. Classification (NCBI taxonomy): domain Eukaryota; kingdom Viridiplantae; phylum Streptophyta; class Magnoliopsida; order Santalales; family Viscaceae; genus Viscum; species Viscum album. The sequence goes on from OY728140.1 coordinate 1,549,020,201, forward strand.
AATTGTTTTAAAAGTTCATTTTTTAGAAATTGACTAGATGATTAC